>CM051353.1:34118642-35318642 GCA_028015215.1 Gynostemma pentaphyllum | reverse complement strand
CAAGCAAACGGAAGAGTGACCGACATATATAAGATCCACTAACCCGCTTCTATAGAGTCTCAAAACTACCCCCACGGACCACGAATTTTGGATAGTGCAAGAAAATCTCCATACTGAATATCAGCAACACTGACATTTGTAATCCATGGCTGCGGACGCTCTTTAAGGCTAGAACCCATATGATTGCTAAGAAAATTGATGTTAGATTTCTTGCCCCATTCAGAATTCGAGAACAAATAGAAGACATCCCACATTGCTTTAAGGGTTTTCAACACTCCTACTTGCAAGAGAAAATTGAAACCCGTGTTTTTAACCTGATTTCATAGATAGTACAACCATGTTTAACAAAATAGTTACAAACAGATTTAACAAAATAGTTAACTAACTTAAAAAAAAAAAAACTCTTATAATTGACCAACATGCCAGCAGCTTACACATTCATACTCTTTTTCCCCTTCCCACTCATCAAACTCAAAAGTATATTCTCTGGATCGAAAATAGTAATCCCAAGTCACACGATACAGAGTCGCAAAGATATAAAGATCCATACACGTCTAACCTATTTAAGTCCTTGGGGTGCATTTTACATGTTGAATTTGGGTAGTTTTTATTTAATATTTCGTAATTGTCTCCCATCATGTGATTGATTTATTTTAACCTATTTAAGTCCTTCAGCTCTAATAAATATCACAAGCAATCATCATTCAGTTTTCAATTTCATCCCTATATTACATCAGGAAATAAACCATTCAAGGCAACTTACCAATGAAGCAAAAGCAATCACTTGAACACAACTATTAGACAACTCCGGAACATGATGATACTCCCTGTAATCACAAAATACCTTGCTCTTCAATTAGTTAAAACTAAAGCTCAACTAGTTCTTCAATCAGCAGGTAACAAAAGACCAAAACTCTAATATGCATAAGTGCTCAAATGTATACCGTGTTAGTTTAACCGATCTAGACTGCTGTTTCATGCCACTGTTTGTATTATAAATTAGGCACTTGTTTCCATTCCAATGAGCAGCTTCATTGGAACTAACAAAAGGGGATAGGAAAAAAAAGGCTAAATTAGGATAAAACATTTCCAGCACAGTCATCTTCCCTCACATAGCCACCCACAATATTGATGTTGTCCTTGTAATATGACATAGAATAAAGATCCAGATATGGTGAAAAATCAATTGAAATAAATATATACTCAAGAGTACAGAGACAATGAGTTTGCATTCAATTAAGAAATAACACTGACCACCAACAATGGGAAAATATTTAATCTACTAGGAGAAAGAGTGAAACTATTACATATTCTTCTTCAACCTCTAATTTCAGTTTATTTTCATCCAATTACAGTAAGAAATTAAGAACCAACCATCCCCTTTACTTTTAATTTCTCTATCTCTCTCTTTCTCTGATTGCATGGAAGAAATATTACTCTTTCAAATATAAAGTTTTCATTTTTTTTGTTTCTTTTGTTTGGGTATTGAAAACTGTAGAATTACATGTGTTGGGTTCTGATGGAAGGGTTTTGTTTTTATAATTTGCATTTAATATGAGAATATTCATAATAAATTATGTTATTTTCTGACTTTAGATGAAGAACAATGTAAAGTTATGCTTTTTCTAATCTGGGTTGATTTTGTTTCTGATTCTATTATTTTAATTAGTTACTTTTTCTTGAAGGGGATTCTTCTAGTTACTAATGTTTTCCCTTGATGATTATTCATGTACTAGGGTTGATTTTAACCATGTTATTTTCTGATTTTAGATAAATAACAATATAAAGTTGTGAAGCTATTTAGAAATAAAACAATGGGAAAAGATTTAATCCACTAGGAGAAGAGTGAAGCTATTTAGAAATAAAACAATGGGAAAAGATTTATTCTTCATCTGCTTAAGCATCTGCAACTATCAAACTTGTCCATTTCATTAATATGGCTAATTAACCTTTCCCTCCACGATACCCCTCATCTGGGATTTTAACACATCCTCAGAGGAAGAATCGCAATGCCAATAAGCCTGATCATCTAGAATCTTTTGAAATTGATTAAAATCCGAAGAATTGGACATTGTGGCCAAACAATCAAACCGAAAACTCAAATCCGTCGAACTTATTAAAGCTTTAGGACTACCTGGAGATAGTTTTTCTGATGTTAGCAATTCAGACATTGAATTGAGATCATATTTCTCACCACCATCTGCAAATAACCTCTGATTCCCTCATTGAGAATGGAGAGTTCTCCCCCCCCCATTGAGCTGATACGTCTGATTCCCTCCCTCCTCTGCAATCACATCTCGACAATTAGGAGTAGAAGTAAGAGATGAGGGAATGAGATTTTGAATGGATAATGACTCCAAAAAGCCTTGAAACTCTGGAAGATAACTGGAAGAAATAGAGAAAGTAAGATTCTTTCTTCAATCAGTACTTAGTTTAATATTGCTACAACCGTCTATTGTTGGAGGCAGTTCATAAATAAATAGAGGTGAAGGAAGAGAAGAAGCGCAACGGGCTGGAAAGTCTGTCACAGGGAAGTCGAAGGCGGAATGGAAGCAGTATTTGTGGAGGAGATAAGACCACACAGCTAGATTTCTAAAAAAAAGTTCATTTGAGGGATTTTTTAAAATTTAAGCTATTTAAGACATTAAGTCTAATAATAATGTCATTATAGGCAAATTCTCTTTTCTTAACTTCTTTTCGTCGGTTTAAAAAGAAACGGAAATTCAAGACAATTTTATTTTTCTTCTTATAATGTAAAAATAACAGGATTTTTGTATTTAATTTTTTTTTGAAAATCAAACAAGGTTAAAATTAGGTATTTTCGTACATTTTGTTACATCTCTCATAAGAAATTTCAAAATTAAATGTTTTAGGTACATAAAAAATATATTTAAATATATATATATATATATATATATATTGATAAAATTCCATTGTTATTTGTTCTATTCAGATAGCTCTAATAATAACAACATTTGTTAATTTAACATACGGATTGATTATTTTTTTCATTCTGAAACACTATTATTGTTGTATGGGATATTTCTTCTCACACAAATGAGCACGTGTGGAAAAATGCTACTCTCTTGCTGTCGTGTCTACGTGAAAGGGAATCAAAGATAATCAAAGGGCACCAGTGTGATACTGGCCAAGGACCTTCCGACGATCAAGATAGATGGTGGTAGGTGAAGTAGGTAGAGTGCGCCGCAAGACAAAATGTAGGGTTAGGTATTTGAACTTTACTCGATTTGATAGGTTAAGAAACCTTTTATAGTCTCTTGATCGTGGGCATGCTTGACTGGGCTAGTTCAGGACTAGGTTTTATGGATCCTTTCAAGGCCTGGTGGAAGGCAGATCCCCCAAGTGAGGATTATATGATAGGCCTAAACTCGTGTGGAATGGCTCGATACGCTTGGCCCGTTGGAGGACTATTTTTTTCCTTTACAGCTTTCCCCTATTTCTCGAATCGGAAGGTCTAATGCAGGGAATATAATTTGTTCAGATTGTTGACGTGACGTTCCATATGACCTGTCATCAACTTCATTGTTTGGAAGGACATGATCTTTAAGAAAATAGACCATTTGGGACTCATGAGCGGGCTTGATTTCCAACGGCCTCTTTTGTGAATTCATATCGTCGTGACCTTTTGTTAGGAATGGTGTCCTAGAACTTGTAATTATTTAATAATAATAATTTATTAAGAATAAATTAAATAAATAAACATAAGTTCTTTACATTATCTAGATTGATTCAATTAATGATATTAGGAATATATGAAAATATATATAAATATCAAACATTCAAATAGTAAAACCTAAGTCACTCTTATGAAATCACGACTTAGTATGTGAGTCATACGAGAGGATTAAAATCGAGATGAGTAACTTAAACGTGTCTACAGTGAACGGATAACGTTTGGGAACCTTATCCTGGCAACATTGTTGATAGCTTCGCATTTTGTTTATAGACAAATGATCGAATCTTGATCATTCATGTGGGAGACATGAAATGGAAGTATCATATGCAATGTTGATTGTATAAGACAGGACCACGATGTTCGATCAAATTTCTCCTTAGTACCGTTTACGAGAAATAATCGAATATCAAACTAAGCTTATCAACCGTGATAGATCTCAATCCTCAGTGAAATGCGGACTCCTATTTGTGGAGTTATGTTCTTTGATTCACATAGTTGAGAGCGATCTGTAAGAATGCTCAATACACTCTTGTTTTGGGAACATGACTAGATAAGTAGTACGGGAACTCATTTTCACGAGATGGAATTCATAACTTTCCTATAAATTAACCGGTATCGGTGCGATACCTAAATATTTTAGGAACTTTAGGAAACTCCCTTGATGTACTGATTCGGAGACATGAACAAGTGACGTCACGACTTCTATTGATCACAGAAGTATCTTATCTCTAGTTCGACTAAAGATAAAGTTCATTGGAGAATCAGCGGGAACACAAGGATAAAGCGGTAATTACAGGGGCAAAACGGTAAATTTATCCACCTGTAATTATGAGGGTTCCACGTGAAGAATAATATCACAGATATAAATAATGGTAAACTAAATGGACAATAACTCATCTATAGTGAGGGGAGTTCAGCTATGAATCTATAGTGGAATTATTCATAGTTAGATATTAAGTAATTAACTGATTATGTGTTAATCATTTAATTGACTAATTATTAAGCCCATGATCTATAGGTCCATCGGGTGCCTATGCTAGCCCAAATATCGTAGTCGCGAAATCAAGTAGAAGAAATGGAAATTTTAAGTAAAGTGAATTACTTAAAATTGGCAATATTAATTGTTTAAATATTGAGTATATTTAAACGGTAATTAATATAAACATTATTATTTGTTTAAATAATGAGTTTAATTAAACATGAAATTAATAATGAAATATTATTAATTATTTAAATATTGAGTATATTTAAATGGTAATTAACAATTTGAAATTAATTAACAATTATTAATTGTTTAAATAATTATATTTAAACGGAAATTAATAATTAAAATTAATTAAATTAATAATAAAATATTGTCAATAAAATTATTAATTAAATAATGAATTTATGGAAATTAATAATTAAAATATTTATTATTAATTATTTAAATAATGAAAATTATTTAAATGGAAATTAATAATTAAATATAAATTGGATAATATTTAGTAGGGAGAAAATATTAATATTATTAATTGTTTAAATAAAATATTTCATTTAAATGGTAATTAATAAATAAATTAATTAAGTTGGACTTATTAATTTAAGAGAGAATTTCAAGCCCAATTTGATTAATGAACCCAATTGGAATTGGCCCAAAATAATTAATTAAATAAATTGTATTTATTTATTATTTTATGATGATAAAATCGGCCATGACATGTATTTTGAGGAGATAATTGTTTGAATTATATCCTAAAATAATTACATAGATTTATTTACCCAAGATAAATAAAAATAAAGAAAATAAAATAATCTCCTATTTATCCATGACATTTTCGAAATTGCTAGATAAAGGAAAGAGATAATCTTTTTTCTTTTTGTATTTATCTCTATAGATTAATCCTAATGTGATTAGGATTCCTATTTTTCTATAAATAGGAGAGTTGAGTCATTCATAAATCACAACAATTTAATTCCATAGAAAGTTGGAACTCTCTCTTCTTCCTTTCTTCCCCCCATAATCGAAATTCCCTAGTCATTATTGGGAAGCAAATATTTTTCTTCTTCCCAATTTCTTCTTAAGTTCGATCCCACAATCGGATTTCGTTTGATCGATCGGGATATAGCGTAGAAGATCCGGTGTTGCTGAGGATTTGATGCTGTAAAGAAACGTCCAACCGATTCTCCATATTTTACTCAATGTAAGTAAAGGGTTTTAATTTTCGAAAAACGAGCATGAATCTACATGTTTTTTTATCACAAATTGCATGATATTAATAGATCCTAAATTAAGTGTTAATTTGTGTTACTAAATAAATTCCGCTAATTTAGTAAATCATCCCTTCACCTTTCCCACGTGTCGTGTAACGTCCCGTTATTTTGAAGTGAAATTTTTTTATTTTTATTTTTATTTTATTTTATTTTATTTTATGTTATTTATTTATTTATTTATTCAATTTAAGTATTTAGTTTAATTATTATTTTGTAATTTCGATTTTAGTAGTTAATTTCGACCGAAATTCGTTTTAATCGTTTTAATGCTCTAAATTCATTTCGGTGACATTAATTGGAAATGTTTGGGATCGTGGAAGAGGAGCTGGTGCGCGCTTGATCGAGAGGATGATGATGATGGAGATGGACTATGTGTTATGTAAAATCCATGTACATGGTTTTGTGAACTTTATATCATTTTGATGATTTGTATTTTGTAATTAGCTCATAAGAGCTTATTGTCGTTGATTTAAGATTTTAATCATTTTGAACTCCTGGATAGGAACTTAATGTTCCTTGTGTATTTTAGATTTTGAAATTAAGATGTAAACAGGTTTTGGCCAGCAAATTTTCAAACATAACCACGCTAAATTTTCTTAAAATAAAAGACTTCCGCTGTTTTCTCTGATTTAATTTATTTAAAAGTGACCGGTCGTCACATGTCGTGATTGTTTGACGCGTGTTTCTCTCTTTAAATAGCATACTGTGATGACCCGACTTAACGCAAGCGGAAATAAGTATTTTAAATTCAAAATATCGCTTTTATAAAAGATTGAAAATTTCGGCATGAAGTATTTGTAAAGCGCATGCCTCAAGTACAATATATATATAACCTGTAATCAGAGTTCATCGGCTCATCGGCCGGTTCAGAGTAATCATAAAAACATTATAAAACGAAAGTTTGGTGCATCAGTTTTAAAATATTATACAAACGTAATTCACATAAAGTCTAACTCAAAATAACTTAGACATATAAGCTGAACTCGACCCCTAGACTCCCAAAACCAAGGCTCGCGTGCCGAGGGTCCTAATCCAAAATCACCATCTCCGCAAGGATCAATGAGCACCATATGCCGCTCCACGTCCTCGTCCCCGAGCGTTACCTGAAAGGTGATATAGAGCACCTTTGAGCATGACACTCAGTGATAACAAAAGATTATAAAAAAAAAAAATGAATGCGAAATGACCATACTAGCATGTGAAGGTACATGACGACAAACTTTAAATGCATACAAAGTAACAATGCTTCATGTTTGAATAATAGCAATTAATCACAACGATTCAATCACACAGTTCTTTACTCTTTGATACCACGAGTAACATCATTTTGAACCCCGGCGCCTTACTACGCCCATAATTCAATCAACTCTCGAGCCATAGCTCATTCTCAATTCGAATCACCTCATTACACTAGCATCTGGCCATTTACTTACATAGCTCACCGGAGCTCATGTTACAATTCAAATTACTTCAATTCTCTAGCAACCGGGCCATCACTTACATAGCTCACCGGAGCTCATGTTACTTCCCTTGCCACGGTAACCACATGTAACGTCCAACACCCATACACCGTTACACGGGTTACTCCCCCATGGCCTATTGTCAGACATTGAGATCGTATGATATGCATGAGTGACATGTATGACATGAGACGAATGGAATATGCTCTTTCAACATCAATGTTATTTAGCATAACTTATAATCAATAAGTACAAATAAAACAACTTTTCCAAAACCGGCATATGACACAATCTTTGCTTAGATGATATTCAAGTCTCACATGTTCACATGGTTCGTATTCACAACTATTGTCAAACATAAACATGGTGTTTCAAGATTACATAATCATGGCATCATATTATTAAAGCAATAGGCATGCTAAAATAAATAACTAGCCAAAACAACACTTCTAACTTAGACTTTCTAGCTTTTTGGCCCTTAAACCAAAAGCCGTAGTCGTTATCATTTCCCGTTTCTTTGCTCCCTTCCAAACATTACCAACCAATACCACAATTCATAATTTCTCATAACCACAACTCCATTTCTGATATATTTGAAGAGAAACGGAACCGCCACACACATCACTTTTCCGATTCTTTTGTTCTCACCTTCTATGCTGACTCCACGGGTATCCACTTGTCTTTAGCCTACAACATGTTAACCCATAAATGTTTAGGCTTTTATTAACATAACTAATCAGCCAATACAATCGGAAACAACCCCGAATCCGTTAAGTGACAAAAACACTAAACTAGCTACTTTTTCGGTCAAATAAAGAAAACATGTACTACATACATGGGGTTGATGTTCTAAAGTTATTTCCTTGCTAGTTATATGTATATAAACACCCATATACTCCAGAATTTAAATCTCTTTTGTATTATTAAAAAAAACACCCAAAACTAGTTAACTTGAAAACTAGTCATTTTGCCAATTTTGTGATTTTATTCAAAAATCATTTCTCTTTCTTTCCAAGTGACTTTTCATACTTTTAGTCAACAAATAACATCATCAACTTCCAGAAATTATAAACACAAAGTTTTGTCCAAGAAATCCCAAGCTCAAGAAGAAAAAAAAACAAAATAGAAAAAGCTTCAAAACCACCATTAATGGAGTTTTGCTAGAACTTCAAGCTACTTAATCCTTTGAATGTGAATGAAACTCTAGAGGTGGAACTTATGATTCATACATATATTTAGCTCACCAAATTCCAGAAAATTAAAGAGGAAGGAACCCATCATAAAAGCATGGAAAACCTCACTCAAGAACATCCCACTCCATTTCCATGGAAAACTAGCAAAAAGCTTGAAACCTAGGTTTTAGAATTACCTTGATTCTTGTCTAATTTCTCTTGAATCTTGTAGGATCTTTGCTATAACCTTGATTCCATCATGAATCCATGAAAACCCCTTTGAATTCAGCCATGGATCATCAATTGCAAAGTTTGGAAAAAGCAAAAAAATTGGAAGAGGAAAAGAAGAGGGTGGTCACGGTTTTGGGAGAGAAAAAGGAGAAGGAAAATTTTGATTTTCTTTTGTTTTTTTTTTCCAATTTCCTTAATTTAGCTATTTATACTTTTCATTAAAAAAAATAAGAAAATTATATTTGCACTTTAATCCTTCCACCTCCTCAAATTATTTCTAAATCCTCCCCCTCCTTATTTTTTAAATCCTTTTCCATACTTTTCCTTGCTAACTAGTCCTCCATTCTTTCCTTAATTTCCATTTGGCCCTTTTTCCAACTTAACCATGGTTAAGCATTAGAATTTAAATATTTAAATAAAAAACCTTCCAAATATTAAATAAAATAATAAAAATAAATAAATTACGAACCCGGGCCCTTACAGTCTCCCTACCTTAAATATTTTGCGTCCTCGCAAAATCAAGCCTCGGAAAACAGGAACGGATAACGCTCCTCATCGTGTCCTCAAGTTCCCACGTAGCTTCTTCCGTTAATTGATTCCGCCACAAAACTTTCACCAGTTTGATAGTCTTGTTTCTGAGTACCTTTTGCTCACTTCCTAGAATCTCAACAGGGGTTTCCTCGTACGTTAAGTTCTCATCAAACACTATAGGCTGGAAATCAATAACGTGGGATGGGTCGGCTACATACTTTCGAAGCATAGACACGTGGAAAACGTTATGAACCGTAGAAAGGGCAGGCGGTAAAGCCAAACGATAAGCTAGCTTCCCAACTCGGTCCAAAATCTCGAATGGTCCGATAAACCGCGGGCTAAGCTTCCCCCTCTTCCCAAAGCGCATTACACCCTTCATAGGTGCCACTTTGAGGAATACGTGATCCCCCACCGCAAACTCCAGTGCACTACGCCGAACATCTGCATAACTTTTCTGTCGGCTTTGAGCGACTCACATTCGCTCTCGAATCAAACTAATCTTTTCACAAGTTGTTTGCACCAACTCAGGTCCCAACAATTTACGTTCCCCCACTTCGTCCCAGTGAACCGGTGAACGACACTTTCTTCCATACAATGCCTCGAATGGGGCCATCTCAATCGAAGACTTGTAGCTGTTATTATACGCAAATTCCACGAGATACAAGTGAGTATCCCAGCTACCCCCGAAATCCATAATACAAGCTCTCAACATATCTTCCAGAACTTGATTAACCCGTTCCGTTTGACCATCGCTCTGAGGATGGAAAGCCGTACTGAAATCAAGTTGGGTTCCCATAGCCTTATGTAAAGTCTGCCAGAACTTGGAAACAAAACGTGTATCCCGATCAGACACAATCCTGACAGGCACACCATGGAGGCGTACAATCTCCCTCAAATACAACTGAGCCCATGCCTCTACTGAATATGTAATCTTTCCTGGGATAAAGTGGGCTGTCTTGGTCAATCGGTCTACAATCACCCAAATCGTATCGTAACCTTTGAGTGTTCTAGGCAACCCGGTAATGAAATCCATCGAAATCTCTTCCCATTTCCATTCTGGAACACTCAATGGCTGAAGCAACCCTGGTGGACATCGCTTAAGAGCTTTGACTTGTTGGCATACAAGACACCTCATAACATACTCCGCTACTTCCCGCTTCATTCCTGGCCACCAATATTGTTGCCGCAAGTCCTGATACATCTTGTTTCCACCTGGGTGCACCGAGAACATAGAATTATGAGCTTCATCCAACAACTCCTGTCGGAAAGTAGAGCTCAGGGGCACACACAAGCGTCTACGGTACAATAGGGCGTTATCTGAGGAGAAAGTGAAATATCCAGGTAAACTAGACTTCGCCTCCGAAAATCCTGAAGCCAAATGAGGTTCACCACGTTGAGCCTCAATCATTCGCTGTCTAAGGGTAGGACCCACTGTGAGACTAGCTAAACTCGCTGCGACCTCATTAGTGAGATAAGCAATCTCGGCCCTATCCATCTCCCACCGAAGGCGTACTTGATGCGACAAAAGCGCTGCAGTATGAGACACCTTCCTACTAAGAGCGTCATCAACCACATTAGCTTTGCCCGGGTGGTACTGGATATCACAATCATAGTCTTTCACCAATTCCAGCCACCGTCGTTGCCTCATGTTCAACTCCTTTTGCGTGAAGAAGTATTTCAAACTTTTGTGATCACTATAGATCGTTACTTTCTCCCCATACAGGTAGTGGCGCCAAATTTTCAAAGCATGAACCACTGCTGCTAATTCAAGATCATGGGCCGGATATCTCTTTTCATGCTCTTTCAGTTGCCTGGATGCATATGCAATCACCTTGCCATGTTGCATGAGTACGCACCCAATCCCTCGTAACGATGCATCACTATACACCGTGAGACCACCCGAATGGTCAGGCAAGGTCAAAACTGGAGCTGTGATAAGCCTATGCTTCAACTCCTCGAAACTTCGTTCACACTCTTCTGACCACACATACTTCACACCCTTCCTAGTCAACTGAGTTAAAGGGGCGGCAATTTTAGAAAAGTCCTGAACGAATCTCCGGTAATATCCTGCTAATCCCAGAAAACTCCGAATCTCGGGTACACTAGTTGGTCGAGGCCAACCACTAACTGCTTCTACCTTTGAGGGATCCACCGAGATACCTTCGCTTGAAACTACATGACCCAAAAAAGCAATTTGCTTTACCCAAAATTCACATTTTGAGAATTTCGCGTAAAGCTTTTCGGCTCTCAACGTCGATAACACCTTCTGAAGGTGGATTGCATGCATCTCCTCATCCTTGGAATAGACCAAGATGTCATCTATGAAAACAATGACAAAAAGTTCTAAGAATTGCCGGAACACCGTATGCATAAGATCCATGAATGCAGCAGGCGCATTCGTCAAAACAAACGACATGACCACGAACTCATAATGGCCATATCGAGTACGGAAAGCTGTCTTCGAAATATCCCCATCGACAATCCTCAACTGATGGTATCCAGACCGAAGATCGATCTTGGAAAACACCGTAGCCCCTCTCAACTGGTCAAATAATTCTTCTATGCGAGGCAAAGGGTATTTATTCTTCACAGTTACCCGATTCAATTCACGATAGTCAATACATAGTCGCAAAGTTCCATCTTTCTTCTTAACGAACAACACCGGTGCGCCCCAGGGTGACACGCTGGGTCGGATAAATCCCAGATCAAGTAATCCCTGAAGTTGCACCTTGAGTTCTTTCAACTCTGCCGGTGCCATTCGATACGGTGCCTTAGATAGTGGCGCCGTTCCCGGAAGCAACTCAATTCGAAAATCCATCTCCCGCACCGGTGGAAGACCAGGTAGCTTATCGGGAAAGGCGTCTGGAAATTCTCGCACAATGGGCATTGTACCCACTTTTACTTCGTCCACTGAAGTATCGATCACACTTGCCAAATAACCCCAGGCGCCCTCTTGCATCAAGGCATTTGCCTGTAAGGCCGATATCACCACTGGCGCCACTTAACCCTCGGAGCCCCGAAAATAAGCTCGGTCTCCACTTAGGCCCACAAACTCTACTTTCTTCTTTTCACAATCAATTGTGGCACAATGGACCGACAACCAATCCATTCCCAATATCACATCATAGTCTGATAAGGGCATCACGATCAACATAGCCCAAGTATCAAAACCCGATATATTGAGCTCCTCAGTATACACCACCCGGTTAACAACAAGAGACCGCCCTATTGGAGTTGACACACACAAGTCATACCCCAAAGGTTCCATCCCTAAGGCAGCTTGCTCCACAAAATTCTCAGAAATGAAAGAATGACTGGCCCCCGAGTCAAATAAAACATAAACAGAGTGTCCAAAAACATTTAAAGTACCTGTAACCATAGTACCTGCGTTCTCAGCATCCTCACGAGTCGTAGCATAGACCCGACCATGTTGCTGCTGAGCATAACGTGGCTGAGGTGTGGGCGGAGGTCTCTGCTGCTATTGTGGAGCAGGCCCAGCCTGGCCTGGACCCCGACCTTGCCCCCGACCCTGAACCTGCCTACCCTGCTGTGGTGGAACTTGCGTGGCCGGACACCTATTTGCAATATGTCCCGGCTGACCGCACTTAAAACACTCGATAAGCTTAAAACATTTCCCTGAATGATTCCCAGCACAGAGCTGACAGAAAGGTAAAGTATTCATCAGATTTCTCGGTTGGACCACTAGACCCCCATCTCTGTTATAAGTGGCACGAGTCTGTTGTGGGTAATCACGTCCCTGAACAAACTCATCCACTTTCCTCTTTCCAGAAGAAGACTGTCCCACTATCACCTGTTTCGCCTTCTTATCAGTCGAGGCAATGTCCAGGGTCAAAGCAAAATCCAGAGCATCCGCATAAGTAGCTGGCCGTAAAGTGCCAACTTGCCCTCGAATCTCAGCCCTCAAGCCAACTATAAACCGCTTCTTTTTACTCTCAGGAGTGGCTATGTGCCCAGTAGCAAACCGGGATAATATGTCAAACTCCCGTTCATACTCTACAACGGATCTGTCCCTCTGCTTGAGTGAAAAGAACTCAACCTCTAGCTGGTCTCGGGTGTCCTCAGGATAATATTTCTCAAAAAACTTCTCTCGGAATCTCTCCCACGTCACTGGTACAGTCGAAGCCAAGGACTGTAAGGTAGAGTCCCACCAGTTCATGGCGTCATCAGTCAGTAAATAGGTCCCACAGTGGACCTTCAGCTCCTCTAGGCAAGCAATATAGCCGAAAGCCTTCTCTACTTTCGCTATCCATCTTTCTGCTACTCCCGGGTCAGTCGATGTACCATCAAACTCTTTCAAACCATGTTTCCTTAACTCCTTCAGCATTTTTGCTGCAGTAGTGGTACCAGTTCCATCTTACATAGCCGGGGGTACCATTCCTCCTCCGGGTGGTACATTAGCCTGAAGGTTTACCGGATTTCCGGCATTCATAAAATTTACCCCATAAACTCCCTCTGCCGGTGGTGGCGGCGGCGGTGGCTCTGGAACTCCAGCATAGTTCCTCCCACGGCCTCTCCCACGACCACGCGGAGGGTTTACACCTCTTCCCCTACCAGGTACCACACCACGATGCATCCTGAATATCAAAACCACCACTCAACCCGTGAGTAAGCTAAGGAGATGTATGCAATTAAATAAAGCTTATGTAATTATGCTTAACAAAGTAACATAGATAAAGAACAGAACATTTCAAACTAACGAGGTTTATCGGCATACCTGGTACCGTTGACTTGCGAGATGACTTTTGGATTGGCTCAACTACTAACTCATATTAGACACGACTTAGAGCCAAATGGCTTTGATACCAACTGTGACGACCCGACTTAACGCAAGCGGAAATAAGTATTTTAAATTCAAAATATCGCTTTTATAAAAGATTGAAAATTTCGGCATGAAGTATTTGTAAAGCGCATGCCTCAAGTACAATATATATATAACCTGTAATTAGACTTCATCGGCTCATCGGCCGGTTCAGAGTAATCATAAAAACATTATAAAGCGAAAGTTTGGTGCACCAGTTTTAAAATATTATACAAACGTAATTCACATAAAGTCTAACTCAAATTAACTTAGACATATAAGCTGAACTCGACCCCTAGACTCCCAAAACGAAGGCTCGCGTGCCGAGGGTCTTAATCCAAAATCACCATCTCCGCAAGGATCAACGAGCACCATATGCCGCTCCACGTCCTCGTCCCCGAGCGTTACCTAAAAGGTGATATAGAGCACCTTTGAGCATGACACTCAGTGATAACAAAAGAATATAAAAAAAAAAAATGAATGCGAAATGACCATACTAGCATGTGAAGGTACATGACGACAAACTTTAAATGCATACAAAGTAACAATGCTTCATGTTTGAATAATAGCAATTAATCACAATGATTCAATCACACAGTTCTTTACTCTTTGATACCACGAGTAACATCATTTTGAACCCCGGCGCCTTACTACGCCCATAATTCAATCAACTCTCGAGCCATAGCTCATTCTCAATTCGAATCACCTCATTACACTAGCATCCGGCCATTTACTTATAGCTCACCGGAGCTCTTGTTACAATTAAAATTACTTCAATTCTCTAGCAACCGGGCCATCACTTACATAGCTCACTGGAGCTCATGTTACTTCCCTTGCCACGGTAACCACATGTAACGTCCAACACCCATACACCGTTACACGGGTTACTCCCCCATGGCCTATTGCCAGACATTGAGATCGTATGATATGCATGAGTGACATGTATGACATGAGATGAATGGAATATGCTCTTTCAACATCAATGTTATTTAGCATAACTTATAATCAATAAGTACAAATAAAACAACTTTTCCAAAACCGGCATATGACACAATCTTTGCTTAGATGATATTCAAGTCTCACATGTTCACATGGTTCGTATTCACAACTATTGTCAAACATAAACATAGTGTTTCAAGATTACATAATCATGGCATCATATTATTAAAGCAATAGGCATGCTAAAATAAAAAACTAGCCAAAACAACACTTCTAACTTAGACTTTCTAGCTTTTTGGCCCTTAAACCAAAAGTCGTAGTCGTTATCATTTCCCGTTTCTTTGCTCCCTTCCAAACATTACCAACCAATACCACAATTCATAATTTCTCATAACCACAACTCCATTTCTGATGTACTTGAAGAGAAACGGAACCGCCACACACATCACTTTTCCGATTCTTTTGTTCTCACCTTCTATGCTGACTCCACGGGTATCCACTTGTCTTTAGCCTACAACATGTTAACCCATAAATGTTTAGGCTTTTATTAACATAACTAATCAGCCAATAAAATCGCAAACAACCCCGAATCCGTTAAGTGACAAAAACACTAAACTAGCTACTTCGGGATGCCTTTTTCGGTCAAATAAAGAAAACATGTACTACATACATGGGGTTGATGTTCTAAAGTTATTTCCTTGCTAGTTATATGTATATAAACACCCATATACTCCAGAATTTAAATCTCTTTTGTATTATTAAAAAAAACACCCAAAACTAGTTAACTTGAAAACTAGTCATTTTGCCAATTTTGTGATTTTATTCAAAAATCATTTCTCTTTCTTTCCAAGTGACTTTTCATACTTTTAGTCAACAAATAACATCATCAACTTCCAGAAATTATAAACACAAAGTTTTGTCCAAGAAATCCCAAGCTCGAAGAAAAAAAAAACAAAATAGAAAAAGCTTCAAAACCACCATTAATGGAGTTTTGCTAGAACTTCAAGCTACTTAATCCTTTGAATGTGAATGAAACTCTAGAGGTGGAACTTATGATTCATACATATATTTAGCTCACCAAATTCCAGAAAATTAAAGAGGAAGGAACCCATCATAAAAGCATGGAAAACCTCACTCAAGAACATCCCACTCCATTTCCATGGAAAACTAGCAAAAAGCTTGAAACCTAGGTTTTAGAATTACCTTGATTCTTGTCTAATTTCTCTTGAATCTTGTAGGATCTTTGCTATAACCTTGATTCCATCATGAATCCATGAAAACCCCTTTGAATTCAGCCATGGATCATCAATTGCAAAGTTTGGAAAAAGCAAAAAAATTGGAAGAGGAGAAGAAGAGGGTGGTCACGGTTTTGGGAGAGAAAAAGGAGAAGGAAAATTTTGATTTTCTTTTTTTTTTTTTTCCAATTTCCTTAATTTAGCTATTTATACTTTTCATTAAAAAAAAATAAAAAAATTATATTTGCACTTTAATCCTTCCACCTCCTCAAATTATTTCTAAATCCTCCCCCTCCTTATTTTTTAAATCCTTTTCCATACTTTTCCTTGCTAACTAGTCCTCCATTCTTTCCTTAATTTCCATTTGGCCCTTTTTCCAACTTAACCATGGTTAAGCATTAGAATTTAAATATTTAAATAAAAAACCTTCCAAATATTAAATAAAATAATAAAAATAAATAAATTACGAACCCGGGCCCTTACACATACCTTCTCAAAATTAAAGGCTTTTTTTGCCATTTGAATACCAAAGGTTGTCTGAGGACGAGCTTTGTGCCTTTGACGCTCTGTTCTTCAAGGTTTTCCCTGTTTCGTTCTAAGGTTAGTTCCCTCGCCTTCCGTCTTCACTATTTATCATCAGCGATGGATAACTTCGGCGAGGCCCCCGTAGCTAGAGGTCGTAGAACTCTTAAAGTTGTAGTGGCAGATCCCTTTAACTGAAGGATGATTTACTAAATTAGCGGAATTTTGTTTAGTAAATTTATTAACATTTAATAACGGATCTATTAACATCATGCAATTTGTGATATAAACATGAAGAACATGTAGATTCATGCTTAATTTTCGAAAATTAAAACCGGAACTTACATTGAGTAAAATATGGAGAATTGGTTGGAGGTTTCTTTACAGCATCAAATCCTCAGCAACACCGGATCTTCTATGCTATATCCCGATCGAAAGCAAAACCGACTTGTGGGAATCGAACCGGAAGAACAAACGAAGAAGAAATTTCTTCTAAATTTTTCCGTAAGGAAAATTGGCAATTGGGCAAAAACTTGAGAGAGAATTTTCACTTTTCTAATTAAAGTGAGAAGTGTATAAAATATGAATCCCAATGGTCATATTTATAGGAAAATATGATATCTAATCTAATTAGATAAGCTTATCTCCTAATAATTAAATAGAAAAGATAAGTAAATAAATAAAATAAAATAAAAAAATAAAAGAAAAAATGAAATCCATCCATTAACGCACGCATGCAGATGATTGACTTTTTCCCCTTTTTTTTTTAATTTTATAATTACTTTTCTTTATTATGTATTCAATATTAGAAAAAATTCAAATAATAATTTCAAATTAAATACATTTAGCCAAAAAATAATATATTAACTACCATTGAATCTTATTCAATTAATTAATTATTTTGGGCCAAAACCAATTTGTTTCTTAAACCAATTGTATATAATTCTCTCTAATATTTATTATTAAATTAAATTAACTCATTATCTAATTAATAATACAAATTATTAATTTCCATTTAAATAAACTCATTATTTAAATATTAATAATATTAACATTAATTCCCGTTTAAATAATTTATTTATTTAAACAATTAATTTTGCCGTAAAATATTATAATTGATATGTTATATTAATTTCTATTTAAATAAACTCTTTATTTAAAAAATTAATTTTATATCAATAATAATAATATTAATTTTCATTTAAATAATCTCATTATTCAAATAATTAATATTGCCTAATTTTAAGTAAAATCAATTACTTAAATTATTTGTTCTTCTTAAGTTAAATTAATAACTTAGTTTTGCTACAACGATATTTGGGCTAGCATAGGGACCCGATGGACCTATAGATCATGGGCTTAATAATTAGTCAATTAAGTGATTAACTCATAATCAGTTAATTACTTATTATTTAACTATGAATAATTCCACTATAGATTCATAACTGAACTCCCCTCACTATAGATGAGTTATGTCCATTTAGTTTATCTTTATTTATATATGTGATATATCCTTCACGTGGAACCCTCATAATTATAGGCGGATAAATTTATCGTTTTGCCCCTGTAATTACCGCTTTATTCTTGTGTTCCCGCTGATTCTCCAATGAACTTTATCTTTAGTCGAACTAGAGATAATATACTTCTGTGATCAATAGAAGATGTGGCGCCACTTGTTCATGTCTCGAATCAGTACATCAAGGGAGTTTCCTAAAGTTCCTAAAATGTTTAGGTATCGCACTGATACCGTTAATTTATAGGAAAGTTATGAATTCCATCTCGTGAAAATGAGTTCCCAGCTACTTATCTAGCCAGTTTCCCAAAACAGGAGTGTATTGAGCGTTCTTACAGATCGCTCTAAACAATGTGAATCAAAGAACATAATTCCGTAAATAAGAGTCCGCATTTCACTCAGGATTGAGATCTATCACGGTTGATAAACTTAGTTTGATATTCGATCATTTCTCGTAAACGGTACTAATGAGAAATTTGATAGAACTTCGTGGTCCTGTCTTATACAATCAACATTGCATATGATACTTTCATTTCATGTCTCCCACATGAATGATCAGGATTAGATCATTTGTCTATAAACAAAATGCAGTGTTACCAGGATAAGGTTCCCAAACGTTATTCATTTACTGTAGACACTTTTAAGTTACTCATCTCGACTTTAATCCTCTCGTATGACTCACATACTAAGTCGTGATTTCATAAGAGTAACTTAGGGTTTACTATTTGAATGTTTGATATTAATATATTTCCATATATTCCCAATATCGTTAATTGAATCAATCTAGATAATATAAAGAACTTATGTTTGTTTATTTAATTTATTCGAAATAAATTATTATAATTAAATAATTACAAGTTCTAGGACATCATTCCTAACAATCTCCCACTTGTCCTAGATCTTTGGAGATTTGACTTGTAATTCCAGTCAAACTGGATGACTATCAACTACTTAGCCATGGTAGTCATTTTAATACTTTATCAGTAACGTTTTTCATCTGTTTAGTATGTATTTCTTTTGTCTGATGTTAGTTTCATTAAGTGTAATAGATTCCATATTTCCAAAAAATAAACTCTATTAACTTTGATTTGAAACCATGATGTTCAACCACCTTTCATTTACTAACAACTTAGTAATCACGCGAATTTAGAGTTTAGTCAGTAAAAACTCATTTTACTTATACTTATACTTAACTCATTTGATGTTTAATTCGCAAAGGTCTTTTGTTGTGACGACCCGTCACTTTTAAATAAATTAAATTCAGAGAAGACAGCGGAAGTCTTTTAATTTACGAAAAATTGGCGTGGTTTTGTTTGAAAATTGGCATGCCGAAAACCTGTTTACAACCTAATTTTCAAATCTAGTCAAATCTCATGGACTTTAAGTCCAAATCAGGAGTTCAAATATATAATATCATAAAAACATCATCCAGAAGCTCTTATGAGCCAAAATACAACATTAAAGTCTTTGAAATTCATAAAAGTGATACATAAACTATACAATGACAAGTCCATCTCGAGGCCAGCATCCCTCGATCACGTAGCACCATCTCCCCGTCCACGGCCTCTATCCAAGGCTTTACCTGAAATTGGTTGTAATATCATGAGCTAACAAACTAAGCCCAATGAGAATAATAAGCATAAAAAGTAAAGATAGACCTCAAACTCGCATTTCGATTTGTGTCCAATTAACTGACACAATCTACTCCTAAAGTTCTCCAAACTCTAGGTAATTCTATTCCATATTCTCCAAATGATGATACTAATTAGCACACATAGTCTAATTGTTCATCCAATAACTTGTTATAACATAAAGTAATAAAAGTAAATGACTTTGCATAAAATATAACATCTCGACTCTCTTTCTCGTCTATCATATGCATAAAAGTAATGAGTACATCCCATAGGATACGCATTCGCCATTTATGCATGTAATGAAGGTAATGTGGATTTTCGCATTTCATCCACCATTCAACCTTATGTATGAAGGTAATGTGGGTATCCACTCATCCACCATTCCTTATGCATGAAGGTAACGTGGGTATCCACTCATCCACCGTTCCTTTCATTCTTTTCTTTTCTCTTTTCGATGGTGCGAGATGTTATGGTATAATAAATAATGGTGCAAAATGTTATGCATATGCTTGCATATGCTTGTAAAAATAAATAAAGTAAAGTACGATTATTAAATAACCGAAACAAGCATAAAGTAAAGCGGCATAAAGTAAGACATAAAGTAAAAATAGATAGGAATCAAGGCATAACGATATGTGTAAAGACTCGAATTTTCACAAATCTTTAAATCAGAAGTAAAACAGCGGAAGACTTATTTTTTTACAAAAATTTGGCGTGGATCCGTTTAAAATACGAACTCCCTAAACCTGTTTTTAAGAACACATCTCAGAGAATTTTAATCACATATATTCCTACTCCAGAATATACTCAAATCAGAGAAAGTAAACTCAAAATATACATACAACCGACTTTAGGCTCTCATGAGCCACAAAATACAAGTTTTAAGACTTTATTTCAAGTTTATATGTATATATAGCATTCCCAAAATGCTCCAAACTTAGATTTACTAATCCAAATATCCATAAGCATTCACTCAAGATCACGCAGCACCACCTCCACGACCTCGTCTCTACCACGAGTATTACCTGAAAATAAAGTGGTGTAGCACCATTAGCAAACAATGCTAGTGAGAATAAGATGGATGCAAGCACTTTTATGAACCAAATTCCATATCGGAGAATGTGTCCAAATAAATCTAAGTACTCTTGCACTAACCATTCAATATTCCGAAGTACTTTTCATAAATAGATCAAACCATTCTACTAACTCGTAAATTCGGAAAGTAAATATTCAAGCTCGTAAAATAAAGTAGGTACTAGTGCCTAACAAAGTAAATGACAAAGTAAATAACAAAGTAAATAACAAAGTAAATAACAAAGTAAATAACAAAGTAAATGACAAAGTAAATAACAAAGTAAATAACAAAGTAAATGACAAAGTAAATTTCTCATTTCATCCGTGACCACTTGTCACCAATCATAATCATTCCGTGACATCCGTGCATAACGATAATATGCAAGTCACCGTGACATCCGTGCATAACGATAATATGCAAGTCACCAATCACAAACCATTCCATTTCTTTCAAGTAGTCTAATCTCGTAACTTTCACCACATCGGTTATCAAGACTTTCACCATATCGGTTATCAGGAATTTCACCATATCGGTTATCAGGAATTTCACCATATCGGTTATCAGGAATTTCACCATATCGGTTATCAGGAATTTCACCATATCGGTTATCAGGAATTTCACCATATCGGTTATCGGAATTTCACCATATCGGTTATCAGGAATTTCACCATATCGGTTATCAGGAATTTCACCAATAACATCTTACTTTAAACAACAACCAAACTTAACTAAATTCCTTATGCACTTTCCTTAACTCCCAAATAACAAGCATTCTTGGAAAAGTTCTAAAATCTAATAACCCTCTTAACTTCGATCGAACATAATCGTCAAGTAATTTGAAAGCATAAAAGTAATCACAACCATTTTAAACTCACCTTAGCCAAATTAGTTTTGGTCCAAAACTCCGATTTCCCACAATTCAACAACCAGGAGCAATCGCACCTACAATTCATCAATTGCACAACATATTACAACTCATATCTAATATGAGAACAAGTTTGCATTTTCGGATGAATAGTGATTTCGGATGAATAGTGATTTCGGATGAATAGTGATTTCACGTGAATAGTGTTTTTCGAAAATCCGGGTTCAAAATCGTCAAATTCCATGATAACCATTCATGATTTCAACTTCAAAACTCATTTACAATCAAAAACGAACAAAACCATATAAAAAGTCTTGAAAACTTACTTTTTAGGGTTTTGTTTAGAGAACGGGAAACGCCAAAAGGTTAGGTGGGGTAGATAGGCCTCATCCCAAACAATCCAACGCAACCAAAATAAAGCCGATCCATCGAGAAACGAATGAGAAACGAAGAAAAGCAAGAATTTTTCTTCTCATCCATGGATGCCCATGTGTGGAAGAAAAGGAAGGAGAAGGAGAAGAAGATGAAGATGAATTTTGCTTAAGTGTTAAGATAAAGAAGATATTTACAAAAGAAATATCTAGATATTTTAGGGTTTGCGAAATTACGGTTTTGCCCTTTTCGACCTTTTGCTTATAAAATGAAAACCGACGGTCTTAAATAAATTTAAAGGTGTCTAATAATTATTAATTGGCCCGTTAATAATTATTAGAGTCACCGAAACGAATTAAAAAGATAAAAAGGATTTTCGGACGGAAATAACTAATAAAACTGAAATTACTAATTTTAACTAATTTTAAAAGCTTTAAATAAATAAAAATAATAATAAATTAATAAAATAAAATAAAAATTTTACCTCTAAAAGTAACGGGACGTTACAATATGTAAATCGAAATTCCGTTAACAATAATAAAAGTAAAGGTCAAAATATAACGATTAACCTAAACTTTCAAGGATTCTAAACTCCGAAACTAATCTAACTTAGAATCTTCTAAGATTCGAGGTTTTCAACGAGAAATTCTAAGTTTCTCGCCTAAAGGATTAACTTCAAATCCTAAGGCACTATCTCACATCCTCTAACCTTAGGTTGGATTCTAATCTTAGTTTCTGATTCTACAAATCATCGTACTTATTCGATTTCTATAGTTACTTTAAATTCTAATCATTCTCACCTTAATTAAAGTGAAGACTTCGCTCCTAAGCACCGGAAGAGCGATCAAAAAAACGGTTCAAAAACACCTACAAAAGGATTAATATCCCGAAAATTAAATAAATACCAACCAACAATTAAACAACGACCAAACATACAAAACGACGAAAAACTCAACAAACCCCCCATAAGAGGCCCTCGGCCCTCTCATCAAAATGAGGTCTCGGGTTTGGTTTTTCGGCTTTTTGGCAATTTAAATACGTTTTGAGTTGGTTTTAAGCAAATTCGATAATCCCGATTTCAATGGGTGTCGATGAATAGGGTTTTTGAACATTACTCCCTTTCCCGAATTGAATTTAAATAAACATTCATTCATTAATTTCTAACCCATTTTCAATCCCAAAAGGGTAAATTTCAAACGGAAAGGGTTTCGACTGAAACTCGGTTTTAGGGTTATGGAATAGTTTCCAAAAACATGTAAAACTACTCCCGAATTGACAAACACCGAGTTTCACGGCAAGAAATCGAAAGAAAACAAGTAAAACTCCATTAAAACACTATTTGGAGCTTAGGGTTTCAAGAGATTCTTACCGAGAACTCCTCGGATCTCGAGAGAAACGGACGAAGGCTAGGTGGGAAAGACTCGTACGACCGATACCTTTCCAATGGACCCGGAATCAAGTCGATCGGGCAATAAACGAACAAAATCAAAATCCTCCCTTTTCTTCTTTGAAGCTCACGGCAAAGGAGGAGAGAAATGAGAAGATTTTTGGTCAATTGTGGTCAATGAGCTCATTTAAAGAAGATAGTCAAATAGTAATTTTAGATATTTTGCAAATTGGGTAATTACAACTTTGCCCTTTTATGACTTTTGGCTTAAAACGAATCCCGAACATCTCAAACTATCCCAATGGTGATTAATAATTATTAATTGGCCCGTTAATAATTATTAATACCATTAAAACGTATTTAAATAAATAAAGCCATTAAAATGAATTAAAATGAAATAAATTACTATATTCTAATTTAATAATAAATAAATGAATTTTAATTACTCAAATTGAAATAAAATAAATAAAAGTTTTTTTTTATCACAAAATAACGGGACGTTACATTTGTCAAATTCTTACATGGAAGTAAATTCATGTTCGAATTTGAGCCCGTGCAACTCATAAAATCTCTCATTTTATCTATGTGCACTAACATACTATTTGTAAATTTTATTTTAGTCACATTGGTTCTAGGATTCTCGAAATTCTTAAGCTCCCACTACAAAGTAATTCTCCATTACTTTCATTTATTTAATGATTACAATTTTATACTTGTTATTATTTCAAAAATAATGTATAAGTATAAGTGACTCTTTTCAACTCTACTATTGAAAATTCGTGTCGGTTTTATTTCCCTTATTTTTGAACTTTATTCATTGATTTTGAAGTCAATGAGTTTCACTTGGACTTCTAAAAGTCCCTTTGGTTCGTTCTATAACGCTCCCACTCAAATAAAGTTCTACAAGTAGTTTAACTATTTAAACTTTTAAATAACTACTTGTTTTATTGTGAAATAAAGTTATTGTAATTCTTTTCTATCTTAAGTAAGGTTTAAAGCCTTCAGTATCACCAATTTACTGAACTTATTTTTAATAATTTGTGAATTCAATTATCCACTAATTATTACTTTTCAATTTCTGTTTTGTTTATTTCATATCAGTTAGTACTCCTTTAAGACATCCTTTTAAATAACTGAATATTTGGAATATAAGAAATCGATTTAATGTTTCCTTATCACTTAAGTTCTAACATCTAAATGTCCAACTTTAGTGATATTTTAAATCTAGTTATCTTTGATAAATCAAAGATGTTCTATTTTACTTATCCCATAAGTTTGTGGATTAATATGGCTATCATCTCAAATTCTTTGAGAACCATCTTTAAGAGATTAATCCCTCTAACTTATTTAAGTAATTTTAGACTTAAGCATTGAAATATTTTTAAACACTTTCTAACTCGTTTAGATATTCGGAGTTTAGAATTTGGTTCTAGAATTTATTTGTTTTATACTAAGTATTTTGAATAATCATCCAATCACACTTTGGAACTTTGTAATTGTAAAGGAATATTTACCTAAATAACTCTTATTTAAAATACTCCCAAACTTGGTTCATACGAAATGAGAACCAATAGTTATTACATATTTCAAAATAAAAAACAAATTGATAATTAAACTTGTAACGTCCCGTTACTTTTAGAGGTAAAATTTTTATTTTATTTTATTAATTTATTATTATTTTTATTTATTTAAAGCTTTTAAAATTAGTTAAAATTAGTAATTTCAGTTTTATTAGTTATTTCCGTCCGAAAATCCTTTTTATCTTTTTAATTCGTTTCGGTGACTCTAATAATTATTAACGGGCCAATTAATAATTATTAGACACCTTTAAATTTATTTAAGACCGTCGGTTTTCATTTTATAAGCAAAAGGTCGAAAAGGGCAAAACCGTAATTTCGCAAACCCTAAAATATCTAGATATTTCTTTTGTAAATATCTTCTTTATCTTAACACTTAAGCAAAATTCATCTTCATCTTCTTCTCCTTCTCCTTCCTTTTCTTCCACACATGGGCATCCATGGATGAGAAGAAAAATTCTTGCTTTTCTTCGTTTCTCGATGGATCGGCTTTATTTTGGTTGCGTTGGATTGTTTGGGATGAGGCCTATCTACCCCACCTAACCTTTTGGCGTTTCCCGTTCTCTAAACAAAACCCTAAAAAGTAAGTTTTCAAGACTTTTTATATGGTTTTGTTCGTTTTTTATTGTAAATGAGTTTTGAAGTTGAAATCATGAATGGTTATCATGGAATTTGACGATTTTGAACCCGGATTTTCGAAAAACACTATTCACGTGAAATCACTATTCATCCGACACTATTCATCCGAAATCACTATTCATCCGAAAATGCAAACTTGTTCTCATATTAGATATGAGTTGTAATATGTTGTGCAATTGATGAATTGTAGGTGCGATTGCTCGGTTGTTGAATTGTGGGAAATCGGAGTTTTGGACCAAAACTAATTTGGCTAAGGTGAGTTTAAAATGGTTGTGATTACTTTTATGCTTTCAAATTACTTGACGATTATGTTCGATCGAAGTTAAGAGGGTTATTAGATTTTAGAACTTTTCCAAGAATGCTTGTTATTTGGGAGTTAAGGAAAGTGCATAAGGAATTTAGTTAAGTTTGGTTGTTGTTTAAAGTAAGATGTTATTGGTGAAATTCCCGATAACTAATATGGTGAAATTCCTGATAACCGATATGGTGAAATTCCTGATAACCGATATGGTGAAATTCCTGATAACCGATATGGTGAAATTCCTGATAACCGATATGGTGAAATTCCGATAACCGATATGGTGAAATTCCTGATAACCGATATGGTGAAATTCTCGATAACCGATATGGTGAAATTCCTGATAACCGATATGGTGAAATTCCTGATAACCGATATGGTGAAATCTCCGATAACCGATATGGTGAAACTCCCGATAACCGATATGGTGAAACTCCCGATAACCGATATGGTGAAATTCCTGATAACCGATATGGTGAAATTCCTGATAACCGATATGGTGAAAGTCCTGATAACCGATGTGGTGAAAGTTACGAGATTAGACTACTTGAAAGAAATGGAATGGTTTGTGATTGGTGACTTGCATATTATCGTTATGCACGGATGTCACGGGGACTTGCATATTATCGTTATGCACGGATGTCACGGAATGATTATGATTGGTGACAAGTGGTCACGGATGAAATGAGAAATTTACTTTGTCATTTACTTTGTTATTTACTTTGTTATTTACTTTGTCATTTACTTTGTTATTTACTTTGTTATTTACTTTGTCATTTACTTTGTTATTTACTTTGTGAATTACTTTGTCAATTACTTTGTTATTTACTTTGTTATTTACTTTGTCATTTACTTTGTTAAGCACTAGTACCTACTTTATTTTACGAGCTTGAATATTTACTTTCCGAATTTACGAGTTAGTAGAATGGTTTGATCTATTTATGAAAAGTACTTCGGAATATTGAATGGTTAGTGCAAGAGTACTTAGATTTATTTGGACACATTCTCCGATATGGAATTTGGTTCATAAAAGTGCTTGCATCCATCTTATTCTCACTAGCATTGTTTGCTAATGGTGCTACACCACTTTTGTGACGACCCGTCATTTTAAATAAATTAAAATCAGAGAAAACAGCGGAAGTCTTTTATTTTAAGAAAAATGGCGTGATTATGTTTGAAAATAGGCTAGCCAAAAACCTGTTTACATCTTAAATTCAAACATCTAAAATCACAAGGAACATTAAGTTCCATCCAGGAGTTTAAAATGATCAAAATCATAAAATGACAACCATAAGCTCTTATGAGCTAAATACAAAGTTCAAATCATCAAAATGACATAAATTTCACAAATCAACCATGTACATGGATTTTTACATAACTCAAAGCCCATCTCGAAAATCATCATCCCCTCGATCAAGCGCGCCCTGCCTCCCTCTTCCACGATCCCAAACATTACCCGAAATGTTTGTAATATCATGAGCTAACAACTTAAGCCCCAGTGAGAATAATAAGAATAAAAAGTAAGAATAGACCTCAAACTCGCATTTCGACTCGTGTCCAAATAACTCGACACGAACAACTCCTAAAGTCCTCCAAACTCTAGGTAATTCTATTCCATATTCTCCAAATGATGATACTAATTAGCACACTTAGTCTAATTGTTCATCCAATAACTTTGTTATAACATAAAGTAATAAAAGTAAATGACTTTGCATAAAATATAACATCTCGATTCTCTTTCTCATCTATCATATGCTAAAAGTAATGAGTACATCCATAGGATACGCATTCGCCATTTATGCATGTAATGAAGGTAATGTGGATTTTCACAAACTATCCACCCTTATCCTTATGTATGAAGGTAATGTGGGTATCCACTCATCCACCATTCAACCTTATGTATGAAGGTAATGTGGGTATCCACTCATCCACCATTCACCTTATGCATGAAGGTAACGTGGGTATCCACTCATCCACCCGTTCCTTTTCATTCTTTTTCTTTTCTCTTTTCAATGATGCGAGATGTTATGGTATAATAAATAATGGTGCAAAATGTTATGCTATGCTTGCATATGCTTGTAAAAATAAATAAAGTAAAGTACGATTATTAAATAACCGAAACAAGCATAAAGTAAAGCGGCATAAAGTAAGACATAAAGTAAAAATAGATAGGAATCAAGGCATACGATATGTAAATCGAATTCCGTTAACAATAATGAAAGTAAAGGTCAAACATAACGATTATCCTAACCTTTAAGGATTCTAAACTTCCAATGAATCCGAGGTTCTATCAACCGCTTCTTTATCAAAGTCTTGGATCCTTTAACTTCCAATGATCCAAACTTAGTTTCACATCGAACCTAACTTAGAATCTTCTAAGATTCAAGTCTTTTCTTGAGAATTTCTACGTTCTCACTTAAAGGTTAACTCTTAATCCTAAGGGCACTAACTCACAACCCTCTAATCTTAGGTTCGGATTCTAATCTTATTTCCAAACTCTTCAAACCGTCATACTTGTCCGCTTTCTATAGTTACTTTAAATACTAACTATTCTCACCTTAGCCAATTAACTCCAAATCTCCAATTTTCCACGAGTCAACAACCGAGCAACGCACCTACAATTCACCGATTGTACAACATATTACAATTCAAACTAATATGCGAACAAATGTGCAATTTCGGGTGAATAGTGATTTCGGATGAATAGTGTCTCGGGTGAATAGTGTTTTTCGAAAATCCGGTTCAAAATCGCCATTTTTCATGATAGAAATTCATGATTTCAACTTCAAATCTCATTTATTATCAAAACGAACAAAACCACCTAAAAGTTTTGAAAACTTACTTTTTGAATTTCCCTTAGAGAACGGGAAACTTGAAAAGCTAGGTTGGATAGGTAGCCCTCGTCCCTACCATTCCAACGCCACGCCAAACACTGACGATCCGCCAGAAACGAATGAGAAACGAAGAAAAGAAACTCTCATCCATGGTGGATGGAAGCTCACGGCAAAGACAAGGAGAAGAAGAAGAGGAAATTGATTTTTTTGTCAACTTAGGTGATTTTAATGATAAATGAATAGTAATTTTAGATATTTTAAGAAATTGGAAATGACGTTTGCGTCCTTTTTATGACTTTTTGGCTTCTAAATCGAAACCCGATGCTCTTAAATAAATCTAAAGGTGATTAATAATTATTATTGGCCTATTAATAATTATTAATGTCAAACCCCCAAAACGAATTTAGAGCATTAAAACAATAAAAACAATTCCCTGCAATAAATTAACTACTAAAATCGAAATTACAAAATAATAATTAAACTAAATACTTAAATTGGAAATAAATAAATAAATAAATAACATTAAATAAATAAATAAATAAAATAAATAAATAAAATAAATAAATAAAATTCACTTCAAAATAACGGGACGTTACAACTTTATTTTCAGGTAATACTCGTGGTAGAGACGAGGTCGTGGAGGTGGTGCTGCGTGATCTCGAGTGAATGCTTATGGACATTTGGATTAGTAAATCTAAGTTTGGAGCATTTTGGGAATGCTATATATACATATAAACTTGAAATAAAGTCTTAAAACTTGTATTTTGTGGCTCATGAGAGCCTAAAGTCGGTTGTATGTATATTTTGAGTTTACTTTCTCTGATTTGAGTATATTCTGGAGTAGGAATATATGTGATTAAAATTCTCTGAGATGTGTTCTTAAAAACAGGTTTAGGGAGTTCGTATTTTAAACGGATCCACGCCAAATTTTTGTAAAAAAATAAGTCTTCCGCTGTTTTACTTCTGATTTAAAGATTTGTGAAAATTCGAGTCTTTACAAAACTAAACTAGAAAACTATGGTTTGGAAAAAAAATATTTTTCTTCCATTTAGACTATAGTAAATCGAATATGAGGAAAAATAGGAAGAATAAGAGTTTTCAATTTCGAAAATTGAAATTAGAAGCTTTTAAATGAATAACCAAGACATTTGTATTTATACGCAAAACAGTTTTCAAATTGAATTTAGGAAATACTATCAAAATAAATACAAGATAAATTCAAAGAATAAAATCAAATTTTATTTCTTATTTATCTTACGTGCCGATTTTATCTGCATAAAATCAATAATTTAACAATAAGAAAAACTAATTTTTCTTTGTTTAATTTGTCTTTGGTTAGACATTCTTTTATATATTTATTTTAGACAAAATAATTCAACAATTATTTCCTAAAATATCATATATGTGTCAATTTTGGAATATAAATTATTCAAATAATTTGAACCAAAATCCATTGAATTCATTAATTCAATTATAGATTCTTCCTTATTAATAAATATTATTTATTAACTCTTGATATTTATTTAAATCAATCAATTATTCAAATAAAATATCATATTCCGATTTTGTATTTTATTATTAATAAATATTTATTATTTCCTATTTAAATAATCGAAATTATTTAAATTAATAATAAATATGTTATTTACTATTATCCTTTTAAATAATCACTATTATTTAAAATTAATAATAAATGTTTAATTATTAATTTCCATTCAGGTAAACACATTACCTAAATAATTAATAATTATTTATTAATAATATTTTATTATTAATTACCATTTAAATAAACACATTATTTAAATAATTAATATTGTCAGTTATTAAAGTAAACCGGTTTACTTAAATTATTCATTTCCTTTTCTAGGAAACATAGTTCTCATCATTCAGTTTGTTCTTTCCAAGTATAGTGACTAAAACAGGTGCTATATTACTGAAATTTAAATAAACTTTATCTTAATAATCTAACTTGCATTCAACATTCAAATACTCAAAGTTTTGACATATAATTAAATATGATGCATGAATGCGAACATATTAATGAACAGAAAAGCCCTAAAACATGTTGCTATGTCACGATATTTTAATGATACCAGTGAAGTGCCGTCGAATAATAGGTCAGTTACCATCATTAAAACGAGATGCCACTCGAACAATTGACAACTCCAGAATAACTCATAGTCCTATGTCATTGTTTACCGTGTATTTGGTCCAGAGTTTTGATAACAAACTTTATCAAATTTCTTTTAAGTGTGACTGTGACAACCTGTCACTTTCAAATAAATTTAATTTAGAAAAATCACAGCGGAAGTCTTTTAATTTACGAAAAATTTGGGTGGTTTTATTTGAAAATTGGCATGCCGAAAACCTGTTTACATCCTAATTTTCAACTCTAATAAAATCACATGGACTTTAAGTCCAAATCAGGAGTTCAAATATTTCTTATCATAAAAACCACATCGAAAGCTCTTATGAGCTAAATACAACATACATATATATATTTAAAGTCTTAAAGTTCATCAAAATAAAGACTTAAACTTTACAAACAAAAGTGTCCATCTCGAGGTCAGCATTCCTCGATCATGCAGCACCACCTCCTCTCCCTCGACCTCTGGCCAAGGCATTACCTGAAAATTTTGTAATATCATGAGCTAACAACTTAAGCCCAGTGAGAATAATAAGCATAAAAAGTAAAGATAGACCTCAAACTCGCATTTCGATTTGTGTCCAAGTAATCTGACACAATTCACTCCTAAAGTCCTCCAAACTCTAGGCAATTTCATTCTAAACTTTCCAAGGGATGATATTACTAATAATCATAGTCAATATTCATCCATTAACATTATTATGACATAAATAAGAATAATAAATAAAACTTTACTCAAATATAACATCTCGTTTCTCTTTTTCATCTATCATATGCATAAAAGTAATGAGTACATCTCATAGGATACGCATTCGCCATTTATGCATGAAATGAAGGTAATGTGGATTTTCACATACTATCCACCCTTATCCTTATGCATGAAGTAGCGTGGACTTTTCTCATTCTATCCACCAGTACTTATGTATGAAAGTAGCGTGGACTTTTCCCGTAGTATCCACCAGTACTTATGCATGAAAGTAGCGTGGACTTTTCCGTAGTATCCACCAGTACTTATGCATGCAAATAATGTGGAGTTTTCTCATTTCCACCTTTAACCTTTCATTTTTTTCCTTCTCACTTTCTTTTCTTTTCAATGATGCGAGATGCTATGCATATGCTTGCAAAAGTAAATAAGTAAATAAGTAAATGATAAAGTAATCGAAATGAGCATAAAGTAAAGGAGCAAAGGTAAAGACATAAAGTAAAGGACATAAAGTAAATAATATGAACTCTGGATGAACGATTTATCAATCGAACTCTGGCATCAATAATAAAAGTAGAATCAAAACATGAACGATTAATCTATTAACCATTCTAAGAACAAGCTTGGATCTTCTAACCTCCAATGATCCAACCTAAGCTTAGAAACGAAGCTAATTTAGAATCTTCTAAGATTCGATACTTTCCTCGAGAACTCCTAAGTTCTCACTTAAAGGATTAACTCTTAATCCTAAGGGCACTAACTCTCAAGCCTCTAATCTTAGACTCGGTTTCTAGTCTTAGTTTCAACTCTACAAACCTTCACACTTATTCGATTTCTATAATTACTTTAAATCCTAACTATTCTCACCTTAATTAAAAGATGACTTTGCTCCTAAGTCCGAAGGAGCGATCAACCACGCGGTTCAAAAACACCTACAAACGAATTATATCATACAATCAATAACTTTACCAACTATCGATCAAACACCAACTAAACGTTCAAAACAACAAAAACTCATCAAACCCTCCCTTAGGGCTCTCGCCCCCCCCCAATAAAATGGGTTTCGGGTTTGGTTTTCAGGCTTTTTGGCAATTTAAATACGTTTCGAGTTGGTTTTAAGCAAATTCGATATTCCCGATTTCAATGGGTATCGATAATTAGGGTTTTTGAACATTAATCCCTTTCCCGAATCGAATTTAAATAAACATTCATTCATTAATTTCTAACCCAAAATCAAACCCAAAAGGGTAAATTTCAAACGGGAAGGGAAGGGTTTCGACTGAAACTCGGTTTTAGGGTTATGGGATAGTTTCCAAAAACACGTAAAACTACTCCCGAGTTTACAAACACCGAGTTCTACAACACGAAATCGAAGGAAATCAAGTAAAACTCCATTAAAACACTATTTGGAGCTTAGGGTTTCAAGAGAAACTTACCGAGAACTCCGTATAACACGAGTGGCAAGTACGAAGGCTAGGTGGAAAATGATCGTAGGATCTATGCCTTTCCACTGGACCCGGAATCAAGTCGATCGGGCAAGAAACGAACGAAAAGCAAAATTTTCTTTTTCTTCTTTGGGACTCACGGTTTTGGGAGCAAGAATGAGAAGTGATTTTGGTCAATTTTGAGTCAATGGTCATTTAAAGAAGATAGTCAAATAGTGTTTTTAGATATTTTGCAAATTGGGAAATTACGATTTTGCCCTTTTATGACTTTTGGCTTAAAAACGAATCCCGAACATCTCAAACTATCCCAATGGTGATTAATAATTATTAATTGGCCCGTTAATAATTATTAATACCATTAAAACGTATTTAAATAAATAAAGCCATTAAAAAGAATTAAAATGAAATAAACTACTAAATTCTAATTTAATGATAATTAAATGAATTTTAATTACTCAAATTAAAATAAAATAAATAAAAGTTTTTTTTTTAACACAAAAATAACGGGACGTTACAGTGACCCACCAATTTAGTCTTTTAAATAAAAATTGAAGAGTGTCTACGAAGTGTAGATTCAGTCTTCAACCGCATTTAAAATTCTTTATCCTTTTCGGGAGACCCAACTTGATATTGATTTATACAATAAACCTTCCTATGGGAATGAACACCTGCAGCAGTGTTACAGAGGCCATGTATAAATCTCACGTTTCGAGCCCATTAATGGAGACCATAGGATACATTGACATGTTTCCTTCTCCCACTTAATATTTTAAGTTAGGGTTTCATAACTTAGACTAATTCAGGCTAATTCATTAATCCAAGTTTTAATTAACCTAAGAAACTTTAACTCTTAAATTGGTTAGATTAATTTTATAGTTGTGATTGTTCATGTTTTCCTAATTAAAACTAATCACATTATGAGCCGTCTTAATAATTTCGATTTATTAATTTGAACTTTTCTCCCAGATCGCTCCCAGTTAGAAGCGCTCAGTGTTAAGGAAACTTTATGAAACCGCATCGCTTGGGCAGAGCTTTCTCGCCAGAGATCCGTTCAATTTAATTAATCTCAATTATTAATTTTTAATTAACCCTTAATTAAAAGTTTCTATTTGTTTACCTTATATGGATTTTGGCCCAATTGTTTAAACAATAATTCCATATTACAAATAATTCATTTAGTTTCTATTCAACTTTTAAACTAGATTTAACTTTTGAATTTTAACTAAATAATCATGCTTTTAATTCTAAAACAATTAGAATAAAATTATATAATTTTTGATAATAATATTTATAAAATAAAATTATAGCATGCTTCACATACATTAGCATATAATAACACATATTATATCATGATGCATGTATGTATAATTAATTAAAATCATACAACCTATGGTGGGATTTTCTACATGACATACTCTTATGCATGAATATTATTTAAAAGCAATTATATCATACATATAAACAATTTAAATAATAAATAGCTAAATTGACCGGTATTCTTGGCACTATTTCTAAAACGAAAAATTAAATTACAACTTAATTTAAATCTTCCATTGTAGAATTTGAGGCTTTAACTTTCTCTCTCCTCCATGGTGTAGGCGTGGGCATGGGTATTTATGTGGTAAATATTATCTCCTTAATATTTCCATAAATACTTGTTTTAAAATAATTATCTTTTAATTAAATGGAAAAAATAAAGAAAATGTTTTCCATGTAATCTTATATCAATTTCTAAATTCATAATTTAAGATAGGGATATAATCTTTAAAAAAAAAATTATCCTTATCTTAAATATTTAAATTTTTAAATTGAGATAACAAGATAATTATGTTAAAATATCTTACCATATCTTGCCTTATCTCATCCTTTTCTCTCTCCTTGGGCGTGGACCTCATGGATTGATGGAGAAAAAATTTCTTCTCTTCCTCCCTTTGCTATAGCCGATTTTTGCCTCCTTTGGTATGGGAAAATTACAATTTTTTCCTATACCCTATAATTAGGGTTTACAAATTTTCTACCAAAATTTAAAATCCTAAGTGCCTCAAGAATACCTAAACAGTCAATTAGCAAACCTCCACAATTTATATAGCACAATTTATATAAACATACATAAAACGATTTTTATGCAACCCACCAAATTTTCGAAAAACACAAATTTTGCATGATAATTAAAATTAGCTTTGATACCAAATGAAGGATGATTTACTAAATTAGCGGAATTTTGTTTAGTAAATTTATTAACATTTAATAACGGATCTATTAACATGTAACGTCCCGTTAATTTTGAAATGAATTATTTTATTTTATGTTATTTATTTATTTATTTATTTCAATTTAAGTATTTAGTTTAATTATTATTTTTTAATTTCGGTTTTAGTAGTTAATTTCGACCGAAATTCGTTTTTAATTGTTTTAATGCTCTAAATTCGTTTCGGTGACATTAATAATTATTAATAGGCCAATTAATAATTATTAATCACTTTTAGATTTATTTAAGAGCATCGGGTTTCGATTCATAAGTCAAAAGTCATAAAAGGACGCAACCGTCATTTCCAATTTCTTAAAATATCTAAACACTATTCCGTATTCTTCTTTAAATGACCATTGACCATCATTGACCAAGAAAACCTCTCATTTTGCTCCTCAAGGCCGAAAGTTCAAGGGGGGGAAGAGAATTTTTGGGTTTTCGTTCGTTTCTCGGCGGATCAACTCGATTTCGGTTGCATCGGAAAGGCCTCGAGTCTAGGATTCTTTTCCACCCAACTATCGTACTCCGAGATCCACGGAGTTCTCGGTAAGTTTCTCTTGAAACCCTAAACTCTAAATAGTGTTTTAATGGAGTTTTCTTTGTTTCCTTTCGATTTCTTGCCGTGAAACTCGGTGTTTGTAAATACGGGAGTAGTTTTAAGAGTTTTTGGAAACTTTCCCATAACCCTAAAACCGAGTTTCAGTCGAAACCCTTCCCGTTTGAAATTTACCTTTTGGGATTTGAATATGGGGTATAAATTAGTGAATTAATGTTTATTTAAATTCAATTCGGGAAAGGGCTTACTGTTCAAAAACCCTAATTATCGATACCCATTGAAATCGGGAATATCGAATTTGCTTAAAACCAACTTGACACACCTCTAAAGTACCTAAAAGCCGGAAAACCAAACCCGAGACCCACTTTTTATGGGGGGCCGAGAGCCTCATAGTGGGGTTTATGGGGTTGTTCGTTGTTTTGAGCTTTTAGATGTTAATTGATCGATGTATGTTTATTTATTAATTGTAGATGTAATTAATTGTAGGTGTTTCGGATCATTGTTTGATCGTGCTTTCGGAAACTTGGAGCGAACTCTTATTTGGCTAAGGTGAGAATAGTTAGAATTTAAAGTATCTATAGAAAGCAAATAAGTGTGAAGGTTTGTAGAGTTTGAAACTAAGATTAGAATCCGAACCTAAGATTAGAGGGTTGTGAGTTAGTGCCTTAAGATTAAGAGTTAATCCTTTAAGTGAGAACTTAGGAGTTCTCAAGGAAAGTATTGAATCTTAGAAGATTCTAAGTTAGATTCGATTCGAAACTAAGATTGGACTATTGGAAGTTAAAAGATCCAACTTGTAATTAGAACGGTTAATAGAACCTCGGATTATATTGGAAGTTAGAATCCTTGAAGGTATAGGTTAATTGTTTAAGTTATGATTCTACTTTTATTATTGATACCGGAGTTCGATCGACATATCGTTCGTCCGAAGTTTACTATTTATTTACTTTATGCCCTTTTACTTCATACTTGTTTCAGCTACTTTAATATTGTACTACGTTTATTTACTTTTGCGAGCATATCACAACATCTCGCACCATAACATATTGCACCATAACATCTCGCATTATGAAAAGAAGGAAAGAATGTTGGACCATTCGGGGGATGTCCGTATCGCCTTCAGAGAGAGAATGAAAAGAAGGAAAGAATGTTGGACCCTTCGCGGAATGTCCGCATCGCCTTCAGAGAAAAAGAAAATAAAGAGAGAAAAGAAAAGGAGGGAAGAATGTTGGACCCTTCGGGGGATGTCCGCATCACCTTCTTCATTCATTCATGCATAAAGGGCGAATGCGTATCCTACGGGATGTAATCATTACTTTTATGCATATGATAGATGAGAAAGAGAATCGAGATGTTTAATTGATGCAAAGTTTATTTACTTTTATTACTTATGTCATAACAAGTTAATGGATGAGGTTTTGACCTTAAGAGTTAATATTATCGTACTTTGGAGAATATGGAATAGAATTACCTAGATTTTGGTGAATTTTAAGAAAGTTTGTGTCAGTTTAATTGGACACAAATCAAAATGTGAGTTTGAGGTCTATCTTTACTTTTTATGCTTATTATTCTCACTGGGCTTAAGTTGTTAGCTCATGATATTACAAAAATTTCAGGTAATGCCCTGGCTAGAGGTCGAGGGAGAGGAGATGTTGTTGCATGATCGAGGGATGAAGACTTTGAGATGGACTAGGTGGTTGTAAAAATCCATGTACATGGTTTTCGTGATTTTCATATAAATTTGAGATTTGTACATTTGTGTATAGCTCTTAAGAGCTTTTGTCTTTACTTTTATGTTTATAAATCATTTTGAACTCCTGATAGGAACTTAATGTTCCTTGTGTTTTTAGATATTTGAATTTAAGATGTAAACAGGTTTTGGCTAGCCTATTTTCAAACATAATCACGCCAATTTTCTTAAAATAGAAGACTTCCGCTGTTTTATCTGATTTAATTTATTTAAAAGTGACGGGTCGTCACATAACATCATGCAATTTGTGATATAAACATGAAGAACATGTAGATTCATGCTTAATTTTCGAAAATTAAAACCGGAACTTACATTGAGTAAAATATGGAGAATTGGTTGGAGGTTTCTTTACGGCATCAAATCCTCAGCAACATCGGATCTTCTATGCTATATCCCGATTGAAAGCAAAACCGACTTGTGGGAATCGAACCAGAAGAACAAACGAAGAAGAAATTTCTTCTAAATTTTTCCGTAAGGAAAATTGGCAATTGGGCAAAAACTTGAGAGAGAATTTTCACTTTTCTAATTAAAGTGAGAAGTGTATAAAATATGAATCCCAATGGTCATATTTATAGGAAAATATGATATCTAATCTAATTAGATAAGCTTATCTCCTAATAATTAAATAGAAAAGATAAGTAATTAAATTAAATAAAATAAAAAAATAAAAGAAAAAATGAAATCCATCCATTAACGCACGCATGCAGATGATTGACTTTTTCCCTTTCTTTTTTTTAATTTTATAATTTCTTTTCTTTATTATGTATTCAATATTAGAAAAAATTCAAATAATAATTTCTAATTAAATACATTTAGCCAAAAATTAATATATTAACTACCATTGAATCTTATTCAATTAATTAATTATTTTGGGCCAAAACCAATTTGTTTCTTAAACCAATTGTATATAATTCTCTCTAATATTTATTATTAAATTAAATAAACTCATTATTTTAATAATAATACAAATTATTAATTTCCATTTAAATAAACTCATTATTTAAATATTAATAATATTAACATTAATTCCTGTTTAAATAATTTATTTATTTAAACAATTAATTTTGCCGTAAAATATTATAATTGATATGTTATATTAATTTCTATTTAAATAAACTCTTTATTTAAACAATTAATTTATATCAATAATAATAATATTAATTTTCATTTAAATAATCTCATTATTCAAATAATTAATATTGCCTAATTTTAAGTAAAATCAATTACTTAAATTATTTGTTCTTCTTAAGTTAAATTAATAACTTAGTTTTGCTACAACAATATTTGGGCTAGCATAGGGACCCGATGGACCTATAGATCATGGGCTTAATAATTAGTCAATTAAGTGATTAACTCATAATCAGTTAATTACTTATTATTTAACTATGAATAATTCCACTATAGATTCATAGCTGAACTCCCCTCACTATAGATGAGTTATGTCCATTTAGTTTATCTTTATTTATATCTGTGATATATCCTTCACGTGGAACCCTCATAATTACAGGCGGATAAATTTACCGTTTTGCCCCTGTAATTACCGTTTTATCCTTGTGTTCCCGCTGATTCTCCAATGAACTTTATCTTTAGTCGAATTAGAGATAATATACTTCTGTGATCAATAGAAGTCGTGGCGCTACTTGTTCATGTCTCGAATCAGTACATCAAGGGAGTTTCCTAAAGTTCCTAAAATGTTTAGGTATCGCACTAATACCGTTAATTTATAGGAAAGTTATGAATTCCATCTCGTGAAAATGAGTTCCCAGCTACTTATCTAGCCATGTTTCCCAAAACAGGAGTGTATTGAGTGTTCTTACAGATCGCTCTAAACCATGTGAATCAAAGAACATAACTCCATAAATAGGAGTCCGCATTTCACTCAGGATTGAGATCTATCACGGTTGATAAACTTAGTTTGATATTCGATCATTTCTCGTAAACGGTGCTAATGAGAAATTTGATCGAACATCGTGGTCCTGTCTTATACAATCAATATTGCATATGATACTTTCATTTCATGTCTCCCACATGAATGATCAGGATTAGATCATTTGTTTATAAACAAAATGCGAAGCTATCAACAGTGTTACCAGGATAAGGTTCCCAAACGTTATTCATTTACTGTAGACACTTTTAAGTTACTCATCTCGACTTTAATCCTCTCGTATGACTCACATACTAAGTCGTGATTTCATAAGAGTAACTTAGGGTTTACTATTTGAATGTTTGATATTAATATATTTCCATATATTCCCAATATCGTTAATTGAATCAATCTAAATAATATAAAGAACTTATGTTTGTTTATTTAATTTATTCGAAATAAATTATTATAATTAAATAATTACAAGTTCTAGGACATCATTCCTAACATTAACATATCATTGGATGCAAAACCAAAGTTTTATTATTTTACGAAAAATACTGTTATAATATTAGCACTAATAGGTGATTAGTCCTTATAATCATAGATTACTTGGTAATTAGTTAGAAGTTAATTACTGCACGTTGTCAAGTTGTAAATACTATTAAGAATATTTTGTTGAGCTGTTAAGATTGTCCAACGGCTAGTTTTTCTGCAGCTAACAAACTCTTGTGTATACCCTTGTAAATATTCTTTTTGGGTTGTTGTTCAATATACTTACTTCAATATACGTTTTATTCTTTAACAATCTTATTGTTATTCTTCTTCTACTTTATGGGTTCTAAGATAATTTGGCATCCCAATTGGTATCAGAGCATCAACAAAATTGATCAAAAAAAGGTGAGTCTCTGAGTTTTTTAAGCGATTAGGCAAAGGAGAAGAATAACGAAGCTTCATCAAGAAACCAGAGATCCTGTTCAGAGTAACAATGGCGGCCAAATTCGAGATGGAGAAGTTTGATGGAAAGGGGGATTTCGGGCTATGAGGAAGAAAATCAGAGCTATTCTTGTGCAACAAAAGGTTGCAAAGATCCTTGATGATCCTCCAACTCTACCTGATACAGTCACCGCTGAAAAGAAGTCTGAAATGCCAGAATTAGCGTTAAGCACCATCATCCTATATCTCTCTGATAAGGTCCTTCGTCTGGTTGATGCAGAAGATAATGTCGAGAAATTGTGGAAGAAATTGGAGGCATTGTTCATGACCAAATCTCTCACAAATAAGATCTACATTAAAGAATGATTCTTTGGCTTCAAAATGGATTCCTCAAAAAGAATGGAAGATAATGTGGACGAATACACAAAGATCTGCCTTGAGGGTTCGCAAATTGGAGAACAAATCAGTGATGAAAACAAGGCCATAATCCTTCTGAATTCTCTTCCAGAATCCTTTTCAGAGATCAAAACAGCCATTAAATACGGCAGAAACACCTTGAATCTGGATAATGTCCTTGACGCCCTCAAATCCAGAGAACTAGAACTCAAGATTGAAAGAAAGGAGTCTGATGCACTGTTTGCAAGAAGAAGACAGGAGCATAGACATTAAAAGGGTGGAAGAAATGGAAGAAGCAAATCATGATCCAAGATGTAACATAAGAGATGTTTCCAATGTAATCTTGAAGGCCATTGGAGGATAGATTGTCCTCAGTTGAAGGCTGGAAATCATGGGCAATCAAAGAATCAAGATCAACAGGCTGCAAATGTTCATGAGGGATATGACTCAGCTTAGATCTTAGTAGTCACTGACAGAGAATATAGAGAAGAATGGATCCTAGATTCTGGATGCTCTTTCCATATGTCTCCTCACAAGCTGTAATGTCCCGTTATTTTGTGATAAAAAAAAACTTTTATTTATTTTATTTTAATTTAAGTAATTAAAGTTTATTTATTTATTGTTAAATTAGAATTTAGTAATTTATTTCATTTTAATTCATTTTAATGGCTTTATTTATTTAAATACGTTTTAATGGTATTAATAATTATTAACGGGCCAATTAATAATTATTAATCACCATTGGGAAAGTTTGAGATGTTCAGGATTCGTTTTTAAGCCAAAAGTCATAAAAGGGCAAAATCGTAATTTCCCAATTTGCAAAATATCTAAAAACACTATTCATTTGTCTTTAAAAACACATCTTGACTCAAATTTGAACAAAATCCTCTCAATTTTTCCCCTCCATACCCGTGGGTCTCAAAGAGAGAAAAGGAAAAATTTTGATTTCGTTCGTTTCTTGCCGGATCGATTCGATTCTCGTTCCAGTGGAAAGGTATCGATCCTACGATCATTTTCCACCTAGCCTTCGTACTTGCCGCTCGTATTATACGGAGTTCTCGGTAAGTTTTTATTGAAACCCTAAGCTCCAAATAGTGTTTTAATGGAGTTTTACTTGTTTTTCTTTGATTTCGTGTTGTAGAACTCGGTGTTTGTAAACTCGGGAGTAGTTTTACGTGTTTTTGGAAACTATCCCAAAACCCTAAAACCGAGTTTCAGTCGAAACCCTTCCCGTTTGAAAATTTCTCTTTGGGATTTGAATTTGGGTTATAGATTCTTGTATAATTGCATATTTGAATTCATTTCGGGAAAGGGATTAATGTTCAAAAACCCTAATTATCGATACCCATTGAAATCGGGATTATCGAATTTGCTTAAAACCAACTCAAAACGTATTTAAATTGCCAAAAAGCCGAAAAACCAAACCCGAGACCCTTTTTATAGGGAGGGCCGAGAGCCTCTTTGATGGGGGTTTGGTGGATTTTCCGTCTTTTTGCTTGTTTCATCGTTGTTTAATCGTTAGTTGGTAATTTATTAATTTTCAGGATATTAATCCTTTTGTAGGTGTATTTGAACCGCGCGTGTGATCGCTCTTTTCAGACTTAGGAGCAAGGTCATCTTTTAATTAAGGTGAGAATAGTTAGGATTTAAAGTAATTGTAGAAATTGAATAAGTGTGATGGTTTGTAGAATCGAAACTAAGATTAGAATCCAATCTAAGAGTAAAAGGAGTGAGTTAGTGCCTTAGGATTTGAAGTTAATCCTTTAGGCAAGAAACTTAGGATTTCTCGATGAAAGCCTCGAATCTTAGAAGATTCTAAGTTAGATTAGTTTCGGAGTTTAGAATGGATCATTTGGAAGTTAAAGGATCCAAGACTTTGATAAAGATTGGTTAATAGAACTTTGGATTATTGGAAGTTTAGAATCCTTGAAAGTTTAGGTTAATCGTTATGTTTTGACCTTTACTTTTATTATTGTTAGCGGAGTTCGATCGATATATCGTTCGTCCAAAATTCTATCTATTTTACTTTATCCCCTTTACTTTATGTTCTTTACATTATGCCCCTTTACTTTATGCTTGTTTCGGTTGCTTTATCATTTACATTTACTTTATTACTTTTGCAAGCATATGCAAGCATATGCATAACATCTCGCATTATTGAAAAGAAAAGGAAGTGAGAAAGAAAAACGAAAGGTTAATGGTGGAATACGAGAAAGTCCACATTTCCTCCATGCATAAGTTTTGGTGGGACACCATAATTGCCCACACTACTTTCATGCATAAGTTTTGATGGGACACCATAATTGCCCACACTACTTTCATACATAAGTATTGGTGGGACACGATAATTGCCCACACTACTTCATATATAAGGATAATGGTGGTTAGTATGAAAAAAATCCACATTACCTCTACTTCATGCATAAATGGCGAATGCGTATCCTACGAGATGTACTCCTTACTTTTATGCATTTGATAAATGAGAAAGAGAATTGAGATGTTATATTTATGCAAGTTTATTTATTTACTTTTCTTACTCATGTTATTGTTAGGAATGGTGTCCTAGAACTTGTAATTATTTAATAATAATAATTTATTTAGAATAAATTAAATAAATAAACATAAGTTCTTTATATTATCTATATTGATTCAATTGACAATATTAGGAATATATGAAAATATATTAATATCAAACATTCAAATAGTAAACCCTAAGTTACTTTTATGAAATCACGACTTAGTATGTGAGTCATACGAGAGGATTAAAGTCGAGATGAGTAACTTAAACGTGTCTACAGTAAACGGATAACGTTTGGGAACCTTATCCTGGTAACACTGTTGATAGCTTCGCATTTTGTTTATAGACAAATGATCGAATCCTGATCATTCATGTGGGAGACATGAAATGGAAGTATTATATACAATGCTGATTGTATAAGACAGGACCACGATGTTGGATCAAATTTCTCCTTAGTACCGTTTACGAGAAATGATCGAATATCAAACTAAGTTTATCAACCGTGATAGATCTCAATCCTGAGTGAAATGCGGACTCCTATTTGTGGAGTTATGTTCTTTGATTCACATAGTTGAGAGCGATCTGTAAGAACGCTCAATACACTCCTGTTTTGGGAACATGACTAAATAAGTAGCTGAGAACTCATTTTCACGAGATGGAATTCATAACTTTCCTATAAATTAACGGTATCAGTGCGATACCTAAACATTTTAGGAACTTTAGGAAACTCCCTTGATGTACTGATTCGAGACATGAACAAGTGACGCCATGACTTCTATTGATCACAGAAGTACCTTATCTCTAGTTCGACTAAAGATAAATTTCATTGGAGAATCAGCGGGAACACAAGGATAAAGCGGTAATTACAGGGGCAAAACGGTAAATTTATCCGTCTGTAATTATGAGGGTTCCACGTGAAGGATATATCACAGATATAAATAATGATAAACTAAATGGACATAACTCATCTATAGTGAGGGGAGTTCAGCTATGAATCTATAGTGGAATCATTCATAGTTAGATAATATGTAATTAACTGATTATGTGTTAATCACTTAATTGACTAATTATTAATCTCATGATCTATAGGTCCATCGGGTCCCTATGCTAGCCCAAATATCGTAGTCGCGAAATCAAGTAGAAGAAATGGAAATTTTAAGTAAAGTGAATTACTTAAAATAGGCAATATTAATTGTTTAAATATTGAGTATATTTAAACGGTAATTAATATGAACATTATTAATTGTTTAAATAATGAGTTTATTTAAACATGAAATTAATAATGAAATATTATTAATTAGATATTATTAATTATTTAAATATTGAGTATATTTAAATGGTAATTAATAATTTGAAATTAATTAACAATTATTAATTGTTTAAATAATTAATTTTATTTGAACGAAATTAATAATTAAAATTAATTAATTAATAATAAAATATTGTCAATAAAATTATTAATTAAATAATGAGTTTATTTAATGGAAATTAATAATTATAATATTTATTATTAATTATTTAAAGAATGAAAATTATTTAAATGGAAATTAATAATTAAATAATAATTTGATAATATTTAGTCGGGAGAAAATATTAATTGTTTAAATAAAATATTTTATTTAAATGGTAATTAATAAATAAATTAATTAAGTTGGACTTATTAATTTAAGAGAGAATTTCTAGCCCAATTGGATTAATGAACCCAATTGAAATTGGCCCAAAATAATTAATTAAATAAATTTGATTTATTAATTATTTATTATTAATTTTGGCCTTCATAGATAATTTGTAGGAGATAATTATTTGAATTATATCCTATAATAATTATATAGATTTATTTACCCAAGATAAATAAAATAAAGAAAAGAAAATAATCTCCTATTTATCTATGGCATTTTCGAAATTGCAAGATAAAGGAAAGAGATAATCTTTTTTCTTTTTGTATATATCTCTATAGATTAATCCTAATGGGATTATGATTCCTATTTTCCTATAAATAGGAGGCTTGGGTCATTCAGAAATCATACAATTAAATTCCTTAGAAATTCGGAATTCTCTCTTCCTCTTCTCCCCCCTTGAGTGCCGATTTTCCCTATTCAAAATTGGGAAGAAAATATTTTTCTTCTTCCCAATTTCTTCTAAAGTTCGACCCCACAATCGGATTTCGTTTGATCGATCGGGATATAGCGTAGAAGATCCGGTGTTGCTGAGGATTTGATGCTGTAAAGAAACCTCCAACCGATTCTCCATTTATTACTCAATGTAAGTAAAAGGCCTTTAATTTTCGAAATTAAGCATGAATCTACATGTTTTTATCACGAATTGCATGATGTTAATAGATCCGTTATTAAATGTTAATAAGTTTACTAAATAAAATTCCGCTAGTTTAGTAAATCATCCCTTCAATTGGTATCGGAGCTAATTTTAATTATCATGCTAAATTTGTGATTTTTCGAAAATTTTGGTGGGTTGCATAAAAATCGTTTTATGTATGTTTATATAAATTGTTGAGGTTTGCTTATTGACTGTTTAGGTATTCTTGAGGCACTTAGGATTTTAAATTTTAGTAGAAAATTTGTAAACCCTAAATTTTAGGGTATAGGAAAAACTTGTCATTTTCCCATACCCATTGATGGCAAAATCGGCTACACCAAGGGAGGAAGAGAAAATTGTTCTCCACCATTCTAAGAGGTCCACGCCCAAGGAGAGAGAAAATGAGGAGATAAGTGAAGATAATTGTGACGACCTGTCACTTTTAAATAAATTAAAATCAGAGAAAACAGCGGAAGTCTTTTAATTTACGAAAAATTGGCGTGGTTTTGTTTGAAAATTGGCATGCCGGAAACCTGTTTACATCCTAATTTTCAAATCTAACAAAATCTCATGGACTTTAAGTCCAAATCAGGAGTTCAAATATATAATATCATAAAACATCAACATTAGGCTCTTAGGAGCCAAATACAAAATACAATTCCTTAAAGTTTATCAAATAAGACATAAACTTTACAAAAAACCATTAGTCCATCTCGAGGTCAGCATCCCTCGATCACGCAGCACCACCTCCTCCTCCTCGACCTCTAGCCAAGGCATTACCTGAAATTGGTTGTAATATCATGAGCTAACAAACTAAGCCCAGTGAGAATAATAAGCATAAAAAGTAAAGATAGGCCTCAAACTCGCATTTCGATTTGTGTCCAATTAAACTGACACAATACACTCCTAAAGTTCTCCAAACTCTAGGTAATTCTATTCCATGAAATCCAAAGTATGACATTACTACACTTGTAGTCAATTCTCAAACATTAACTTGTTATGATAATAAAGTAAAGCGAATAAACTTTGTTAAACATATAACATCTCGATTCTCTTTCTCATCTATCATAAGCATAAAAGTAATGAGTACATCCCGTAGGATACGCATTCGCCATTTATGCATGAAATGAAGGTAATGTGGATTTTTACCTACTATCCACCCTTATCCTTATGTATGAAGTAGTGTGGGGGTCTCATGTCATCCACCAAAACTTATGCATGTCATCCACCAATACTTATGCATGGAAAAAGTGTGGGGGTCTCATGTCATCCACCTTTCTTTCTCATTTTTCTCTTTTCAATAATATGAGATGTTATGCATATGGTTGCATATGCTTGCAAAAGTAAATAAAGTAAATGTAAATGATAAAGCAACCGAAATATGCATAAAGTAAATGAGCAAAAGTAAAGACATAAAGTAAAGGACATAAATAAAATAGATAGAATCCCGGATGAACGATATATCGATCGAACTCCGCTAACAATAATAAAAGTAAAGGTCAAAACATAACGATTAACCTAACCTTCAAGGATTCTAAACTTCCAAAACTAATCTATCTTAGAATCTTCTAAGATTCGAGGTTCTCAACAAGAAATCCTAAGTTTCTCGCCTAAAGGATTAACTTCAAATCCTAAGGCACTATCTCACATCCTCTAACCTTAGGTTGGATTCTAATCTTAGTTTCCGATTCTACAAATCATCGTACTTGTTTGCTTTCTATAGTTACTTTAAATTCTAATCATTCTCACCTTAATTAAAAGATGACCTTGCTCCTAAGTCCGGTAGAGCAATCAAACAAACGGTTCAAAAACACCTACAAAAGGATTAATATCCCGAAAATTAATAAAATACCAACCAACGATTAAACAACGACCAAACATACAAAACGACGAAAAACTCAACAAACCCCCCATAAGAGGCTCTCGGCCCCCTCATCAAAATGAGGTCTCGGGTTTGGTTTTTCGGCTTTTTGGCAATTTAAATACGTTTTGAGTTGGTTTTAAGCAAATTCGATAATCCCGATTTCAATGGGTATCGATGAATAGGGTTTTTGAACATTACTCCCTTTCCCGAATTGAATTTAAATAAACATTCATTCATTAATTTCTAACCCAAAATCAAACCCAAAAGGGTAAATTTCAAACGGAAAGGGTTTCGACTGAAACTCGGTTTTAGGGTTATGGAATAGTTTCCAAAAATACTTAAAACTACTCTCGAATTGACAAACACCAAGTTCCACGGCAAGAAATCGAAAGGAAACAAGTAAAACTCCATTAAAACACTATTTGGAGCTTAGGGTTTCAAGAGAAACTTACCGAGATCTCCGTAAAACACGAGAGAAACGGACGATGGCTAGGTGGGAAATGATCCTTGACCTGAGGGCTTTCCGATGGACCCAAGATCGAGTCGATCCGACAAGAAACGAACAAAATCAAAATCTCCTTTTTTCTCTCTTTGAAGCCACGACAATGAGGGAAGAAAGATGAAGAGATTGAGTCAACTTTTGGTCAATGTTTGATTTAAAGAGAAGATCAAATAGTGATTTTAGATATTTTGCAATTTTGGGAAATTACAACTTTGCCCTTTTATGACTTTTGGCTTAAAAACGAATCCCGAACATCTCAAACTATCCCAATGGTGATTAATAATTATTAATTGGCCCGTTAATAATTATTAACACCATTAAAACGTATTTAAATAAATAAAGCCATTAAAAGGAATTAAAATGAAATAAATTACTAAATTCTAATTTAATAATAAATAAATGAATTTTAATTACTCAAATTAAAATAAAATAAATAAAAGTTTTTTTTTTATCACAAAATAACGGGACGTTACAATAATGGTAAGATATTTTAAGATAATTATCTTGTTATATCAAATTGAAGAAATCAAATATTTAAGATAAGGATAAAATCTTTTTAAGATTATCTCCATATTTTAAATTATGAATTTAGATTTGATATAAGATTATATGGAAATTTTTTTTATTTTTATTTTTCTTTCCATATAATTAAAAGATAATTATTTTAAAACAAGTAATTATGGAAATATTATGGGAGATAATATTGCCTCCATAATTACCCATTGCCACGCCTACACCATGGAGGAGAGAGAAAGTTGAAGCCCCAAGATTCTACAATGGAAGATTTAAATTAAGTTGTAATTTTAATTTTCCGTTTTAGAAATAGTTCCAAGAATACCGGTCAATTTAGCTATTTATTATTTAAATTTTTTATATGTATGATATAATTGTTTTTAAATAATATTCAAGCATAAGAGTATGTCATGTAGAAAATCCCACCATAGGTTGTATGATTTTAATTAATTGTACAAACATGCATCATGATATAATATGTGTTATTATATGCTAATGTATGTGAAGCATGCTATAATTTTATTTTATAAATGTTATTATCGAAAATTATATTCTAATTGTTTTAGAATTAAAAGCATGCTTATTTAGTTAAAATTCAAAAGTTAAATCTAGTTTAAAAGTTGAATAGAAACTAAATGAATTATTTGTAATATGGAATTATTGTTTAAACAATTGGGCCAAAATCCATATAAGATAAAAAAGTAGAAACTTTTAATTAAGGGTTAATTAAAAATTAATAATTGAGATTAATTAAATTGAAAGATCCATCTCAGGTAGAAAGCTAGCTGATGAGGTTTCATAAAGTTCCCCTATGTAAAGACTCGAATTTTCACAAATCTTTAAATCGAGAAAAAAAAATAAAACAAGCGAAGACTTATTTTTACAAAAATTTGGCGTGGATCCGTTTAAAATACGAACTCCCACTAAACTTGTTTACATGGGCTCAATCCGAGAATTTAAAACAAACGACTTTCACTCCATTTTATACCCAAAATCAGAGAAAATAATACAAAATAATCTACACACGCTTATTAAATTCTCATGAGCCATAAATACAAGTTTAAAAGTAATGACATATGATTTTTATCAAGCATTCGTAGAATGCTCCCAAATTGTACATATAAAGTCCATGTCCCGAAAGCCATCCACTTGTGATCAAGCAACACCATCTCCTCCACCTCGTACCCTCCTGCGACTACCCCGTAATAACCCAAAAGTTTAAGTGTAGCAACATTAGCATAAAAATGCTAGTGAGAATAAAATGGATGCAAGCCTTCTATGACCAACTCCCAAAACCTATCGGAAAATGTGTCCAAAAATCTAAGTACTCTTGCACAACCCATTCAATATTCCAAAGTACTTTTACATAATAAGATCAATCCATTCTACTAACTCGTAAATTCGGAAAGTAAATATTCAAGCTTGTAAAATAAAGTAGGTACTAGTGCTTAACAAAGTAAATGACAAAGTAAATAACAAAGTAAATAACAAAGTAAATGACAAAGTAAATAACAAAGTAAATAACAAAGTAAATGACAAAGTAAATAACAAAGTAAATAACAAAGTAAATAACAAAGTAAATGACAAAGTAAATAACAAAGTAAATGACAAAGTAAATAACAAAGTAAATGACAAAGTAAATAACAAAGTAAATAACAAAGTAAATAACATCCGTGACCACTTATCACAAATCATAACCATTCCTGGACCCCCCCGTCCGACTAACGATATGCATGCATAACGATAATATGCAAGTCACCAATCCCAATATTCCCCGCCCCCCCCCCCAAAAAAAAAAAAAAAAAAAAAAAAAAAAAAAAAAAACCCCCCCCCCACCACAAAAAAAAAAAAAAAAAAAAACCCCCCCCCCCCCCCCCCCCCCCAAAAAAAAAAGTGACCCCATAACGATAATATGCAAGCCAACCTAACATCCAAGAATATGCAAGTCAACGCGACATCTATGCATAACTATAATATGCAAGTCAACATGACATCTATGCATAACGATAATATGCAAGCATAACGATAATATGCAAGTCAACGTGACATCTATGCATAACGATAATATGCAAGTCAACGTGACATCCGAAAGTGAATCTCATCACTAATAATATCGTACTAACTCGATTCTACACAAGAATCTCTCCAAAGTTTCTTTTAACTATCTTATAACCACTCAAAATAAAAGGAGTACATAATATACTCTCCCCCTTCTCCAAGTTCCGAATCTAATCCCTTCTCCTCCCGAGAATAATAACTTAATCCACCAATAACATCTTACTTTAAACAACAACCAATCTTATTTCATTCTCTTTTTTAATACCTTATACCTGTACATAAGGTTTACATCAAAAATTACAATCTCCAATTTCAAGATCTTCCAAATAAATGAGAATCTAGTTCTCTCACATAACAATTCAATCTCATTCTTCTTTCCTATGGCTCTCGGTTATATATCAATTGCATTTCTTTTCTCTATAGAAATGTATGTTAGACATAATGTTTCAATTCTCTCTTCTCTATAGCAACTTAGGCTATCAAAAGTTTATATAACCTTTACCAAAGCTCCCGAACTCAAGAAACTAACTCCCAAATACATACATTCTTGGAAAGTTCTCAAGTTTAAATACCCTCTTAACATCGATCTAACATAAACGTCAAGCAATTTGAAAACATAAAAGTAATCACAACCATTTTAAACTCACCTTAGCCAAATTAGTTTTGGTCCAAACTTCCGATTTCCCACAATTCAACAACCGAGCAATCGCACCTACAATTCATCAATTGCACAACATATTACAACTCATATCTAATATGAGAACAAGTTTGCATTTTCGGATGAATGTGTTTGAATAGTGTTTTCGACGTGAAATAGTGTTTTTCGAAAATCCGGGTTCAAAATCGCCAAATTCCATGATATCCATTCATTATTTCAACATCAAAATTCATTAACAATAAAAACCGAACAAAACCACCAAAAAGGCTTTGAAAACTTACTTTTTTGGGATTTCCTTTAAAAAAAAAAAAAAAAAAAAGGGGGGGGGGGGTTCCTTTAAAAAACAAAAAAACCCACAAGGGGGGGGGAAAGCCCTCATCTCGAGCAATCCAATGCAACCGCGATCCATCGAGAAACGAATGAGAAACGAAGAAAAGAAAAAACATCCTCCATGGTGGATGAAAGCTATGACCATGGAGGGAGAAGAAAAAGAGAAAGATGATAGTTTTTTTTTCTTAATGAGGAAGTCTAAGAAGATATTTGTAAAATAAATATCTAGATATTTAGGGTTTTGGAAAATTACGGTTTTGCCCTTTTTGACCTTTTTGCTTATAAACGACCGATGATCTTAAATAAATCTAAGGTGTCTAATAATTATTAATTGGCCCGTTAATAATTATTAGACCCCCCTTAACCCGGAAATAACTAATAAAACCAAATTTACTAATTTTAACTAATTTTAAAATAAAAAAAAAAAAAAAAAAAAAAAAAAAAAAAAAAAAAAAAAAAAAAAAAAAAAACAAAAAAAAAAAAAAGCTTTAAATAAATAAAAATAATAAATTATTAAAATAAATTAATAAAAAAAAAATATATACCCCCCAAAACCCCCCCGTTACACCCTAACACGGAGCGCCTCTAACTGGGAGCGATCTGGGAGAAAAGTTCAAATTAATAAATCAAAATTATTAAGACGGCGCATAATGTGATTAGTTTAAATTAGAAAAACTTGAACAATGACTATATAAAATTAATCTAACCAATTTAAGAGTTAAAGTTGATTAGGTTAATTAAAACTTGGATTAATGAGTTAGCCTAAATTAGTCTAAGTTATGAAACCCTAACTCAAAATATTAAGTGGGAGAAGGAAACATGTCAATGTATCCTATGGTGTCCACTAATGGGCCCAAAAAAAAAAATAAAAAAAGGCCCCCCTAAAAAAATTTTTTTTTTTTTTTTTTTAAAAAAAAAAATTAATTATATGGTCAAATCATTTTCAAGTTGTATTTGAAAGTGTTGAATGAATTTTAAATGAGATTGATTAAGACCCAATTTACCCTTCGGAAACCTCCTTAATTTTATTTAAAAGACTAAATTAGTGGGTCACACTTAAAAGAAATTTGATAAATTTTGTTATCAAAACTCCTGGACCAAATACACCGGTAAACAATGACATAGGAATATGAGTTATTCTGGAGTTGTCAATTGTTCGATAGTGGCATCTCGTTTTAATGATGGTAACTAACCTATCATTCGAGCACTTCACCTGTATCATTAAAATATCGTGACATAGTAACATGTTTTAGGGCTTTCTTGTTCATTAATATGTTCGCATTCATGCATCATATTTAATTATATGTCAAAACTTTGAGTATTTGAATGTTGAATGCATGTTAGATTACTAAGATAAGGTTCATTTAAATTTAATATAGCATCCCCCTTTAGTCACTATATTTGGAAATAAAAACCGAACGATGAGAACTATGTTTCCTAAAAAGGAAATAAATAATTTAAGTAAAATAGTTTCTTAAACTTAAATAAACCGACAATATTAATTATTTAAATAATGAGTTTATTTAAATGGAAATTAATATCATTGTTATTAATTATTTAAATAATGTGTTTATTTAAATGGTAATTAATAATAAAATATTATTGATAAATAATTATTAATTATTTAGGTAATGTGTTTACCTGAATGGAAATTAATAATTAACATTTATTATTAATTTTAAATAATAGTGATTATTTAAAAGGATAATAGTAAATAACATATTTATTATTAATTTAAATAATGTCGATTATTTAAATAGAAAATAATAAATATTTATTAATAATATACAAAATCGAATATGATATTTTATTTGAATAATTGATTTATTGAAATAAATATCAAGAGTTAATAAATAAGATTTATTAATAAGGAAGAATCTATAATTGAATTAATGAATTCAATGGATTTTGGTTCAAATTATTTGAATAATTTATATACCAAAATCGACACATATATGATATTTTAGGAAATAATTGTTGAATTATTTTGTCTAAAATAAATATATAAAAGAATGTTTAACCAATGACAAATTAAACAAAGAAAAAATTAGTTTCTCTTATTGATTTTATGCACATAAAATCGGCACGTAAGATAAATAAAGAATAAAATTTGATTTTATTCTTGGCATTTATCTTGTATTTATTTTGATAGTATTTCCTAATTCGATTGGAAAACTGTTTTGCATATAAATACAAACGTCTTGGTTGTTCATTCAAAAGCTTCTAATTTCAATTCTCGAAATTGAAAACTCTTATTCTTCCTATTTTTCCTCATATTCGATTTACTATAGTCTAAATGGAAGAAAAATATTTTTCTTCCTAAACCATAGTTTTCTAGTTTAGTTTAGTTATCAATTTGTTTTTATTTTGAATTATGTAATAACTATTGGTTCTCATTTCATATGAACCAAGTTTGGGAATATTTTAAATAAGAGTTATTTAGGTAGATATTCCTTTACAATTATATTACAAAGTTCCAAAGTGTGATTGGATGGTTATTCAAAATACTTAGTATAAAACAAATAAATTCTAAATCCAAATTCTAAACTCCGGTATATCTAAATGAGTTATAAGGTTTAAAAATGTTTAAATACTTAAGTCTAAAATTACTTAAATAAGTTAGAGGGATTAATCTCTTAAAGATGGTTCTCAAGGAGTTTGAGATGATAACCATATTAATCCACGAACTTATGGGATAAGTAAAATCGAATATCTTTGATTTATCAAAGATAACTAGACTTAAACATCACTAAAGTTGGACATTTAGATGTTAGAACTTAAGTGATAAGTAAACATTAAATCGATTTCTTATATTCCAAACATTCAGTTATTTAAAAGGAACTTTTAAAGGTAATAACTGATATGGAATAAACAAAACAGAAATCAGAGAGTAATAATTAGTGAATAATTGAATTCACAAATTATCAAATAAAAGTTCAGTAAATCAGTGATACTGAAAAAGTTTAAACCATACTTAAGATAGAAAAGAATTACAATGATTTTATTTCACAATAAAACAAGTAGTCATTTAAAAGTTTAAATGGTAAAACTACTTATAGAACTTTATTTGAGTGAGAGCGTCATAATACGAACCAAAGGACTTTCAAGTCCAAGTGAAACTCATTGACTTCAAAATCAATGAATAAAGTTCAAAATAAGTGTAACGTCCCGTTATTTTGTGATAAAAAAAAAACTTTTATTTATTTTATTTTAATTTGAGTAATTAAAATTCATTTATTTATTATTAAATTAGAATTTAGTAATTTATTTCATTTTAATTCATTTTAATGGCTTTATTTATTTAAATACGTTTTAATGGTCTTAATAATTATTAATGGGCCAATTAATAATTATTAATCACCATTGGGATAGTTTGAGATGTTCGGGAATCGTTTTTAAGCCAAAAGTCGTAAAAGGGCAAAATCGTAATTACCCAATTTGCAAAATATCTAAAAACACTATTCATTTGTCTTTAAAAACTCACCATTGACTTCAAAATTTGACCAAACTCATCCAAATTTCCTCCTCCTTGCCGTGAGCATCAAAGAAGAAAAGAGAATTTTTGGTTTTTGTTCGTTTCTTGCCGGATCGACTTGATTCTCGTTCCAGTGGAAAGGTATCGATCCTACAATCATTTTCCACCTAGCCTTCGTACTTGCCGCTCGTATTATACGGAGTTCTCGATAAGTTTTTCTTGAAACCCTAAGCTCCAAATAGTGTTTTAATGGAGTTTTACTTGATTTTCTTCGATTTCGTGTTGTAGAACTCGGTGTTTGTAAACTCGGGAGTAGTTTTACGTGTTTTTGGAAACTATCCCATAACCCTAAAACCGAGTTTCAGTCGAAACCCTTCCCGTTTGAAAATTCCTCTTTGGGGTTTGAATTTGGGTTATAGATTCATGTATAATTGCATATTTGAATTCATTTCGGGAAAGGGATTAATGTTCAAAAACCCTAATTATCGATACCCATTGAAATCGGGATTATCGAATTTGCTTAAAACCAACTCAAAACGTATTTAAATTGCCAAAAAGCCGAAAAACCAAACCCGAGACCTTTTTTATAGGGAGGGCCGAGAGCCTCTTTGATGGGGGTTTGGTGGATTTTCCGTCTTTTTGCTTGTTTCATCGTTGTTTAATCGTTAGTTGGTAATTTATTAATTTTCGGGATATTAATCCTTTTGTAGGTGTTTTTGAACCGCTTGTTTGATTGCTCTACCGGACTTAGGAGCAAGGTCATCTTTTAATTAAGGTGAGAATAGTTAGGATTTAAAGTAACTATAGAAAGCAAATAAGTATAATGATTTGTAGAATCGGAAACTAAGATTAGAATCCAATCTAAGGTTAGAGGATGTGAGATAGTGCCTTAGGATTTGAAGTTAATCCTTTAAGCGAGAAACTTAGGATTTCTCGATGAAAACCTCGAATCTTAGAAGATTCTAAGTTAGATTAGTTTTGGAAAATTAGAATCCTTGGAAGTTTAGGTTAATCGTTATGTTTTGACCTTTACTTTTATTATTGTTAGCGGAGTTCGATCGATATATCGTTCATCCGGGATTCTACCTATTTTTACTTTATGCCCTTTACTTTATGTTCTTTACTTTATGCTTGTTTCGGTTGCTTTATCATTTACATTTACTTTATTACTTTTGCAAGCATATGTAACCATATGCATAACATCTCGCATTATTGAAAAGAAAAGAAAGTGAGAAAGAAAAACGAAAGGTTAATGGTGGAATACGAGAAAGTCCACATTTTCCTCCATGCATAAGTTTTGGTGGGACGCTATAATTGCCCACACTACTTCCATGCATAAGTTTTGGTGGGACGCCATAATTGCCCACACTACTTCCATGCATAAGTTTTGGTGGGACGCCATAATTGCCCACACTACTTCCATGCATAAGTTTTGGTGGGACGCCTAATTGCCCAACTACTTCCATGCATAAGTTTTGGTGGGACGCCATAATTGCCCACACTACTTCCATGCATAAGTTTTGGTGGGACGCCATAATTGCCCACACTACTTCATACATAAGTTTTGGTGGGACGCCATAATTGCCCACACTACTTCATATATAAGGATAATGGTGGATAGTATGTAAAAATCCACATTACCTCCATTTCATGCATAAATGGTGAATGCGTATCCTACGGGAAGTACTCATTACTTTTATGCATTTGATAGACGAGAAAGAGAATCGAGATGTTATATCATGCAAAGTTTATTTATTTACTTTTCTTATTCATGTTATGATAAGTTATTGGATGAACAATTAGACTAAGTGTGCTAATTGTATCATCTTTTGGAACTTATGGATTAGAATTACCTAGAGTTTGGAGGACTTTAGGAGTGTTTTGTGTCAGTTTATTTGGACACAAATCGAAATGCGAGTTTGAGGTCTATCTTTACTTTTTATGCTTATTATTCTCACTGGGCTTAAGTTGTTAGCTCATGATATTACAACCAATTTCAGGTAATGCCCTGGCTAGAGGCCGTGGAAGGGGAGATGGTGCTGCGTGATCGAGGGATGCTAAACTCGAGATGGACTAATGGAATTGTAAAGTTTATGTCTTATTTTGATGAACTTTAAGAACTTTAATGAATTGTATTTTGTATTTGGCTCCTAAGAGCCTAATGTTGATGTTTATATGATATACATATTTGAACTCCTGATTTGGATTTAAAGTCCATGTGATTTTATTAGATTTGAAAATTAGGATGTAAACAGGTTTTCGGCATGCCAATTTTCAAACAAAACCACGCCAATTTTTCGTAAATTAAAAGACTTCCGCTGTTTTCTCTGAATTTAATTTATTTAAAAGTGACGGGTCGTCACAATAAGTGAAATAAAAATGACATGAATTTTCAATAGTTGAGTTGAAAAATGGTCACTTATACTTATACATTATTTTTGAAATAATAACAAGTATAAAATTGTAATCATTAAACAAATGAAAGTAATGGAGAATTACTTTGTAGTGGGAGCTTAAGAATTTCGAGAATCCTAGAACCAATGTGACTAAAATAAAATTTACAAATAGTATGTTAGTGCACATAGATAAAATGGGAGATTTTATGAGTTGCACGGGCTCAAATTCGAACATGAATTTACTTCCATGTAAGAATTCGACAAAAGACCTTTGCGAATTAAACATCAAATGAGTTAAGTATGAGTAAAATGAGTTTTTACTAACTAAACTCTAGATTAGCGTGGTTACTAAGTTGTTAGTAAATGAAAAGGTGGTTGAGCATGATGGTTTCAAATCAATAGTTAATAGAGTTTATTTTATGGTGATAAAATATGGAATCTATTACACTTAATGAAACTAACATCACACAAAAGGAATACATACTAAATAGATGAAAACGTTACTGATAAAGTATTAAAATGACTACCATGGCTAAATAGTTGATAGTCATCCAGTTGGACTGGAATTACAAGTCAAATCTCCAAAGATCTAGGACAAGTGGGAGATTGTTAGGAATGGTGTCCTAGAACTTGTAATTATTTAATAATAATAATTTATTTAGAATAAATTAAATAAATAAACATAAGTTCTTTATATTATCTATATTGATTCAATTGACGATATTAGGAATATATGAAAATATATTAATATCAAACATTCAAATAGTAAACCCTAAGTTACTTTTATGAAATCACGACTTAGTATGTGAGTCATACGAGAGGATTAAAGTCGAGATGAGTAACTTAAACGTGTCTACAGTAAACGGATAACGTTTGGGAACCTTATCCTGGTAACACTGTTGATAGCTTCGCATTTTGTTTATAGACAAATGATCGAATCCTGATCATTCATGTGGGAGACATGAAATGGAAGTATCATATACAATGTTGATTGTATAAGACAGGACCACGATGTTCGATCAAATTTCTCCTTAGTACCGTTTACGAGAAATGATCGAATATCAAACTAAGTTTATCAACCGTGATAGATCTCAATCCTGAATGAAATGCGGACTCCTATTTGTGGAGTTATGTTCTTTGATTCACATAGTTGAGAGCGATCTGTAAGAACGCTCAATACACTCCTGTTTTGGGAACATGACTAGATAAGTAGCTGGGAACTCATTTTCACGAGATGGAATTCATAACTTTCCTATAAATTAACGGTATCAGTGCGATACCTAAACATTTTAGGAACTTTAGGAAACTCCCTTGATGTACTGATTCGAGACATGAACAAGTGGCGCCACGACTTCTATTGATCATAGAAGTACCTTATCTCTAGTTCGACTAAAGATAAAGTTCATTGGAGAATCAGCGGGAACACAAGGATAAAGCGGTAATTATAGGGGCAAAACGGTAAATTTATCCGTCTGTAATTATGAGGGTTCCACGTGAAGGATATATCACAGATATAAATAATGATAAACTAATGGACATAACTCATCTATAGTGAGGGGAGTTCAGCTATGAATCTATAGTGGAATCATTCATAGTTAGATAATATGTAATTAACTGATTATGTGCTAATCACTTAATTGACTAATTATTAAGCCCATGATCTATAGGTCCATCGGGTCTCTATGCTAGCCCAAATATCGTAGTCGCGAAATCAAGTAGAAGAAATGGAAATTTTAAGTAAAGTGAATTACTTAAAATAGGCAATATTAATTGTTTAAATATTGAGTATATTTAAACGGTAATTAATATGAACATTATTAATTGTTTAAATAATGAGTTTATTTAAACATGAAATTAATAATGAAATATTATTAATTAGATATTATTAATTATTTAAATATTGAGTATATTTAAATGGTAATTAATAATTTGAAATTAATTAACAATTATTGATTGTTTAAATAATTAATTTTATTTGAATGGAAATTAATAATTAAAATTAATTAATTAATAATAAAATATTGTCAATAAAATTATTAATTAAATAATGAGTTTATTTAATGGAAATTAATAATTATAATATTTATTATTAATTATTTAAATAATGAAAATTATTTAAATGGAAATTAATAATTAAATAATAATTTGATAATATTTAGTCGGGAGAAAATATTAATTGTTTAAATAAAATATTTTATTTAAATGGTAATTAATAAATAAATTAATTAAGTTGGACTTATTAATTTAAGAAAGAATTTCTAGCCCAATTGGATTAATGAACCCAATTGAAATTGGCCCAAAATAATTAATTAAATAAATTTGATTTATTAATTATTTATTATTAATTTTGGCCTTCATAGATAATTTGTAGGAGATAATTATTTGAATTATATCCTATAATAATTATATAGATTTATTTACCCAAGATAAATAAAATAAAGAAAAGAAAATAATCTCCTATATATCTATGCCATTTTCGAAATTGCAAGATAAAGGAAAGAGATAATCTTTTTTCTCTTTGTATATATTTCTATAGATTAATCCTAATGAGATTATGATTCCTATTTTCCTATAAATAGGAGGCTTGGGTCATTCAGAAATCATACAATTAAATTCCTTAGAAATTCGGAATTCTCTCTTCCTCTTCTCCCCCCTTGAGTGCCGATTTTCCCTATTAAAAATTGGGAAGAAAATATTTTTCTTCTTCCCAATTTCTTCTAAAGTTCGATCCCACAATCGGATTTCGTTTGATCGATCGGGATATAGCGTAGAAGATCCGGTGTTGCTGAGGATTTGATGCTGTAAAGAAACCTCCAACCGATTCTCCATTTATTACTCAATGTAAGTAAAAGGCCTTTAATTTTCGAAATTAAGCATGAATCTACATGTTTTTATCACGAATTGCATGATGTTAATAGATCCGTTATTAAATGTTAATAAGTTTACTAAATAAAATTCCACTAGTTTAGTAAATCATCCCTTCAGTTATGACAAGTTAATGGATGAACAATTAGACTAAGTGTGCTAATTAGTATCATCACTTGGAAAATATGGAATAGAATTACCTAGAGTTTGGAGAACTTTAGGATTGTTTGTGTTAGTTAATTGGACACAAATCGAAATGCGAGTTTGAGGTCTATCTTTACTTTTTATGCTTATTATTCTCACTGGGCTTAAGTTGTTAGCTCATGATATTACAACCAATTTCAGGTAATGCCCTGGCTAGAGGCCGTGGAAGGGGAGATGGTGCTGCGTGATCGAGGGATGTTGACCTTGAGATGGACTAATGGATTTGTAAAGTTTATGTCTTATTTTGATGAACTTTAAGAACTTTAATGAATTGTATTTTGTATTTGGCTCCTAAGAGTCTAATGTTGATGTTTATATGATATATATATTTGAACTCCTGATCTTGGACTTAAAGTCCATGTGATTTTATTCGATTTGAAAATTAGGATGTAAACAGGTTTTCGGCATGCCAATTTTCAAACAAAACCACGCCAATTTTTCGTAAATTAAAAGACTTCCGTTGTTTTTCTCTGAATTTAATTTATTTAAAAGTGACGGGTCGTCACACAAGCATTACTTTCAGGATTTCCATGCTATTGATGGTGGAGAAATCAGGTTAGGAAACAATCAAACCTGCACTGTGAGAGGGATGAGGTCTGTTCTTTTGGTTCTGTCAAATGGAATGACCAAATTGATGCAATCTGTGAGGTATGTGCCAGATCTAGGGAGAAATTTCATATCCTTGGGGACATTAGACAAAGCTGGATATGAATTCAGATCCAAAGATGGTGTGTTGAAAGTTCTTTAAGGGATCTCTACTAGTCTTGAAGGCTAATTTGAAACACACCCTATATGTTCTTCAAGGACAGGCTGCTAATGGTCTTGTAAATGTGGCCACAGGGACTGATATGAATGAATCTCAGCTATGGCACAAGAGATTGGCACACATCAGTGCAGGAGGACTTCAGTCTTTACACAAACAAGGACTCTTGAATCTGAAGCAACTCCCAGATTTGCCCTTCTGTGAGCATTGCACTATCAGCAAGGCTACCAGGGTAAAGTTCAGTAGAGGTAAAAGTTGCACCAAAGGGATTATGGATTATATCCATTCTGATTTATGGGGGCCAGCCGGAGTTTCTACACATGGAGGTGCAAGGTATTTCTTGTCAATAATAGATGATTATTCAAGAAAGTTATGGGTGTTTGTTTTGAAAAGCAAAGATGAAGTGTTTAAAAAATTTTTGGAATGGAAGACATTGACAGAAAACCAAACAGGAAGACACATCAAAATGCTTAGGACTAATAATGGATTGGAATATTTGAATCATCAATTCATATCATTATGCAAAGACAGTGGCATTGGCAGGCACCTAACTGTGGTTTACACTCCCCAACAGAATGGTTTGGCTGAGATGTTCAATAGGACTATACTTGAGAGGGTGAGATGCATGCTTTCTAATGCAAGACTACCAAAAAGCTGTTGGGGACAGGCAGTGAAGACAACAGCATATGTTATTAACAAATGCCCCTCAACAGCCTTGGAGTTCATAACACCTCAGGAGGTCTGAACTGGTGTAGTTCCTGATCTGTCGAATCTAAGGGTATTTGGGAGTGCAGCATATGCTCATGTGAAGCAAGACAAGTTAGGGCCTAGGGCTAAAAAGTGCATTTTCATAGGGTATCCTCAAGGTGTGAAGGGATACAAAGTTTGGTCATTAGAAAAGGGGGAAGTACACCAAAATGTTTCATCAGTAGGGATGTCATTTTCAATGATTCTCTTATACCTTGGCAAAGTCAAATTTTAGATGCAACTCAAGATCCTGTCAACATTATATCATTTGACATAACCTTAGATGACAATGAAAGTAGAAGTGGTCTGTCTTCTCAGTCTGAACAACTAGTTGAAGCTCTCACTGAAGCTATTGAAATTCCTGTTGTTAGTGAAGTTGCTGGACCATCAAAGCCTGTGTCTGAGGGTCAGGAAGACTACCAGCTGTCAAGGGATAGAGATAGAAGAGTTATAAGACCACCTGCTAGATATGATGATGAAAACTTTACTGGATATGCTTTGAATTGTGGAGTCATTGGTTTGGAATCAAAATCAATGAACTTCCAGAAAGCTGTTACTTCAGAAGTAAATGATCTATGGCTTGAGGCTATGAAGTCAGAACTTAGCTCTTTGTACAAGAACAATACATGGAAGTTAATTCCTAAACCACAAGGCAAAAGAGTGGTAGACTGTAGGTGGATTTTCAAAGTAAAGCGGTCTGAAGGGCAATGAAGCTCCTAGGTACAAAGCAAAGGTTAGTGGCAAAGGGATTCACCCAAATTGAAGGCATTCACTTCAATGAAGTGTTTGCACCAGTAGTTAGACATACATCCATTCGGATATTCCTGTCTATTGTTATAAAGACTCGAATTTTCTCAAATCTTTAAATCATGAGTAAAACAGCGGAAGACTTATTTTTACAAATATTTGGCGTGGATCCGTTTAAAATACGAACTCCCTAAACCTGTTTACATGGGCTCAATCCAGAGAATTTAAAACAAACGACATTTCACTCCATTTTATACCCAAAATCAGAGAAAATAATACAAAATAATCTACAACAGTTATTAAATTCTCATGAGCCATAAATACAAGTTTAAAAGTAATGACATATGATTTTTTATCAAGCATTCGTAGAATGCTCCCAAAATGTACATATAAACTCCATGTCCCGAAAGCCATCCACTCGTGATCAAGCAACACCATCTCCTCCACCTCGTACCCTACTAAGAGTAATACCTGAAAAAGTTTAAGTGTAGCAACATTAGCATAAAAATGCTAGTGAAAATAAGATGGATGCAAGCACTTCTATGGACCGAATCCCATATCGGAAAATGTGTCCAAAAATCCTAATGTGCTCTTACTACCCATTCCATATTCCCAAGTACTTTACATACGAAAATCAAACCCATTCAACTATATTGTAATTTCGAAAAGTAAACATTCAAGCTCGTGAAATAAAGTACTATAGCATAACAAAGTAAATAACAAAGTAAATAGCAAAGTAAATAACAAGGTAATTTCATAATTTAACCGTGACCACTTGTCACCATTCATATTCACCTCGTGACCACATTGTTACCATTCATAAACCGTACCGTGACCTCCTCATCGTCACCGTGACCTCACAGTCACCAAACACAATCGCATCGTGACCTCATCGCCCACGTGACCTCACGATCACCAAACACAATCGCATCGTGACCTCATCGTCACCGTGACCTCACAATCACCAAACACAATCGCATCGTGACCTCATCGTCACCGTGACCTCACCGTCACCAAACACAATCATACCGTGACCTACATCGTCACGTGACCTCACCGTCACCAATCACAATCGCATCGTGACCTCACTGTCACCAATCACAATCGCATCGTGACCTCACCGTCACCAAACACAAACCATACCGTGACCCACCTTGTCACCAAACACAAACCATACCGTGATACCATCACCGTGACCTCACTGTCACCAAACACAAACCATACCGTGACCTCACTGTCACCAATCACAATCGTACCGTGTCCTCACTGTCACCAAACACAACCATGCGTATCATAACGCCATACGTACTACTCCCTTCAGTAGCACTAAATAGTGAATCTCATCACTAATAATATCGTACTAATTCGATTCTACACAAGAATCTCTCCAAAGTTTCTTTTAACTATCTTATAACCACTCAAAATAAACGGAGTATCTAATACTCTTCTCCAATTTCCGGAATCTAATTCTCCTAGAGAATATAACTTAATCCACCAATAACATCTCACTTTGAACAACAACCAAACTTAACTAATTTTCCTTATGCACTTTCCATAACTCCCAAATAATATACATTCTTAGAAATTTCTAAAGTCTATTAACCCTCTTAACCTCGATCGAACATAATCGTCAAGCAATTCGAAAAAATAAAAGTAATCGCAACCATTTTAAACTCACCTTATTAAAAGAAGTCAACTCCTAAACGCCGGTTGACCAAAATCACAAACGATGCACAAAACCTATAATTAAAATACACCTAAAGTAAATTAATTAACCGAATTGAACAACGATCGTCACGTCAATAAAATAAAGGATAAAACAGCCCGGGAATTCATCCATGAAGCCCACGGCCCAAGGAAAGTAATAGGGGAAGTTGGTTTTCCGGATTTTCAAGCACTTTACAAGCATTTCGGTTTGGTTTCGGGTACTTTGGAGGTTGGTAATATCAATGGGTAAACGTGATTTAGGGTTTAGGTCAAAACTTCAATCCCGAACAATTATGAAAAACATAAAAACATATCATTTGAATAATCCTAAGTATCAACAAATAAGAGAAAAACTAAAAGAAATGGCTTTTGGCTCAAACCCGATTCTAGGGCTTAGGGAAAGTTGAGAAAAAACGGTTCCCAAAGGTTTCCCCACATCAATTAGTAACAAATTTGAGAAGAAAGTGGAGCTTTGTTAAAGAAATCACAAGTTGGCTCAATTTCCATGAAGAAAAGTGTTGAGATTCGAAATCTAGGGCTTACCTTATAGAGGTGGAATCGTCCCAAGAGTGGAATGGGTAGAAAGGTCTTGGCGAGAGCTTTCCAACGCATCCGAAATCGCGCAAAACGATCGAGAAACGAAGCCGGGGCGACCATTTCTTTCTCTCCTCTTTTTTTCTCTCAAAGCTACGGGTTTGGGAAAGAAAATGAGAAGAAAATATGATTTTTGTCTAAAATTGGCTTAATAAAGAAGATAGTGAATAGTGTTAGGATATTAAGAATTCCGGAAATGACGCATACGTCCTTTTCTTGCCTTAAGCTTTTAAAACGAAACCCGAACCACTTAAACTAGCCCAAAAGTGATTAATAATTATTAATTGGCCTATTAATAATTATTAATACCATCGAAACTAATTTAAGCTAATTAAACAATTAAAAAGGTTTCCGAACGAAAATTAACTATTTACTTCTAAATAACAAATTCTAAAATTATCTTTAACACTTTAATGCAATAAATAAAATAAAATAAAATAAAAATTTCACCTCAAAATAACGGGACGTTACAATTGTCACTCAATTCAACTTGGAATTGGAGCAAATGGATGTAACTACAGCCTTTATACATGGGGAACTAGAGGAGGAGATTCTGATGCAGCAGCCTCCTGGTTTTGTCAAGAAAGGTGAAGAGCACTTAGTGTGCAAGTTGAACAAGTCTCTTTATGGCTTGAAGCGGTCTCCTAGACAATGGAACAAGAGGTTTGATTTGTTTATTACTTCAAATCTGTTTGTTAGAAGCAGTTTAGATCATTATGTGTATGTGAAGCATGTGTCACAAGAAGTGTATGTGTTGCTTTTACTCTGTATGGATGAATTGTTAATAGCTTCTTATGATATTAATGAGATCATTAAAGTGAAGTGTCTGCTGAGTGGAGAATTTGAGATGAAAGACTTAGGTAGTGCTAGTAAAATACTTGGAATGGTGATTAGTAGAGATAGAATAAAAGGCAGTCTGTTTCTAGATCAGCAAGGGTATTTTGACAAAGTCCTAGAGAAGTTCAACATGCTGAATGCTAAGGTTGTATATGTTCCTTTAGCTTCTCATTTCAGGTTGTCAGCAAGTCAGTCACAAGTGGAGGTTTCAGACATTGACAAAATGAAGTTGTTTCCATATTCAAGTCTAGTTGATAGCTTGATGTATGGAATGGTCAGCACACGTCCTGATTTAGCCTATGTCATGAGTGTAATCTCAAGGTTTATGAGCAATCCTGGTAAACCCCATTGGGAAGCAGCCAACTGGGCACTAAGGTATCTCAAGGGTAGTAAGGAAAATTGGTTGATGTATTCAGCTAGCAAATGGGAAGATGAGATCCTTGTGGGGTTTGTTGATTCAGATTATGCAGCAGATCCAGATAGAAGGAGATCTTTAACATGTTTTGTATTCACTTTATTTGGGAATACAATTAGTTGAAAGGTTTCTCTACAATCAGTGGTGGCTCTTTCTTCAACTGAGGCAGAATATATGGCTTTGTGTGAGAGCATGAAGGAGGCAGTGTGGTTGAATGGTTTAGTTTCTGAAATGCTTGGAAATGAATGTAAAGCAAGGGTGTTATGTGATAGTCAGAGTGCTTTGGCATTGTCCAAGAATCCTCCATTTCATAATAGAACTAAACATATTGCTATTAGATATCATTATGTGAGAGAGGTGGTTCAAGAAGGAAGAGTGGTGCTTGAGAAGATAAAATCATCTGAAAATCCAACAAATTTGTTAACCAAAGTCTTGCCACAAACTCAATTTTGTTGTCTGTGCACAAAACTGAAGTTAGGAATTGGCTAGTGCTTACTGTTGAAATTATCCAGAATTGTTCCTGATGCAATTATGCAGACTTATTCCTGTTTTGGTGCTGATGTTGTCTTTTGAGAACTGTTTTGTTGTTGGTACTGAATAGTATTAGTGCTAAGAGGGTTTTTTGTTATAATATTAGCACTAATAGGTGATTAGTCCTTATAATCATAGATTACTTGGTAATTAGTTAGAAGTTAATTACTGCAAGTTGTCAAGTTGTAAATACTGTTAAGAGTAGTTGTTGAGGTGTTAAGATTGTCCAACGGCTAGTCTTTCTGCAGCTAACAAACTCTTGTGTATACCTTTGTAAATATTGTTTTTGGGTTGCTGTTTAATATACATTTTCTTCTTTAACAATCTGATTGTTATTCTTCTTCTAATTTTTGGGTTCTAAGATAATTTAGCATCACAAATACTAATCAGTTACGTACCGAGAAGAGCTTCTCTTGACTTTTATAACATTAGTGGGACCAATATATTTGTTAGTGAGGAATATATTTTATCCAATAGAATTGAGACACATATAGTAAAATCAAAAGAAGCTCTTGTGAAATTGTAGGCTCTTAAGTTGTTAAAGATCTCACATTGGAAAGATGAAGGGACATAACAACATTTATAAAGTATGGATGCCCACATTATTAATATGGTATCAGAGCCCAACAAACCTCAAACGAGCATCCGGTCTAAAAATGGAATCCGACCAAGACTGGTGAGCTCAAAAGAGGCACCATATTGAGGGGACATGTTAAGGATCCCACATCGGAAAGATGAAGAGACCTAACAACATTTATAAAGTCTAAAGGCCACTCCTCTCATTACCAATTGGTTTTGAGATGGATGCTCATATTATTAATATAGGTTAAGACAAATTTAACCACTTTTCAAGACAGATCAAAATTAAACTCGAGAAATAAATTCAGATCACCATATTCTCCAATATATACATATTAATAATGATGTCTCTCTCTCTCTCATTAGGTACAGACAATGGGAAACTCAAACAATAGATCCCTTGAGTAGGTCATGTTCTTTATGGAGCATTGATTCAAACGCTGGAAAGGTATATAGGGATCCAGCTTCCTTTCAAAATGGAAACAAATTAATAACTTCTCATATATATGAAGTAGCAGATGCAATCTCAAGAAGTACCGAACCGATTAAACAGAACCGATTTCTTGAGGAGGAGAAATGGCTTCCACGAGAACGAAACGATAGAATATTTTGTGTTAATAATGACGGAATTGATCATTTTCAATCTCAGACAACTTCCCCGTTGTTTAAGTTTGGTAGCTTCGAGCCCACCCTTCCAAATCCTACGTCCATTAATGGAGGTAAGTTTTACACCAAACCCTATATTCATATTATCAAATAAATCTATTAGATCCGTTTCAAATGTCTTTTTTTTTGTTTTTAAAAATTATGCTTGTTTATTAATAATTGGGTAAACTACAAATAACACCCCTATAGTTTCGATCAAATGTATGAACAACTCATGTAGTTTAAAAATGGCAAATCGCACTCCCGACCCGTAGTTCCAAATTATACCAATGAGACCCTCCATTCTAATGTTGTAAGCTTTCTTTTAGCCATATATTATTTGTTTGAACTCAAATATAGATGATTAACGATGTTTTGAAATCCTCATTTTGGGTTCTACGTTACGGTCACTTAAAATTTTTTGAATCATCGGTAAACAAAGGGGTTAACGGCTTCAATCATACATAATATTTTGATGATAATAAAACTCTTGTATTTATTGATAATTTTGACATTTTGAAGTGACCATAATGTGGAGCTCGAACTGAGGACTTCAAAATATCTTAAATCATTCAAATCGAAGTTTAAATGAAGAAGTTATGACTAAAATAAAGTTGACATTATCGAAAGAGAGGAGTCTCATTGGAATAATTTAGAACTACTGGGTTATGGTTTGTCATTTTCAAACCACAGAGGATCTTCATGCATTTGGCCAAAACCATATGGGTCTCATTTGCACCCTTAATAATTTTGTAAAGAAAAAAATGAATTTTGCTCGTTGTGCTTAGTAAAATGAGTATGTGTCTAACCAGTGGTACTAGATTGGACTCATCAAAATGAATTAAACTTAAATAAGTATTATAATTAATAACTTATTATAAGTATGGGCATTGTTTAATGAAAAGAGATTATTTATTCAAGTTTAATTTGATAAAATTTAATTTTAACCTAGTACCAGAATAAAAAAAATGTTTTTATTTTTTCATTTTTTTATAATCTACCTTTAAAAATGATATAACTATCATTAGTCAAATTTAAAATTTAAAAAAAAAGTTTTTATTTGAAGTCTCCATTCATACAATTCTATGATTTTGTGATAAGAGTTATTGTATTTTTTTCTATAAAATGAATAAAAAATCATTATGAAAAAAACTTAATTAAAAACAAAAGAAAATAACTTTTTAAAAAAGCTATCTAAATATAGTTTGAATGTATTCTTCTTGAATAGAAAAGAAAGTTATCTTTGAAAACAGCATTAAAACAAACTTTAAATTTGAAAAACTTGTTTTCTGTTTTTTAAATTTGGCTAAAGATTTCACAACTGTTTTTTTAAAATTAAAAAAAAACATAAATAAATTATTAATTAACAAACTTAATTATTAAAATAAAATTAAAAAAGAAAAAAAAATGCAGAAAATTTTTCTTTATCAAACGGGACCGTAATTGACCGATATTTAACTTAATTGAAGTTGTCAAATATTAATAAATTGCAGTTTCAGAGACTCAGAGAGGAGACAGAATGCAAAAATATTGAAGAAACAATGAAAGAAAAAGAAGAAGAAGAAGATAATTGGCGTGTGAACAAGAATAAGAAGAAAAGTGAGTTTACGCAAATTTGCAGCTGAGTTTACGCAACAACTATGAAAAAGAAAACAATGGCAAAATATTGGATGAAGAAACTAGATGTAAAAGAGAAATGGATACAAACCTTTCTCTTTCACTCTCTCCTTCTTCAGAATCGCAACGTAAACCAAAAACAGAAGACAAAATGGGAATTGTTTTGTCACAAACAAATACCTTGAATGCCACGAAAATGTATATTTATGGGTAGAGTATTTACTACTCGTTTGGAATACCTTTTAAAAGTGTTTAAAATATTTTTGATAATCATTAAAAAAACACTTTTAAAAGCTATTTCAAACGAGAGCTCATCGTGCTTATTTGTTATATAAATTAGGGCATATATGAGTGAGACTAACCTCACAACATTAATTTTTTTACATCTAAATTGTTTTGTTTGTTTGGATGTTGTATTGTTTTTTATAATTGAAATTTAGTGAAAGTTTATTAAGATGATTGTTTTTAAAAGTTTTTTTTTTTTCAATGAATGATCAATTTAATAGAACATTTGTAGTTAAATATATAAATATCTATTTATTTAATTTAAAAAATTATTCTGTTTTTTTAGAAATATTCAAAAATTGTTCTTTTTACTACTGTTAGTTGTTTCCAATATGAATATTTATTCTCTTATTTTGAGAAGGTGATTTTAGTAGGGGGGAAAAAGAACTAAAAATTGGTATTGTTTGGATCTTGACTAGTGTCCGTTTGGAATAATTTTTGGAAGTGCTTAAAAATGTTTTTAAATAAAGAAAGTGTTTTTTATAACTATTTAAAAACATTTTTTAAAAGTTATCCCAAATGGACCCTTATACCACGTTCAAAATATATGTCCTACATATTAACTGGTTATTTTTTTAAGGGAATCAATATAAAATTTTAGAGTAAAAATATCATTTTAGTCCCTGAACTTTCACTCTTGTTTCATTTTCATCCCTAAATTCTCAAAAGTTACATTTTTCGTTCCTGAACTTTACGATTCGTTCCGTTTTAGTCCTTTCGTCTATGTTTATTTAGGACACTAACTGATAACTCGTCAAATACGCATATTTTTTAGTGATAATACCTCCAAAATAATTAAAATATGATTCTTAATTGATTTTAATGTCCACAATAATGTTAATTTTTTAATTTTATGAACATAGGCGAAAACAGCGCTCAAATCCTGAGAAGTTGTGCCCATAGTATTCAAACGGTTCGTGGCCGTGGCCTGCAGAAAATTGGATTCCAGGACAAAAACTCGAGAGTGGTTGCGGTGACGAGAAAAAGGAAAAAATAATAATTAAATCATGTGCTGACGTCATCCAAGAAGAAGATAAAGAATGACATCAGCATGCGCTACCAAGCGAGGAGCGACGTGTCGCTACTCTTTGAGCGATACATCGTTTAGCAGATAAAAGGGAAGCGTCAGCAGCTCCAACGTAGTCTCGGCTCATGGCTTTCGGCGAGCGTGCGGCTTAGACTGCTCCTTGTATGGCTTGACGGCTGGAGAAGATTTATTATCTTATTTTATCATATTTTTAGCTTGTTTTTACCTATTTAAAGCCCCATTTGACTCCTAATTCACAATCACTTCTTCCCCTATTTCCTTAGGACTCTTAGATAGTTTTTAATATGTTTTCTTGCTAAATTCTTCGTTCCAACTAGAGATTAAATCGAAGTTTGGTTTATTTTATTTGTGAGATTCGTTGTGAGATCCGTTCTTAATTGTTCTTCTAATTCTCTCTATTTGTGATTTCTCTTTACCTATTTATTATCAAGTTTATGTTTGCTCAAATAGGATCATTTTTTAAAGTGTTACTTTGATAATTAGTCAATTAGAATGTTTAAATCTGTAATTGTTTAATTGCTCTAATCTTTGTTTCGAAGTAGTATGAATTGATTAGGAAACTTCTTAGTTTATGTTATGAGAAATTGTTATCTAACTTAAATGAATCGGTTGTATTATTTAAATAATTAATAATATTAACATTAATTCCCGTTTAAATAATTTATTTATTTAAACAATTAATTTTGCCATAAAATATTATAATTGATATGTTATATTAATTTCCATTTAAATAAGCTCTTTATTTAAACAATTAATATTATATCAATATTAATAATATTTATATTAATTATCATTTAAATAATCTTATTATTTAAATAATTAATATTGCCTAATATTAAGTAAATTCAATTACTTAAATTATTTATTCTTCCTAAGTTAAATAAATAACTTAGTTTTGCTACAACGATATTTGGGCTAGCATAGGGACCCGATGGACCTATAGATCATGGGCTTAATAATTAGTCAATTAAGTGATTAACTCATAATCAGTTAATTACTTATTACTTAACTATGAATAATTCCACTATAAATTCATAGCTGAACTCCCCTCACTATAGATGAGTTATTGTCCATTTAGTTTATCATTATTTATATCTGTGATATTATCCTTCACGTGGAACCCTCATAATTACAGGCGGATAAATTTACCGTTTTGCCCCTGTAATTACCGCTTTATCCTTGTGTTCCCGCTGATTCTCCTATGAACTTTATCTTTAGTCAAACTAGAGATAATATACTTCTGTGATCAATAGAAGTCGTGGCGCCACTTGTTCATGTCTCGAATCAGTACATCAAGGGAGTTTCCTAAAGTTCCTAAAATGTTTAGGTATCTCACTGATACCGTTAATTTATAGGAAAGTTATGAATTTCATCTCGTGAAAATGAGTTCCCAGCTACTTATCTAGCCATGTTCCCAAAACAGAGTGTATTGAGCGTTCTTACAGATCGCTCTCAACCATGTGAATCAAAGAACATAACTCCATAAATAGGAGTCCGCATTTCACTCAAGATTGAGATCTATCACGGTTGATAAACTTAGTTTGATATTCGATCATTTCTCGTAAACGGTACTAAGGAGAAATTTGATCGAACATCGTGGTCCTGTCTTATACAATCAACATTGCATATGATACTTCCATTTCATGTCTCCCACATGAATGATTAGGATTAGATCATTTGTCTATAAACAAAATGCGAAGCTATCAACAGTGTTACCAGGATAAGGTTCCCAAACGTTATCCATTTACTGTAGACACTTTTAAGTTACTCATCTTGATTTTAATCCTCTCGTATGACTCACATACTAAGTCGTGATTTCATAAGAGTAACTTAGGGTTTTCTATTTGAATGTTTGATATTAATATATTTCCATATATTCCTAATATCGTCAATTGAATCGATCTAGATAATATAAAGATCTTATGTTTATTTATTTAATTTATTCGAAATAAATTATTATAATTAAATAATTACAAGTTCTAGGACACCATTCCTAACAATCTCCCACTTGTCCTAGATCTTTAGAGATTTGACTTGTAATTCCAGTCAGACTAGATGACTATCAACTACTTAGCCATGGTAGTCATTTTAATACTTTATCAATAACGTTTTCATCTGTTTAGTATGTATTTCTTTTGACTGATGTTAGTTTCATTAAGTGTAATTGATTTCATATTTTATCGCCATAAAATAAACTCTATTAACTATTGATTTGAAACCATCATGTTCAACTACCTTTCATTTACTAACGATTTAGTAATTAAGCGAATCTAGAGTTTAGTTAGTAAAAACTCATTTTACTTATACTTAACTCATTTGATGTTTAATTCGCAAAGGTCTTTTGTCGAATTCTTACATGGAAGTAAATTCTTGTTCGAATTTGAGCCCGTGCAACTCATAAAATCTCCCATTTTATCTATGTGCACTAACATACTATTTGTAAATTTTATTTTAGTTACATTGGTTCTAGGATTCTCGAAATTCTTAAGCTCCTACTACAAAGTAATTCTCCATTACTTTCATTTGTTTAATGATTACAATTCTATACTTCTTATTATTTCCAAAAATAATGTATAACTATAAGTGACCCTTTTCAACTCAACTATTGAAAATTCATGTCATTTTTATTTCACTTATTTTGAACTTTATTCATTGATTTTGAAGTCAATGAGTTTCACTTGGACTTCTAAAAGTCCCTTTGGTTCGTACTATGACACTCCCACTCAAATAAAGTTCTACAAGTAGTTTAACCATTTAAACTTTTAAATAACTACTAGTTTTATTGTGAAATAAAATCATTGTAATTCTTTTCTATCTTAAGTAAGGTTTAAAGCTTTCAGTATCACTGATTTACTGAACTTATCTTTAATAATTTGTGAATTCAATTATCCACTAATTATTGCATTTCAATTTCTTTTTTTGTTTATTCCATATCAGTTAGTACTCCTTTAAAACATCCTTTTAAATAACTGAATATTTGGAATGTAAGAAATTGATTGTATGTTTATTTATCACTTAAGTTCTAACATCTGAATGTTCAAGCTTTAGTGATATTTAAGTCTAGTTATCTTTGATAAATCAAAGATATTCCATTTTTACTTATCCCATAAGTTCGTGGATTAATATGGTTATCATCTCAAATTCCTTGAGAACCATCTTTAAGAGATTAATCCCTCTAACTTATTTAAGTAATTTTAGACTTAAGTATTTAAACATTTTTAAACCTTATAACTCATTTAGATATACCGGAGTTTAGAATTTGGATTTGGAATTTATTTGTTTTATACTAAGTATTTTGAATAACCATCCAATCACACTTTGGAACTTTGTAATATAATTGTAAAGGAATATCTACCTAAATAACTCTTATTTAAAATATTCCCATACTTGGTTCATACGAAATGAGAACCAATAGTTATTACATATTTCAAAATAAAAAACAAATTGATAACTAAACTAAATTAGAAAACTATGGTTTTGGGAAGAAGAATATTTTCTTCCCTTTTAGACTATTGTAAAATCGGTTATGAGGAAAATATGAAGAAGAAGGGTCTTCAATTTCGAAAATTGAAATTAGAAGCTTTTGAATGAACAACCAAGACGTTTGTATTTATACGCAAAATAGTTTTCCAATCGAATTAGGACATACTATCAAAATAAATACAAGATAAATGCCAAGAATAAAATCAAATTTTATTCCTTATTTATCTTACGTGCCGATTTTATGTGTATAAAATCAATAAGAAAAACTAATTTTTTCTTGTTTAATTTGTCTTTGGTTAAACATTCTTTTATATATTTATTTTAGACAAAATAATTCAACAATTATTTCTTAAAATATTATATATGAGCCGATTTTGGTATTTAATAATTTGAACCAAAATCCGTTGAATTCATTAATGCAATTATAGATTCCTCCTTATTAATAAATCTTATTTATTAACTCTTGATATTTATTTAAATAAATCAATTATTCAAATAAAACATCATATTCCGATTTTGTATTTTACTATTAATAAATATTTATTATTTTCTATTTAAATAATCGACATTATTTAAATTAATGATAAATATGTTATTTACTATTATCCTTTTAAATAATCACTATTATTTAAAATTAATAATAAATGTTCAATTATTAATTTCCATTCAAGTAAACACATTACCTAAATAATTAATAATTATTTATTAATAATATTTTATTATTAATTACCATTTAAATAAACACATTATTTAAATAATTAATAACAATGATATTAATTTCCATTTAAATAAACTCATTATTTAAATAATTAATATTGTCTATTTATTTAAGTAAACTGCTTTACTTAAATTATTCATTTCCTTTTCTAGGAAACACAGTTCTCATGGTTCAGTTTGTTCTTTCCAAATGTAGTGACTAAAACAGATGCTATATTACCGAAATTTAAATAAACTTTATCTTAATAATCTAACATGCATTCAACATTCAAATACTCAAAGTTTTGACATATAATTAAATATGATGCATGAATGCGAACATATTAATGAACAGAAAAGCCTTAAAACATGTTACTATGTCACGATATTTTAATGATACCGGTGAAGTGCCATCGAATGATAGGTCAGTTACCATGTGACGACCCGTCATTTTTAAATCAATTAAATTCAGAGAAAACAGCGGAAGTCTTTTATTTTTAGAAAATTTTGCGTGGTTTTGTTTGAAAGTTGGCATGCCGAAAACCTGTTTACATCCAAAAAAAAATTTCAATCTAATAAATTCACATGGACTTTAAGTCCAAATCAGGAGTTCAAATAAATCATATCATAAAACCACATCAAAAGCTCTTATGAGCTAAATACAACATCCAAGTTTTAAAATTCATCAAAATAAAGACATAAACTTTACAAACAAAAGTGTCCATCTCGAGGTCAGCATCCTTCGATCACGCAGCACCACCTCCTCTCCCTCGACCTCTGGCCAGGGCTACCTGAAATTGGTTGTAATATCATGAGCTAAAAAACTAAGCCCAGTGAGAATAATAAGCATAAAAAGTAAAGATAGACCTCAAACTCGCATTTCGATTTGTGTCCAAATAAATCCGACACTTTCTTTCCTAGAATTCACCAAAGTCTAGGTAATTCTAATCCATTTTCTCCAAAGTATGACATTACTACACTTGTAGTCAATTCTCAACCATTAACTTGTTATGACAAAGAATAAGTAAAGTAAATAAACTTTGTATAAAATAATATAACATCTCGATTCTCTATTTCATCAATCATATGCAATGAAGGGTTCGCATATACCCTTATGCATGAATGCAATAAATTCATCAATCTCGTAAAATACCATTCACTTCTTTTTCATTAAGAGTAATGAGCAAATCCCGTAGGATCCCATTCGTCTCTTTATCACATAGAGTAATGAGCAAATCCCGTAGGATCCCATTTGTCTCTTTAACACATAGAGTAATGAGCCAATCCCGTAGGATCCCATTCGTCTCTATTTTCACTTTCTTTTCTTTTTCACTTTCTTTTTCTCTTTCACTTACTTTCTCTTTTTGTTTCTTTCTCAAAGAATGATGCGAGATGTTATGCATATGCTTGCATATGCTTGCAAAAGTAAATAAAGTAAATGTAAATGATAAAGTAATCAAAACAAGCATAAATTAAAGGAGCAAAAGTAAAGACATAAGGTAAAGGACATAAATAAAATAGATAGCAATCTCGGATGAACGATATGTCGATCGAACTCCGGCATCAATAATAAAAGTAAAATCATACATGAACGATTAATCTATTAACCATTCTAAAAACAAGCTTGGATCCTCTAACCTCCAATGATCCAACCTATGCTTAGAAACGAATCTAACTTAGAATCTTCTAAGATTCAATACTTTCCTCGAGAACTCCTAAGTTCTCACTTAAAGGATTAACTCTTAATCCTAAGGGCACTAACTCTCAAGCCTCTAATCTTAGACTCGGTTTCTAGTCTTAGTTTCAAACTCTACAAACCTTCACACTTATTCGATTTCTATAATTACTTTAAATTCTAACTATTCTCACCTTAATTAAAAGATGACCTTGCTCCTAAGTTCGAAGGAGCGATCAACCACACGGTTCAAAAACACCAACAAACGAATTATATCATACAATCAATAATTAACCAACTATCGATCAAACATCAACCAAATGTACAAAACAACGAAAAAACCATCAAAATCCCACATGAGGCCCACGACCCTAGCATCAAAATTGGGTCTCGGGTTTGATTTTCCGGCTTTTTGGCAATTTAAATACGTTTTGAGTTGGTTTTAAGCAAATTCGATATTCCCGATTTCAATGGGTATCGATAATTAGGGTTTTTGAACATTAATCCCTTTCCCGAATCGAATTTAAATAAACATTCATTCATTAATTTCTAACCCAAAATCAAACCCAAAAGGGTAAATTTCAAACGGGAAGGGTTTCGACTGAAACTCGGTTTTAGGGTTAAGGGATAGTTTCCAAAAACACTTAAAACTACTCCCGAATTGACAAACACCGAGTTTCACGGCAAGAAATCGAAAGAAAACAAGTAAAACTCCATTAAAACACTATTTGGAGCTTAGGGTTTGAAACTTTACTTACCGAGAACTCCTTGGATCTCGAGACAAACGGACGATGGCTAGGTGGAAAATGATCCTAGACCCGAGGGCTTTTCGATTTATCCAAGATTGAGTCGATCCGTCAAGAAACGAACGAAATCGAATTTTCTCTTTCCCTCTCTTGAAGCTCACGGGTTTGGAGGATAAAATGGAGCAAGTTTTGGTCAATTTTGAGTCAAAGATGATATAAAGAAGATGAACCAAAAAGTGATTTTAGATATTTTGCAAAATGGGAAATTACGATTTTGCCCTTTTATGACTTTTGGCTTAAAAACGAATCCCGAACATCTCAAACTATCCCAATGGTGATTAATAATTATTAATTGGCCCGTTAATAATTATTAATACCATTAAAACGTATTTAAACAAATAAAGCCATTAAAAAGAATTAAAATGAAATAAAATACTAAATTCTAATTTAACAATTAATAAATAAACTTTAATTACTTAAATAAAATAAAATAATTAATTTTTTTTTAATCACAAAATAACGGGACGTTACATACCATCATTAAAATGAGATGCCACTCGAACAATTGACAACTCCAGAATAACTCATATTCCTATGTCATTGTTTACCGTGTATTTGGTCAAGAATTTTGATAACAAACTTTATCAAATTTCTTTTTAAGTGTGACCCACTAATTTAGTCTTTTAAATAAAAATTGAAGAGTGTCTACGAAGTGTAAATTCAGTCTTCAACCGCATTTAAAATTCTTTTTCCCTTTCGGGACACCCAACTTGATATTGATTTATACAATAAACCTTCCTATGGGAATGAACACCTGCAGCAGTGTTACAGAGGCCATGTATAAATCTCATGTTTCAAGCCCATTAGTGGAGACCATAGGAGACATGTTTCCTTCTCCCACTTAATATTTCAAGTTAGGGTTTCATAACTTAGACTAATTCAGGCTAACTCATTAATCCAAGTTTTAATTAACCTAAACAACTTTAACTCTTAAATTGGTTAGATTAATTTTATAAATGTGATTGTTCAAGTTTTCCTAATTAAAACTAATCACATTATGAGCCGTCTTAATAATTTTGATTTATTAATTTGAACTTTTCTCCCAGATCGCTCCCAGTTAGAGGCGCTCCGTATTAGGGGAACTTTATGAAACCTCATCGCTTGGGCAGAGCTTTCTCGCAGAGATCCATTCAATTTAATTAATCAGAATTATTAATTTTTAATTAACCCTTAATTAAAAGTTTCTATTTGTTTATCTTATATGGATTTTGGCCCAATTGTTTAAACAATAATTCCATATTACAAATAATTCCTTTAGTTTCTATTCAACTTTTAAACTAGATTTAACTTTTGAATTTTAACTAAATAAGCATGCTTTTAATTCTAAAAAACAATTAGAATAAAATACATAATTTTTCAATAATAACACTTTATAAAATAAAATTATGGCATGCTTCACATACATTTGCATATAATAACACATATTATATCATGATGCATGTATGTATAATTAATTAAAATCATACAACCTATGGTGGGATTTTCTACATAACATACTCTTATGCATGAATATTATTTAAAAGCAATTATATCATACATATAAACAATTTAAATAATAAATAGCTAAATTGACCGGTATTCTTGGCACTATTTCTAAAACAGAAAAATTAAATTACAACTTAATTTAAATCTTCCATTGTAGAACTTGAGGCTTCAACTTTCTCTCTCCTCCATGGTGTAGGTGTGAATAGGGTATTTATGGAGGCAATATTATCTCCCATAATATTTCCATAAATACTTGTTTTAAAATAATTATCTTTTAATTATATGGAAAAAAAAAATAAAGAAAATATTTTCCATATAATCTTATATAAATTTCTAAATTTATAATTTAAGATAGGGAGATAATCATAAAAAGATTTTATCCTTATCTTAAATTTTTAAATTTTTAAATTGAGATAACAAGATAATTATGATAAAATATCTTACCATATCTCATCTTTTCTCTCTCCTTGGGCGTGGACCTCATGGAATGGTGGGGAAAAAATTTTCTTCTCTTCCTGTAACGTCCCGTTACTTTTAGAGGTAAATTTTTTATTTATTTATTAAAGCTTTTAAAGTTTAGTTTTAATTCAGTAACTTCGATTTTAGTAGCTATTTTCGTCCAAATTTGTTTTTAATCGTTTTAATACTTTAAATATGTTTCGGTGACATTAATAATTATTAACGGGCCAATTAATAATTATTAATCACCTTTAGATTTATTTACGAGCTTTGGGTTTCGTTTTTAAAGTAAAAAGTAAAAGTAAAAGAGGGACGTAGGCGTCATTACCCGATTTCCTAAATATCACAAAATTACTATTCACCTTCTCTTAAATATCAACACTTAGCCAAAAAAAATAGAAAATTCTGCATCTTTCTCCTCCTTGCTGCCGTGAACCACAAACCCCCTCCCCCAAATTTTTTATTTTCTTTATTTCTCGGTGGATCGTATCGATTCTATATCCATCGGAAAGCCCTTCGCCCGTAGATCATTTCCAACCTACCGAACGTAATTTTCGCTCGTTTTCTCGAGGCTTAAAGGTATGTTAAAGTTTCTTAATTTTGATGTGAATAGTGTTTTAATGGAGGTTTTGAGTTGTAATCTTTGAATTCGTTCACCGGAGCTTTAAGATATCAATCGGGAAAGTCATTATAGTCATTTTAGGAACTTTCCCTAAACCCTAAAACCAAGTTTGAGCCTGGAAACCCGTTCCTTGTGGTTTTCCTTCTTTTGGCTTGAATTAGGATGTTTAGTTTATTATGTTTTTGCTATTTTCGAATTGTTTCGAAAATTGTTTAATGCTCAAAACCCTAAATTGCAAATACCCATTGAGGTTACCAATCTCCAAAGTACCCGAAACCAAACCAAAATGTCTTTAAAGTGCTTAAAATCCGGAAAACAAATTCCTTTTCTTCCTTTCCCTTGGGCCGTGGGCCTCTTGGCATAAGTTCCGGGTTGTTTTGTCTTTTATTTTAGTATCGTGACGATCGTTATTCGATTCAGTTAATTAATATACTTTAGGTGTATTTAATTATAGGTTTTGTGCATCGATCGTGATTTTTGGTCAGCCGGTGTTTCGGAGTTGACTTCGTTTACAAGGTGCGTTTAAAATGAAAGTTAGTTGTTTTATGAATTAAGTTTCGTTATGTTATTGTTTATCAAAGTTAAGCGGGATTTAGCTTTTTAGAATTTAAGTTTGGTTAGAAACTTTAATTCGAAAGTTAGTGGAGGAATTTTGGAACTATAATTAGTTCGATGAAAAGGAAACATCGGAGTGGTTTGAAAGTGTTACAAAGTGAATTGGAGATGATAGAGGAAAGTGGAATGAGAGTTACTTGAGTGGTTGAAAGTTAAAGTAGCTCAAGAGATACACTTGAGTGTTAACTCGCGTAATCTAGATAGTTAGGCTTCGTAATAGCTTAGTAGGATTCTTTGAGATTAACTAACTTTTAGGAAGCTTAACAGTTTGTAAAGTGGCTCATGATAGTATGTTGATTCGGATCCATACGTATCATGTTGCGAAATGGTGAAAGTCCTGATACCTGAAATGGTGAAAGTCCTGATACCCGAAATGGTGAAAGTCCTGATATCCGAAATGGTGAAAGTCCTGATATCCGAAATGGTGAAAGTCCTGATACCCGAAATGGTGAAAGTCCTGATACCCGAAATGGTGAAAGTCCTGATACCCAAAATGGTGAAAGTCCTGATATCCGATGATTGAGATATGGTACATGGTAGTACGTGGATTCGGATCCGTACGTACCATGGTATTATGATCTATGATACGGTACATGATAGTATGTTGATTCGGATCCATACGTATCATGGTGCGATAGTTATGATATGGTACGTGATAGGTTGTTGACTTCGATCCATACAATAGCACGATACGATGAAACTTGTTTGGTAATAAAGATAGTTAATGTTATTTTTACCGATTCTTTAGAAACGTGTAGTGAGACTTAGTTGTGAATGTTAATTTTACTTTAAGTCTTTATTTCTATCTCATGGTATTGAATGACGTGTACGGGTGGCATTCTACTATCGATTGATTGTATGGAAATTGGAAGTGTGGATGTGGGTAGTATTGAGCATTATAGGCCTTTGGACACGACTTCGGTTATGAGATTTTGTTCATAGGATTACTTGCTTTCGTTTTACTCTCACTAGCATGTCATGCTAATGGTGCTACACTTACAATTTTCAGGTAAACCTCGAGCTAAGAAGCATGGTAGAGGAGGTGGAGCCGCGTGACTGATCGAGATGGTGTATGGACAATACTAAGAACTCATTTTTGTTTAGCATTCATTGAAATGCTTGTAAATTATTCCATCTTTACATACTTGTGTCTTTTTGAGCCCGAAAGGGTATTTGTGTAAAATATGTCTATGTTTTATGGTCTAAATATCTTTTCAATTGGAAATTCCAAATTTATCGCTTTTGAAATTTAGGTTGTAATCGGGTTTTGGTTATTCGATTTTTAAACGACCCATGCCCAGCTTTTTCTTTAAAAATTGAGTCTTTCAGTGCATTTGAATTTAAAGAATTTAACGAAAGCGGGAGCACGGTTGGTATCGGAGCCTCTTTGGTTCTAAAGACCACATGCACGCATGTTTTTCATATTTTAATATTGTCCAAATATCGCTCAAAGTCACCCGCCGGTATCCTTAAACGCTTTCTTTTGATTAGTTTGTGTGTACTTTTGCTTTTACTTTCCTAGTAACTCATGTTGTGAGGCTTTCCCGAGGCTTTTGTGATTTCAGTATGCCTCCGGGACCATGCCCGAGGAGAGGAGTGAGACCGATCACGGGCGGGCGGGGGCACTAAGAGCGATTACACCACCACCTGTGTATCGGGAGGATGAGCCTCCATTAGATCAGCCACCTAGTCATGGTCGCAGTGTTACCATTTTTTAGGAGTATTTTAGAGATTTATTACGAGGTGGTGGGGGGCATGTTGATCAGGTTATACCACCTATTACAAGACTGCTCCCGGTGGTAGATCCGGTGTTACCGCTGCGAAAAACTCGAAGGAGTATGTCGGGTATAACACACACTCGAAGTTTGATGGTACATCCACCGATCCTAGTGATGCGGAGAGATGGATTACCAGGATTGAGAGGGTACTTGGGTTTATTAAGTGCCCGGATCAGTGAAGGTTCACCGTGGGACCTATTCATTGGTTGATGATGCACTTTATTGGTGGAATGGTATATCTCATACTCTCAGTCCTGATTTACCGGTTAGTTGGGAGATGTTCAGGGAGAAGTTTTTTGAGAAATACTATCCCGAGGATACACGTGACCAGTTAGAGATTCAGTTTCTTACCCTTAGACAGGGTGATATGTCTGTGGTGGAGTATGAGAGAGAGTTTGACAGGTTGTCAAAGTTTGCCACCAGACATGTTATCGATCTTGAGAGTAAGAGGAGACGGTTTATAGTAGGTTTGAGGCCTGAGTTACGAGGCCAGGTACGAGCCTTGCAACCTACTACCTTCGCTGATGCTTTGAATGCTGCTTTGGCATTAGATATTGAGGATGCTGAGAAGAAGGCTTTTGAGATTGCTGCACAGGCTTCTTCTCAGAAGAGGAAGGCTGGGGACGACCTCTCTGGTCGAGGGACACAGTGTGATGACCCGTCACTTTTAAATAAATTAAATTCAGAGAAAACAGCGGAAGTCTTTTAATTTACGAAAAATTGGCGTGGTTTTGTTTGAAAATTGGCATGCCGAAAACCTGTTTACAACCTAATTTTCAATTCTAATCAAATCTCATGGACTTTAAGTCCAAATCAGGAGTTCAAACATATAATATCATAAAACATCAATATTAGGCTCTTAGGAGTCAAATACAAAATACAAATCCTTAAAGTTCATCAAAATAAGACATAAACTTTACAAAAACCATTAGTCCATCTCGAGGTCGGCATCCCTCGATCACGCAAGACCACCTCCTCCTCCTCGACCTCTAGCCAAGGCATTACCTGGAAATTGGTTGTAATATCATGAGCTAACAAACTAAGCCCAGTGAGAATAAATAGCATAAAAAGTAAAAATAGACCTCAAACTCGCATTTCGATTTGTGTCCAATCAAACTGACACATTCTACTCCTAAAGTTCTCCAAACTCTAGGTAATTCTATTCCATGAAATCCAAAGTATGACATTACTACACTTGTAGTCAATTCTCAAACATTAACTTGTTATGACAATAAAGTAAAGCGAATAAACTTTGTTAAACATATAACATCTCGATTCTCTTTCTCATCTATCATAAGCATAAAAGTAATGAGTACATCCCGTAGGATACGCATTCGCCATTTATGCATGAAATGAAGGTAATGTGGATTTTTACATACTATCCACCCTTATCCTTATGTATGAAGTAGTGTGGGGGTCTCATGTCATCCACCAAAACTTATGCATGAAGTATTGTGGGGGTCTCATGTCATCCACCAATACTTATGCATGGAAATAGTGTGGGGGTCTCATGTCATCCACCTTTCTTTCTCATTTTTTTCTCTTTTCAATAATATGAGATGTTATGCATATGCTTGCATATGCTTGCAAAAGTAATAAAGTAAATGTAAATGATAAACCAACCGAAATATGCATAAAGTAAATGAGCAAAAGTAAAGACATAAAGTAAATGACATAGGTAAAATAGATAGGATCCCGGATGAACGATATATCGATCGAACTCCGCTAACAATAATAAAAGTAAAGGTCAAAACATAACGATTAACCTAAACTTTCAAGGATTCTAAACTTCCAAGACTAATCTATCTTAGAATCTTCTAAGATTCGAGGTTCTCAACGAGAAATCCTAAGTTTCTCGCCTAAAGGATTAACTTCAAATCCTAAGGCACTATCTCACATCCTCTAACCTTAGGTTGGATTCTAATCTTAGTTTCCGATTCTACAAATCATCGTACTTATTTTCTTTCTATAGTTACTTTAAATTCTAATCATTCTCACCTTAATTAAAAGATGACCTTGCTCCTAAGTCCGGTAGAGCAATCAAACAAACGGTTCAAAAACACCTACAAAAGTATTAATATCCCGAAAATTAATAAAATACCAACCAACGATTAAACAACGACCAAACATACAAAACGATGAAAAACTCAACAAACCCCCCCATAAGAGGCTCTCGGCCCTCTCATCAAAATGAGGTCTCGGGTTTGGTTTTTCGGCTTTTTGGCAATTTAAATACATTTTGAGTTGGTTTTAAGCAAATTCGATAATCCCGATTTCAATGGGTATCGATGAATAGGGTTTTTGAACATTACTCCCTTTCCCTAATTGAATTTAAATAAACATTCATTCATTAATTTCTAACCCAAAATCAAACCCAAAAGGGTAAATTTCAAACGGAAAGGGTTTCGACTGAAACTCGGTTTTAGGGTTATGAAATAGTTTCCAAAAACACGTAAAACTACTCCCGAATTGACAAACACCGAGTTTCACGGCAAGAAATCAAAAGAAAACAAGTAAAACTCCATTAAAACACTATTTGGAGCTTAGGGTTTCAAGAGATTCTTACCGAGAACTCCTCGGATCTCGAGAGAAACGGAGGAAGGCTAGGTGGGAAAGACTCGTACGACCGATACCTTTCCAATGGACCCGGAATCAAGTCGATCGGGCAAGAAACGAACAAAAACCAAAAATTCTCCCTTTGGCCTTTGAAGCTCACGGCAAGAGGAGGAGGAAAAATGAAGAGTTTGGTCAATTTTTGAGTCAAAGTGTGTTTTTAAAGACAAATGAATAGTGTTTTTTAGATATTTTGCAAATTGGGTAATTACAACTTTGCCCTTTTATGACTTTTGGCTTAAAACGAATCCCGAACATCTCAAACTATCCCAATGGTGATTAATAATTATTAATTGGCCCGTTAATAATTATTAATACCATTAAAACGTATTTAAATAAATAAAGCCATTAAAATGAATTAAAATGAAATAAATTACTAAATTCTAATTTAATAATAAATAAATGAATTTTAATTACTCAAATTAAAATAAAATAAATAAAAGTTTTTTTTTTTTTATCACAAAATAACGGGACGTTACAGTCAACCCTCCTAAAAAGGCTTTTCGTCCCCGAAAAGTAAACTTACTAAGTGAAAAGCTGAGGGTACTTTGCTCGCATATCATCCTCACGCTCCCACGTAGCTTCTTCAGACACTTGGTTCCTCCAAAGAACCTTAACCAAGCGAATCGTCTTGTTTCTCAACACCTTTTGCTCGAATGCTAAAATCTCAACTGGTGTCTCCTCATAAGACATACTAACATCCAAAACTATCGGCTCGTGATCAATCACGTGAGAAGGATCTGCCATGTACTTCCGAAGCATAGATACATGGAAAACATTATGAACTGCCGACAAAGAAGGTGGTAAAGCCAATCGATAACCCACTACTCCTACTCGATCGAGTATCTCAAATGGGCCAATAAACCTAGGACTCAGCTCACCCTTCTTCCCGAATCTCATAACACCCTTCATAGGTGCTACCTTCAAAAACACGTGGTCCCCTACTGAAAACTCAAGTGGACTACGTCGTTTATCTGTTTAACTCTTCTGTCGACTCTGGGCAATCCTCATCCTCTCCCTAATCAAGTCAATCGACTGACTAGTCAACTGTAATAACTCAGGCCCCAAAAGCCTTCTCTCCCCAACCTCATCCCAGTGAGCTGGAGATCGAAACTTTCTACCATAAAGTGCCTTAAAAGGTGCCATCTCAATAGTAGCCTGGTAGCTGTTATTATAAGCAAACTCTACCAAATACAACTGAGAATCCCAACTACCTCCAAAATCAAGAACACAAGCCCTCAACATATCCTCTAGAATCTGGTTAACTCTCTCGGTCTGACCATCTGTCTGAGGGTGAAAAGCTGTGCTAAAATCGAAGCCAGTACCCATGGCTGAATGCAAACTCTGCCAAAACTTCGAGACAAAACGAGTGTCCCGATCTGATACTATCCTCACAGGCACACCATGTAATCTAACAATCTCCCGTAGATACAACTGTGCCCAAGTCTCAACTGGGTAGGTGATCCTCCCAGGTATAAAGTGCGCGGTCTTCGTCAAACGGTCTACAATCACCCAAATGGTATCATAACCCTTGGGCGTCCTCGGCAAACCACTGATAAAGTCCATGGAAATCTCCTCCCATTTCCATTCTGGCACACTCAGAGGGTTAAGTAAACCCGATGGACTCTTCCTCAAGGCCTTGACTTGCTGACAAGTCAAGCATCTACTAACAAAGTCCGCAATCTCAAGCTTCATTCCCGACCACCAATAGTGCTCTCTCAGGTCCCTGTACATCTTCGTACTACCTGGATGAATAGAGAAGATAGAACTGTGAGCCTCCTCCAACAGTTCCCTTCTAAAGGTCGATCCTAAAGGCACACATAGCCTCTTACAATACATCAGAGCACTGTCTGTAGAGAAGGTAAAATGACTAGGAACATCTGACTCAGCCTCTCTAAAACCGGCCTGCAAATGAACCTCTCCCCTCTGTGCATCAATCATCCTCTGCCTCAAAGTAGGCCCCACTGTCAAACTAGCCAGACTCACAGTGACCTCGGCAGTAAGCAATGCTATCTCAGCTCGTTCCATATCCCACCTCAATCTCAAAGGTAAGGCTAACAAAGCTGATGAATGAGAAGTCTTCCTACTGAGCGCGTCAGCCACTACATTGGCTTTCCCAGGATGATACTGAATGTCATAGTCATAATCCTTAACGAGCTCTAACCATCTCCGCTGTCTCATATTCAATTCCTTCTGAGTGAAGAAATATTTGAGACTCTTATGGTCAGTAAATATCATAATCTTCTCACCGTACAAATAATGCCTCCATATCTTCAATGCATGCACAACAGCTGCCAACTCTAAATCATGAGTCGGATATTTCTTCTCATGCTCCTTCAACTGACGAGAAGCATAAGCTATAACTTTACCATGCTGCATCAACACACATCCCAAACCTCGTGGGAAGCATCTGTATACACAGTCAGACCACCAGTCCTATCAGGTGACACTAGAACAGGTGCTGTCACAAGCCTCCTCTTGAGCTCTCCAAAGCTCCTATCACAATCCTCAGACCATATAAAATCAACCCCCTTCCGGGTCAAACGTGTCAAAGCTGAAGCAATCTTGGAAAAATCTTGCACAAACCGTCTATAATAGCCTGCAAGTCCGGAAAATCGCGAATATCGCCCACACTCGTCGGCCTAGGCCGGTTAGTAATCGCCTCAATCTTAGAGGGATCAACGATACTCCTCTACTCGATACTACGTGGCCTAAAAATACCACTTCCCTAAGCCAAAACTCACACTTAGAGAACTTGGCATACAATCTCCGATCTCGTAGTACCACGGAACCTCTCGAAGGTGTATAGCATGCAACTCCTCTGTCTTGGAATAAACCAAGATATCATCAATAAAAAAAATCACAAAAGAGTCAAGGAACCTCCCGAACACCTTGTGCATAAGGTCCATAAAAAGCTGCGCAGCGCGTTAGTAAAGCCAAAGGACATAACTACAAACTCATAATGTCCATACTCGCGTCCTGAATGCGGTCTTGGGAATATCCTCATCCCGAATCCTCAACTGATGATAGCCAGATCTCAAATCTATCTTCGAAAAGATAGTGGCTCCCCTCAACTGATCAAACAAGTCATCTATCCTGGGCAAAGGATACTTGTTCTTCACCGTAACACGGTTCAACTCTCTATAATCAATGCATAAACGCATAGAACCATCCTTCTTCTTCACAAACAACACCGGGGCTCCCCACGGTGAAACACTTGGGCGTATAAACCCCAAGTCTAAAAGTCCTCGAATCGCTCTGGAGTTCTTTCAACTCACCAGGTGCCATACGATATGGTGCTTTGGACAATGGAGTCGTCCCCAGGAGCAACCTCAATCGAAAATCAAACTGTCTCACCGGTGGCAAACCGGGCAACTCATCAGGGAAGACATCAATGAAATCCCTCACTACAGGCACTGAACTCAAACTAGCCTCTGGTATAGAAGTGTCAACCACACTAGCTATATAGCCCAAGGCTCCATCACTTAGAAGCATACTAGCTTCTATCATCGATATCAAAGTGGGTACTGATCTACTACTAGTCCCACGAAACGTACACTAGTCCCACATGGACTCATAAAATCAACCACTCTCGCAGTGCAATCAATAGTTGCACGATTAGCTGATAGCCAATCCATACCCAAAATCACATCGAAATCAGACATAGGCATGATAATCAAAGTAGCATGCAAACAACAACCCATAAAACACATATCATCTGTGCTAATCATACTATCAGCAATAATAAACTTCCCCACTGGGGTAGAAACACGCATCTCAAAACCTAACGGTACAGACTCAAGCATAGCCGACTCAACAAATGCAGAAGAAATAAAAGAGTGGCTAGCTCCAGAATCAAGTAAAACAAAGGCCGAATGGCCCAAAACTGTCAAAGTACCAGTAACTACAGTACCTGCAGCCTCTGCCTCCTCTCTAGTAGCATAAACTCGGGCCTGATACTGAGCAGGTGGAGGCGGTAACTGACGTGGCGGTGGAGGAAATCTCGATGGTGGTGGAGGTAAAATCTGTGGCGGCTGAACAACAGGCGGAAGTCTAAACTGCAGTGCCTGGCCACCCGGACCTCTACCCCTCAACTGTCCTCTGCCCCGGTCCTGACCTCTGCCTCGGTCATGACCTCTACCTCTAACTGGAGGAGCATAAAAAGCAGGTGGTGCTTGGTAAGGTCTCTGCTGAATACCCTGTCCCGGGTAACCATACTGTGGTAGCTGGGCCTGATAAGCTCTACAGTATCTAGATGTATGACCCTCCTGACCACAAGTATAACATACAAGTGGCAGGGGAGCCTGCCTCTGTGCTCTCGGCTGTCCATACTGAAATCCACCCCGAGCCTGCTGCTGCTGTTGTCTCTGCTGTGGCGGTGGTACTCGACCAGCAGGGTCGCTCTCTACCTTCCTCTTATGAGAGGAAGTCTCTCCAGTAGCAGCTAGTTTACCCTTCCTTTCTTCAGATGCCAAATCTAAAGAAAGGGCAAACTCTAAAGCCTCCTCGTAGGTGGTCGGACGCAGGGTACGTAAAAGACCCCTAATCTCGGCTCTCAGCCCTACTAAAAATCTCCTCATCTTGCTCTCAGGATCAGCAACCTGTCCAGGAGCAAATCTAGACAGTCGGTCAAACTCTCGCTCATACTCGGTCACCGAGCTATCACCCTGTTTCAGGGTCAGAAATTCCACCTCCAATCTATCTCTCAAATCAGCAGAATAGTATTTCTCATAAAATTTCTCACGAAATACCTTCCAAGTAACCTCCATAGTCAAAGAAAGTGATCTATGGAGACCTCTCCACCAATATAGAGCATCATCAACCAAAGAATACATACCACAATGGACCTTCAGATGCTCCGGGCACCTGATAAACTCAAAAGCTCTCTCAACTCTATCAATCCAGAGCTCAGCAAAAGATGGATCCAAAGACCTACCATTAAACTCACCAGGTGCATGTCTACTATACTCTCTCAAAAACCTAGCAGCCTCGGTAGATCCAACCTGATCAATTGCCACATCAGCTGGTCTAGGTGGTGGTACAACAGGCAATATTGGTCTACCAGCATCTCACAATAATCCCAGATAATCCTCCTCAGAAATGTAAACTCCTCGCCCCTGAACAGGTGGCGGTACAACAGGAATCACTGGCGGAGGTACTATAGGAATCACAGGTGGAGGTGGTGGAGGTGTAGGGCTCCGAGCTCTGCCTCTACCTCTACCTCTCACTCCAGCTCGTCTAACCCCCCCTTCTAGGAGGCATACTACATAAAGTCAACATAACAAGATAAGTCACTTGTAAAAGAGGATTCACCACTCTTTTACCAAATCGAAATGAAATGCGAGTTTAAAGATAAGGTCTAGGAATACCTGGTGCTGCTGATCTCAGATGATGACTTTCGAGAATGGACTTAAAACAAAACATGAAATACAAACATGCATCGCATGTAGTCTACAGAACCCGTCGGCTCTGATACCAACTGTGACGACCCGTCACTTTTAAATAAATTAAATTCAGAGAAAACAGCAGGAAGTCTTTTAATTTACGAAAAATTGGCGTGGTTTTGTTTGAAAATTGGCATGCCGAAAACCTGTTTACAACCTAATTTTCAATTCTAATCAAATCTCATGGACTTTAAGTCCAAATCAGGAGTTCAAACATATAATATCATAAAACATCAATATTAGGCTCTTAGGAGTCAAATACAAAATACAAATCCTTAAAGTTCATCAAAATAAGACATAAACTTTACAAAAAGCCATTAGTCCATCTCGAGGTCGGCATCCCTCGATCACGCAAGACCACCTCCTCCTCCTCGACCTCTAGCCAAGGCATTACCTGAAATTGGTTGTAATATCATGAGCTAACAAACTAAGCCCAGTGAGAATAAATAGCATAAAAAGTAAAGATAGACCTCAAACTCGCATTTCGATTTGTGTCCAATCAAACTGACACATTCTACTCCTAAAGTTCTCCAAACTCTAGGTAATTCTATTCCATGAAATCCAAAGTATGACATTACTACACTTGTAGTCAATTCTCAAACATTAACTTGTTATGACAATAAAGTAAAGCGAATAAACTTTGTTAAACATATAACATCTCGATTCTCTTTCTCATCTATCATAAGCATAAAAGTAATGAGTACATCCCGTAGGATACGCATTCGCCATTTATGCATGAAATGAAGGTAATGTGGATTTTTACATACTCAAAGAGGCTCTCGGCCCTCCCTATAAAAAGGGTCTCGGGTTTGGTTTTTCGGCTTTTTGACAATTTAAATACGTTTAGAGTTGGTTTTAAGCAAATTCGATGATCCCGATTTCAATGGGTATCGATAATTAGGGTTTTTGAACATTAATCCCTTTCCTGAAATGAATTCAAATATGCAATTATACATGAATCTATAACCCAAATTCAAACCCCAAAGAGAAATTTTCAAACGGGAAGGGTTTCAACTGAAACTCGGTTTTAGGGTTATGGGATAGTTTCCAAAAACACGTAAAACTACTCCCGAGTTTACAAACACCGAGTTCTACAACAAGAAATCGAAGAAAATCAAGTAAAACTCCATTAAAACACTATTTGGAGCTTAGGGTTTCAAGAAAAACTTACCGAGAACTCCGTATAATACGAGCGGCAAGTACGAAGGCTAGGTGGAAAATGATCGTAGGATCGATACCTTTCCACTGGAACGAGAATCGATTCGATCCGGCAAGAAACGAACGAAATCAAAAAATTTCTTTTTCTTCTTTGAGACCCACGGGTGGAGGAGGAAGAAAATGAGAGGATTTTGGTCAAATTTTGAGTCAAGATGAGTTTTTAAAGACAAATGAATAGTGCTTTTAGATATTTTGCAAATTGGGTAATTACGATTTTGCCCTTTTACGACTTTTGGCTTAAAACGGTTCCCGAACATCTCAAACTATCCCAATGGTGATTAATAATTATTAATTGGCCCGTTAATAATTATTAATACCATTAAAACGTATTTAAATAAATAAAGCCATTAAAATGAATTAAAATGAAATAAATTAATAAATTCTAATTTAATAATAAATAAATGAATTTTAATTACTCAAATTAAATATAATAAATAAAAGTTTTTTTTTTATCACAAAATAACGTGACGTTACACACCTTCTCTTAAATATCAACACTTAGCCAAAAAAAATAGAAAATTCTGCATCTTTCTCCTCCTTGCTGCCGTGAACCACAAACCCCCTCCCCCAAATTTTTGATTTTCTTTATTTCCCGGTGGATCGTATCGATTCTACATCCATCGGAAAGCCCTTGGCCCGTAGATCATTTCCAACCTACCGAACATAATTTTCGCTCGTTTTCTCGAGGCTTAAAGGTATGTTAAAGTTTCTTAATTTTGATGTGAATAGTGTTTTAATAGAGGTTTTGAGTTGTAATCTTCGAATTCGTTCACCGGAGCTTTAAGATTTCAATCGGGAAAGTCATTATAGTCATTTTTAGGAATTTTCCCTAAACCCTAAAACCAAGTTTGAGCCGGAAACCCGTTCCTTGTGGTTTTCCTTCTTTTGGCTTGATTTAGGATGTTTAGTTTATTATGTTTTTGCTATTTTCTAATTGTTTCAGAAATTTTTTAATGCTCAAAACCCTAAATTGTGAATACCCATTGAGGTTACCAATCTCCAAAGTGCTTAAAATCTGGAAAACAAATTCCTTTTCTTCTTTTCCCTTGGGCCGTGGGCCTCTTGGCATAAGTTTCGGGTTGTTTTGTCTTTTATTTTAGTATCGTGACGATCGTTATTAGATTCAGTTAATTAATATACTTTAGGTGTATTTAATTATAGGTTTCGTGCATCGATCGTGATTTTTGGTCAACCGGTGTTTTGAAGTTGACTTCATTTACAAGGTGAGTTTAAAATGAAAGTTAGTTGTTTTATGAATTAAGTTTCGTTATGTTAATGTTTATCGAAGTTAAGCGGGATTTAGCTTCTTAGAATTTAAGTTTGGTTAGAAACTTTAATTCGGAAGTTAGTGGAGGAATTTTGGAACTATAATTAGTTCGATGAAAAGAAAACATCGGAGTGGTTTGAAAGTGTTACAAAGTGAATTGGAGATGATAGAGGAAAGTGAAATGAGAGTTACTTGAGTGGTTGAAAGTTAAAGTAGCTCAAGAGATACACTTGAGTGTTAACTCGTGTAATCTAGATAGTTAGGCTTCGTAATAGCTTAGTAGGATTCTTTGAGATTAACTAACTTTTAGGAAGCTTAACAGTTTGTAAAGTGGCTCATGATAGTATGTTGATTCGGATCCATACGTATCATGTTGCGAAATGGTGAAAGTCCTGATACCCGAAATGGTGAAAGTCCTGATACCGAAATGGTGAAAGTCCTGATAACCGAAATGGTGAAAGTCCTGATACCCGAAATGATGAAAGTTCTGATACCCGAAATGGTGAAAGTCCTGATATTCGAAATGGTGAAAGTCCTGATACCCGAAATGGTGAAAGTCCTGATACCCGAAATGGTGAAAGTCCTGATATCCGAAATGGTGAAAGTCCTGATACCCGAAATGGTGAAAGTCCTGATACCCGAAATGGTGAAAGTCCTGATATCCGATGATTGAGATATGGTACATGGTAGTACGTGGATTCGGATCCGTACGTACCATGGTATTATGATCTATGATACAGCACATGATAGTATGTTGATTCGGATCCATACGTATCATGGTGCGATGGTTGTGATATGGTACGTGATAGGTTGTTGACTTCGATCCATACAATAGCACGATACGATGAAACTTGTTTGGTAATAAAGATAGTTAATGTTATTTTTACCGATTCTTTAGAAATGTGTAGTGAGACTTAGTTGTGAATGTTAATTTTACTTTAAGTCTTTATTTCTATCTCATGGTATTGAATGACGTGTACGGGTGGCATTCTACTATCGATTGATTGTATGGAAATTGGAAGTGTGGATGTGGGTAATATTGAGCATTATAGGCCTTTGGACACGATTTCGGTTATGAGATTTTGTTCATAGGATTACTTGCTTTCGTTTTACTCTCACTAGCATGTCATGCTAATGGTGCTACACTTACAATTTTTAGGTAAACCTCGAGCTAAGAAGCGTGGTAGAGGAGTTGGAGCCGCGTGACTGATCGAGATGGTGTATGGACAATACTAAGAACTCATTTTTGTTTAGCATTCATTGAAATGCTTGTAAATTATTCCATCTTTACATACTTGTGTCTTTTTGAGCCTGAAAGGGTATTTGTGTAAAATATGTCTATGTTTTATGGTCTAAATATCTTTTGGAATGCGAAATTCCCGATTTATCGCTTTTTCTGGAAATTTGGGTTGTAAACAGGTTTTGGTTATTCGATTTTTAAACGAACCCATGCCGTTTTTATTTAAAAATTGAGTCTTCTGCTGTGCATTTGAATTTAAAGAATTTAACGGAAAGCGGGTCGTTACACTTCCTTCCTTGGTGTAGCTGATTTTTGCCTCCTTTGGTATGGGAAAATTACAAATTTTTCCTATACCCTAAAATTAGGGTTTACAAATTTTCTACTAAAATTTAAAATCCTAAGTGCCTCAAGAATACCTAAAAAGTCAATTAGCAAACCTCCACAATTTATATAGCACAATTTATATAAACATACATAAAACGATTTTTATGCAACCCAACCAAATTTTCGAAAAAACACAAATTTGCATGATAATTAAAATTAGCTCTAATACCAAATGAAGGGATGATTTACTAAACTAGCAGAAATTTATTCAGTAAATTTATTAACATTTAATAACGGATCTATTAACATCATGCAATTTGTGATAAAACATGTAGATTCATGCTTAATTTTGAAAATTAAAACCGGTTTACTTACATTGAGTAATTAATGGAGAATCGGTTGGAGGTTTCTTTACAGCATCAAATCCTCAGAAACACCGGATTTTCTATGCTATATCCCGATCGAAAGCAAAACCGACTTGTGGGAATCGAACTGGAAGAACAAAAGAAGAAAAAATTTCTTCTAAATTTTTCCTTAAGGAAAATAGGCAATTGGGCAAAAACTTGAGAGAGAATTTTCACTTTTCTAATTAAAGTGACAAGTGTATAAAATATGAATCCCAATGGTCATATTTATAGGAAAATATGATATCCTAATCTAATTAGAATTTCTTATTTTTTTAATTATTAAATAATAGAAAAATAAGAATAAAATATAAAAATCAAATCTCTTATCTCTATCCATGGTCATTGACGCACGCCCACCAAAAAGAAAATCAGAATTCCATTTATATATTTTTATAATTTCTTTATTTTTCTTTATTTAATAGTTATATATTTATGTATTTCAAATTAGAAAAAAAATAATAATTTCTAATCAAACACATTTTAGCCAAAAATTAATATATTAATTACCATTGAATCTTATTCAATTAATTAATTATTTTGGACCAAAACCAATTTGTTTTCTAAACTAATTGTATTTAATTCTCTCTAATATTTATTATTAAATTAAATAAACTCATTATTTAATTAATAATGAAAATTATTAATTTCCATTTAAATAAACTCATTATTTAAATAATTAATAATATTAACATTAATTCCCGTTTAAATAATTTATTTATTTAAATAATTAATTTTGCCATAGAATATTATAATTGATATGTTATATTAATTTCCATTTAAATAAGCTCTTTATTTAAACAATTAATATTATATCAATATTAATAATATTTATATTAATTATCATTTAAATAATCTTATTATTTAAATAATTAATGTTGCCTAATATTAAGTAAATTCAATTACTTAAATTATTTATTCATCCTAAGTTAAATAAATAACTTAGTTTTGCTACAACGATATTTGGGCTAGCATAGGGACCCGATGGACCTATAGATCATGGGCTTAATAATTAGTCAATTAAGTGATTAACTCATAATTAGTTAATTACTTATTACTTAACTATGAATAATTCCACTATAAATTCATAGCTGAACTCCCCTCACTATAGATGAGTTATTGTCCATTTAGTTTATCATTATTTATATCTGTGATATTATCCTTCACATGGAACCCTCATAATTACAGGCGGATAAATTTACCGTTTTGCCCCTGTAATTACCGCTTTATCCTTGTGTTCCCGTTGATTCTCCTATGAACTTTATCTTTAGTCGAACTAGAGATAATATACTTCTGTGATCAATAGAAGTCGTGGCGCCACTTGTTCATGTCTCGAATCAGTACATCAAGGGAGTTTCCTAAAGTTCCTAAAATGTTTAGGTATCGCACTGATACCGTTAATTTATAGGAAAGTTATGAATTCCATCTCGTGAAAATGAGTTCCCAGCTACTTATCTAGCCATGTTCCCAAAACAGGAGTGTATTGAGCGTTCTTACAGATCGCTCTCAACCATGTGAATCAAAAAACATAACTCCATAAATAGGAGTCCGCATTTCATTCAGGATTGAGATCTATCACGGTTGATAAACTTAGTTTGATATTCGATCATTTCTCGTAAACGGTACTAATGAGAAATTTGATCGAACATCGTGGTCCTGTCTTATACAATCAACATTGCATATGATACTTCCATTTCATGTCTCCCACATGAATGATCAGGATTAGATCATTTGTCTATAAACAAAATGCGAAGCTATCAACAGTGTTACCAGGATAAGGTTCCCAAACGTTATCCATTTACTGTAGACACTTTTAAGTTACTCATCTTGACTTTAATCCTCTCGTATGACTCACATACTAAGTCGTGATTTCATAAGAGTAACTTAGGGTTTTCTATTTGAATGTTTGATATTAATATATTTCCATATATTCCTAATATCGTCAATTGAATCGATCTAGATAATATAAAGATCTTATTTTTATTTATTTAATTTATTCGAAATAAATTATTATAATTAAATAATTACAAGTTCTAGGACACCATTCCTAACACATAGTAGCTGATTTGAATAAGGGTGAAAAGCTTAATGGGAAAAAATTATAAAATTTGGACGATGAAAATTCAATATGTCTTGGAAGAGCAAAAGGCTCTAGAAGTATTGAATCTCGTGTTGGCTGAGCCTGAGGAAGGCAACACTGCTCAACATAAGAGGGACCGTGAGGCTTATGAGGCCTGGAAAAGAAAGAACTCACATACTCGCATTACGTTGCTGAGTAGTATGGAAAATGATATCATGCGTGAGTTTAAAGACTATGACCTTGCCATGGAAATGTGGGCAGCTTTGAAGTCAAAGTTTGGTGGAACTTCTGTCACAAAACTTAGACAACTTACTATTAAGTTTGACACTTATAAGAAGCGTCCTAATCATAATATGAGACAACACATGAGGGAAATTTCTAATATGATTAGTGAGATGAAAGAAGCTGGCCACGTTCTGACTGATGAACAACAAGTTCAAGCTGCCATTCGATCCCTTCCCCATAACTGGGAGCATATGAAGGTGTATCTTACCCATAATGATGGTATTAAGACCCTTAATGATGTTGCACGTCACCTAGAACTAGAGGAAGATCGCATTGAGGCAATAAGGCCTGGAAATATTAATGGTGATGTGTATATGGCTGGTCCTAACTCCTATGGGAATGAGGGCCACAAGCGTAAATATCAAAGGGGTCGTAAAGGGAAAAGTGGAAATAAGAATAAAAAAATTTAACCAAGGTCAAAATGATAAAGGAAAAGGTCCCCAATTTCGTCCAAATAAGAACAAAGCGAAGGTTAAGTGCTATCGTGAGTGTACTGAACCTAAGAAGGTACAAACTTTTGATTCACATAAGATTCGTTCTTTCCGTGAAAGTTATTCTTTGGTTTCCAGCTCTATTTTTATTAATTGATTCTCATCAATTGTGTACTGTAGACTCAGGAGTCAGATACCACATAGTCAAATTATATGCGTTATACGTGGAATTTCTTTGCATTCCATAAGGTGCAAGATGACTATATATTGGAAACAATGCAAATGTACCTGAAAGAGGGATTAGTTCATGTAAGCTGAACATACAGAATAAAGAATATATTGATTCTGCATGATGTGTTATATGCACCTGATATTCGACGGAATTTAGTTTCTGTAATTATTCATTTAAGACTCGGTTTTACTTTAATTATGTTTGGTAGTAAACTATATATTTTAGTTTTAGAACAATGTACAATATGATTATGGTTATTTAATGAATGGTTTTAATTTTATTGGATGTTATTCATTTGATATCTAATAACTATGCAAGTTTTTCCCTTATTACATAATTTGTTGATGTAAATGTTGACATTACTATGTGGCATGATAGATTAGGTCATATAGGTCAACATAGAATAGCTAGACTAACTAAAGAGTTTGTTAGGCCAAATTGATGGGGTCGAACTACCAACATGTGAGAGTTGTCTAGCGGGAAAAATGGCAAGAAAACCATTTGGTAAAGGAACTGGAGCTGAAATTCCATTACAAATAATTCATTCTGATATTTGTGGGCTTATGAATGTGAAGGCACGACATGGGGGTGAATATTTGATCACTTTTATAGATGATTTCACACGTTTTGGTCACGTCTATTTGATTTCCCACAAATCTGAAGCATTAGAGTGTTTTAGAAAATTTGTTACATTAGTGGAAAATCAATTGGATCTAAAGGTTAAGTCTTTAAGGATAGACTGCGGACGTGAATATTTGTCTAATGAGTTTAAACAAATGTGTGAAAAAAAAGGAATACATAGGCAACTAACCATTCCCCAAACCCCACAACAGAATGGGGTTGCTGAAAGGAGAAACAGAACTATTTTAGAAATGGTTAGGTCAATGATGGCGCAAGCAAAATTGCCAATCACTTTTTGGGGTGATGCTTTATTGACTGCTAATTATATTCTTAATCGTGTACCTTCAAAATCTGTTGCTTTTACACCCTATGAGTTATGGACTGGCATAAAACCAGATCTTAGTGGTTTAAGACCATGGAGATGTGCAGCTTACGTTCATGAGCCGTCACATCAACATGAAAAACTAGGTCCAAGGGGTAAAAAGAGTATTTTCATACGATACTCTGAAACGTCAAAAGGGTACGTTTTCATCGGAAAACAAGCAAGTGGGAGTATAACAGAATTCGAATCACGTAATGTTACATTCTTGGAAAATAATTTTCCATCAAGAGGTGAGATTAATCAGGAGATATCTATATATAAATTAAATATTCTAAATAGTTTGATTCAATCTAACGAATTGAGCGATACTCCTAATCAGTTATCAACAGTATCTCATCCAAGTGGAAGAAATTTGAACACTTTGTGTGATTCAGAAGAACCACAAATAACTCGTGATTCAATACAACGATTCACACATAGACAAGAATCGTTATAACCACAAATAAGGCGCAGTAATCATGGTTGAATTACAAGACATCATTACAATGATGAAATATTCATGATTACGCCTCTAGATAATGAAGAGTTGAATAATATTCAAGAATCTCTTCAAAGTTCTAATAAAGATAAATGGATAAATGCAATGGAAGAAGAAATAGAGTCAATGAAGTCAAATAGTGTTTGTTAACTAGTTGATCTTCCCAAAGGACACAAAACGATTGGTAAAAATTTCATTCTTAAATTAAACGTAAAGCTGATGGCTCTATCGAAATATTTAAGACCAAAATTGTAGAAAAAGGTTACACACAACAAGAAGGAAATGACTATGAAGAGTTGTTATCACCTATTGTAAAGTTTACCTTTCATGTCTCATCCTAACAAAAGTTGCTTGTTTAGATTTAAAATTACATCAAATGGATGTTAAAACAATATTTCTAAACGGTGAATTAGAAGAATAAATATACATGCAACAACCCATTGGTTTTGTTACCGAAGGGTAAGAACATAAAGTGTGTAAATTAATGAGGTCAATTTATGGCTTCAAACATTCTTCCTGACAGTGGTATATAAGTTTTCATCAAGTTATTAGTTCATATGATTTCTATATGATTTATAAGGACCACTGTGTGTATGTAAAATCACATAAAGATAAGTTTGTGATTCTTTCATTATATGTGGATGACATACTGTTGGCTGAGAAAGACAGAGAGTATATATATATATATTAGCCATTAAGGAATGGTTATCATCAAACTTTCAAATGAAAGATATGGGTGAAGCAGCTTATATATTTGGAGTAAATATTAAAAAGAGATCACTCCAAAAAGGATGTTAGCCTTGTCAGAAGGCAGTACATCAAGAAAATCCTTAAGAGATTTAAAATGCAAGACTGCAAACCAATTGATACTCTCATCGCAAAAGGTGAAAGCTTGTCAAAGATTGTGTCCAAAGACTCCAAGAAAATAGTGCAAATAAGAAAAGTTCCTTACTCGAGTGCTATTGGTAGCCTCGTGTATGTCATGATGTGTACAAAACCAAACATATATTGTATCATGAGTATGATAAGTAAATACTAGTCAAACCCTGAACAAGCCCAATGTTGTAAAAGAAATATCCGGGTACTTTCTAGGAACCATGGATTATTCATTGTGCCCTCCAAGAGAAAACGATTAAAGAGAATCTATCTCAATCAGTGTGACTTAAGAGTTTCTTAAATCACTTGGGATTCAATGAAAATAAGTCTAACTATGTGTTAGTAAACTGTGATAGTCATGTTGCTATTACATTTACAAAATGATTCCAAATATCACTCTAAGACAAAGCACATTCATACTAAACACAATTTTGTGATAGATATGGTTGCATAGAAAGAAGTGAATGTGCAATATATATCTAAGCTGGATATGGTTGTTCATACCTTAGAGATATTTTTTAATGGTCATGTTAAATCTCTAGGCCTGCGTAGATTTTTTTTTTCACATGAAGTGAAAATTGTATTTCTATTTTTAGGTTATGAATAAAGTTTTGTACTTTTAAATTGTGTACACACAATAATGTTTAGTACATTAAAGTAAAAGTATGTCAGACAGTAGATTGGCCTTCTCACATAGGTAATCACTTCTATGACTCAGTGTCGAATAGAAATGAGATATTTTAAGCAATATTGTTGTTAATTGATAACAACACTAAGAGAGCATATGCTTAATCTAAATATTGCCTTGATAAAGAATCAAGATGAGGTTATATTTATAATCGAAAGTGAATAAATCCCACTATTCGCTTGACTGTCTATGAGCCAGATGGAAGTCCTGCAGTCATAAGTTGATAAAGTAGAGTTGTGGACTCAAGTTAGATATTGAGTATATCTGAACTATCATCTGTACAGTATAATTTGAGACATACACTCCAATAAAATGGAGAATAATATTGTATCATATGTTTTATACCACATGTGCTAAAACCGACCTAACACTACAAAAAAACTGTCAAAATGCGACCAGAAATTTGCGACCACAAAAAAGTGGTGGTTTTTTGGTGACCACCTGGTCACTTTCTTTGAAGGTTGACTTTAAGTGACCATCTGGTCACTTTTTTTGCGACCAGATTGCGACCAAAAGCAGAAGTAGTCATAAAAAATGGCGCGAAATTATGGCGCGAAAGAAGCGACCAATTGGTCACCTAAAAAAACGACCTTCTGGTCGCATTTTAGTGACTAAACTATGCCTTGGTAGCAAAAAATGGCGCGTAATTTTGGAGGGAAGAAAGCTACCAAGTGGTCACAAATAAAAGTGACTAACTGGTCGCAATTTTGGTGACTAAAAGTAAGCAGTGGTAGCTTATAATTGGAGGGAATAAAGCTACCAAATGGTCACAATTTCGGTGACCTAAAAGTGAGCAGTGGTAGCTTATAATTGGATTGAAGAAAGCTACCAAATGGTCACAATTATAAGTGACCAGATGGTCGCAAATTATATGATTTTATGGGACCAATAATTGATAAAGAATTTGGTGGGATAAAAGCTACCAAGTGGTCACCAAAAAAGTGACCATCTGGTCGTAAATTCTGACTTGATGTGACTCTGGGCAGTGAGGAAAATGGTGGGAAATTTTGGCGGGAAACTGCGACCAGGTGGTAGCAAAAATACTACCATCTTGTCGCAAATGAGCAGAGGAGTCCATTATAAAATCCCTCCACCTATTGTTTGTTAGCATTAAGAAAAAAGAAAATGAGAGAGTGGATGTATGTTCGTTTGATAGACGGGTATTTGAACGATGAGTTCGTGGCCGGGGTTGAATAGTTTGTTGAGTTTTGCATGACAACTGTCTATTATGAAAAATATGGTGGAAAGCTACGTTGCCCGTGCAGGAAATGCAACAATAGGAGAATCATACCGGTTACAGATGTGAAGGTGCATCTTTATAGTCGGGGATTTGTGAAGAATTATTATCACTGGGTGTTTCAGGGGGAAACACAGGAAATGTTCGACACTGCATTACAGGAATCGAGACGATACGAAGGTAGCAGCTCGAATGTAGAGGTTGTTGACGAAGAACAGAATGATGAACAACAGTATAGTCAGATGCAGCAAATGATACTTGATGGTGCGGGGTATGGAGGCAATGAAAATTTCCGTGAAAGTTTAAACGTAGACGAAGATGAACGGGTTGTAGAAGAGGAAATGAATCCGGATGCACGAAAGATGCACGAGATGCTGAAGACAGCCAGCCGACCATTGTACGATGGGTGTGAGGTAAGTCAACTTGCTGCTGCTACAGAACTTTTAAATATAAAGGCGCAGTACAACATACCCGGTAGAGGATTTGATGCGATTGCATCGTGGTTTCGTCGATGCGCTCCATAAGAAAATAATATGACCCACAGTTTGTACGACACGAAAAAGCTAGTGGAGGGACTTGGATTACCCGTGGAGAAAATAGATTAGTGTCAAAACGGATGCATGATTTATTGGGATGTGGATGAGGACCTGCATCATTGCAAATTCTGTTTTCTTCCAAGATACAAACAAGGGAAACGCAGCCTGATTCCGAACGCCCGCATGTTCTATTTACCGCTGACCCCACGTCTGCAACGGTTGTATGCATCGGATGTGGCAGCCTCGCACATGAGATGGCATCACGAGCATTCACAGGACGAAGGTGTTATAAGACATCCCTCAGATGCTGCGGCATGGAAGCATTTAAATAATTGTCATCCGGATTTTGCACAAGATCTGAGAAACGTCAGATTGGGTTTATGCACGGATGGCTTCAACCCGTTCGGGGCATCCGGGGCACAATATTCAGTTTGGCCAGTCATGGTAACCCCGTATAACTTTCCTCCCTTGATGTGCATGCGAGACCCGGTGATTTTTCTAACAGTGATCGTACCTTGGCCGAAAAGTCCAAAACAGAAACTGGATGTGTATTTGCAACCACTTGTTGCAGAGTTGAAAAGGTTGTGGACTGACGGTGTTATGACGTACGACATTTCGAAGAAACAAAATTTCTTGATGCGCGCCGCGTTGATCTGGACGATCAGTGACTTCCCTGCGTATTCAATGTTGTCAGGTATGTTGATCTTTAATTGCTTGCATATACAGTTTTGAGTCTGTGTTTAGCTTTTGTTATTGCTTTCCTTAGTCAGTGTAGTTAATTGTGTGAACCTTAATGTCCTCCTCTTAAAGGATGGAGTACGGCGGGGACATACGCATGTCCACATTGCATGCTAGACACAGATGCATTTTATCTCAGAAACGGTCGGAAAACTTATTGGTTTGACTGTCACCGTCGATTTTTGCCGTTGAATCACACTTTCCGTTCAAACGGCAGTGACTGGAAGAAGGGTCGACGAGTAAGAAAACAAACCCCCCCGACCATGTATAGTGGAAGACAGATTCCTCACGGTATAGATGCTATAGGGATGCAGAAGATTACAGTGGAAGGTGCAGAGAGTGCAAACAATGCGGCTGGGAAAAGCACGGGTTGGAAGAAACGGAGTATTTTTTGGGATCTACTGTATTGGGAAGATCTACTGATTAGACACAATCTTGATGTAATGCATATCGAGAAGAATTTCTTCGACAACATTTTCAATACGATTTTGAACGTTCAGGGAAAAACGAAGGACAATCTGAAGCCACGTTACGATATGCGGGAGATATGTCACCGTCCTGAGTTGGAGCCTGACGATAATGATAATTACGCAAAAGCAAATTACATGTTGACGACGAATGAAAAGAAAACATTATTTGAGTGGATCAAATCCATCAAATTCCCAGACGGATACGTTTCGAATTTGAGTCGGTGTATAGACAGTCAAAAACATATCATGTTCGGGATGAAAAGCCACGACTGTCATATATTCATGCAACGATTGTTTCCTGTCGCGTTCAAACTGTTCCTAGAGAATAGACATTGGGAGCCGCTTGCCCAGTTGAGTGTTTTTTTCAGGGACTTGACATGTATAGAGCTGACGGAAGCCACTGTCGCTTCAATGAGTTCAGAGATCGCCGTTATTATTTGTAAGTTGGAGCGAATGTTCCCACCTGGCTTTTTTGACTCCATGGAGCATCTTCCAGTGCATCTTCCATACGAGACATTCTTAGGGGGTCCCGTACATTACCACTGGATGTACCCATTTGAAAGGTAAGCACAGTTATTTTGTAATGTACACGTATGAATCAGTACAGTGATCATCGAATGTTAATTATGTTTTGTACCCACAGGTACTTACGTCGGTTGAAAAAGATGGTTAGAAATATATCACGAGTAGAAAGATCTATCTGTAGTACGTACCTGACGCAAGAGACTACCACATTTTGTTCATACTACTTTGATCAACACATTGCAGAGCAGTTTCGACCGGCGAAACGAAACATTGTCAAAAATTTACTTGAAGGTGTTGACATGAACGACTTGCCGATTTTTACGGAACATGGCATGACAGTTGGAAGATCAGTGCGTAGGCCGTTGACCGATTCTGAGTATCACGTAATGCAGACATACGTGTTATGCAACTGCGCATAGATCGAGCCTTACATAGAGTGAGTTTATAACTTAACATTATTTCATCGCATAAACAATTACAAACTATTTGCTAACTATTTTTGTAACATACAGATTATTTCTAAACGTATACGTTCGAATGACACGAGTTGGTCTTACAGACGCTGAGGAGGGGTCAATAATCGACAAAGAGTTTCGTTCTTGGTTCAGTGCATACGTGAGTTATTTTAAATTGTCAAAAAATTGTTGCATTATGTTGAAACAATTACTATTTTCCTAACATTACTGTATGTGCATGGACAATGACACAGGTTGACTCCCCTACATTACCGGTGCATGATCCTCGCATCATTTCTTTGGCAAAGGGACCTGGACGGATAGCAAGGTCGTATGGTGGATACATGGGTAACGGTTACAGATTTTAAACGAAGGCGCATTCAGTGAACAGGGCAACAAACAACAGTGGTGTTTGCATCAAAGGTCACGTGTTCGGCACAAACAAAGACGATTACTTCAGAGTAATTGATGAGATTCTTGAGATTCAATACGCAAGTCCGACGCTAAAACACATTGTTCTGTTCAACTGCACTTGGTTCGAGACAACCAGACAGGGCGGAGTTCGTAAGATTGATCATTTACAAATCGTTGAGGTAAACAAGTCTAAGCATATGCACCGCTGATAGGTTCGTCCTGGCTTCACAGGCGATTCAAGTTTATTACCTGAACTATCCGATTAATAGATGAGATCTGACAGATTGGTTAGTTGTTTGTAAAGTTAAACCACGCCAGGTAGAAGAAAACTTGTCCGAGAAAGACGACCATGCAGAGGAAGCTGTTGCTTTTCAAGAAGATGAGATAAGATCTCGTGCAATCGACGATGGTCAGAATGCAAGTACTGTTCGTCCTTTGAACGATGGAACGATAACATTGCATGATGATGATGATACAAATGCTTCCACTTCTCACGCACGTGACATTGATGATGAATTTATTCGAGACGATGAATTTGATGAAGAAACAGAAGAAGAAGAAGACTATATGTGACGGACTTCTTGGAGACGATGATGAATGAGATATTTCGTTAACTTGATTATTCAAATGTGTGTGTATGTGTTTAATTAATTAAAACTAATTCTTTTAAGGAATGATTAAATATATATTAATATTTGCGACCAAGTGGTAATAATTTAGAAGTGAGAGGCGACCAAATGGTCGCATTTTTTAGAAAGTATAATTATATATTTTTTTTTAAAATATAAGTGAAATGGCGACCATATGGTCGCAAATATTAGCGGTAAATTTAAATTTCCATGAAATTTATGGCGGTGAATTTAACAATTACGACCATATGGTCCCAATTTTGGGCGGTGGATTTCATAATTGCGACCAGATGGTCGTAATTATTGACGGGACTGGTCGCAATTATTGACGGGACTTGTGATATGACAGCTGTTGTTCATCATGGCAAAGTGGCGACCATTTGGTCGCTTTTTCAATAAATGCGACCATGTGGTCGCCAATATCTCAAGAAATGCGACCACATGGTCGCATTTTCCCCAGCATGCGCGACCTTTCGTTTCTTGTCATTATTGCATATTTGCGACCATTTGGTCGCAAAATCTGATTTAAAATCAGATCCCTTTTCCTTTCCCCCGTTTCTTTTCTTCCTTTCTCTTTTTCTTTCTCCCTTTTCTTTCTTTTCTCTCTTTGTCCCGTTCCGTTCCCCGTTCTTTTTTCTCCGTTCCTACCCTACTCTAAACCTAAACATCCTAAACCTCCAATCCCGGTTTCTATAACGAGGTTAGTTTCGTATCCGTTTTAAGTTAGTTTTTAGTTTAAGTTTTAGTTTAAATTTTAATAGTTTAGTTTAATGTTGTTAATTTCATTAATTTTATTTTAATTAATGTAATTTAGTTTAATTAAGTACTTAGTTTACTTGAGGTTAATTAATCTAATTATGTTTAGTTTACTTTAATTAATTGATACATTTTAGTTCAAATCAATCTAATTTTAATTTAGTTTAATTTAATTAATTTGTTTAGTTTAGTTTAGTTTTTATTAATTAATGTTAGAAATTAAATTTAATTAATGTTAGTTAAATTGAATTAATTTTAGTTTAGGGTAATCTAATAGTTGAGATCTTCATTAGTTAGTTTACTTTAATTAATTTTAGTTCAATTAATCTTATGTATTTTAATTCTTCATTACTTAATTTAGTTTAATTCAATTAATTTTAGTTTCAATTAATTAATGTTAAGTTTAATTCAATTAATTCAAACTAAAATAAACTAATCAATTAACTTGAAATAAAGTAAATTAAAATTAGATTAATTGAACTAAAATTAATTCAATTAAACTTAAGATTAATTAATTAAAACTAAAATAAACTAATCAATTAATTTGAAATAAAGTAAATTAAAATTAGATTAATTGAAACTAAAATTAATTCAATTAAACTTAAGATTAATTAATTGAAATTAAAATAAACTAATCAATTAATTTGAAATAAAGTAAATTAAAATTAGATTAATTGAACTAAAATTAATTCAATTAAACTTAAGATTAATTAATTAAAACTAAAATAAACTAATCAATTAATTTGAAATAAAGTAAATTAAAATTAGATTAATTGAAACTAAAATTAATTCAATTAAACTTAAGATTAATTAATTAAAACTAAAATAAACTAATCAATTAATTTGAAATAAAGTAAATTAAAATTAGATTAATTGAACTGAAATTAATTTAATTAAACTTCAGATTAATTAATTAAAACTAAAATAAATGTGAAGTCTCGAATTTTCACAAATCTTTAAATCAGAAGTAAAACAGCGGAAGACTTATTTTTACAAAAATTTGGCGTGGATCCATTTAAAATACGAACTCCCTAAACCTGTTTTTAAGAACACATCTCAGAGAAATTTAATCACATATATTCCTACTCCAGAATATACTCAAATCAGAGAAAGTATCTCAAAATATACATACAACCGACTTTAGGCTCTCATGAGCCACAAAATACAAGTTTTAAGACTTTATTTCAAGTTTATATGTATATAATGCATTCCTAAAATGCTCCAAACTTAGATTTACTAGTCCAAATATCCATAAGCATTCACTCGAGATCACGCAAGACCACCTCCACGACCTTGTCCTCTACCACGAGTATACACGAAAAAAATAAAGTGGTGTAGCACCATTAGCAAACAATGCTAGTGAAAATAAGATGGATGCAAGCACTTTTATGAACCAAAAATCCATATCGGAGAATGTGTCCAAATAAATCTAAGTACTCTTGCACAACCCATTCAATATTCCAAAGTACTTTACATAATAAGATCAATCCATTCTACTAACTCGTAAATTCGGAAAGTAAATATTCAAGCTCGTAAAATAAAGTAAATAACAAAGTAAATAACAAAGTAAATTTCTCATTTCATCCATGACCACTTGTCACCAATCACAACCATACCGTGACCTCACTGTCACCGTGACATCCGTGCATAACAAGAGGCAAGTCACCAATCACAAACATTCCGTGACATCCGTGCATAACAAGATGCAAGTCACCAATCACAAACATTCCGTGACATCCGTGCATAACAAGATGCAAGTCACCAATCACAAACATTCCGTGACATCCGTGCATAACATATTACAACTCATATCTAATATGAGAACAAGTTTGCATTTTCGGATGAATAGTGATTTCCGATGAATAGTGTTTTCACGTGAATAGTGTTTTTCGAAAATCCGGGTTCAAAATCGTCAAATTCCATGATAACCATTCATAATTTCAACATCAAAACTCATTTACAATAAAAAACGAACAAAACCACCAAAAAAGTTTGAAAACTTACTTTTTGGGATTTCCTTTAGAGAACGAGAAATGGCACAAGGGTAGGTGGGATAGAAAGCCCTCATCCTGAGCAATCCAACGCAACTAAAAACAAGCCGATCCATCGAGAAACGAATGAGAAACGAAGAAAAGAAAAATCAAAATTTTGGGGTTTGGGGTATTGAGGGTTTCGGCCTTGAGGAAGAAGGAGAAGAAGATGAAGATGAATTTTGCTTAAGTGTTAAGATAAAGAAGATATTTACAAAAGAAATATCTAGATATTTTAGGGTTTGCGAAATTACCGTTTTGCCCTTTTCGACCTTTTGCTTATAAAATGAAAACTGACGGTCTTAAATAAATCTAAAGGTGTCTAATAATTATTAATTGATCCCGTTAATAATTATTAGAGTCACCGAAATGAATTAAAACGATAAAAAGGATTTTCGGACGGAAATAACTAATAAAACTGAAATTACTAATTTTAACTAATTTTAAAAGCTTTAAATAAATAAAAATAATAAATTAATAAAAAAAAATAATAAAAAAAAATTTTACCTCTAAAAGTAACGGGACGTTACAATAAACTAATCAATTAATTTGAAATAAAGTAAATTAAAATTAGATTAATTGAAACTAAAATTAATTCAATTAAACTTAAGATTAATTAATTAAAACTAAAATAAACTAATCAATTAATTTGAAATAAAGTAAATTAAAATTAGATTAATTGAACTAAAATTAATACAATTAAACTTAAGATTAATTAATTAAAACTAAAATAAACTAATTAATTAATTTGAATTAAAGTAAATTAAAATTAGATTAATTGAAACTAAAATTAATTCAATTAAACTTAAGATTAATTAATTAAAACTAAAATAAACTAATCAATTAATTTGAAATAAAGTAAATTAAAATTAGATTAATTGAACTAAAATTAATTCAATTAAACTTAAGATTAATTAATTAAAACTAAAATAAACTAATCAATTAATTTGAATTAAAGTAAATTAAAATTAGATTAATTGAAACTAAAATTAATTCAATTAAACTTAAGATTAATTAATTAAAACTAAAATAAACTAATCAATTAATTTGAAATAAAGTAAATTGAAATTAGATTAATTGAACTAAAATTAATTCAATTAAACTTAAGATTAATGAATTAAAACTAGAATAAACTAATCAATTAATTTGAAATAAAGTAAATTCAAATTAGATTAATTGAAACTAAAATTAATTCAATTAAACTGAAGATTAATTAATTAAAACTAAAATAAACTAATCAATTAATTTGAAATAAAGTAAATTAAAATTAGATTAATTGAACTAAAATTAATTCAATTAAACTTAAGATTAATTAATTAAAACTAAAATAAACCAATCATTTAATTTGAATTAAAGTAAATGTAACGTCCCGTTATTTTGTGATAAAGAAAAAAAACTTTTATTTATTTTATTTTTATTTGAGTAATTAAAATTCATTTATTTATTATTAAATTAGAATTTAGTAATTTATTTCATTTTAATTCCTTTTAATGGCTTTATTTATTTAAATATGTTTTAATGGTATTAATAATTATTAACGGGCCAATTAATAATTATTAATCACCATTGGGATAGTTTGAGATGTTTGGGACTCGTTTTTAAGCCAAAAGTCATAAAAGGGCAAAGTTGTAATTACCCAATTTGCAAAATATCTAAATTACTATTTGTCATCTTCTTTAAATGAGTCATTGACTTCACAAATTGACCAAAACTCTCCAAATTCCCTCTCCTCCACCCGTGGGTCACAAAGAAGAAAAGGGAGGATTTTGATTTTGTTCGTTTCTTGTCGGATCGGCTTGATCTTAGATCCATCGGAAAGCCCTCGGGTCAAGGATCATTTCCCACCTAGCCATCGTCCATTTCTCTCGAGATCCTAGGAGTTCTCGGTAAGTGAAGTTTCAAACCCTAACTCCAAATAGTGTTTTAATGGAGTTTTACTTGTTTTCTTTCGATTTCTTGTCGTGGAACTCGGTGTTTGTCAATTCGGGAGTAGTTTTAAGTGTTTTTGGAAACTATTCCATAACCGTAAAACCGAGTTTCAGTCGAAACCCTTTCCGTTTGAAATTTACCCTTTTGGATTGAAAATGGGTTAGAAATTAATGAATGAATGTTTATTTAAACTCAATTCGGGAAAGGGATTAATGTTCGAAAACCCTATTTATCGATACCCATTGAATTCGGGATTATCGAATTTGCTTAAAACCAACTCAAAATGTATTTAAATTGCCAAAAAGCCGGAAAACCAAACCCGAGACCCAATTTTGATGATAGGGCCGTGGGCCTCTTTGTGGGTTTAGTTGGGTTTTTGTTGCTTTATATGTTTAGTAGTTGTTTGATCGATAGTTGGTAAAGTTATTGATTGTATGATATAATTCGTTTGTAGGTGTTTTCGAACCGCGTGGTTGATTGCTCTTTCGGTGTTTAGGAGCAAAGTCTTCACTTTTATTAAGGTGAGAATGATTAGTATGTAAAGTAACTATAGAAAGCAAATGAGTGTTTTGGTTTGAAGAGTTTGAAACTAAGATTAGAATCCGAATATAAGATTAGAGGGTTGTGAGTTAGTGCCCTTAGGATTAAGAGTTAATCCTTTAAGTGAGAACTTAAGAGTTCTCGAGAAAGACTTGAATCTTAGAAGATTCTAAGTTAGATTCGATTCAAAGCTTAGATTGGATCACTGGAAGTTTAGAATCCTTGAAGGTTTAGGTTAATCGTTTATTTTATAACTCTACTCTTATTGATACCGGAGTTCGATCGATATATCGTTCATCCGAGATGCTTATCTACTTTTATCTTATGTCATTTACTTTGTCTTTTACTTTACACCTTTACTTTATGCTTGTATTCGATTACTTTAATTCCGCATTCTATTTATTTACTTTTACAAGATATGCAGGCATACGCATATCATTTGCACCATACCATTATCGCATCATTCTTGAAAAAGAAATGAAAAAGAGAAAAGAAAGTGAAAGAGAAAAGAAAGAGAAAAAGAAAAGAAAGTGAAAAAGAAAGAGAAAAAGAAAAGAATATGAAAAGAGACGGATGGGACCCTAAGGGATCTGCTCATCACTCTATATGAAAAGAGACGGATGGGACCCTACGAGATCTGCTCATCACTCTATATGAAAAGAGACGAATGGGACCCTAAGGGATCTGCTCATCACTCTATATGAAAAGAGACGGATGGGACCCTACGGGATCTGCTCATCACTCTTGATGAAAAGGAAGTGAATGGTATCCTATGGGATTGACACATTACTTCATTCATGCATAAGGGTATATGCGAGCCCTACATTGCATATGATTGATGATATAAAGATTTGAGATGTTATATTTTATGCAAAGTCTTTACTTTTATTACTTTATGTCATATCAAGTTAATGTATGAGATTTGACTACAAGTGTAGTAATGGCATATTTTGGAGAAAATGGAATAGAATTACCTAGAGTTTGGATAACTTTAGGAGTGTATTGTGTCAGTTAAGTGGACACAAATCGAAATGCGAGTTTGAGGTCTATCTTTACTTTTTATGCTTATTATTCTCACTGGGCTTAGTTTGTTAGCTCATGATATTACAACCAATTTCAGGTAATGTCTTGGCTAGAGGTCGAGGAAGAGGAGGTGGTGCTACTTGATCGAGGGATGCTGACCTCGAGATGGACTAATGGATTGTAAAGTTTATGTCTTATTTTGATGAATTTTAAGGAATTATATTTTGTATTTGGCTCCTAAGAGCCTAATGTTGATGTTTTATGATATTATATATTTGAACTCCTGATTTGGACTTAAAGTCCATGAGATTTTGTTAGATTTGAAAATTAGGATGTAAACAGGTTTTCGGCATGCCAATTTTCAAACAAAACCACGCCAATTTTTCGTAAATTAAAAGACTTCCGCTGTTTTCTCTGAATTTAAATTATTTAAAAGTGACGGGTCGTCACAGTAAATTAAAATTAGATTAATTGAAACTAAAATTAATTGAATTAAATTAATTTTAGTTTAATTCAATTAATTTTAGTTCAATTAATCTAATTTTAATTTACTTTAATTCAAATTAAATGATTAGTTTATTTTAGTTTTAATTAATTAATCTTAAGTTTAATTGAATTAATTTTAGTTTCAATTAATCTAATTTTAATTTACTTTAATTCAAATTAATTGATTAGTTTATTTTAGTTTTAATTAATTAATCTTAAGTTTAATTGAATTAATTTTAGTTCAATTAATCTAATTTTAATTTACTTTATTTCAAATTAATTGATTAGTTTATTTTAGTTTTAATTAATTAATCTTAAGTTTTGTAACGTCCCGTTACTTTTAGAGGTAAATTTTTTTTTTTATTATTTTATTTTATTAATTTATTATTTTTATTTATTTAAAGCTTTTAAAATTAGTTAAAATTAGTAATTTCAGTTTTATTAGTTATTTCGGTCAGAAAATCCTTTTTATCGTTTTAATTCGTTTCGGTGACTCTAATAATTATTAACGGGCCAATTAATAATTATTAGACACCTTTAGATTTATTTAAGATCATCGGTTTTCGTTTTATAAGCAAAAGGTCAAAAAGGGCAAAACCGTAATTTCCCAAAACCCTAAATATCTAGATATTTATTTTACAAATATCTTCTTAGACTTCCTCATTAAGCAAAAAACTATCATCTTTCTCTTCTTCTTCTCCCTCCATGGTCATAGCTTTCATCCACCATGGATGTTTTTTTTCTTTTCTTCGTTTCTCATTCGTTTCTCGATGGATCGGCTTGATTTCGGTTGCATTGGATTGCTCGAGATGAGGGCTTTCTATCCCACCTACCCTTGTGCCGTTTCTCGTTCTCTAAAGGAAATCCCAAAAAGTAAGTTTTCAAACTTTTTGGTGGTTTTGTTCGTTTTTTATTGTAAATGAGTTTTGATGTTGAAATTATGAATGGTTATCATGGAATTTGACGATTTTGAACCCGGATTTTCGAAAAACACTATTCACGTGAAAACACTATTCATCCGAAAACACTATTCATCCGAAATCACTATTCATCCGAAAATGCAAATTTGTTCGCATATTAGTTATGAATTGTAATATGTTGTACAATCGGTGAATTGTAGGTGCGATTGCTCGGTTGTTGAATTGTGGGAAATCGGAGTTTTGGACCAAAACTAATTTGGCTAAGGTGAGTTTAAAATGGTTGTGATTACTTTTATGTTTTCGAATTGCTTGACGTTTATGTTAGATCGATGTTAAGAGGGTTAATATACTTGAGAACTTTCCAAGAATGTATGTTATTTGGGAGTTAGTTTCTTGAGTTCGGGAGCTTTGGTAAAGGTTATATAAACTTTTGATAGCCTAAGTTGCTATAGAGAAAGGAAATTGAAACATTATGTCTAACATACATTTCTATAGAGAAAAGAAATGCAATTGATATATAACCGAGAGCCATAGGAAAGAAGAATGAGATTGAATTGTTTATATGAGAGAACTAGATTCTCATTTATTTGGAAGATCTTGAAATTGGAGATTGTAATTTTTGATGTAAACCTTATGTATAGTATAAGGTATTAAAGAGAATGAAATAAGATTGGTTGTTGTTTAAAGTAAGATGTTATTGGTGGTTTAAGTTAGATTCTCGAGGAGAATGAGAATCCGGAACTTGGAGAAGAGTATTATGTACTCCTTTTATCTTGACTAGTGTTAGAATAGTTAAAAGGACTTGGGAGAGATTATTGTGTAGAATCATGTTAGTACGTTATTTTAGTAGATGTCACGTTGACTTGCATATTATCGTTATGCTTGCATATTATCGTTATGCATAGATGTCACGTTGACTTGCATATTATCGTTATGCTTGCATATTATCGTTATGCATAGATTGTCACGTTGACTTGCATATTATCGTTATGCATAGATGTCACGTTGACTTGCATATTATCGTTATGCATAGATGTCACGTTGACTTGCATATTATCGTTATGCATAGATGTCACGTTGACTTGCATATTATCGTTATGCATAGATGTCACGTTGACTTGCATATTATCGTTATGCTTGCATATTATCGTTATGCATAGATGTCACGTTGACTTGCATATTATCGTTATGCTTGCATATTATCGTTATGCATAGATGTCACGTTGACTTGCATATTATCGTTATGCTTGCAATTATCGTTATGCATAGATGTCACGTTGACTTGCATATTATCGTTATGCTTGCATATTATGATATGCATAGATGTCCGGTGACTTGCATATTATCGTTATGCATGCATATTATCGTTATGCACGGAGGTCACGGAATGATTGTGATTGGTGACTTGCATATTATGGTTATGTATGCATATTGGTTATAAGTGGTCACGGATGTTATGGTGATAACTGGTCACGGTGTTATTTACTTTGTTATTTACTTTGTTATTTACTTTGTCATTTACTTTGTTATTTACTTTGTTATTTACTTTGTCATTTACTTTGTTATTTACTTTGTTATTTACTTTGTCATTTACTTTGTTAAGCACTAGTACCTACTTTATTTTACGAGCTTGAATATTTACTTTCCGAATTTACGAGTTAGTAGAATGGATTGATCTTATTATGTAAAGTACTTTGGAATATTGAATGGGTTGTGCAAGAGTACTTAGATTTTTGGACACATTTTCCGATATGGGATTCGGTCCATAGAAGTGCTTGCATCCATTTTATTCTCACTAGCATTTTTATGCTAATGTTGCTACACTTAAACTTTTTCAGGTATTACTCTTAGTAGGGTACGAGGTGGAGGAGATGGTGTTGCTTGATCACAAGTGGATGGCTTTCGGGACATGGACTTTATATGTACAATTTGGGAGCATTCTACGAATGCTTGATAAAAATCATATGTCATTACTTTTAAACTTGTAGTTATGGCTCATGAGAATTTAATAACTATTGTAGATTATTTTGTATTATTTTCTCTGATTTTGGGTATAAAATGGAGTGAAATGTCGTTTGTTTTAAATTCTCTGGATTGAGCCCATGTAAACAGGTTTAGGGAGTTCGTATTTTAAACGGATCCACGCCAAATTTTTGTAAAAATAAGTCTTCCGCTGTTTTACTTCTGATTTAAAGATTTGTGAAAATTCGAGTCTTTACAAGTTTAATTCAATTAATTTTAGTTTCAATTAATCTAATTTTAATTTACTTTATTTCAAATTAATTTGATTAGTTTATTTTAAATTATTTACTTAATTTATGTTAGTTTAATTTACATTATTTCATTAATTAATTAATTTAATTTATTTCAATAATTTACTTACGTAATTAGTATTAAATTAGTTTATTTTGGTTGTAGGATTATGACGGGCAGACGACGTCCTCCCCAGTCAGACGAGCCTGACGACGCGGGTGACCAGGGGTCTCCACAGACGCCTACTGCCGCTGCCCCTGATGCGGACCTGACTACGGAGGAGTTGGACATCCTCTTTAGTTACGAGACGGGACTTGCTGCCACGCTTGATGATGCAATCTCTGAGACCGACTCTGCGACACCACGACTACCGCAGGACTCCCTGGCCACGACTCCTGGCTTAGCATCAGGGTCTGCATCAGGGTATGCGTCCGGGTCTGCGTCCGGGTCTGCATCAGGGTATGCGTCCGGGTCTACATCAGGGTCGGATCCAGCTGGCCCCTCAACTTCATGCACGCAGCCGTCTCGGGCCGCAGACTCTACACTTCGGATTGAAGGGGATACGTAAGTAATTTTGTTTATTATTTTTCAAAGTGTTTTTTATTCCTGTTAACTAATAGTTTCTAATAGCACAATAATTTTTTATGATTTTGCAGAGTACAGTCGCATACAACCATTTCAAAACGGTTTCGCGAGGTCCTCCAGAGCATGCCTCTACCCAGCGACCTTCGCTGGCAGAAGATTCCAACGACGGAGAAACGTCGGATGTACGACAATTGGAAGGTAAAAAGAATCATTTATTTTCATAATTAATTAATTTTGAAATTTATAGAAATAATTTTATTACTTTAACAATTTTTTATTTCATTTTTTTCAGAGCAAGTTTCCTATTATCGATCCCGATATCACGGACGGTAGATTGTTCCCCCTATGGGACAGTCACGTCCGGGATCGATTCAAGGACCTCATGTACCCGGGCGCGCAGAAGCAAGCAAGAACGCCCCGTGTGGATAAGCCCAGGAGGACCACGCGCGGCGGCCGCGAGCTTGAGCACTCCTGAGGGCAAGGCAGTGTCAAGCAGGAATAAGGCCAACCGCGCGAAGAATCCCACCAAACACACAGCGGGGGCGCGGACCCACGACGAGCACCATCGTCGATTGGTATGTTTTTTTTTCGTCGTTTTCTTACTTACGTACTTTTTTCTCGTGTTATTTTCCGCTGCATGTCTACAAGAGGTTAGTCCCGTATTTTACGAAACCCAACAGTGTTCTAGGGTTATTCGTTAATTAGAGAAATAGTCATTAGATTGTATCTTGACTATCGAATAGTTAAGGAAGAACATTTATAAGTTGTTGATTGGTTTTGATGACTTCGTATCAATCTAGGGTTGAATTAGAATTTATGCTTTTATCAATGATCGAATTAAATAAACTATAACTGAGATTAGGTCTGTAGTTGGAAACCTTCTCAAATCGAATTACATCTTTTATTTGTTTTCTGTCTTTTATTACTTCAAAATCTCAAAACCACCTTTTTGATAACAAGAAATTAGTTTACCAGTCTCTGTGGGTTCGACCTTACTTCCATTACTAAGAGTTAATCATCAAGAGCAAGTTTTTATTATTTTTGCTGGTTCCGACAGCCATCACTAACAGAGGGCTTATGTGGCATGTAATTGATAGGGGTGTTTAAAAAACTTGATAACCCAACGAAACTGGACTATGTTGGGTTCTTTAAAACTTTCAACTCTATTGGGCTGATTTTTCTACAACCTGAATTTTCGGGTCGGTTCGCTGGTTGAAAGAAAAACTGGTCGGGTTGACCCGACCCGACTATTTACAAAAGGAAAAATAATTTTTTCCATGTTATTTAACCTCACTACTATAATGTCACATCACCCTCTTTTAGTGTCCCAGACGAAAAATATAGACGAAATGCTTAAACAGAATGAATCGTAAAGTTTAAGGATGAAAAATGTATCTTTTCAAAGTTTTTAAGGACGGAAAATGAAACTTAAGGGAAAGTTCATGGACTAAAATGGTATTTTACCAAAATTTTATTGATGTAACGTAGATTTACAAAAATACAAAAGATTCAAAGGTAAAGAAAAAAGCAGCACTCGAAGATAAAAGTAAAGATGTAAAAAACAAAGAACATTCCCAATGGATGCAAATTAAATCTAAGAAATTGGCGTCACACAAAATATAGCCAACCAACAACATTATTCGTCAGTCCCACCCCCGCCACAACCGCCACAATCTCCACCACAATCTCCACCGCAACCTTCAACGCTTCCATCCCCATCTCCGGGGCGACAGGCATCACGTCTTCTCTTTCGAGGGTTGTGGCCAGCACAAACAAATATGAGGATTGATATGATAGAGAGGGAAAAGACTATCATACAAATTACCAATTCAAATCCGCTGGAGCTCACCAACGTCAACATCCTAGCTGAGTAGCTACCACCACCATCGGTAGCAATAATTGGCCTTGCCATTTTAGAAGAGCTTCAACTTTAAACTTATACTTATAATCATCCAACTCAAGAATTCCATGCAAGGATGGAAAAAAATTTCGGAAAAATATCGAAAATTTTATTAGGTAGTGGATTTTGATTCAATATTTATAAAAATAATAATTCTAAAAAATATTTACAAATATAGTAATTTTGACTATGTTAATCAGTGATTAACAGAAATCAATGTGTGTATCAGTGATAAACCTAGTGTAAAAATATGTAATTCAATGTTTATCACTGATTAACCCGATTAAAATTTACTATGTTTACAAATATTTTTTAGAGTTATTATTTTTATAAATATTATTTAAAAATATTGCTAGATTTGCAACTACTCAAAAATATATGTCCCATCAATTAATTGTTATTAAAATTTCATATAATTACATCATATATGTATAATTCATGTTACTTGTAGAAGACGTGGTTGAAAATTCAAATGAGACAAAAAAAATAAAATAAATAGAGAGAGACATAAATTTAAAATATTTTGTGTGAAGAATTAAGTAATGAGTTCTTTGGATAAAAGTAAAACACACAATAAAAATATATCAAGGTCAAGAGTCAGATTACGTGATAGACAAGGAATAAGATGATCATATTTGTTTCATTGATTTTACTAATGGCAAGATCCGATTGGTTCTCTTATTGAATGATTATAGATTAAATAGGTAAATCTATTTGCGATGAAAAAGTAAAAATAATCATAAAATTTCAGGTTCGATTCATCTCTTCTTCAATTTTATATTATATCTAAAAAAAATGAATTTTAGGGTTTAACTGATCTAATAAAAAAAATAAAGGTTGAATGATAATTTTTCTTAAAAATTTAGAAGGGTGAACTACTTAATCAGCTCCATCTTTGGATGTTCTCCATCATTTCTTCTTAATCCGCTTCATATTCATTTAAATTTTTAAATGAATATGAGAACATTTACCTTTTGAAAATCAAAGGCAGCCCAAACGTAGTGTATCATCTCCCCTTTGGACAAGAGAATTTATTTGTCAAATTCCCAAGAACAAATTTCAAGTGATTTTTTTTATTAGATGCTTTATTTACTTTATACTTTTTAAATTCTATTGCTCATTTGATCAAATATATATGTCGGAATCTTTCTCTTAGAACCAAATATGGTTATTTATTTCTAGAATTTTGTAACATATTGTATCATACACTGACCTAAACTTAATTTGAAATATCGATCAATAGTAAAAGAATTGAGATAGATAAAAATAATTAAATAATAACCTTAGGGACAAAGGCTTAATTAAGAATATATTTTACAAGTTTTATTGTTAATTTGATGAAATATGGAGCTTTCGGTTAGAAATATAGATGACTTTTTTTTTCTGGAATTTGGTAGCATGTTGTAGCTTTAACCTTAGGCTAATTAAGGTCAATAATTTAAGAATAAAATTAATAAATAAAGAAAAAGAACTTAATGACAAAGGTTTAGTGCGCGTTTGTGATAATTTTTTTAAATTATTTACAAGTATTTTTAATAAATAAATTACTTATTTAAAGAAACGTTTTTAAAAACTATCACAAACACTTATTTAAAGAAAGAATTATAAAATAAACTTTGAAATATGAAAGTTGACAAGGACAATGAGTACGGTTTTACGCAATTTATTTGGCTAGCCAGTAGAATATCAGTATTCAATATGGATTAGTTTTCACGTTTCTCAAATCTCAAGACAATATATAAATTACTTTTTAAAACAATGTCAGATTTCTTTAATTTCTGTCTTTGTTAGTTGAAATATTTTTTTTAAATATATAAATACATATAAGTTTGGGGCTCTTGCAAAAATAGCAAAAATATGTCCAATATTTATAAAAATAGCAGCAAAAAAACTTATTTGCAAAAGTAGCAGAAAAATTAAATTCGCGCCTAAAAATTACAAAATTACCACTAGTAATCAGTGATATCTTCACAAGTAATCACTGATAAGTAATCACGATTTACTGATATCCTGATATTTTGTGCATGGATCACTGATTACCTGATAGTAATCATTGATTATGTGATAGTAATCACTGATTATTTTATAAGTTATCACTGATTTCTCTGATTACATGAATAAGAGATTTTAAAAATCTGCTATATTTGTAAATACTTTTTAAAAATGATATATTTTTAAATATTTGTAAAAATTCTGCTACCCAATGAAATTTCCCTATAAGTTTCTTGACATTTTCAATTTCAATTCCAATAAATTTAAAATTAAATTATAGCATTAGTAAAATTAGTTGTATACATATTTTGATGGGGCATGGACTCAAATGACACATTTTATAAAACTAATTCCCTAAATAGCACCCTCTTTTCAAAATTCCCCAAATGACATTTTTTCTAATATAACAAAATTAATTGTTTTCATTAAATTTACAAAAATGCCACTCATTTATTAATTCACTATATTTGTTCTCTTATTCACTATTTAGTGAATTAAAATATGAACTTTATTAATTCACTAAATTTTCTCTATTAGTCAATAATTTAGTGAATTAAAATTTGAGTTTTATTAGTTCAATAAAATTTCTCCCTTCATCAATAATTTATTAAACTAAATTACTACACATAATTGAGATACTTCATATTGATTTAATCACAAATTTAGTAGTTAACATTCATAACAAAAACTCATAGTATCTTAGACTTAATCACACACAACACACTCAATCATGTAGACTTAATCACATACAACAAACTCAATCATTTAGACTTAATCACACATAACACACTCAATCATAGTTTTTTTTTACAAACTAGAACTAATTATTGAATTACATTTATAATTCACTATTATAGTGAATTGGGGGAAATAAAATAGTGAATAGTGAAAAATATAACCATCATTTTCATTAAATCCTTAAGCTTTTTTCCGAAACTACTAAGTCGTTAACATTCATAACAAAAACTCATAGTATCTTCGACTTAATCACACACAACAAAAATTCATAGTATCTTAGACTTAATCACACACAACACACTCAATCATAGTTTTTTTTGCAAATTAGGACTAATTATTGAATTACATTTATTCACTATCTATTATAGTGAATTGAGGGAAATAAAATAGTGAATAGTGAAAAATAGAACCATCCTTTTCATTAATCTTTAACTGTTTTTCCAAAACTACTAAGTCATTAACATTCATAACAAAAACTCATAGTATCTTAGACTTAATCACACACAACACACTTAATCATAGTTTTTTTACAAACTAGGATTAATTATTAAATCACATTTATAATTCACTATTATAGTGAATTGGGGGAAATAAATAGTGAATAGTAAAAAATAGAACCATCATTTTCATTAAATCCTTAACTGTTTTTCCAAAACTACTAAGTCGTTAACATTCATAACAAAAACTCAAACATTTAGACTTAATCACACACAACACACTCAATCATAGTTTTTTTACAAACTAGGACTAATTATTAAATCACATTTATAATTCACTATTATAGTGAATTGGGGGAAATAAAATAGTGAATAGTAAAAAATAGAACCATCCTTTTCATTAAATCTTTAACTGTTTTTCCAAAACTACTAAGTCGTTAGCATTCATAACAAAAACTCATAGTATCTTAGACTTAATCACACACAACACACTTAATCATAGTTTTTTTTACAAACTAGGATTAATTATTGAATCACATTTATAATTCACTATTATAGTGAATTGGGGGAAATAAATAAAACCATCCTTTTCATTAAATCCTTAACTGTTTTTCCAAAACTACTAAGTCGTTAACATTCATAACAAAAACTCAATCATTTAGACTTAATCACACACAACACACTCAATCATTTAGACTTAATCACACACAACACACTCAATCATAGTTTTTTTACAAACTAGGACTAATTATTAAATCACATTTATAATTCACTATTATAGTGAATTGGGGGAAATAAAATAGTGAATAGTAAAAAATAGAACCATCATTTTCATTAAATCTTTAACTGTTTTTCCAAAACTACTAAGTCGTTAGCATTCATAACAAAAACTCATAGTATCTTAGACTTAATCACACACAACACACTCAATCATTTAGACTTAATCACACACAACACACTCAATCATAGTTTTTTTACAAACTAGGATTAATTTTTGTAATTCACTATTATAGTGAATTGGGGGAAATAAAATAGTGAATAGTAAAAAATAGAACCATCCTTTCATTAAATCCTTAAATATCTGAATATTAACATATGATTATTGCATAGCAGTAAGTCTCCTTTCATTTTCATTAAATTCTTAGGATTTCACGAATTTAGAGATTTTTTTATCAGAAATCAGATTTTGGTAAACGCTTTTTCAGATTTAGCGTTATCATCGTCTGAGATCTAAGAAAATCAATAAGAGATTCAATTTTTTGAGCTAGGATTCGTGAACTTATTCCCTTTAATTCACATTATATTAATTCAAATATCAAGTATCTCAAATGTACGTTATAGTTTAATTCACTAAATTATTCCCTTTAATTCACTAAATTATTCCAAACACTCACTTTCAATCTGAAATAGAGGAAACAACCTAACTATCAAGTATTACTTTGTTTGGATATATAATAACATAATCATATTTTTATTTTAAAATTTTCACTAACAAAAGGTCTAATATGGTGATTGAATGTTCAACATTGAAAGGAAGCAAGTATAGAGATATAAGTAAAAATTGATAAATAATGTTTATTAATTTATATTAAATGAAAAATAATGTTAAATTTACTTTTAATTAAATAAAAATAATAAAAATTTAATAACAAATCATATCCATCCACTAAGGTTCATTGAATTTTTTATTTTTATTTTCAAATTTCTTCAAGTTGAACTTTTTTTTTAAAAGAATATCACTTGGTTGAACTCGAAACTTGCAAACATGCCATCTGCCAGGTGTCAAGTCTATCTCCACCGATTCATTTCATTAGGTTTGCTGTCAAATCAAAATTAAAATCATTTCATTTATATTTACTAAAAAATTTGTCCAGTTCAAAATCTAAGTCTTTCTCTCTCTCAAATATTCCACGGCGACGGCGACGGCCACCAACAAACCTCCAAACACAAAACTTTGAATCTGTCCCGACGATTTTCTCAGCGATATTTCGAGCTTGTCGTCGATATTAAGCGACATTTCGAGGTAAAAGTAGAAGATTACTAACACCTGTCACCTGAACATCTGACATTTGACACATCACAACCGATATTCCGGCGATATTTCGACCGAAAGAGTGATTCCGGCGACAAAGGCGACCTTTCCGGCGATAGAGGAGAAGAAAGATTTTACCCCACCTCTTGATGTCGAACCCTCATTTTGGCGATATTTCCACCGAAATGTCGTTGATGTCGTCGATATTGCATACCTTATTCGCAACCTCCGCCATGAGAACTCCATTGGCGCCGATTGAAGCTTCATCTGTAGAAGCCCTGATTTCTGGTAATGGAAGAAGTAGACGAAAGAGCTCAGAAAAATGAAAAAAAAAATGTCATTTGAGGGATTTTTTAAAACTTGAGCTATTAGAGACATTAACCTTAATAAAAATGTCATTTGAGACCAATTCCCTATTTTGAAGGGGAGTACTTTTCCCTTTACCAAAAATATCTGAATTTTATAAAAGGATGAAATTCTTCGTATAAAATTAATTTTGCAATCTTTCTTAAATAATTGATTTTGAAGGTTGAGTAGTGTCTTTTTTAAAGAAATATTTAATAATTCACGAAATTTCTCTTAAATATTTTTCTTCTTTAAAATTTTAAAAAATAAAATAAAATATGTTTTAAGGTGATTTTTTTCCAGGAATGAGATTACTAAAAAATATTATCAACCAATCTGAGTATAGTTTAAATGGTAAGTCATCTGAATCTTTTTCAAGAGGTCGAGGCTTCCAATTTGATGTAATATCTAAAAGATGTCTCAATCTTTAAGAGGTGATTTGTTTCTAGAGAGTCTAGCTACATTACATCCAAGATGCTCGAATGACCCGACCCTGGCCATGTCCAGCCAAGGCCATGACATTTGGGGGCCCCAATTTTTCTTTTTTCTTTTAAAAAAAAAATCTTATATCATTAATTAATTGTGTTTTTTAACTTCTTTTATTTCTTTTATTTGTTTAAATTAATAACATTTTTTTCCATTCTCCTTTTTTAATATTATTTTTTTTTCATTTATTATTTATTTAATTTTTAAACTCCCCTAATTTCAAAACTTAAATACTATATCAATTGATTTTTTTAACTCCTCTCTATTTGTTTAATTTAATATAGTTCCTTTTTCAACCTCATTTTTACCTTAATGTATTTTTTTAATTATTTATTAATTTCAGCTCATATATACTGATTTAATTTTTTTTAGTTTATTCTCTATTTTTTTATATTTATTTAGAACTCAATTTTACCATTATAAAATTAAAGTTCTTGCATTCTAAGGATTTGTAATAAATATAAATTTATAGCAGCAATCCTTTTACACATGTATATAAAAAAGATATATATTTTTAAAGCATTTAATTAAGAATTCATATTACAAAAAAATAGTATATAAAAAGGAGTTTTCAAAGTTGAAGTTGTTGAAATATTTATTGACAGTCAAACATGTCAGAAAAGAGACTTAATGTATAAACCTTAATATCAGTTGAGAGTCAAACTTTAGATGACATTGATATAAAAAAATTATTAGATAATTTTAGGTTTAAATATTAAAGAAAATGTCAATTTTTAAATGGAATTTTAAATATTAAAAATGCTCAATCTTCATCAAAATCAATGTGCCAATTGCGTAGTTTCCGCCTGGCCTTGCCATTTTCTACTAATTGTAAATAAAATTGATTCAATTTTTAACTTATATTTATAATGTTGATCCAACCTCAGGAGTGGTGAAGTTTCCCGGAAATATATATATCACATCGATCATGATTTCATGTAATTAAATCATATATATGCATAATTCATGTTACTTGTAGAAGACGTGGTTGAAAAATCTATATTCTCATTGGAAATTTTATAATGTGGAAAAAAAAGAGGGACATATCACATATATTTGGATAAAAGTAAAATACAATAAATATAAAATATATCAAGGTCCGTGACAGACAAGAAATAAGATGGGATAAAATTAAATTGTGTCGGGCTGCACCTAGCCAATTAGGTGAAGTTAAGTGGGAAAAAATTCCAAATTGTTTTATTTTGAAAAAACCATATCGCTGCACCTAATTGGCTCGATTTAGCCAAGTTTTTTCTTAGATGATATTTGTTTCTTTGATTTTACAAATGGCAAGATCTGATTAGTTTTCTTATTCAAATGAAAAAAGTAAGATTAATCTTACAATAAAGAAAGCTAATCTTCTCTCTATTGGGTTTAAGTGGATACAAATCAAATTAATAATGCCCAAAATTAAATAATGCAGGATTTCAAAGAATTGTCATTGGTACTCTTTTTTTCATTTCTCTTTTGTAAAAATAAAATCAATGTGTTTCAAAATATCAAAAATACCTTTTATATTATATTTTAAAAAATAATTAATACCCTTTATATTATATTTTTTAAAATAGTTAATTATAAAACTATATGGATGATTACATACATATGCGGACTCGCTCGTTGGAACTCGGAGCAACACGTTGGTATCAGTCCCAAAAAGCTTTCACATTATTTTTCCATGGACCTACCGTTAGCTCTTCTATGCAAATTTTCCAATATTCACTAAAAAAAAAATCCTAGGAAAGTTAATCTTAAAAAAAAAAAAACTTTAAATTTTATCTCCATTTAATTTAAAAAAATTATATCAAATAGTAAATTTTAGATATATACTTTTATTTAGGTCATTACTTTTAATTTAATTATTAGAATCTGTTGTTGCGTAAAAATGGAGAGCTTCCACGTAGGCAACGAACTTAATTTATGGGACGAGTCGGAGATAGTGAGCTGCTTCGACGACGTGCTACGTAGGTACCTGCACAGGAAAGGAAAAGAGCACCGGTGTGGTGCCGGCCTAACACCCTCTGATGCTAAAGTCAGAGCAAGCAGAGCTAGTGTGCCAGAGAGAATAGTAGTAGAAATTAGTTACCTAATGAATGAATTTCTTCCCCTATTTATAGGAGATTAGGTTGATGACATCATTGTGCCACGTGTCGCGTCGGGATTGGGCCATGTGTTGCTTCTCAATTATGTATCGCTTGCGGGTTGCTTCACGTGTCGTTTCCCAAGTGGATAATTGTATTCAATCTTAAGTATGTGGGTCTATGTCGGAGACTGCGTAGCCAGGTCTTTTCAGGTGCATGGACTTTATGCTTAGGTACCATGGTCAGACGAGGTGCCCTGGTGCCGCGGTCAGACCAGGTGCCTAAGTACCGTGGTCAGACTAGGTGTCCTGGTACTGCTTTTGTGACGACCCGTCACTTTTAAATAAATAAAATTCAGAGAAAACAGTGGAAGTCTTTTGTTTTTAGAAAATTTTGCGTGGTTTTGTTTGAAAGTTGGCATGCCGAAAACCTGTTTACATCCTAATTTTTCAATCTAATAAATTCACAAGGAACATCAAGTCCCAAATCAGGAGTTCAAATATTTCATATCATAAAAACATCAACCAAAAGCTCTTATGAGCTAAATACAACATCAAAGTCTTGAAATTCACAAAATGTTTACATATACTTTACAAGAACAAGTCCATCTCGAGGTCAGCATCCCTCGATCACGCAGCACCACCTCCTCTCCCTCGACCTCTGGCCAGGGCATTACCTGAAATTGGTTGTAATATCATGAGCTAACAAACTAAGCCCAGTGAGAATAATAAGCATAAAAAGTAAAGATGGACCTCAAACTCGCATTTCGATTTGGGTCCAATAACATACTTACTCTTTGCTATCCAATTCAACTGACACAAATTCACTCCTAAAGTCCTCCAAACTCTAGGTAATTCATTCTAAAATTTCCCAAAGGATGATATTACTAACTCTCGTAGTCAATACTCATCCATTATCAATGATATGATATAAGTAAGAAAAGTAAATATACTTTGCATAAAATAAGAAAAATAAAATAAACTTGTATAATTATAACATCTCGATTCTAGATTCCATCTTTCATATGCATAAAAGTAATGAGTACATCCCATAGGATACGCATTCGCCATTTATGCATGAAATGAAGGTAATGTGGATTTTCACATTTCATCCACCATTCAACCTTAAGTATGAAGGTAACGTGGGTATCCAACTCATCCACCATTTCTTATGCATGAAGGTAACGTGGGTATCCAACTCATCCACCGTTCCTTTCATTCTTTTCTTTTTCTCTTTTCAATGATGCGAGATGTTATGGTATAATAAATAATGGTGCAAAATGTTATGCATATGCTTGCAAAGTAATTAAAGTAAAGCGTGAATATTAAAGAAATCACAACCAACGTAAAGAAAAGGGGCAATAAAGTAAAGACATAAGATAAAGAAACAGATAAGAATTCTCAAACGAACGATTTATAAATCGAACTCCGGTATCAATAATAAAGGTAAAGATCAAACATAACGATTAACCTAAACCTTCAAGGATCTTAAACTTCCAATGATCCATCTTAAACTCCGAAACTAATCTAACTTAGAATCTTCTAAGATTCGAGGCTTTCATCGAGAAATCCTAAGTTTCTCGCTTAAAGGATTAACTACAAATCCTAAGGCACTAACTCACTCCCTCTAATCTAAGTTATGATTCTAATCTTAGTTTCCGTTTCTACAAACCATTACACTTATTCGATTTCTATAATTACTTTAAATCCTAACTATTCTCACCTTTATTAAAAGATGACTTTGCTCCTAAGTTCGAAGGAGAGATAAACCACGCGGTTCAAAAACACCTACAAATGAATTATATCATACAATCAATAACTTTACCAACTATCGATCAAACACCAACTAAACGTTCAAGACAACGAAAACTCATCAAACCCTCCCTTAGGGCTCTCGCCCCCCCCCCCCCAAAATGGGTTTCGGGTTTGGTTTTCCGGCTTTTTGGCAATTTAAATACGTTTCGAGTTGGTTTTAAGCAAATTCGATAATCCCGATTTCAATGGGTATCGATAAATAGGGTTTTTGAACATTAAGCCCTTTCCCAAATTGAATTTAAATAAACATTCATACATTAATTTCTAACCCAAAATCAAACCCAAAAGGGTAAATTTCAAACGGAAAGGGTTTCGACTGAAACTCGGTTTTAGGGTTAAGGGATAGTTTCCAAAAACACGTAAAACTACTCCCAAGTTTACAAACACCGAGTTCTACAACACGAAATCGAAGGAAATCAAGTAAAACTCCATTAAAACATTATTTGGAGCTTAGGGTTTGAAACTTTACTTACTGAGAACTCCGTGTAAAACGAGCGGCAAGTACGAAGGGTAGATGGAAAATGATCGTAGGATCGATACCTTTCCACTAAACCCGGAATCAAGTCAACGGGCAAGAAACGAACAAAAGACAAATTTGGAAGAAAAAAGAGAAGAGGCTCTCGGCCTAGAGGGAGAGAAATGAATCAGATGAAATGAGTTTTTGGTCAACCAAAGTCAAAGAAGATAGTTTTAAGAAGATGACAAATATCTAGATATTTAGGGTAGTTGGAAATTACGAAAATGCCCTTTTTAATGACTTTTAGTTTAAAAACGAATCCCGAACTTCTCAAACTATCCCAATGGTGATTAATAATTATTAATTGGCCCGTTAATAATTATCAATACCATTAAAACGAAAATAAACTAAAAAGATCAATTAAAAGATTAAAACCGAAATAAACTGCAAATTCTAAATTAACAATTAATAAATAAACTTTAATTACTTAAATAAAATAAAATAAATAAATTTTTTTTTATCACAAAATAACGGGACGTTACAGTCAACCCTCCTAAAAAGGCTTTTCGTCCCCGAAAAGTAAACTCACTAGGTGGAAAGCTGAGGATATTTTGCCCGCATATCATCCTCACGCTCCCACGTAGCTTCTTCAGACACTTGATTCCTCCAAAGGACCTTAACCAAGCGTATCGTCTTGTTTCTCAACACCTTTTGCTCGAATGCTAAAATCTCAACTGGTGTCTCCTCATAAGACATACTAGCATCCAAAACTATCGGTTCATGCTCAATCACGTGAGAAGGATCCGCCATGTACTTCCGAAGCATAGATACATGGAAAACATTATGAACTGCCGATAAAGAAGGTGGTAAAGCCAATCTGTAAGCTACTGCTCCTACTCGCTCAAGTACCTCGAAAGGGCCAATGAACCTAGGACTCAGCTTACCCTTCTTCCCGAATCTCATAACACCTTTCATAGGTGCTACCTTCAAAAACACGTGGTCCCCCAATGAAAACTCAAGTGGACTACGTCGTTTATCTGCATAACTCTTCTGTCGACTTTGAGCAACCTTCATCCCCTCTCTAATCACGTCAATAGACTGACTAGTCAACTGTAATAACTCGGGTCCCAAAAGTCTTCTCTCCCCAACCTCATCCCAGTGAGCTGGAGATCGACACTTTCTACCATAAAGTGCCTCGAATGGTGCCATCTCAATAGTAGCCTGGTAGCTGTTATTATAAGCAAACTCTACTAAATACAAGTGGGAATCCCAACTGCCGCCAAAATCAAGAACACAAGCCCTCAACATATCCTCCAGAATCCTGGTTAACTCTCTCGGTCTAACCATCTGTCTGGGGGTGAAAAGTTGTGCTAAAATCCAAACCAGTACCCATGGCTGAATGCAAACTCTGCCAAAACTTCGAGACAAAACGAGTGTCCCGATTTGATACTATCCTCACAGGCACACCATGTAATCTAACAATCTCCCGTAAATACAACTGTGCCCAAGTCTCCACTGGGCAGGTAATCCTCCCAGGTATAAAGTGCGCGGTCTTCGTCAAACGGTCTACAATCACCCAAATGGTATCATACCCCTTGGGCGTCCTCGGTAAACCACTGATAAAGTCCATGGAAATCTCCTCCCATTTCCATTCTGGAACACTCAGAGGGTTAAGTAAACCCGATGGACTCTTCCTCAAAGCCTTGACTTGCTGACAAGTCAAACATCTACTAACAAAGTCCGCTATCTCAAGCTTCATTCCCGGCCACCAATAATGCTCTCTCAGGTCCCTGTACATCTTCGTACTACCTGGATGTATAGAGAAGATAGAACTGTGAGCCTCCTCCAACAGTTCCCTTTTAAAAGTCGATCCTAAAGGCACACATAGCCTCTTACGATACATCAGAGCACTGTCTGTAGAGAAGGTAAAATGACTAGGAATATCTGACTCAGCCTCTCTAAAACCGACCTGCAAATGAACCTCATCGCTCTGTGCATCAATCATCCTCTGCCTCAAAGTAGGCTCCACTGTCAAACTAGTCAGACTCACAGTGACCTCAGCAGTAAGCAATGCTATCTCAGCTCGTTCCATATCCCACCTCAATCTCAAAGGTAAGGCTGACAAAGCTGATGAATGAGAAGACTTCCTACTGAGCGCGTCAGCCACTACATTGGCTTTGCGAGGATGATACTGAATGTCACAGTCATAATCCTTAACGAGCTCTAACCATCTCCGCTGTCTCATATTCAATTCCTTCTGAGTGAAGAAATATTTGAGACTCTTATGGTCAGTAAATATCAGAATCTTCTCACCGTACAAATAATGCCTCCATATCTTCAAAGCATGAACAACAGCTGCCAACTCTAAATCATGAGTCGGATATTTCTTCTCATGCTCCTTCAACTGAAGGGAAGCATAGCCTATAACCTTCCCGTGTTGCATCAACACACATCCCAAACCTCTGTGGGAAGCATCTGTATACACCGTCGAACCACCAGTCCTATCAAGTGACACTAAAACAGGTGCTGTCACAAGCCTCCTCTTGACCTCCTCAAAGCTCCTCTCACAATCCTTAGACCATACAAAATCAACCCCCTTCCTGGTCAAACGTGTCAAAGCTGAAGCAATCTTGGAGAAATCTTGCACAAACCGTCTATAATAGCCTGCAAGTCCCAGAAAACTGCGAATATCAGCCGCACTCGTCGGTCTAGGCTAGTTAGTAACTGCCTCAATCTTAGATGGATCAACAAATACTCCTCTACTCGATACTACGTGGCCTAAAAATGCCACTTCCCTCAGCCAAAACTCACACTTGGAGAACTTGGCATACAATCTCTGATCTCGTAGTACCGTCAAAACCTCTCGAAGATGTATATCGTGCAACTCCTCTGTCTTGGAATAAACCAAGATATCATCAATGAAAACAATCACAAAAGAGTCAATGAACCTCCTAAACACCGTTTGTATAAGGTCCATAAAAGCTGCAGGCGCGTTGGTCAAGCCAAAGGACATAACTACGAACTCATAATGTCCATAACGAGTCCTGAATGCAGTCTTGGGAATATCCACATCCCGAATCCTCAACTGATGATAGCTAGATCTCAAATCTATCTTCGAAAAGATAGTGGCCCCTCTCAATTGATCAAACAAGTCTTCTATCCTAGGCAAAGGATACTTGTTCTTCACCGTAACACGGTTCAACTCTCTATAATCGATACACAATCGCATAGAACCATCCTTCTTCTTCACAAACAACACCGGAGCTCCCCACGGTGACACACTCGGGCGTATAAACCCCAAGTCTAAAAGTCCCTGTAACTGGCTCTGGAGTTCTTTCAACTCAGCCGGTGCCATACGATATGGTGCTTTGGACAATGGAGCTATCCCAGGAGCAACCTCAATATGAAAATCAAACTGTCTCATTGGTGGCAAACCGGGCAACTCATCAGGGAAAACACCAACGAAGTCTCTCACTACTGGCACAGAACTCAAACTAACCTCTGGTATAGAAGTGTCAACCACACTAGCTATATAGCCCAAGGCTCCATCACTTAGAAGCATACTAGCTTCTAACATAAATATCAAAGTGGGTGCTAATCTACTACTAGTCCCACGAAAACGTACACTGGTCCCACATGGACTCATAAAATCAACCACTCTCTCAGTACAATCAATAGTGGCACGATTAGCTGATAGCCAATCCATACCCAATATCACATCGAAATCAGACATAGGCATGATAATCAAAGTAGCATGCAAACAACAACCCATAAAACACAAATCATCTGTGCTAATCATGCTATCAGCAATAACAAACTTCCCCACTGGGGTCAAAACACGCATCTCAAAATCTAACGGTGCAGACTTAAGCATAGCCGACTCAACAAAAGCAGAAGAAATAAAAGAGTGGCTAGCTCCAGAATCAAATAAAACAAAGGTCGAATGGCCCAAAACTGTCAAAGTACAAGTAACTACAGTACCTGCAGCCTCGGCCTCGTCTCTGGTGGCAAATACACGTGCCTGATGCTGAACAGGTGGAAGAAATCTCGGTGGTGGTTGAGGTAAAATCTGTGGCGACTGAACAACAGGCGGAAGTCTAAACTGCTATGCCTGGCCACCCTGACCTCTACCTCTAAACTGTCCTCTGCCTCGGTCCTGACCTCTACCTCGGTCCTGACCTCTGCCCCTAACCGGAGGAGCATAAAAAGCAGGTGGTGCCTGATAAGGTCTCTGCTGATTACCCTGGCCCGAGTAACCATACTGTAGTGGCTGTGCCTGATGAGCTCTACAGTGCCTAGATAGGTGACCCTCCTGACCACAAGTAAAACACCTCTGTGGTAGGGTACATCTCCTAGCGTGTCGACTAAAACAGTTTTGGCAATCGCGAAAAGGTAGCCCCCTGCACCTAGGGCGTCTCTAAACCGAAATCCACCCCTAGGCCGCTTCTTTCGCTGTGTCTCTCTTTGTGGCGGTGGTACTCGACTAGCAGGGTCATCCTCTACCTTCCTCTTATGAGAGGAAGTCTCTCCGGTAGCAGCTAACTTGCCTTTCTTCTCCTCAGATGCCAAATCTAAGGAAACTGCAAACTCCAAAGCCTCCTCGTAGGTAGTCGGACGCAAGGTGCGTAAATGACCCCTAATCTCGACTCTCAGCCCTACCAAAAACCTCCTTATCTTGCTCTCAGGATCAGAAACCTGTCCAGCAGCAAACCTGGACAGTCGGTCAAACTCTCGCTCGTACTCTGTCACCGAGCTATCACCCTGTTTCAGGGTCAGAAATTCCACCTCCAATTGATCTCTCAAATCAGCAGAATAGTATTTCTCATAAAACTTCTCGCGAAATACCTTCCAAGTAACCTCCATAGTCAAAGAAAGTGATCTATAAAGGCCTCTCCACCAATACAGAGCATCATCAACCAAAGAGTACGTACCACAATGGACCTTCAGATGGTCCGGGCACCTGATGAACTCAAAATCCCTCTCAACTCTGTCAATCCAGAACTCTGCAAAAGATGCATCTAAAGACCTACCATTAAACTCAGCAGGTGCATATCTACTATACTCCCTCAGAAACCTAGCAGCATCGGTAGCTCCAACCTGATCAACTGCCACATCAACTGGTCTAGGTGGTGGTACAACAGGCAGAACTGATCTACCAGCATCTCGCAATAATCCCAGATAATCCTCCTCAGCAATATAAACTCCTCGCCCTTGGACAGGTGGCGGTACAACAGGCATCACTGGTGGAGGTATTGCAGGAATCACAGGTGGAGGTGGTGTAGGGTCACGGGCTCGGGCTCGGCCTCTACCCCTCACAGGAGCAGCCGCCCTAACACCACCTCGTCTGGCACCCCTTCTAGGAGGCATACTGCATTATAGTCAATATAACATGATAAGTCACTTGTAAAAGAGGATTCACCACTCTTTTACCAAATCGAAATGAAATGCGAGTTTAAAGACAAAGGTCTAGGAATACCTGGTGCTGCTGATCTCAGATAATGACTTTCGAGAATGGACTTAAAACAAAACATGAAATACAAACATGCATCGCATGTAGTCTACAGAACCCGTCGGCTTTGATACCAACTGTGACGACCCGTCACTTTTAAATAAATAAAATTCAGAGAAAACAGCGGAAGTATTTTGTTTTTAGAAAATTTTGCGTGGTTTTGTTTGAAAGTTGGCATGCCGAAAACCTGTTTACATCCTAATTTTTCAATCTAATAAATTCACAAGGAACATCAAGTCCCAAATCAGGAGTTCAAATATTTCATATCATAAAAACATCAACCAAAAGCTCTTATGAGCTAAATACAACATCAAAGTCTTGAAATTCACAAAATGTTTACATATACTTTACAAGAACAAGTCCATCTCGAGGTCAGCATCCCTCGATCACGCAGCACCACCTCCTCTCCCTCGACCTCTGGCCAGGGCATTACCTGAAATTGGTTGTAATATCATGAGCTAACAAACTAAGCCCAGTGAGAATAATAAGCATAAAAAGTAAAGATAGACCTCAAACTATCATTTCGATTTGTGTCCAATAACATACTTACTCTTTGCTATCCAATTCAACTGACACAAATTCACTCCTAAAGTCCTCCAAACTCTAGGTAATTCATTCTAAAATTTCCCAAAGGATGATATTACTAACTCTCGTAGTCAATACTCATCCATTATCAATGATATGATATAAGTAAGAAAAGTAAATATACTTTGCATAAAATAAGAAAAATAAAATAAACTTGTATAATTATAACATCTCGATTCTCGATTCCATCTTTAATATGCATAAAAGTAATGAGTACATCCCATAGGATACGCATTCGCCATTTATGCATGAAATGAAGGTAATGTGGATTTTCACATTTCATCCACCATTCAACCTTATGTATGAAGGTAACGTGGGTATCCAACTCATCCACCATTCCTTATGCATGAAGGTAACGTTGGTATCCAACTCATCCACCGTTCCTTTCATTCTTTTCTTTTTCTCTTTTCAATGATGCGAGATGTTATGGTATAATAAATAATGGTGCAAAATGTTATACAAATGCTTGCATATGCTTGCAAAGTAATTAAAGTAAAGCGTGAATATTAAAGAAATCACAACCAATGTAAAGAAAAGGGGCAATAAAGTAAAGACATAAGATAAAGAAACAGATAAGAATTCTCGAACGAACGATTTATAAATCGAACTCCGGTATCAATAATAAAGGTAAAGATCAAACATAACGATTAACCTAAACCTTCAAGGATCTTAAACTTCCAATGGTCCATCTTAAACTCCGAAACTAATCTAACTTAGAATCTTCTAAGATTCGAGGCTTTCATCGAGAAATCCTAAGTTTCTCGCTTAAAGGATTAACTACAAATCCTAAGGCACTAACTCACTCCCTCTAATCTTAGTTATGATTCTAATCTTAGTTTCCGATTCTACAAACCATTACACTTATTCGATTTCTATAATTACTTTAAATCCTAACTATTCTCACCTTTATTAAAAGATGACTTTGCTCCTAAGTTCGAAGGAGCGATCAACCACGTGGTTCAAAAACACCTACAAACGAATTATATCATACAATCAATAACTTTACCAACTATCGATCAAACACCAACTAAACGTTCAAAACAACGAAAACTCATCAAACCCTCCCTTAGGGCTCTCGCCCCCCCCCCCCAAAAAAAATGGGTTTCGGGTTTGGTTTTTCGGCTTTTTGGCAATTTAAATACGTTTCGAGTTGGTTTTAAGCAAATTCGATAATCCCGATTTCAATGGGTATCGATAATTAGGGTTTTTGAACATTAAGCCCTTTCCCGAATTGAATTTAAATAAACATTTGTACATTAATTTCTAACCCAAAATCAAACCCAAAAGGGTAAATTTCAAACGGAAAGGGTTTCGACTGAAACTCGGTTTTAGGGTTAAGGGATAGTTTCCAAAAACACGTAAAACTACTCCCGAGTTTACAAACATCGAGTTCTACAACACGAAATCGAAGGAAATCAAGTAAAACTCCATTAAAACACTATTTGGAGCTTAGGGTTTGAAACTTTACTTACCGAGAACTCCGTGTAAAACGAGCGGCAAGTACGAAGGGTAGATGGAAAATGATCGTAGGATCGATACCTTTCCACTAAACCCGGAATCAAGTCAATCGGGCAAGAAACGAACAAAAGACAAATTTGGAAGAAAAAAGAGAAGAGGCTCTCGGCCTAGAGGGAGAGAAATGAAGAAGATGAAATGAGTTTTTGGTCAACCAAAGTCAAAGAAGATAGTTTTAAGAAGATGACAAATATCTAGATATTTAGGGTAGTTGGAAATTACGAAAATGCCCTTTTTAATGACTTTTAGTTTAAAAACGAATCCCGAACTTCTCAAACTATCCCAATGGTGATTAATAATTATTAATTGGCCCGTTAATAATTATTAATACCATTAAAACGAAAATAAACTAAAAAGATCAATTAAAAGATTAAAATCGAAATAAACTGCAAATTCTAAATTAACAATTAATAAATAAACTTTAATTACTTAAATAAAATAAAATAAATAAATTTTTTTTTATCACAAAATAACGGGACGTTACAGCTTTGGACGGGGTGCCCAGGTACTGTGGTCAGACCAGGTGCGTAGACAAATCTTATCCAGTTGTAAAATTCCACGTGTAATCCAATTTCACCCCACAACAGAGGCCCCCTACTTCCGAGTTGAGTTGAGATGCGAGTTCAATGCTACTTGGGAGTATTCTTTCAAAGTGGAATTTTACCAAAATTATTCTAAGTGTTGAATTTTGTAGAACTTTAATTTTCTGCCTTTGTCGTTTTGGAGTTGGGTTGTATGTCCAAGTTGTCACGCTTAATCATCACATATTTTGCCCCCTTTGATTTTAAGAGTATAAGTTCTCTTAAAATCAAATACATTAAATTCTTCTATCTTTTATTGAAAAAAATGATTACAAAATGCAGAAGGTAATTGAATTAATAACAATTGAAGAATAAAGAGGGAGTAGAAAGAGAAAGAAAAAAGGAAAAAGAAAAAATTTAAATAAAAAAAATAAAAAAATAAATAAAGGGTGGGCAGGGGTTCAAGACTCGCGGGTCAGGTTTTGACCCTCGGGTCGGGGCGCGGGTCAAACAATGACCCGCGTCCCCCCTTAATTTTTTATTTTTTTTAAACCATTGGTCCCACGGGTCGAAACCTTACTCGCGACCTCCTTTTTTTTTTCTCCCTATTTTTCTCTTCTTTCTTTTCTCTCTCTTCCTTTCTTTTCTTTTCTCTTCTTCCTTCCTTCTTTCCTTGTTGCACTTCAAGGGTAAAAACCCATGGGTTTTATGCCAACCCTTATATTAACCAGCGGGTAAAAACAGACCCAATGAAGCGGGTCAGTGTTTGATTCCCGGGGTTTTGACTGACCCGTGTTGACCGTGAAGGGATGATTTACTAAATTAGCCGAATTTTATTTAGTAAACTTATTAACATTTAATAACGGATCTATTAACATCATGCAAATTGTGATAAAGACATATACATTCATGCTAGTTTTTCAAAAATTAAAGGCCTTTTACTTACATTGAGTAATTAATGGAGAATCAGTTGAAGGTTTCTTTACAGCATCAAATCCTCAGCAACACCGGATCTTCTACGCTATATCCCGATCGATCAAACAAAACCCGATTGTGATTGTGGGATCAAATTTTAAGAAGAAATTGGCAAGAAGAAAAAATATTTTCTTCCCAATTTTGAACAGCAAAATCGGCACTAAGGGGAGAAGGAAGATAAATTTTTCAATTTCCAAAGATTTGAATTGTATGATTTATGAATGACCCAACCCTCTTATTTATAGAAAAATAGGAATCCTAATCACATTAGGATTAATCTATAGAGATAAATACAAAAAGAAAAAAGATTATCTCTTTCCTTTATCTTGCAATTTCGAAAATGCCATAGATAAATAAGAGAATATTTTATTTTCTTTATTTTATTTATCTTGGGTAAATAAATCTATGTAATTATTTTAGGATATAATTCAAACAATTATCTCCTCCTAAAATACATGGCATGGCCGAAATTACCATTAATAAATAATTCTAATTTATTTAATTAATTATTTTGGGCCAATCTCAATTGGGTTCATTAATCCAATTGGGCTTGAAACTCTCTCTTAAATTAATAAGTCCAACTTAATTAATTTATTTATTAATTACCATTTAAATAAAATATTTTATTTAAACAATTAATAATATTAATATTTTCTCCAGACTAAATATTATCAAATTTATATTTAATTATTAATTTCTATTTAAATAATTTTCATTATTTAAATAATTAATAATAAATATTATAATCATTAATTTCCATTAAATAAACACATTATTTAATTAATAATTTTATTATTAATTAATTAATTTTAATTATTAATTTCCGTTCAAATAAAATTAATTATTTAAACAATTAATAATTATTAATTAATTTCAAATTATTAATTACCATTTAAATATACTCAATATTCAAATAATTAATAATATTTTATTATTAACTTCCTATTTAAATAAACTCATTATTTAAACAATTAATAATGTTTATATTAATTACCGTGTAAATATACTTAATATTTAAACAATTAATATTACCTATTTTAAGTAATTCACTTTACTTAAAATTTTCATTTCTACTTGATTTCGCGACTACGATATTTGGGCTAGCATAGGGACCCGATGGACCTATAGATCATGGGCTTAATAATTAGTCAATTATGTGATTAACACATAATCAGTTAATTACTTATTATCTAACTATGAATAATTCCACTATAAATTCATAGCTGAACTTCCCTCACTATAGATGAGTTATTGTCCATTTAGTTTATCTTTTTTTTATCTATGACATTATCCTTCACGTGGAACCCTCATAATTACAGGTGGATAAATTTACCGTTTTGCCCCTGTAATTACCACTTTATCCTTGTGTTCCCGCTGATTCTCCAATGAACTTTATATTTAGTCAAACTAGAGATAAGATACTTCTGTGATCAATAGAAGTCGTGACGTCACTTGTTCATGTCTCAAATCAGTACATCAAGGGAGTTTCCTAAAGTTCCTAAAGTGTTTAGGTATCGCACTGATACCGTTAATTTATAGGAAAGTTATGAATTCCATCTCGTGAAAATGAGTTCCCAGCTACTTATCTAGTCATGTTCCCAAAGCAGAAGTGTATTGAGTGTTCTTACAGATCGCTCTCAACTATGTGAATCAAAGAACATAACTCCACAAATAAGAGTCCGCATTTCACTCAGGATTGAGATCTATCACGATTGATAAACTTAGTTTGATATTCGATTATTTCTCGTAAACGGTACTAATGAGAAATTTGATCGAACATTGTGGTTCTGTCTTATACAATCAACATTGCATATGATACTTCCATTTCATGTCTCCCACATGAATGATCAGGATTAGATCATGTAACGTCCCATTACTTTTAGAGGTAAATTTTTTTTTTATTATTTTATTTATTTAATTAAAGCTTTTAAAATTAGTTAAAGTTAGTAATTTCAGTTTTATTAGTTATTTCCGTCTGAAATTCCTTTTAATCGTTTTAATTCTTTAGAATTCGTTTCGGTGACTTTAATAATTATTAACGGGCCAATTAATAATTATTAAACACCTTTAGATTTATTTAAGATCATCGGTTTTCGTTTTATAAGCAAAAGGTCAAGAAGGGCAAAACCGTAAATTCCCAAAACCCTAAATATCTAGATATTTACTATTGAAATATCTTTTTAGACTTTCTCATTAAGCAAAAGTGATCATTTTCTCCTCTTCTTCTTCTCCTTTGGCCATGAGCCATTTCCACCATAGATGGATTTTTCTTTTCTTCGTTTTTCATTCGTTTCTCGATGGATCGGCTTGATTTCGGTTGCGTTGGATTGCTCGGGATGAGGGCTTTCTATCCCACCTAACCTTTTGGCGTTTCCCGTTCTCTAAGCGAAACCCTAAAAAGTTTGTAATTGTCGTGTGATTCGACTTCGATTCTTGGATACTCGACTTAAAATCTAAGGTGAGTTTAAAATGGTTGTGATTACTTTTATGTTTTCAAATTGCTTGACGATTATGTTCGATCGAAGATAAGAAGGTTATTAGATTTTAGAACTTTTCCAAGAATGCTTATTAATTGGGAGTTAAGGAAATTGCATAAGGAAAGAATTAGATAAGTTTGTGAGATGTATTTGGTGGATTAAGTTATATTCTCGAGGAGAATTAGATTCCGGAATTTGAAGAAGAGAATTACTTATTCCGATGAATTGAGTGGCCTTAAGATAGTTCAAAAGGAATTTGGAGAGATTTTACATACTTATCTATATATGGTGACAATGTAGTCACTTTGGCTTTCGAGTCATACTTATCTATATTTGGTGACAATGTAGTCACTTTGGCTTTCGAGTCATACTTATCTATATTTGGTGACAATGTAGTCACTTTGGCTTTCGATTCATACTTATCTATATATGGTGACAATGTAGTCACTTTGGCTTTCGAGTCATACTTATCTATATTTGGTGACAATGTAGTCACTTTGGCTTTCGAGTCATACTTATCTATATTTGGTGACAATGTAGTCACTTTGGCTTTCGAGTCATACTTATCTATATTTGGTGACAATGTAGTCACTTTGGCTTTCGAGTCATACTTATCTATATTTGGTGACAATGTAGTCACTTTGGCTTTCGAGTCATACTTATCTATATTTGGTGACAATGTAGTCACTTTGGCTTTCGAGTCATACTTATCTATATTTGGTGACAATGTAGTCACTTTGGCTTTCGAGTCATGCTTATCTATATATGGTGACAATGTAGTCACTTTGGCTTTCGAGTCATGCTTATCTATATATGGTGACAATGTAGTCACTTTGGCTTTCGAGTCATACTTATCTATATTTGGTGACAATGTAGTCACTTTGGCTTTCGAGTCATGCTTATCTATATTTGGTGACAATGTAGTCACTTTGGCTTTCGAGTCATACTTATCTATATTTGGTGACAATGTAGTCACTTTGGCTTTCGAGTCATACTTATCTATATTTGGTGACAATGTAGTCACTTTGGCTTTCGAGTCATGCTTATCTATATTTGTTGACAATGTAGTCACTTTGGCTTTCGAGTCATACTTATCTATATTTGGTGACAATGTAGTCACTTTGGCTTTCGAGTCATACTATGGTTCGTAATTGGTGACAATGTGGTCACAATGGCTTTTAGGTCATATTATGGTTGAGTATGGTGACAATGTGGTCACACTTGGGAAATTTACTTTGTTATTTACTTTGTCATTTACTTTGTTATGCACTAGTACCTACTTTATTTTACGAGCTTGATTGTTTACTTTTCGGAATTTCGATTTAGTAGAATGGAATTGATTTCTAATGCAAAGTACTTGGAAATATCGAATGGGTAGTGAAAGAGCACATTAGGATCTTTTGGACACGTTTTCCGATATGAGATTTGGTCCATAGGAGTGCTTGCATCCATCTTATTCTCACTAGCATTTTTATGCTAATGTTGCTACACTTAAACTTTTTCAGGTAATAGTCGTGGAAGAGGACGAGGTCGTCGAGGTGGTGTTGCTTGATCACCAGTGGATGGCTTTCGGGACATGGACTTTATATGTATATTTTGGGGCATTCTGTGAATACTATGTTGTTAGTCATAAACTTCTATTTTTGTGGCTCGTGAGAGTCTAAGATATGTTGTACATATTTTCGAGTTTATTTTCTCTTATTTGGGTATAATCTGGAGTAGGAATTTCTATTGTTTTAAATTCTCTGATTTGAGCCCATGTAAACAGGTTTAGGGAGTTCGTATTTTAAACGGATCCACGCCAAATTTTTATAAAATCTAGTCTTCCGCTGTTTGTTTCTGATTTAAATTATTTAAAAATGTCGGGTCATCACAGATCATTTGTCTATAAACAAAATGCGAAGCTATCAACAGTGTTATCAGGAGATAAGGTTCCCAAACGTTATCAATTTACTGTAGACACTTTTAAGTTACTCATCTCGACTTTAATCCTCTCGTATGACTCACATACTAAGTCGTGATTTCATAAGAGTGACTTAGGGTTTTACTATTTGAATGTTCGATATTAATATATTTCCATATATTCCTAATATCGTCAATTGAATCAGTCTAGAAAATATAAAGAACTTATGTTTATTTATTTAATTTATTCGAAATAAATTATATTTATTAAATAATTACAATTTCTAGGACACCATTCCTCAAAATCTCCCACTTGTCCTAGATCTAAGGAGATTTGACTTGTAATTCCAGTCAAGCTGAATGACTATCAACTACTTAGCCATGGTAGTCATTTTAATACTTTATCAGTAATGTTTTCATCTGTTTAGTATGTAATTCTTTTGTCTGATGTTAGTTTCATTAAGTGTAATAGATTTCATATTTTATCGCCATAAAATAAACTCTATTAACTATTGATATGAAACCATCATGCTCAACTACCTTTTATTTACTAACGACTTAGTAATTACGCGAATCTATAGTTTAGTTAGTAAAAACTCATTTTACTTATACTTAACTCATTTGATATTTAATTCGCAAAGGTCTTTTGTCAAATTCTTACATGGAAGTAATTTCATGTTCGAATTTGAGGCCGTGCAGCTCATAAAATCTCTCATTTTATCTATGTGCACTGACATACTATTTGTAAATTTTATTTTAGTCACATTGGTTCTAGGATTCTCGAAATTCTTAAGCTCCCACTACAAAGTAATTCTTCATCACTTTCATTCGTTTAATGATTACAATTCTATACTTGTTATTATTTCAAAAATAATGTATAAGTATAAGTGACTCTTTTCAACTAACCTATTGAAAATTCATGTCATTTTATTTCACTTATTTTGAACTTTATTCATTGATTTTGAAGTCAATGAGTTTCACTTGGGCTTCAAAAAGTCCGTTTGGTTCGTTCTATGACGCTCCCACTCAAATAAAGTTCTACAAGTAATTTTACCATTTAAACTTTTAAATGACTACTTGTTTTATTGTGAAATAAAATCATTGTAATTCTTTTCTATCTTAAGTATGGTTTAAACTTTTCAGTATCACTGATTTACTGAACTTTTCTTTTAATAATTTGTGAAACCAATTATTCACTAGTTATTGCTATTCAATTTCTATTTTGTTTATTCCATATCAGTTTGTACTCCTTTTAAAACATCCTTTTAAAATAACTGAATGTTTGGAATATAAGAAATCGATTTAATGTTTACTTATCACTTAAGTTCTAACATCTAAATGTCCAACTTTAGTGATATTTAAGTCTATTTATCTTTGATAAATCAAAGATATTCGATTTTACTTATCCCATAAGTTCGTGGATTAATATGGTTATCATCTCAAATTCCTTAAGAACCATCTTTAGGAGATTAATCCCTCTAACTTATTTAAGTAATTTTAGACATAAGTATTTAAACATTTTTGAACCTTATAACTCATTTAGATATTCTGGAGTTTAGAATTTGGATTTGGAATTTATTTGTTTTATACTGTATTTTGAATAACCATCCAATCACACTTTAGAACTTTGTAATATAATTGTAAAGGAATATCTACCTAAATAACTCTTATTTAAAATATTCCCGAACATGGTTCACACGAAATGAGAACCAACAGTTATTACATAATTCAAAATAAAAAAACAAATTGATAACTAAACTAAATTAGAAAACTATGGATTTTAGGAAAAAGAATATTTTCTTCCCTTTTAGACTATTGTAAAATCGGTTACAAGGAAAATAGGAAGAAGAAGAGTTTTCAATTTCGAAAATTGAAATTAGAAGCTTTTGAATGAATAACCAAGACGATTGTATTTATACGCAAAACAGTTTTCCAATTGAATTTAGGAAATACTATCAAAATAAATACAAGATAAATTCCAAGAATAAAATCAAATTTTATTTCTTATTTATCTTATGTGCCGATTTTATGTGCATAAAATCAATAATTCAACAATAAGAAAAACTAATTTTTTCTTTGTTTAATTTGTCTTTGGTTAGACATTCTTTTATATATTTATTTTAGACAAAATAATTCAACAATTATTTCCTAAAATATCATATATGTGTCGATTTTGGTATATTAATTATTCAAATAATTTGAACCAAAATTCATTGAATTCATTAATTCAATTATAGATTCTTCCTTATTAATAAATCTTATTTATTAACTCTTGATATTTATTTAAATAAATAAATTATTCAAATAAAATATCATCTTCCGATTTTGTATTTTATTATTAATAAATATTTATTATTTCCCATTTAAATAATCGAAATTATTTGAATTAATAATAAATATGTTATTTACTATTATCCTTTTAAATAATCGCTATTATTTAAAATTAATAATAAATGTTTAATTATTAATTTCCATTTAGGTAAACACATCACCTAGATAATTAATAATTATTTATCAATAATATTTTATTATTAATTACTATTTAAATAAACACATTATTTAAATCATTAATAATAATGATATTAATTTCCATTTAAATAAACTCATTATTTAAATAATTAATATTGCCAGTTATTTAAGTAAACCACATTACTTAAATTATTCATTTCCTTTTTATAGGAAAAATAGTTCTCATCATTCAGTTTGTTCTTTCCATGTATAGTGACTAAAGCAGATGTTATATTAGTGAAATTTAAATAAACTTTATCTTAATAATCTATCATGCATCTAACATTCAAATACTCAAAGTTTCGACATATAATTAAATATGATGCATGAATGCGAACATATTAATGAACAGAAAAGGCCCTAAAACAGGTTACTATGTCACGATATTTTAATGATACCAGTGAAGTGTCGTCGAATGATAGGTCAGTTACCATCATTAAAATGAGATGCCACTCGAACAATTGACAACTCCAGAATAACTCATATTCCCATGTCATTGTTTACCTTGTGTTTGGTCAAGAATTTTGATAACAAACTTTATCAAACTTCTTTTTAAGTGTGACCCACTAATTTAGTCTTTTAAATAAAAATTGAAGAGTGTCTACGAAGTGTAGATTAGTCTTCAACTCGATTTAAAATTCTTTATCCCTTTCGGGAGACCCAACTTGATATTGATTTATACAATAGAACCTTCCTATGGGAATGAACACCTGCAGCAGTGTTACAGAGGCCATGTATAAATCTCACGTTTCGAGCCCATTAGTAGAGACCATAGGATACATTGACATGTTTCCTTCTCCCACTTAATATTTCAAGTTCGTGTTTCACAACTTAGACTAATTCAGGCTAATTCACAGCTAATTCTGTGATGACCCGTCACTTTAAAATAATTTAAATTAGAAAAACACAGCGGAAGTCTTTTATTTTAAGAAAAATTGGCGTGATTATGTTTGAAAATAGGCTAGCCAAAACCTGTTACATCTTAAATTCAGACATCTAAAAAAACACAAGGAACATTAAGTTCCTATCACGAGTTCAAAATGATTTATAAACATAAAAGTAAAGACAAAAGCTCTTAAGAACTATATACAATTTTACAAATCTCAAAATTATATAAAATTCACAAAACCATGTACATGGATTTTTACAACTACTTAGTCCATCTCCAAATCATCATCCTCTCGATCAAGCGCGCACCAGCTCCTCTTCCACGATCCCAAACATTACCAGAAATGTTTGTAATATCATGAGCTAACAAACTAAGCCCAGTGAGAATAATAAGAATAAAAAGTAAAAATAGACCTCAAACTTGCATTTCGATTTGTGTCCAATTAAACTAACACATTCTTTTCTAGAATTCTCTAAAATCTAGGAAATTCTATTCCTGTAACGTCCCGTTATTTTGAAGTGATTTTTTTTTTATTATTTATTATTATTTTAAATAATTAATCAATTTATTTTAATTAAAGTTTTTAAGATTAGTTTAAATTTAGTAATTTCGATTTTAGTAGTTATTTTCGTCTGAAATTCTTTTTAATCGTTTTCATACTTTAAAATTGTTTCGGTGACATTAATAATTATTAACGGGCCAATTAATAATTATTTATCACCTTTAGATTATTTTAAGATCATCGGGTTTCGTATTTTAAATCGAATAATTTAAAAAGGACGTATACGTCATTTTCTAATTTCTTAAAAATCACTATTCATCTTCCTCATCTTTAAAAGTCAATATTTGGTCAAAAACATCAAATTCATCTCATATTTTGTCCTCCAAACCCGTAGCTTAGAGAGGAGGAAAAGGGGAGAGAAAGAAATCGTCGCCCGACTTCATTTCTCGACCGTTTTCATCGTGCCTTAGCTCGTTGGAAAGCTCTCGAGACGTACTTTCTACTCGTTCTAACAATCGAGGTTTTCGCTCGTTTTCTCGAGGCCTTAAGGTATGACAAAGTTTCTAAAACTTGAAGTGAATAGTGTTTTAATGGAGGTTTTGAGTTGAAATCTTCAAATTCACACCCCGAAGCTTGAAGATTTCAATCGAGGGAGTCGTTTCATGTGATTTTAGAAACTTCCCTAAACCCTAAATTCAAGTTTGAGTTGAAAACCCGTCCCGTGTTAATTTCTCTCACTTGACCAAGATTAGGGTGTTTGGTTTGCTATGATTTTACGTTTTACTTAATTTTTCGAAAATCGATTATTATGTAAAACCCTAAAATATCGTGACCCATTGATATCTCGACTTTCAAAGTGTCTTTGATCAACCCAAATCATTTCTAAAAGTGCATAAAAGACGGAAAACCGAACCCGAACCCTCCCTTCCTTGTTGGGCCGTGGGTCCCTTAGGGGTTAAATCCGGGGTTTTCGTCGTTTTATGTGTTTAGATATCGTTTGCTCGATTTTTGGATAATTAATGGTTGTTAGTTGTATTTGATGTGTAGGTTGGTGATCGATTGTTTGACTTTGACTCCTGGCACCTTGGAAGCTTGGATTTCACATCTAAGGTGAGTTTAAAATGGAAGTTAGTAATTTTATGAATTATGTTTCATTACGATATTGTTTATCGAGGTTAAGAGGGGAACTAACTTCCGGAAGTTATACTTGGTTGGAGACTTTAACACGGATGTGAGTGGAGTGGCTTTGGTATACTTTTGGTTTTGGAAGAAAAAGAGAACTCATGAGTGGTTTGGAAGTTTTATAAGATGATTTGGAGACTTTAGATGAAAGTGATTGACTAAGGAACTTTAAGTGATTCGGGAGTCAAAGTGGCTTAGAAATTACACTTGAGTATTGATGTGACGACCCGTCACTTTTAAATAAATTAAAATCAGAGAAAACAGCGGAAGTCTTTTAATTTACGAAAAATTGGCGTGGTTTTGTTTGAAAATTGGCATGCCGAAAACCTGTTTACATCCTAATTTTCACATCTAATAAAATCTCATGGACTTTAAGTCCAAATCAGGAGTTCAAATGTTTCATCACATAAAAACCACATCAAAAGCTCTTATGAGCTATATACAACATCAAAGTGTTTGAAAATTCATAAAGTATTAACATATACTTTACAAAACCAACAAGTCCATCTCGAGGCCGCATCCCTCGATCACGCAGCACCACCTCCTTCTCCTCGACCTCTAGCCAAGGCATTACCCGAAATTGGTTGTAATATCATGAGCTAACAAACTAAGCCCAGTGAGAATAATAAGCATAAAAAGTAAATATAGACCTCAAACTCGCATTCCGATTTGTGTCCAATAAACCGACACAATCCTTCCTAGAATTCTCCAAAGTCTAGGTCATTCTAAGTCATATTTTCTATTTGATGAAACTAATTAGCACACTTAGGCTAATTGTTCATCCTTTTAACTTGTTATAACATAAAGTAAGAAAAGTAAATGACTTTTGCAAAAAATATAACATCTCGACTCTCTTTCTCATCTATCATATGCATAAAAGTAATGAGTACATCCATAGGATACGCAATTGCCATTTATGCATGTAATGAAGGTAATGTGGATTTTTACAAACTATCCACCCTTATCCTTATGCATGAAGGTAATGTGGGAATCCACTCATCCACCATTCAACCTTATGCATGATGAAGGTAATGTGGGAATCCACTCATCCATCATTCACCTTATGCATGAAGGTAACGTGGGAATCCACTCATCCACCGTTCCTTTCATTCTTTTCATTCTTTTTTTTTTTTCTCTTTTCAATGATGCGAGATGTTGTAGTATAATAAATAATGGTGCAAAATGTTATGCATATGCTTGTACAATTAAATAAAGTAAAGTAAATGATAAAGTAATTAAGATAACATAAAGTAAATGGGCATAAGTAAAGACATAAAGTAAATGACAAAAAGTAAAATAACCGAGAAACTCGAATGAGCGATATGACGATCGAACTTCGACATTAGTAATAAGATTAGAATCATAATTTAAACGATTAACCTATGTCCTCCGGTTCTATACTTCCAAATAACCCGAGGTTCTATTAACCGTTTTAAATTCAAGTTGGATCTTTTGACTTCAAAATAATCCAACCTTAGTTTCATAACGAAACTAAGTTAGAATCTTCTAAGATTCAAAGTCTTTCTCGAGAATTTCTAAGTTCTCACTTAAAGGATTAACTCTTAATCCTAAGGGCACTAACTCACAACCCTCTAATCTTAGGTTCGGATTCTAATCTTAGTTTCAAACTCTCAAACCATCACACTAGTTTGCTTTCCATATTTAATTTAAATGCTAACTATTCTCACCTTTATTAATAAGATGATTTAGCTCCTAAGTTCGAAGGAGCGATCAACCACGAAGTTCAAAAACACCTACAAGCGAATTACATCGTAACAATCAATAACGAAACCAACTATCATTCAAACATTACTAAACATACAAAGCAACGAAAACCCAATAAAACCCACAAAGAGGCCCACGGCCCTATCATCAAAAACGAGTCTTGGGTTTGGTTTTTCTTTTTGGCAATTCAAAATACGTTTTGAGTTGGTTTTAATCAAATTCGATAATCCCGATTTCAATGGGTATCGATGAATAGTGTTTTTGAACATTAATCCCTTTCCGAATTGAATTTAAATAAACATTCATTCATTAATTTCTAACCCATTTTCAATCCCAAAAGGGTAAATTTCAAACGAAAGGGTTAATTTGAAACTCGGTTTTAGGGTTATGAAATAGTTTCCAAAAACACATAAAACTACTCCCGAATTGACAAACACCGAGTTTCACGGCAAGAAATCGAAAGAACACAAAAGCTTGAATCAATTTCCATGGAAGTTCAATGAGAATTCGAAATCTAGGGCTTACCTTAGAGAGTTGGAAACGTTCCAAGAGTGGAATGGGTAGAAAGGTCTCGGCGAGAGCTTTCCAACGCATCCGAAATCACGCAAAACGGCCAAGAAAACGGGCGGCGGCGACCGCTTTCTTCCTCTTCTCTTTTCTTCCCTTTGTTGCTCGGGTTTGGAGAAGAAAATGGTGATGTTTTGGTCAAAATGAGTCAATGACTCATTTAAAGAAGATGACAAATAGTAAATAGATATTTAGGAAGTTGGAAATTACGATTTTGCCCTTTTTAAGACTTTTTGGCTTAAAACGAATCCCGAACATCTCAAACTAACCCAATGGTGATTAATAATTATTAATTGGCCCGTTAATAATTATTAATACCATTAAAACGTAATTAAATAAATAAAGCCATTAAAAGGAATTAAAATGAAATAAATTGCAAATTTCTAATTTAATAATAAATAAATGAACTTTAATTACTTGAATTAAAATAAAATAAATAAATAAATAAATAAAATTTTATCACAAAAATAACGGACGCACGTTACAGTCAACCCTCCTAAAAAGGCTTTTCGTCCCGAAAAGTAAACTCACTAAGTGAAAAGTCGAGGATACTTTGCCCGCATATCATCCTCACGCTCCCACGTAGCTTCTTGGACACTTGGTTCCTCCAAAGAACCTTAACCAAGCGAATCGCTTTTGTTTCTCAACACCTTTTGCTCGAATGCTAAAATCTCAACCGGTGTCTCCTTATAAGACATACTAGCATCCAAAACTATCGGCTCGTGATCAATCACGTGGGAAGGATCTGCCATGTACTTAGAAGCATAGATACATGGAAAACATTATGAACGCCGATAAAGAAGGTGGTAAAAGCCCACCCATCACCCGCCCCCCTCCTACTCGATCGAGTATCTCAAATGGGCCAATAAATCTAGGGCTCGACTTACCCTTCTTCCCAAATCTCATAACACCTTTCATAGGTGCTACCTTCAAAACCACGTGGTCCCCCCCCCCCGAAAACTCAAGTGGACTACGCCGCTTGTCCGCATAACTCTTACATCGCTCCTGGGCAACCCTCATCCTCTCTCGATCAAGTCAATCGACCGACTAGTCAACCGTAACAACTCGGATCCCAAAAGCCTTCTCTCTCCCACCTCATCCCGGGGCCGAGATCGACACTTTCTACCATAAAGTGCCTCAAATGGTGCCATCTCAATAGTAGGCCTCGATAGCCGTTATTATAAGCAAACTCTACCAAGTACAACCGAGAATCCCAACGCCTCCAAAATCAAGAACACAAGCCCTCAAATATCCTCCCGAATCGGTTAACTCTCTCGGCCGACCATCATGCCCGGGGTGAAAAGTCGTGCTAAAATCCAAGCTCCTACCCATGGCTGAATGCAAACTCTGCCAAAACTTCGAGACAAAGCGAGTGTCCCGACCGATACTATCCTCACAGGCACACCATGTAATCTAACAATTTCCGTAAATACAACGTGCCCATGTCTCCACCGGGTAGGTAATCCTCCCAGGTATAAAGTGCGCGGTCTTCGTCAAGCGGTCTACAATCACCCAAATGGTATCATAACCCTTGGGCGTCCTCGGCAAACCACCGATAAAGTCCATGGAAATCTCCTCCCATTTCCATTCTGGCACACTCGAGAGGGTTAAGTAAACCCGATGGACTCTTTTCTCAAAGCTTTGACTTGCGACAAGTCAAACATCTACTAACAAAGTCCGCTATCTCAAACTTCATCCCAGGCCACCAATAATGCTCTCTCGGTCCCTGTACATCTTCGTACTACCTGGATGTATAGAGAAGATAGAACCGTGAGCCTCCTCCAACAGTTCCCTCCTAAAAGTCGATCCTAAAGGCACACATAGCCTCTTACGATACATCGAGCACTGTCTGTAGAGAAGGTAAAATGACTAGGAACATCGACTCGGCCTCTCTAAAACCGGCCTGCAAATGAACCTCTCCCCTCTCGGGCATCAATCATCCTCCGCCTCAAAGTAGGCCCCAGTCAAACTAGCCGGACTCACGGTGACCTCGCGGCAAGCAATGCTATCTCAGCTCGCTCCATATCCCACCTCAATCTCAAAGGTAAGGCCGACAAAGTCAAGAATGAGAAGACTTCCTACCGAGCGCACGCCCACTACATTGGCTCTCCCAGGATGATCTTGAATGTCACAGCCATAATCCTTGACGAGCTCTAACCATCTCCTCTCGCCTCATATTCAATTCCTTCGAGTGAAGAAATATTTGAGACTCTTATGGTCAGTAAATATCATAATCTTCTCACCGTACAAATAATGCCTCCATATTTTCAATGCATGCTCACTACTGCCAACTCTAAATCATGAGTCGGATATTTCTTCTCATGCTCCTTCAACCGACGAGAAGCATAAGCTATAACTTTACCATGCCGCATCAACACACATCCCAAACCTCGTGGGAAGCATCTGTATACACAGTCAAACCACCGGCCCCATCAAGGCGACACTAGAGCAGTCTTGCCACAAGCCTCCTCTTGAGCTCCTCAAAGCTCCTCTCACAATCCTCGGACCATATAAAATCAACCCCCCTTAGGGTCAAACGTGTCAAAGCTGAAGCAATCTTGGAGAAATCTTGCACAAACCGTCTATAATAGCCTGCAAGTCCAGCTACGCGAATATCGCCCACACTCGTCGGCCTAGGCCGAGTTAGTAATCGCCTCAATCTTAGAGGGATCAAGATACTCCTCTACTCGATACTACGTGGCCTAAAAATGCCACTTCCTTCAGCCAAAACTCACACTTAGAGAACTTGGCATACAATCTCTGATCTCGTAGTACCGTCAAAACCTCTCGAAGGTGTATAGCGTGCAACTCCTCTGTCTTGGAATAAACCAAGATATCATCAATAAAAACAATCACAAAAGAGTCAATGAACCTCCTAAACACCGTGTGCATAAGGTCCATAAAAGCTGCAGGAGCGTTAGTCAAGCCAAAGGACATAACTACAATCTCATAATGTCCATAACGCGTCCTGAATGCCGTCTTGGGAATATCCTCATCCCGAATCCTCAACTGATGATAGCCAGATCTCAAATCTATCTTCGAAAAGATAGTGGCTCCCCAGCCGATCAAACAAGTCATCTATCCTGGGCAAAGGATACTTGTTCTTCACAGTAACACGGTTCAACTCTCTGTAATCAATGCATAAACGCATAGAACCGACTTTCTTCTTCACAAACAACACGGGCTCCCCACGGCGAAACACTGGGCGTATAAACCCCAAGTCTAAAAGTCCTCAGAACGGCTCCGGAGTTCTTTCAACTCAAGCAGGTGCCATTCGATATGGTGCTTTGGACAATGGAGCTCCCCCAGGAGCAACCTCAATCGAAAATCAAACCGCCTCACCGGTGGCAAACCGGTAACTCATCAGGGAAAACATCAATGAAATCCCTCACTACGGCACGAACTCAAACTAGCCTCCGGTATGAAGTGTCAACCACACTAGCTATGTAACCCAAGGCTCCATCACTAAGCATACTAGCTTCTAACATCGATATCAAAGTGGGTCCGATCTACTACTAGTCCCACAAGCGTACACTAGTCCCACATGGACTCATAAAATCAACCACTCTCTCTGTACAATCAATAGTGGCACGATTAGTCGATAGCCAATCCATACCCAAAATCACATCAAAATCGACATAGGCATGATAATCAAAGTAGCATGCAAACAACAACCCATAAAACACAAATCATCCGTGCTAATCATACTATCGGCAATAATAAACTTCCCCCCACAGGGTAGAAACACGCATCTCAAACCCTAACGGTGCGAGACTCAAGCATAGCCGACTCAACAAATGCAGAAGAAATAAAAGAGTGGCTAGCTCAGAATCAAATAAAACAAAGGCCGAATGGCCTAAAAATCAAATAGGTAACCAGAATTACAAGACTGCAGCCTCCGCCTCCTCTCTAGTAGCATAAACTCGGGCCCGACTCGAGCGGTGGAGGCGGACGACGTGGCGGTGGAGGAATCTCTGGTGGTGGAGGTAAAATCGTGGGCGGCGAACAACGGTGGAAGTCTCAAGCTGTGTGCTCGACCACCCCGACCTCTACCTCTCAAATCCTCCCTGCCCGCCTGCGACCGCCCGCCTCGGCCATGACCTCTACCTCTAACGGAGGAGCATACAAGCGGTGGTGCCGATAAGGTCTCTCCGCATACCCGACACGGGTAACCATTACCGTGGTGGATGAGCCGATAAGTCCTACGGACCTAGATAGGTGACCCTCCCGACCACAAGTAAAACACCTAAGTGGTAGGGGGCCCCCCCCCCCCCCCCCCCGGGGGCCCCCCCCCCCCCCCCCCCCTCCCCCCCCCCCCCCCCCAAACGAATCCCACCCCTAGTCTGCTGCTGCGACATCGTCTCTCTTGTGGCGGTGGTACTCGACCAAGACGGTCATCCTCCACCTTCCTCTTATGAGAGGAAGTCTCTCCCGATAGGGACTAGTTTGCCCTTCCTTTCTTCGGATGCCAAATCCAAAGAAAGGGCAAACTCTAAAGCCTCGCTTCATAGGTAGTCGGACGCAGGTGCGAAAAACCCCTAATCTCGGCTCTTAGCCCTACCAAAAATCTCCTCATCTTGCTCTCGGGATCAGCAATCGTCCGGAGCAAATCTAGATCGGTCAAACTCTCGCTCATACTCGGCCACCGAGCTATCACCCCTGTTTCGGGTCACAAATTCCACCTCCAATCTATCTCTCAAATCAGCAGAATAGTATTTCTCATAAAATTTCTCACGAAATACCTTTCCAAGTAACCTCCATAGTCAAAGAAAGTGACCTATGGAGACCTCTCCACCAATATAGAGCATCATCAACCAAAGAATACGTACCACAATGGACTGCGATGGTCCGGGCACCGATAAACTCGAAAGCTCTCTCAACTCTATCAATCCAGAGCTCAAGAAAAGATGGATCCAAAGACCTACCGTTAAACTCACCAGGTGCATGTCTACTATACTCTCTCAAAAACCTAAGCACCTCGGTAGATCCAACCCGATCAACCGCCATATCACGGGTCCAGGTGGTGGTACAACAGCAATCTGGTCTACCAAGCATCTCGCAACAATCCCGGATAATCCTCCTCGAAATATAAACTCCTCGCCCACGAACGGTGGCGGTACAACAGAATCACCGGCGGAGGTACTATAGGAATCACAGGTGGAGGTGGTGGTGGAGGTGTAGGGCTCCGAGCTCGCCTCTACCTCTACCTCTCACTCCAACTCGCCTAGCCCCTCTTCTAGGAGGCATCCGAAATAAAGTCAATAAAACAAGATAAGTCACTTGTAAAAGAGGATTCACCACTCTTTTACCAAATCGAAATGAAATGCGAGTTTAAAGATAAGGTCCAGGAATACCGTGTGCGCGATCTCGGATGTTGACTTTCGAGAATGGACTTAAAACAAAACATGAAATACAAACATGCATCGCATGTAGTCTACGTAACCCGTCGGCTCACGATACCAACTGATGACGACCCGTCACTTTTAAATAAATTAAAATCGGAGAAAACAGTGAAGTCTTTTTAATTTACGAAAAATTGGCGTGGTTTTGTTTGAAAATTGGCATCCCGCCAAAACCCTTTTTACATCCTAATTTTCACATCTAATAAAATCTCATGGACTTTAAGTCCAAATCGGGAGTTCAAATGTTTCATCACATAAAAACCACATCAAAAGCTCTTATGAGCTATATACAACATCAAAGTGTTTGAAAATTCATAAAGTATTAACATATACTTTACAAAACCAACAAGTCCATCTCGAGCCCGCATCCCTCGATCACGCGACCACCTCCTTCTCCTCGACCTCCCCCACCCCCCCCCCCGAAATTGGTTGTAATATCATGAGCTAACAAACTAAGCCCAGTGAGAATAATAAGCATAAAAAGTAAATATAGACCTCAAACTCGCATTCCGATTTGTGTCCAATAAACCGACACAATCCTTCCTAGAATTCTCCAAAGTCTAGGTCATTCTAAGTCATATTTTCTATTTGATGAAACTAATTAGCACACTTAGGCTAATTTTTCATCCTTTAACTTGTTATAACATAAAGTAAGAAAAGTAAATGACTTTGCAAAAAAATATAACATCTCGACTCTCTTTCTCATCTATCATATGCATAAAAGTAATGAGTACATCCATAGGATACGCAATTGCCATTTATGCATGTAATGAAGGTAATGTGGATTTTTACAAACTATCCACCCTTATCCTTATGCATGAAGGTAATGTGGGAATCCACTCATCCACCATTCAACCTTATGCATGATGAAGGTAATGTGGGAATCCACTCATCCATCATTCACCTTATGCATGAAGGTAACGTGGGAATCCACTCATCCACCGTTCCTTTCATTCTTTTCATTCTTTTTTTTTTTTCTCTTTTCAATGATGCGAGATGTTGTAGTATAATAAATAATGGTGCAAAATGTTATGCATATGCTTGCATATGCTTGTACAATTAAATAAAGTAAAGTAAATGATAAAGTAATTAAGATACACATAAGGTAAATGGGCATAAGTAAAGACATAAAGTAAATGACAAAAAGTAAAATAACGAGAAACTCGAATGAGCGATATGACGATCGAACTCCGACATTAGTAATAAGATTAGAATCATAATTTAAACGATTAACCTATGTCCTCCGGATTCTATACTTCCAAATAACCCGAGGTTCTATTAACCGTTTTAAATTACAAGTTGGATCTTTTGACTTCAAAATAATCCAACCTTAGTTTCATAACGAAACTAAGTTAGAATCTTCTAAGATTCAAAGTCTTTCTCGAGAATTTCTAAGTTCTCACTTAAAGGATTAACTCTTAATCCTAAGGGCACTAACTCACAACCCTCTAATCTTAGGTTCGGATTCTAATCTTAGTTTCAAACTCTCAAACCATCACACTAGTTTGCTTTCCATATTTAATTTAAATGCTAACTATTCTCACCTTTATTAATAAGATGATTTAGCTCCTAAGTTCGAAGGAGCGATCAACCACGAAGTTCAAAAACACCTACAAACGAATTACATCGTAACAATCAATAATGAAACCAACTATCATTCAAACAATTACTAAACATACAAAGCAACGAAAACCCAATAAAACCCACAAAGAGGCCCACGGCCCTATCATCAAAAACGAGTCTCGGGTTTGGTTTTTCGGCTTTTTGGCAATTCAAAATACGTTTTGAGTTGGTTTTAATCAAATTCGATAATCCCGATTTCAATGGGTATCGATGAATAGTGTTTTTGAACATTAATCCCTTTCCGAATTGAATTTAAATAAACATTCATTCATTAATTTCTAACCCATTTTCAATCCGAAAAGGGTAAATTTCAAACGGAAAGGGTGTTTCGAAACTTCGGTTTTAGGGTTATGAAATAGTTTCCAAAAACACATAAAACTACTCCCGAATTGACAAACACCGAGTTTCACGGCAAGAAATCGAAAGAACACAAAAGCTTGAATCAATTTCCATGGAAGTTCAATGAGAATTCGAAATCTAGGGCTTACCTTAGAGAGTTGGAAACGTTCCAAGAGTGGAATGGGTAGAAAGGTCTCGGCGAGAGCCTTCCAACGCATCCGAAATCACGCAAAACGGCCAAGAAACGGGCGGGGCGACCGTTTCTTTCCTCTTCTCTTTTCTTCCCTTTGTTGCTCGGGTTTGGAGAAGAAAATGGTGATGTTTTGGTCAAAATGAGTCATGACTCATTTAAAGAAGATGACAAATAGTAAATAGATTTTAGGAAGTTGGAAATTACGATTTTGCCCTTTTTAAGACTTTTGGCTTAAAACGAATCCCGAACATCTCAAACTAACCCAATGGTGATTAATAATTATTAATTGGCCCGTTAATAATTATTAATACCATTAAAACGTAATTAAATAAATAAAGCCATTAAAAGGAATTAAAATGAAATAAATTGCAAATTTCTAATTTAATAATAAATAAATGAACTTAATTACTTGAATTAAAATAAAATAAATAAATAAATAAATAAAATTTTATCACAAAAATAACGGGACGTTACAATTGACTCATGTGATTCAAGCGATTTATGTTCTTTAGTAGTTTAGTGGAACTTTATCTAACTTACTAGGGAGCTTGATGACTTCCATATGGCACATGATAGTATGTGATACGCTCCATACGGTATCATGATGCGAGGTTATGTGATACGCTCCATACGGTATCATGGTGCGATGATATCCGATATGGTGAAATTCCTGATATCCGATATGGTGAAATTCCTGATATCCGATATGGTGAAATTCCTGATATCCGATATGGTGAAATTCCTGATATCCGATATGGTGAAATTCCTGATATCCGATATGGTGAAATTCTCGATATCGATATGGTGAAATTCCCGATATCCGATATGGTGAAATTCTCGATATCCGATATGGCGAAATTCCCGATATCCGATATGGCGAAATTCGATATCCGATATGGTGAAATTCTTGATATCCGATATGGTGAAATTCCCGATATCCGATATGGTGAAATTCCCGATATCTATATGGTGAAATTCGATATCCGATGTGATGAGAGTCACGATGGTTTGTGATATGGTACACGATGGTATGTTGACTTTGGTCCATACGGCATTATGATACGATGAGAGATAGTTAGTAATGCAATTACATAATCTTTAGACTTGTATAGTAAGACTTAGTAATAACGGGTACTTTTACTTTAAGTCTTGATATCGTTACTTTTTAGAAAGTATATTATGTATGTTGTTTATGTGTGAAATTTGGAATGTGGAATGGGTAGTAAAAGTGAAATCAAGGCCTTTGGACACGATTTCTGGCATGAAATGTTGTTCATAGGATTACTTACTTTCATTTTACTCTCACTAGCATTTTATGCTAATGTTGCTACAATTACAACTTTTTCAGGTAAGACTCGTGGTAAAGGATGAGGTAAAGGAGGTGGCGCTGTGTGACTACTCGAGACAATGAACGGACAAGTACATAAATGGTTTTGGGTGAAGCATCTTTGAATGCTCATGAACTTTTCACTACTTTTACCATGTATCATTTTGAGCTCGATGGAGCAATTGTATATATTTGTGGACTTCAAAACTTTCTTTTAGAAGTTTTATGATGATATGGAATGTGCATTCCCGATTTAATGCTTTCTCTGATTGAGCCAATGTAAAACAGGTTTTGGTTTATCCGAATTTTAAACGAACCCATGCCGTTTTTCTGTAAAATCAAGTTTTCCGCTGCGTATTTGTTTAAATGGATTTTACAAAAAAATCGGGTCGTTACAATTCCATTTTCTCCAAAGTATGACATTACTACACTAGTAGTCAATTCTTATTCATTAACTTGTTATGACAAAAAATAAGTAAAGTAAATAAACTTCGTATAAAATATAACATCTCGATTCTCTATATCATCAATCATAATCATGAATGCATGAGGACATCCCGTAGGATTCCGCAATTGCCTTTATGTATGAGGAAGTAATGCGTACGTCCCGTAACTTACCATTCAACTCCACATGAGGAAGTAATGTGTATGTCCGCAACTTACCATTCAACTTCAAGTAATGTGTATGTCCGTAACTTACCATTCAACTCCACATGAGGAAGTAATGTGTACGTCCGCAACTTACCATTTAACTTCTTTTCTTTTCAATGATGCGAGATGTTATGCATATGCTTGCCAAAGTAAATAAAGTAAATGTAAATGTTAAAGTAACCGAAACATGCATAAAGTAAAGGAAGAAAAGTAAAGACATAAAGTAAAGGACATAAGTAAAATAGATAGTAATCTCGGACGAACGATATGTCGATCGAACTCCGATATCAATAATAAAAGTAAAATCATAACTTAAACGATTAACCTATACCTTCAAGGATTCTAACTTCCAATATAATCCGAGGTTCTATTAACCGTTCTAAACAAAAGTTTGGATCTTTTAACTTCTAATGATCCAACCTAAGCTTTGAAACGAATCCAATTTAGAATCTTCTAAGATTCGATAGTTCCTCGAGAACTTCTAAGTTCTCACTTAAAGGATTAACTCCTAATCCTAAGGGCACTATCTCACATCCCTCTAATCTTAGATTCGGTTTCTAGTCTTAGTTTTCAAACTCTACAAACCATCACACTCATTTGCTTTCTATAATTACTTTAAATCCTAACTATTCTCACCTTAATTACAAGATGACTTTGCTCCTAAGTCCGAAGGATCGATCAAGCGAGTGGTTCGAAAACACCTACAATTAAATTATATCACACAATCATTAATTACCAACTATCGATCAAACAACAACTAAACATACAAAGCGACGAAAAACCCAACAAATCCCCACAAGAGGCCCACGGCCCTATCAACAAAATGGGTTTCGGGTTTGGTTTTCCGGCTTTTAGGCAATTCAAAAGTGTTTCGAGTTGGTTTTAAGCAAATTCGATATTCCCGATTTCAATGGGTATCGATAATTAGGATTTTTGAACATTATGCCCTTTCCCGAATTGAATTTAAATAAACATTTTTTCATTAAATTCTAACCCATAATCAAACCCAAAAGGGTAAATTTCAAACGGGAAGGGTTTCGACTGTAACTTGGTTTTAGGGTTATGGGAAAGTTTCCAAAAACTCTTAAAACTACTCCCGTATTTACAAACATCGAGTTTCATGGCAAGAAATCGAAAGAAAACAAAGAAAACTCCATTAAAACACTATTTGGAGCTTAGGGTTTCAAGCTTTACTTACCGAGAACTCCTTGGATCTCGATAGAAACGGACAATAGCTAGGTGGAAAAGGATCCTAGATTCGAGAGCTTTCCGATGTATCCAAGATCGAGTCGATCCACCGAGAAACGAAGAAAACTCGAAAAATTCTTCCCTCTCCCTTGTAGCCATGGTTTGGAGGAGAAAATGAATGAGGAATGTGGTCAACTTTGAGTCAATGAAGTGTTTTTAAAGACAAATGAATAGTGTTTGGATATTTTTAAGAAATTGGAAATGACGGTTGTGTCCTTTTATGACTTTTGACTTATGAATCGAAACCCGATGCTCTTAAATAAATCTAAAAGTGATTAATAATTATTAATTGGCCTATTAATAATTATTAATGTCACCGAAACGAATTTAGAGCATTAAAACAATTAAAAACGAATTTCGGTCGAAATTAACTACTAAAATCGAAATTACATAAATAAATAATAACATAAAAATAAATAATTCATTTCAAAATTAACGGGACGTTATTAATCTAAGTTTTAATTAACCTAATCAACTTTAACTCTTAAATTGGTTAGATTAATTTTATAAAAGTGATTGTTCAAGTTTTCCTAATTAAAACTAATCACATTATGAGCCGTCTTAATAATTTCGATTTATTAATTTGAAATTTTCACCTAGATCGCTCCCAGTTAGAGGTGCTCCGTGTTAAGGGAACTTTATGAAACCTCATCGCTTGGGCAGAGCTTTCTCGCCAGAGATCCATTCAATTAAATTAATCTCAATTATTAATTTTTAATTAACACTTAATTAAAAGTTTTTATTTGTTTACCTTATATGGATTTTGGCCCAATTGTTTAAACAATAATTCCATATTACAAATAATTCATTTAGTTTCTATTCAACTTTTAAACTAGATTTAACTTTTGAATTTTTTTTAAACTAAATAACAATGCTTTTAATTCTAAAATAATTAGAACAAAATTACATAATTTTCGATAATCACACTTTATATAATAAAATTATGACATGCTTCACATACATTAACATATAATAATACATATTATATCATAATGCTTGTATGTATAATTAATTAAAATCATAAAACCTATGGTGGGAATTTCTACATGACGCATACTCTTATGCATGAACATTATTTAAAACAATTATATCATACATATAAACAATTTAAATAATAAATAGCTAAGTTGACCGGTGTTCTTGGCACTAATTCTAAAACGGAAAATTAAAATTACAACTTAATTTAAATCTTCCATTGTAGAACTTGAGGCTTCAACTTTCTCTCTCCTCAATGGTGTATGCGTGAATAGGGTATTTATGGAGGCAATATTATCTCCCATAATATTTTCATAAATACTTGTTTTAAAATAATTATCTTTTAATTATATTGTAACATCCCGTTTCTCAGCAAGAAATTAATTATTGGAAATTAATATTATTTGAGTAAATAATATTAATAAAGTTAAGAATTTTAATTTTTGCAATCTAATTAAATTATTATTTTTGCTTTGGAAAAAAATTAATTTAATTATTAATATTATTATTATTAGGAAAATAATAATAATAAAAGAAAAGAGAGTCAGGGAAGGAACAGTTTAGTCAGAATGAAGTTTTTCAACAGAGAAAGAAAAATGTACATTCTTTCTTCCTTCCTTCTTCCTCATGGCCGCCGCCTATGTTGTCATTCCAAGACCGGAGTTTCGTTAATTCCTTTCGTTTTCTTTAAGGTTTAGGCGTATTATGGTGATGCTTGAAGCGGAATTGTGTTTGGAAAAGTTAGGGCAAAGTTTCTTATTCTTCCAAGAAAAGGTGAGATCGATTCTTGTTGAAGATCTATTCCGTTTTGTTTATAGTTTTTCGATTCTTACTTAATTTATTGTGAATTAGAGTTCTAGGAACTTTAATTCAAAAGCCCCAAATTTTTATTCCCAATTCTTGAACCCTAATGTTTAATTTTTGTTCTAAGCCAAACCAATCAACAACCTAATATAGAATTGATAGATAACGAACGAATCGGAACCCACCTTGAAATTATTTCCCTTCACATCTGTCCTACGTCCGTCCTATATCTGTCCTACCTCCGTAGCCTCCATCTTAAATCCATCCTACACCCGTCCTAATTTTGTCCTAACCGAAGCTTCCAACTTAAAATCGCCCTAACCCAAAGCCAAACCTATCGCTCTCCGTCCTACCCTCGTCCTAGCCCGTAATTTCCCCTTCCTACGTTTAGTTTTATGTTAATTTTAGTTTAAAGTTAGGTTTAATTTTAATTTAGATTGTAACTTATTTTTCAGGTCGAGGTTATGTTGTGAAAGTAATAAGGAATTTAGAAAATTATTGCTATCTACAAGGTGAGTAGATGAATGGTTTTTATTATTATGTTTTGGGGAAACCCGATTTATTAATTATCGTTTGGAGATGAGAACCTTATATTTTTTGGATGTTTATATGATTACTTATAAGGTTTTTGGGGCTTTTTATAAAGATTTATAATTTGGAGTTTAAGTATGTGAAGAAGTGGATTAAAGCATGCTAAATTGTGACTATCGATATCGATTTATGGTAAAACTGAAACTATAAGTTTTCTATGATGTTCTTGGATGTATAAGCGTATATTGGGTGTTTAAGGTTACATTGAATGTTTAAAAGTGGATTAAACATTGTTAGTTGAGAATTACTACGGTTGTCTGACTAGTGCCCTTTAGGTCGATATATTTAAGCCTAGGTGGTTAGTTAGTTGATAATTGATCTCTGAATCGATTGTGGATATTTCCAAATGTATAGGGGCTGTTTTGGGAGTGATTTTATAGCCGTTATGCTGCTGGAAATTAGTTATAAAATTATTAAATTTAGAATGTCCGAAAAAGGAGCGAAACTACACTAGTTTAGGCTAGTTTCATTTTTAGAATTGTTAATCATTGGGAGTTGTTGGAAGTGAACCCAAAATGGTTTTATGAGTGATTTTGGGATGTTTTAGAATGATTTAAAGTCGAATTTTCCAGAATTTGATATTAGGGAATTTTCGGCCTAGAAAGAGGATTGTTACGAGAAATTGAGTTTAGACTTAATTTGAGCATCATGGTAGTGATGTGTAGGATCATGTTACTCAAATACCTCGGGTAATATGGTAGTAGGTTCGCTTTAAGCATAGGCCTTGCTTAAAGAAGAATATTGCCGTTAAGGGAGATTATACGGTTGTGCACAACTCTATAGCACTTAACGGGGCAGGTTCATTCCATCAGTACAATGGAAATGTAACGACCCGCTTTTCGTTAAATTCTTTAAATTCAAATGCACAGCGGAAGACTCAATTTTTAAAGAAAAACGGCATGGGTTCGTTTAAAAATCGAATAACCAAAACCTGTTTACAACCCAAATTTCCTGAAAAAGCGATAAATCGGGAATTTCACATTCCAAAAGATATTTAGACCATAAAACATAGACATATTTTACACAAATACCCTTTCGGGCTCAAAAAGACACAAGTATGTAAAGATGGAATAATTTACAAGCATTTCAATGAATGCTAAACAAAATGACTTCTTAGTATTGTCCATACACCATCTCGATCAGTCACGCGACTCCACCTCCTCTACCACGCTTCTTAGCTCGAGGTTTACCTGAAAATTGTAAGTGTAGCACCATTAGCATAACATGCTAGTGAGAGTAAAACGAAAGCAAGTAATCCTATGAACAAAATCTCATAACCGAAATCGTGTCCAAAGGCCTATAATGCTCAATACTACCCACATCCACACTTCCAATTTCCATACAATCAATCGATAGTAGAATGCCACCTGTACACGTCATTCAATACCATGAGATAGAAATAAAGACTTAAAGTAAAAATTAACATTCACAACTAAGTCTCACTACACGTTTCTAAAGAATCGGTAAAAATAACATTAACTATCTTTATTACCAAACAAGTTTCATAGTATCGTGCTATTGTATGGATCGAAATCAACATACCACGTACCATATCAAAACCATCGCACCATGATACGTATGGATCCGAATCAACATACTATCATGTGTCGTATCATAGATCATAATACCATGGTACATACGGATCCGAATCCACGTACTACCATGTACCATATCTCAATCATCGGATATCAGGACTTTCACCATTTCGGGTATCAGGACTTTCACCATTTCGGATATCAGGACTTTCACCATTTCAGGTATCAGGACTTTCACCATTTCGGATATCAGGACTTTCACCATTTCAGGTATCAGGATTTTCACCATTTCGGATATCAGGACTTTCGCCATTCAGGTATCAGGACTTTCACCATTTCGGATATCAGGACTTTCACCATTTCACAACATGATACGTAGGGATCCGAATCAACATACTATCATGAGCCACTTTACAATCTGTTAAGCTTCCTAAAAGTTAGTTAATCTCAAAGAATCCTACTAAGTTATTACGAAGTGTAACTATCTAGATTACACGAGTTAACACTCAAGTGTATCTCTTGAGCTACTTTAACTTTCAACCACTCAAGTAACTCTCATTCCACTTTCCTCTATCATCTCCAATTCACTTTGTAACACTTTCAAACCACTCCGATGTTTCCTTTTCATCGAACTAATTATAGTTCCAAAATTCCTCCACTAACTTCCTAATTAAAGTCTCTAACCAAACTTAACTTCTAAGAAGCTAAATCCCGCTTAACTTCGATAAACAATAACATAACGAAACTTAATTCATAAAACAACTAACTTTCATTTTAAACTCACCTTGTAAACGAAGTCAACTCCGAAACACCGGTTGACCAAAAATCACGATCGATGCACGAAACCTATAATTAAATACACCTAAAGTATATTAATTAACCGAATCGAAGAACGATCATCACGATACTAAAATAAAAGACAAAACAACCCGGAACTTATGCCAAGAGGCCCACGGCCCAAGGGAAAGAAAGAAAAGGAATTTGTTTTCTAGATTTTAAGCACTTTAAAGACATTTTGGTTTGGTTTCGGGTACTTTGGAGATTGGTAACCTCAATGGGTATTCGCAATTTAGGGTTTTGAGCATTAAACCATTTCCGAAACAATTAGAAAATAGCAAAAACATAATAAACTAAACATCCTAAATCAAGCCAAAAGAAGGAAAACCACAAGGAACGGGTTTCCGGCTCAAACTTGGTTTTAGGGTTTAGGGAAAGTTCCTAAAAATGACTATAACGACTTTCCCGATTGATATCTTAAAGCTCCGGTGAACGAATTCGAAGATTACAACTCAAAACCTCCATTAAAACACTATTCACATCAAAATTAAGAAACTTTAACATACCTTTAAGCCTCGAGAAAACGAGCGAAAATTACGTTTGGTAGGTTGGAAATGATCTACGGGCCAAGGGCTTTCCGATGGATGTAGAATCGATACGATCCACCGAGAAATAAAGAAAATCAAAATTTTGGGGGAGGGGGTTTGGTCTTCACGGCAGCAAGGAGGAGAAAAGGTGCAGGAATTTCTATTTTTTTGACTAAGTGTTGATATTTAAGAGAAGGTGAATAGTGATTTTTAGATATTTAAGAAATCGGGTGATGACGCCTACGTCCCTCTTTTGTTTTTGCTTTAAAAACGAATCCCGAAGCTCATAAATAAATCTAAAGGTGATTAATAATTATTAATTGGCCCGTTAATAATTATTAATGTCACCAAAACATATTTAAAGTACTAAAACGATTAAAAACAAATTCGGACGAAAATAGCTACTAAAATCGAAGTTACTGAATTAAAACTAAACTTTAAAAGCTTTAATAAATAAAAAAAAAATTTACCTCTAAAAGTAACGGGACGTTACAGGAAAAGAATATTTCTCATAAGGATTTAAATTGAGAAAAGAGTGTTTAAACTCCTTATTGAGCGTAGTCTCTCTTTGTTTGCGGACAAAGAGGAGATTAGAGGTATTAGTGAAAATTTTAAATCGAAAAGTTTTAAATTGAGAAAAGAGTGTTTAAAACTATTTCGAGTATTTTATCTTGTTAATTTGAGGATTAAGAGATATACATATGTATTGGAGTTCGGGTATTGAGAAGAATACCAAGTGTTTGATGAATGTGGAAAATTTATAACAATTATAACTTGAGGGTTATGAATTGTTTGAGTTGTAACTTGGGAGTCATGAATTATTTTAGATATAACTTGTGAGATATATGTGAGTTGTTGATGTGGATGATTGTTTGAGAATATAGTTTGTGATTTAGAGTAAGCTTGTGAGAAATTTTTGAGATGTTGAAATCGTTTGGAAGTTGTGAGATGGGATAAGTTGAAATTGGACTTAATAAATTCAGGCGTATTCAAAGCATAGTTTTCTTTTCTGTTCATTTACTCATTGGGCGTAGCCTCATGATGCTACATTCTTTTTTTTTTTCAGGTATTAAGGGGGAAAGAGCTGGCACACGATGAGGGCTCGAAGAGGAGTTGGTTTAGATTTGTGAAAAACACGGCGCCGAGTCTTCGTTATTTCTTTTCTTTGTTGATTTAGATGTTTAGATGTCTTATGGGATTTTTTTTTTATATATATTATTTTCTTTAAAATTTAAGTGATTGGGCTCTTGTTGTTACTTTTCAAACTTGAAATTTTGTTTTAAAACAAATGTGTTCGCGAACATGTGACAAATTGTATATTTCTTATTTTATTTGAATATTAGAAAAAAGTATTATTTTATTGTAAGTCTTCCGCTGTTTTACTCGTGTTTTGGAAAGTCGGGTTGTTACATATATGGGGAAAAAAAAATAATAAATAATTTCCATATAATCTTATATCAATTTCTAAATTCATAATTTAAAATATGGAGATAATCTTTAAAAAAGATTTTATCTTTATCTTAAATATTTGATTTCTTAAATTGATATAACAAGATAAATATCTTAAAATATCTTACCTTATCTTATCTCATCTTGTCATTTTCTCCTCCTTTGGGCATGGACATCATGGAATGGTGGAGAAAATTTTCTTCTCTTCCTCCCCTTTGGTGTAGCCGATTTTTGCCTCTATTGATATGGAAAAATTACAAATTTTTCCTATACCCTAAAATTAGGGTTTACAAATTTTCTACTAAAATTTAAAATCCTAAGTGCCTCAAGAATACCTAAACAGTCAATTAGAAAACCTCCACAATTTATATAAACATACATATAACGATTTTTATGCAACCCACCAAAATTTTCGAAAAATCACAAATTTTTCATGAATATTAAAATTAGCTCTGATACCAATTGAAGGGATGATTTACTAAATTAGCGGAATTTTATTTAGTAAACTTATTAAGATTTAATAACGAATTTATTAACATCATGCAAATTGTGATAAAAACATGTAGATTCATGCTAGTTTTTCGAAAATTAAAGGCCTTTTACTTACATTGAGTAATTAATGGAGAATCGGTTGGAGGTTTCTTTGCAGCATCAAATCCTCAGCAACACCGGATCTTATACGCTATATCTCGATCGATCAAACGAAACCCGATTGTGGGATCGAACTTTAAGAAGAAATTGGGAAGAAGAAAAAATATTTTCTTCCCAATTTTGAACAACAAAATCGGCACTAAGGGGAGAAGGAAGGAAGAGAGATTTTTCAATTTCCAAAGAATTGAATTGTATGATTTATGAATGACCCAATGTGACGACCCGTCACATTTAAAATAAATTAAATCAGAGACAACAGCAGAAGTCTTTTATTTTAAGAAAATTGGCGTGGTTTTGTTTGAAAATTGGCTAGCCAAAAACCTGTTTACATCCTAATTTTCAAATCTAATAAAATCACATGGACTTTAAGTCCCAATCAGGAGTTCAAATATTTCATATCATAAAACCACATCAAAAGATCTTATGAGCTAAATACAACATATACATCATCAAAGTCTTTGAAATTCACAAAAATAATTACATAGACTTTACAACAACGAGTCCATCTCGAGGTCAACATCCCTCGATCACGCAACACCATCTCCTCTCCCTCAACCTCTAGCCAGGGCATTACCTGAAATTTTTGTAATATCATAAGCTAACAATTAAAGCCCAGTGAGAATAAGAAGCATAAAAAGTAAAGATAGACCTCAAACTCGCATTTCGATTTGTATCCCATTAATTCGACACAATTCACTCCTAAAGTCCTCCAAACTCTAGGTAATTTCTTTCTAAACTTGCAAAGGATGATAATACTAATACTCGTAGTCAATCCTCATCCAATTACTTATTATGACATAAATAAGAATAATAAATAAAAGGGTAAAATGCAAATAAGACCCCTGTGGTCTTTTCAAAATGCATGAACACCCCCTATACTTTGAAAATGGCAAATCGCACCCCTGTGGTTCTAATTTTTTTCAATCAGACCCCTCCCCTTCAATGTTAATAATTTTCTTTTAGCCACAACTTCTTCGTTTGAACTCCGATTTGGACAATTCAAGATGTTTTGGAATCCTCATTTTAGGCTCTACATGTATGTCACTTCGAAACTTTGAAAGCATTAATAAATAAAATATTTTATTAACATCGAAACACTAAGTATGATTGACATCGTTAACTCTTTTGGTTATTGATTATTTCAAAGTTTTGAAGCGACGATTATGTAAAGCCGGAAATGAAGATTCCAAAACATCTTGAATCATCAAAATCGGAGTTCAAACGAAGAAGTTATGGCTAAAAGAAAATTATTGACATTGAAGGGGAGGGGTCTGATTGAAAAAAATTGGAACCACAGGGGTGCGATTTGCCATTTTCAAAGTACAGGGGGTGCTCATGCATTTTGAAAAGACCACAGGGGTGTTATTTGCATTTTACCCTAAATAAAACTTTGCATAAATATAACATCTCGATTCTCTTTCTCCATCTATCATATGCATAAAAGTAATGAGTACATCCCGTAGGATACGCATTCGCCATTTATGCATGAAATGAAGGTAATGTGGATTTTAATTCACATACTATCCACCTTTATCCTTATGTATGAAGTAGCGTGAACTTTTTACGTAATATACACCAGTACTTATGCATGGAAGTAGCGTGGACTTTTCCCGTAGTATCCACCAGTACTTATGCATGCAAGTAGTGTGGACTTTTCTCGTATTCCACCATTAACCTTTCGTTTTTCTTTCTCACTTTCTTTTCTTTTCAATGATGCGAGATGTTATGCATATGCTTGCATATGCTTGCAAAAGTAAATAAGTAAATGTAAATGATAAAGTAACCGAAACATGCATAAAGTAAAGGAGCAAAAGTAAAGACATAAAGTAAAGGACATAAGTAAAATAGATAGTAATCTCGGACGAACGATATGTCGATCGAACTCCGGTATCAATAATAATAGTCGAATCATAACTTAAACGATTAACCTATACCTTCAAGGATTCTAAACTTTCAACATAATCCGAAGTTCTATTAATCGTTCTAAATACAAGTTGGATATTTTAACTTCCAATGATCCAACCTAAGCTTCGAAACGAATCTAACTTAGAACTTTCTAAGGTTCAATACTTTCCTAGAGAACTCTTAAGTTCTAACTTAAAGGATTAACTTCTAATCCTAAGGGCACTAACTCACATCCCTCTAATCTTAGATTCGGTTTCTAGTCTTAGTTTCAAATTCTACAAACCTTCATACTCATTCACTTTCTATAGTTACTTTAAATCCTAACTATTCTCACCTTAAAGAAAGTTGACTTCGCTCCTAAATACGGAAGAGCGATCAATCAAACGGTTCGAAAACACCTACAATTGAATTATATTACACAATTAATAAATTACCAACTATCGATCAAACAACAACTAAACATACAAAACGACGAAAAACCCAACAAATCCCCACAAGAGGCCCATGGCCCTATCATGAAAATTGGGTCTCAGGTTTGGTTTTCCGGCTTTTAGGCAATTTAAAAGTGTTTCGAGTTGGTTTTAAGAAAATTCGATATTCCCGATTTCAATGGGTATCGATAATTAGGGTTTTTGAACATTAAGCCCTTTCCCGAATTGAATTTAAATAAACAATATAACATTAATTTATAACCCATAATCAAACCCAAAAGGGTAAAATTCAAACGGGAAGGGTTTCGACTGAAACTCAGTTTTAGGGTTATGGGAAAGTTCCCAAAAACTCATAAAACTACTCCCGTAATTACAAACACCGAGTTCTACAACACGAAATCGAAGGAAATCAAAGAAAACTCCATTAAAACACTATTTGGAGCTTAGGGTTTGAAACTTTACTTACCGAGAACTCCGTATAACACGAGTGGCAAGTACGATGGTTGGTTGGAAATGAATCGTAGGACCGATACCTTTCCAATGGACCCGGAATCAAGTCGATCGAGCAAGAAACGAACGAAAATCAAATTTGGGAAATGGGGGAAGGAGGCCCATGGTTTTGGAAGAGAGAAATGAAGAAGATGAAGTGTTTTTCTTGGTCAAAGGAAGTCAAAGAGGATATTTAATAAGAGGTGAATAGTTTTTGGATAGATTTTTTAAGAAATTGGAAATGACGGTTGCGTCTTTTTATGACTTTTGACATATAATTCGAAACCCGAACTTCTTAAACTATCCCAATGGTGATTAATAATTATTAATTGGCCCGTTAATAATTATTAATACCATTACAACGTTTTTAAATAAATAAAGCCATTAAAATGACTTAAATCGAAATAAACTACTAAATTCTAATTTACCGATAAATAAATAAACTTTAATTACTTAAAATAAAATAAAACAAATAAATAAATAATTTTTTTTATCACAAAATAACGGGACGTTACACCTAACCCTCCTATTTATAGAAAAATAGGAATCCTAATCACATTAGGATTAATCTATAGAGATAAATACAAAAAGAAAAATGATTATCTCTTTCCTTTATCTTGCAATTTCGAAAATGCCATAGATAAATAGGAGAATATTTTATTTTCTTTATTTTATTTATCTTGGTTAAATAAATCTATGTAATTATTTTATGATATAATTCAAACAATTATCTCCTCCTAAAATACATGGCATGGCCGAAATTACAATTAATAATTAATAAATAATTCTAATTTATATAATTAATTATTTTGGGCCAATCTCAATTGGGTTCATTAATCCAATTGGGCTTGAAACTCTCTCTTAAATTAATAAGTCCAACTTAATTAATTTATTTATTAATTACCATTTAAATAAAATATTTTATTTAAACAATTAATAATATTAATATTTTCTCCCGACTAAATATTATCAAATTTATATTTAATTATTAATTTCCATTTAAATAATTTTCATTATTTAAATAATTAATAATAAATATTATAATCATTAATTTCCATTAAATAAACTCATTATTTAATTAATAATTTTATTGACAATATTTTATTATTAATTAATTAATTTTAATTATTAATTTCCGTTCAAATAAAACTAATTATTTAAACAATTAATAATTGTTAATTAATTTCAAATTATTAGTTACCATTTAAATATACTCAATATTCAAATAATTAGTAATATCTAATTAATAATATTTCATTATTAACTTCCTGTTTAAATAAACTCATTATTTAAACAATTAATAATGTTTATATTAATTACCGTTTAAATATACTCAATATTTAAACAATTAATATTACCTATTTTAAATAATTCACTTTACTTAAAATTTTCATTTCTACTTGATTTCGTGACTACGATATTTGGGCTAGCAGAGGGACCTGATGGACCTATAGATCATGGGCTTAATAATTAGTCAATTAAGTGATTAACACATAATCAGTTAATTACTTATTATCTAACTATGAATAATTTCACTATAGATTCATAGTTGAACTCCTCTCACTATAGATGAGTTATTGTCCATTTAGTTTATCTTTATTTTTATCTATGATATTATCCTTCACGTGGAACCCTCATAATTACAGGTGGATAAATCTACCGTTTTGCCCCTGTAATTACCGCTTTATCCTTGTGTTCCCGCTGATTCTCCAATGAACTTTATCTTTAGTCTAACTAGAGATAAGATACTTCTCTGATCAATAGAAGTCGTGACGTCACTTGTTCATGTCTCGAATCAGTACATCAAGGGAGTTTCCTAAAGTTCCTAAAATGTTTAGGTTTCGCACTGATACCATTAATTTATAGGAAAGTTATGAATTCCATCTCGTGAAAATGAGTTCCTAGCTACTTATCTAGTCATGTTCCCAAAACAGAAGTGTATTGAGCATTCTTACAGATCGCTCTCAACTATGTGAATCAAATAACATAACTCCACAAATAGGAGTCCGCATTTCACTCAGGATTGAGATCTATCACGGTTGATAAACTTAGTTTGATATTCGATTATTTCTCGTAAACGGTACTAATGAGAAATTTGATCGAACATCGTGGTCCTGTCTTATACAATCAACATTGCATATGATACTTCCATTTCATGTCTTCCACATGAATGATCAGGATTAGATCATTTGTCTATAAACAAAATGCGAAGCTATCAACAGTGTTACCAGGATAAGGTTCCCAAACGTTATCCATTTATTGTAGACACTTTTAAGTTACTATGACGACCCGTCACTTTTAAATAAATTAAATTTAGAGAAAACAGCGGAAGTCTTTTAATTTACTAAAAATTGGCGTGGTTTTGTTTGAAAATTGGCATGCCGAAAACTTGTTTACATCCTAATTTTTAAATCTAATAAAATCACATGGACTTTAAGTCCAAGATCAGGAGTTCAAATATGTATATCATATAAACATCAACATTAGGCTCTTAGGAGCCAAATACAAAATACAATTCATTAAAATTCTTAAAGTTCATCAAAATAAGACATAAACTTTACAAATCCATTAGTCCATCTCGAGGTCAGCATCCCTCGATCACGCAGCACTACCTCCTCTTCCTCGACCTCTAGCCAAGGCATTACCTGAAATTGGTTGTAATATCATGAGCTAACAAACTAAGCCCAGTGAGAATAATAAGCATAAAAAGTAAAGATAGACCTCAAACTCGCATTTCAATTTGTGTCCAAATATTCCGACACAATCCTCCCTAGAATTCTCCAAAGTCTAGGTCATTCTATTTCATACTTTCCAAATGATGATACTAATTAGCACACTTAGTCTAATTATTCATCCTTTAACTTTTATAACACAATTAACTCCTAAAGTCATTCAAACTCTAGGTAATTTCATTTATACTTTTTAAGGATGATATTACTAATAATCATAGTCAATACTCATCCATCAACATCTTTATGTCAAAGGTAATAAAAGTAAATAAACTTTGCATCATATTTAACATCTCAATTCTCTTTTTCATCAATCATAAATATGAATGCATGAGAGCATCCCGTAGGATTCGCATATGCCCTTATGCATGAGGAGGTAACGTGGTCTATCCCATAGGATCCATCGTTCATTCACCCTCCTTTTCTTTCTCACTTTCTCTTTTCTTTCAATGATGGTAACGTGGTATATCCCGTAGGACCCATCGTTCCCCCAATCATTTATTTCTCACTTTCTCTTTTCTTTCAATGATGGTAACGTGGTATATCCCGTAGGACCCATCGTTCCCCCAATCATTCTTTCTCACTTTCACACTTATTTTCCATGATGCGATATGGTATGATGCAATATGATGTTTTATAGCGTAAATAAATAAAGTGCGTAATTAAGATAACCATCACAAACATAAAGTAAATGGCATAAAGTAAAGAACATAAGTAAATGACTTAAAGTAAAATAGATAAGAATCTCGGACGAACGATATGACGATCGAACTCGATAACAAATAATAAAATTAGAAACATAACTTAAACGATTAACCTATGCCCTCCGGATTCTAAACTTCCAAAAATAATCCGAGGTTCTATTAACCGTTTTAAAAACAAGTTGGATCTTTTAACTTCCAATGATCCAACCTAAGCTTCGAAACGAATCTAACTTAGAATCTTCTAAGATTCAACACTTTCCTTGAGAACTCCTAAGTTCTCACTTAAAGGATTAACTCTTAATCCTAAGGGCACTAACTCACATCCCTCTAATCTTAGGTTCGGATTCTAATCTTAGTTTCAAACTCTTCAAACCATCATACTTGTCCGCTTTCTATAGTTACTTTAAATACTAATCATTCTCACCTTAGTTAAAAGATGACTTTGTTCTTAAGTCCGAAGGAGCGATCAACCACGAGGTTCAAAAACACCTACAAACGAATTATATCGTAACAATCAATAACTTTACCAACTATCGATTAAACAACGACTAAACAAGCAAAAAGACGAAAATCCACCAAACTTCCCCTTTGAGGCCCACGGCCCTCTCATCAAAAATGAGTCTCGGGTTTGGTTTTTCGGCTTTTTGGCAAATCAAAATACGTTTTGAGTTGGTTTTAATCAAATTCGATAATCCCGATTTCAATGGGTATCGATAATTAGGGTGAACATTAATCCCTTTCCCGAATTGAATTTAAATAAACATTCATTCATTAATTTCTAACCCATTTTCAATCCCAAAAGGGTAAATTTCAAACGGAAAGGGTTTCGACTGAAACTCGGTTTTAGGGTTATGGGATAGTTTCCAAAAACACTTAAAACTACTCCCGAATTGACAAACACAGAGTTCCACGGCAAGAAATCGAAAGAAAACAAGTAAAACTCCATTAAAACACTATTTGGAGTTTAGGGTTTCAAGAGAAACTTACCGAGAACTCCTTGGATCTCGAGAGAAACGGACGATGGCTAGGTGGAAAGTGATCCTAGACCCGAGGGCTTTCCAAAGGACCCGGAATCAAGTCGATCGGGCAAGAAATAAACAAAAACCAAAAATCCCCTTTGCTCTCTTGAGACCCACGGGTATGGAGGAGAAAATGAAGAAGTGTTGGTAAATTTTTTGTGGTCAATGACTCATTTAAAGAAGAAGCTCAAATAGTATTTAGATATTTTGCAAATTGGGTAATTACGGTTTTGCCCTTTTATGACTTTTGGCTTAAAAACGAATCCCGAATATCTCAAACTATCCCAATGGTGATTAATAATTATTAATTGGCCCGTTAATAATTATTAATACCATTAAAACGTATTGAAATAAATAAAGCCATTAAAATGCATTAAAATGAAATAAATTACTAAATTCTAATTTAATAATAAATAAATGAACTTTAATTACTTAAATTAAAATAAAATAAATAAAAGTTTTTTTTTTATCACACAAAAAATAACAGGACGTTACAGTTACTCATCTCGACTTTAATCTTCTCGTATGACTCACATACTAAGTCGTGATTTCATAAGAGTGACTTAGGGTTTTACTATTTGAATGTTCGATATTAGTATATTTCCATATATTCCTAATGTCGTCAATTGAATCAGTCTAGAAAATATAAAGAACTTATGTTTATTTATTTAATTTATTCGAAATAAATTATATTTATTAAATAATTACAAGTTCTAGGACACCATTCCTAATAGACCGGTCAACGAGTTGACTTTTTTTTTTCCAACTTAACTCAACTTGGTTTTTGATAGTTAATTTCTTGTTGAGTCTTGATAGGATTTGATTTTTCTAAAAGCCCCGCACTTTTCGTAGACTTAGAATTTTTTCTTTTTTTAAATTCTTTTACTAGGTGCGGGTTGTTAAAGCCTTGCACTCCCTAGTAGATTTAGAATTTTTTAGTCGTTTTAAATTCTTCCACCAGGTGCAGCTCGTGCGAGCCCTGCACTCCCTAGTAGACTTAGACTTTTTTTTAGTTGTTAAAAACTCTTCCACCAGGTACGGCTCATGCGAGCCCTACACTCCCTAGTAGATTTAGAATTTTTTTTCTTCTTTTAAATTCTTTTACTAGGTGCGGATCGTTAAAGCCTTGCACTCCCTAGTAGATTTAGAATTTTTTAGTCGTTTTAAATTCTTCCACCAGGTGCGGCTCGTGCGAGTCCTGCACTCCCTAGTAGACTTAGAATTTTTTTTAGTCGTTTTGAATTCTTCCCCCAGGTGCGGACCGTGTGGACCGTGCACTCTCTAGTAGACTTAGAATTTTTTTAGTCGTTTTAAATTCTTCCACCAAGTGCAACTCGTGCGAGCCCTGAACTCCTTAGTAGACTTAGAATTTTTTTTAAGTCGTTTTAAATTCTTCTTCCAGGTGCGGCTCGTGAGAGCCCTACACTCCTTGGTAGACTTAGATTTTTTTAGTCATTTAAAATTCTTCTACCAGGTGCGGCTCGTGCAAGCCCTGCATTCCCTGGTAGACTTAGAATTTATTAGTCGTTTTAAATTCTTCTACCAGGTGCTGGCTCGTGCAAGCCCTGACTCCCTCGTAGACTTAAAATTTATTAGTCGTTTTAAATTCTTCTACTAAGTGCAGCTCTTGCGAGCCCTGCACTCCCTAGTAAACTTAGAATTTTTTTATTTAGGTCTTCCACCGTGGCAAACTTAGAACTTTTTGTAGTAGATTCACGTAGTTGGCCCCTACTCGAGTAGAGTTTTACGTCTTCAAATCTAGCTATCCTTTTTCTAGGGGTGAACCTGTACTGGATCATCTTTCTCCACTTGATAGAGATTCTCTTTCTTCACTAAATGGGTTAGGATCCCTTTCTGAAATCAACGCGGTGTTGGATGTCGAAAATATGATCTCCCTTGTCTCTCTCCCGTCGGTGAGAGGAAGTTTGGGCCTCATGGGCATTTTTGATGTATCTGATTCTCCCAATCCTTCCCCTTCTGACCCGATCGTTAGAGAATTAAGGAGGAAGAAAAAAAAACTTGCTCGAAGGGTAAGAAATCCAAGTCCAGGTCTGTTCTTTCTGTTTTTGTGCCCTTAATAGGAGAGGGCTTCTACCCGTTGGATAACACCAACGTCTCAAATCTTTCTGGATCCCCCACCCTCCAATCGGTTGCTGAGGAAGCCGGGGGAAAAATAAGAAAAAGTATAGGTCAAAAGCGGTGAGGGAGGAGAGAGGCCCTACCCATTATGTGTCTAGGATGACGCAAGAGCGTATTGATGAGTTGAGGGTAGAGTATGTTATTCCTCCAGACTTTGAGATGGGGCTCCCAACTGAGTCAAAGTGGGTCTATCTTTCCCTGGGGGAGGGATGGACTGCCCTCTATCTGATGTTTTTCAAGTGTGGAGTTCGGTTTCCTCTTCCTCCCTTGTTAGTAGACCTCTTTTATGGGTTTGGGATCACTATAGCTCACCTTATGTCGATTACCTTGAGAACCCTGGCTACTTTCATGGTCTTGTGTTCGGGTTTAGGCATTCTCCTGACTTTGGGGATGATATCCCATTATTGGAAGATTCGTCTGAATTCCCAAGACAAGAAGCGTTTCATCCTCTAGAGCAGCCAATGTCTTGGCCTGGTTGAAGATTAGACCACGGGGGATAAGGGTTGGAAGGAGGAGTTGTTCTTTATCTACGGTCCCATCTTGGAAGAGGGTAGGATCATTCCTACTTCGTGGATGGACGATGATGAGGGACTAGGTCTTCATTTTGTCTTTTTACCATCTTAACTATTGTGTTTACTTGATGATTTTGTGTTTTCTTTTCAGCATGATTTTCTTTCAACAAGCATCTCCAAGGACGAACTCTCACGTTGCGAGCTCCTAGATAGGTTTGGTCCTTTCGATTGGGAGGAATTTGCTCAAGAGTCTTGGGTAATCTTCACAAACTTGTGGTCCCCTCTGGATGGATTTGTGCCTGTCGTCCCCCGTAAGTGTCTCTACTCGGACTTCTATCTTTTCTATTTCTCTGGTATACGCTCGCACAGCTTACCAAATAAGGTACTTTTTTTAGGTTTAAGCAAGAGGATGTCCGAGAAACGGCTTCTCCCCGTTCTGAATTCTACTGACTCGTCTGCTTTCCTGGCCTTTCTTGAGGAAGCAAGGAGGAGGAAGGATGAAGCAGAGCCTCCACAAAGTCAAAAAGGAAAATAGGTGATCGAATATAGCTGGGCTCCAGAACCTACTACGGTTCCGCTCTGAAGCAGAAGAAGAGCAGGAAGATTGAAGCATACGAGCGTGCGGTAAGGGCTGTAGATGATTTCGTATAGAAGCATCCGAAGATGGTCTACCAATCCTTTCTCCCTGAATCTAATGTGTCCCCTTTAAATTATTATGATATCCTTTCTTTTGACTCTGTGGGGCTTAAACAGTATATTTCTTCGCCGCCACAGGATTTGATCGTCGATGAACCTGTTCATCCTTTGGTTCCAGATCCCCTCCGCCTCAAGAATTGAGGTCGATCTACTGACTGATGTTCTGGTGTTGGCGGACGAAGTTTTCACTCTTGGTGGACCACTCCAGTTGCTTAGAAGGTTCGTGTCACCCTGGGGACTGAGTACGACCTTCACTCCCTTTTTGAGGAGCATACATGTCGGTAGGCTTTTGATGCGATCAGATACTATCCGAACATGGGGGCTCTTCATTTGGCCCTTCTCGTCGATCATGCGAACGAAGGGAAGACTCTAGAAAACATATACCATAGCATTTTATTGGTGAGTGTGCCAAGCTTACTTTTGCTCTCCTTTTCTTGTTCTCCTTTTAGCCTTAATTTTCGTGAATGTTCTTTTGCTTGTTCTCCTTAGGGGGCTCAGGTTTTATCCCAGTTGACCTTGAACATGGAAAACTTGAGGCCGAAGTACCGTGACTTAGAGCTCGAGGTGGTCGATCTAAAGAAAGAGTTGGACAAGTACCGAACTGGCCACTTCGAGTCTGCCATTGCGGAGGCTATACGATTGAAGACTCGCCTTCAGGAGGCTGAAGTAGAGATTTCCAAAATGAAAACTGAGGTTTATGATCTGAGGGACGAAATCGGGAGTGTCAAAGTGGAGAACAGCTTTTTTCGGGAAGCTAATAATGCTATGAATAAACTTTTGGATGTGTTCGAAGATGAGCGAAAAGGAAACCAGTGGCTTTTAGATCTCGAGATCGAAGTGAAATCTAAGGCCAAAGATAATCTTTGTTATTCGGAGGAGTCTTCACAGAATATCAGGGAGAAGCTGGCTGCTGCCAATCTAAAGATTACAACCTTAAGTTCTCAGGTAGCCGAACTTCTCCCTCTAAAGTAGAAAATTAGAGCCTTCAAATTGAACTGACTAAAGTGGTGGAGTTGTTCGAACAAACCATGCTTCTTGGAATGGAAATCGGAGGGATGATATCATGTTGGCATTGCCTGTAGATATGATAGATCAATTCAGCCCAATCCGACATCGTAGGGTCGTTGGGCTCCAGGCTTAACTGATTGAGCAGGCCAATAAGTTAGCCCCTCTTCAATGCGATGCTCCGGTAGAAGACGGCATTGGAGGGGATGAATTGCATCCAACATATGGGGATGGTAAAACTGCGGTTGATGGCACCTCCCTGACTTCCCCTTCTACTTCGCACATCTCTCTCTCTCTCTGACTGATTTCTGGTTGGGTAGAATCCAGATTGTGGAGCCCTTCCTTTAACAATGTTTTTATTTTTCCCTTTGTTTGTCGTTTTCCCTTTTAAGTCACTATTTTTAATTCAAAACATAATTTATCCACAACTTGACTTACTTCCTATTCACGTTCTGCTTTGCCCCACATTCTTTATCTTCCTTGATTTTTGCTAGTCTTGCTTTCTTTAAGATTTTTCTTGAATCTTGGACTTTGTTTCTCAGAGAAGTCTTAGGTTTCCGAGGGGAAGCCTTGACACTTGGATGGGCTATGGTTCTTGCTTCCGAAGAAGGCTTTGATACTTGGGCGGACCAGGGCTGTAAAACCTCGTAACGAGAAAGTTAAAAATGAATATTAATTTTAAAATAATATTAATCAGGCTTGATCGATTAATTAGAGCAGAAATACCGTGTTATTTCAAAAATGGTATTATGGTAATTTTTCCCGAAAAACCTCGAAATTTTAACCATGTGAGTTGAAAAATATTTTGTCATGAAATTGATCGTCTCGATGTGAAGATTCCAACGCAACTGACGGTTTGTCATTCTAAGACCCGATGATCAAGTTATAAACGTTTTAAGGTGAGTGGCATTTTCGTAAATATGATAACTCGGGATTTAAACCTAAAGGAGGACTTCTCATTATCAATTTTCAGAATTCATTCTCTCCTTCTCTTCCTCTCACACCGCCGCCGCCCCCATTGGAGACTCCCGGAAGGTTTGCTCGATTTCCTTCATCAATTGTACTTTAATCCGTGTTCCAATCTCATATTCGAAGTGGTTGGGGACTACCTTTGTAATCAAAAGAGGTAATTTTTCTCCCCTTGGTTTCCCCTAGTGCCGCCGACCCTCTTAAGGTTTTTAGGAGTTGATTTCTTCATCAATTCCTATTAATAGGTATCTGTTTTGATCGTGGGAATTCGTTAGTCAAGGTTCGTAGTCCGGATCCCTGATTTCCTATCATTGGGTGAGTATTTAGATTGGTTTTTCATTCTTTTCAAATATGGAATTTTTTTTATTTATCAAATTTTAATGTTCTTGAACCTTGCCCAAAAACTCATTCCATATTGCCTTTTGTTAATTAATAGTACGCCTAAAACTTTTTCGGTGTTGATCCCTTTTGCCTAAAACTAAAACCTATCAATACCGATCACCCGGAACCCGAAACCGAGACCAAACCATGACCCGTAGGCAACGGTTCAGCCACGACAAAAGACAACAGCGCCGTAGCTGCTGTCTCCTTCAAACAACGGTTGTTCGTCATTTGCCTTTTTCCTGATCTTCGAGCCGTTGAACCCCAATCTTTTTAACACCTCTTGGTACTATTTTACCATGAAAAATTATTGTTAAGGTTCAGGTCTTATTTGTGGTGGAAACTAGCTTGGAAATTGAAAATTTAGCAAAGACAAGGTGAGTTAACGGTTTAGTCAACAGTGAGGTTTTAGAGAAATCTAAGGCTCTTATAGTAGTTTATTCATTCCATTATATTTAATCATGATATTCTGGAATTTTTGGATGAATTTGGACCATCGAATATATCATTTTTAATTTGGGAGAAATTAGATATTCGGTTAGAGCTAAAATAGTCAATTTTCGATAAAAGAGAGTTTTCTTTACATCGAATTGATTCTGATTGAGATGAATGTTAATTCTGGAAATTATGGAGTTTTAAGATGAGTTTTGATATTGGAATCATAAGAAAATTCTATTGGGAGAATTAACTTTTTCGGTTAGAACTAGTTTAGGCTTTTTCGACGAAAATTGAAGTTTTTAGATTCGAATTGCCTCTGATTTATTATAAGTTTAAATCTGGAATTATTTGGAGATATTTAATGTTAAATGCCTTGAGTTTTGAGTTAGGGAGCATAAAATTTCACTTTCCATGTTTCGGCAGTTTTCGGCAGTTTTGTGAAATTTATATATTGAGTTGGGGCTGCTGTGTTTTCATGCTTGTAATTGAATTTTGGCTATCATTATCTTTTTGTGTAATGATGTTTGAAATGATATTGATGTTCACATTGGATTTTTTTACTAGTGTTGAGGCTACGAGCTCAACACTAAGTCATGTTAGTTATGGAAAAGTCCATAACCGAGTACTAATGTTCATTGCTCGTATGAATGAAACATTAGGGGAATATCAGTTATAGTTGAGGCTATAACCAAGTACTAAGAAGAGGTAGTAGTTCCGAGGAACCGCCTACTTTGTGGATTTTGTGAATAATAATGTTTGTTAAGTTAAAGCATGTTAGTGGTTTGGGAAATTGATAAATATTGTGAGAGTGTATGTTTGGGATGTCTTGGGTAAGAAACTAGTGAAAGTTGTCTACCACTGTAAAGTATGTTTTATTGAGAAACATTGAATATGGAACCCGGTAGTGTTGCCTATTCATGTAAGAAGTTATTATGTATTGCCTTGAATATGGAGCTAGTTAGAGTTTCCTATTCATGTATGAGAATGAGATTATGAAAAGTGTGGATATTTACAATGGTTATGAAAACAGAAAGATTGGTGATCTAAGTGAGATTGGTGGTTAAAGGTATTGGATATGGAATTAGTGAGAATTGCCTATTCATGTAAGCGAGTTAGACTTGAAGTTTTAAGTGATTTTGTGCCTTAGATGTTATTGGAGAGTGCTTGCAAGTGCTTGGGACTGGGTTTGAATTGTTAGAGACTATTTAAGACTTCATCTTTGATTAAGTCGTTTTCTCACTGGCTTTAGCCTCACAGTGCTATCTCTTTTTTTTTTTTTTAGGTAACAATGGACCGAGAGGTGGCGGTTGATGATGTGGAAGAGATGAGGGTTCATGTCGTGGTGGCCAGATATCACTTTTACATATTTATTTATTCATTCTTGTTGATGAATAAATTATTGAGTTTTTATCATTTTAACTGAATTATGGGATTTTGAGATTTTGTTTAGTCTTTAAAGTTTTATTTGTTTGACGACAAGTTATTGCCTCATTGATATTCTTTTTTCAATTTTGTAACTCCGGAGTTATTATTTAAATAAATATTCATTTGATTTAATTTAATTTTCGTATTTTCAATAAATGCTATTTATTGAGTCTTCCGCTACTTTTAAATATGTTTGTTTTAGACTCTAAAAAGTCAGGTCTTTACAGTTGGTATCTAAGTCTTTTGGTTTTGAAGACCGTATGTTAAACATACACATTTTCTTTTGACATGAACCTCATCTTCACACTCACCGGCGTCAAGTATCTCAAGTAGTAGTCTCTAAATTCATTCCTTGTCCAAGTAGTATGATAATTATTTGTTTGACACTTAAACTGATAAAGTCTCGATATTGATAGTAGGTTGTTGTTATAGGATGCCTCCTGTAGTTATACCTGGTAGAAGAAGAGGTCGTGGTAGAGGCCAAGGTAGGGGAGGGCGCGGCCGAGGTCGTGGTGCCAACCCCGAGTACCAAAGCGACGTCGAGTCGTCGAATGAAGTTAAGTCTTATGCTACTCCTAATGTGGAGAGAGATGATGGATTTTTAAATCCAGCTGGATTAGAGGAATAGAGGAATGTTCCAATAGCTCCCCGGGTACCTCTGTTGTTCAGGGCTAGTTTGTGCCCCAGATTGAGTTAGATGAGATGCGTAGAGCATTAGTTAGAGTTGGGGGAGTGACTAAGGAGACTAGAATGCTGAAAGTTTATAATGTATACATTTCATTGGAGTTTAATGGAAGTTTTATTGAGTTGAGAAGGTTTATAGATGTATTACCGGAGTTTAGAGAGCTCGCGAGTTATAAATTTCTTAAAAAGATTGAAGTTTAATTGTGGAACCTTTTCTTTCTTTGGTGTTACACACTAGTGGTGCTTGAGGATTTGATCTTCGAGTGAGTATGAGCCAATGATTATTACGAATCAAGAAATTGTGCAAAGTGTAAATATAAGATTGTGGATTTAAACCTGATATTTGTTTTAAAGTGAATTATGGGGTAGTTGTTTGTTTCAGTGGTTGTACCACTAGTTTTATTGAAACGAGTAGGGTATTATGAGCTAATTTGTACAACAAGTTGACAAGTAGCCATAAACTTATGAGTATGATAAAGAAGGAAATAAAATTGAAGGATTGAAATAAACCTACTCCTAGAGAGATTAATCGTAGCTCTACCTATCTTGTGGTAGAAGAACCGGGTGACTCGAGTTGAGCAAGAACGTGAGATCCATTATTTAGATATAACGAAAATTAATGAATTTGGACCATCAAAGATATCATTTTTAATTTGGGAGAAATTAGATTTTCGGTTAGAGCTAAAATAGTCAATTTTCGGTAAAAGTGAGTTTTCTTTACATCGAATTGATTCTGATTGAGATGAATGTTAATTTTGGAAATTATGGAGTTTTAAGATGTGTTTTGTTATTGGAATCATAAGAAAAATCTATTGGGAGAATTAACTTTTTCGGTTAGAACTAGTTTAGGTTTTTTCGACGAAAATTGAAGTTTTTAGATTCGAATTGCCTCTGATTTATTATAAGTTTAAATATGGAATTATTTGGAGATGTTTAATGTTAAATACCTTGAGTTTTGAGTTAGGGAGCATAAAATTGCAATTTCCATGCTTCGGCAGTTTTCGACAGTTTTGTGAAATTTATATATTGAGTTGGGGCTGCTGTGTTTTCATGCTTGTAATTGAATTTTAGCTATCATTATCTTGCGTATAATGATGTTTGGATTGATATTGATGGCCAGCTTGAGATTGTTTACTAGTGTTGAGGACGAGCTCAACACTAAGTCATGTTAGTTATGGAAAAGTCCATAACCGAGTACTAATGTTCATTGCTCGTATGAATGAAACATTAGGGGAATATCAGTTATAGTTGAGGCTATAACCAATTACTAAGAAGTGGTAGTAGTTCCGAGAAACCGCCTTCTTAGTGGATTTTGTGAATGATAATGTTTGTTAAGTTAAAGCACGTTAGTGGTTCGGGAAATTGATAAAGATTGTGTGAGTGTACGTTTGAGATGTCTTGGGTAAGAAACTAGTGAAAGTTGTCTACCCATGTAAAGTATGTTTTATTGAGAAACATTGAATATGGAACTCGGTAGTGTTGCTTATTCATGTAAGAAGTTATTATGTATTGCCTTGAATATGGAGCTAGTTAGAGTTGCCTATTCATGTATGAGAATGAGATTATGAAAAGTGTGGATATTTACAATGGTTATGAGAACGGAAAGATTGGTGATCTAAGTGAGATTGAATATGGAATTAGTGAGAATTGCCTATTCATGTAAGCGAGTGAGAATTGAAGTTTTAAGTTATTTTGTGCCTTAGATGTTATTGGAGAGTGTTTGAGTGCTTGGGACTCGGTTTGAATTGTTAGAGACTATTTAAGACTTTATCATTGATTAAGTCGTTTTCTCACTGGCTTTAGCCTCACAGTGTTATCTCTTATTTTTTTTCAGGTAACAATGGACCGAGAGGTGGTGATTGATGATGTGGAAGAGATGAGGGTTCATGTCGTGGTGGCCACATATCACTTTTACATATTTATTTATTCATTCTTGTTGATAAATAAATTATTGAGTTTTTATCGTTTTAACTTAATTATGGGATTTTGAGATTTTGTTTAGTGTTTAAAGTTTTATTTGTTTGAGGACAAGTTATTGCGTCATTGATATTTGTTTTCAATTTTGTAACTCCAAAGTTATTATTTAAATAAATGTTCATTTGATTTAATTGAATTTTCGTATTTTCAATAAATGTTATTTATTGAGTCTTCCGCTGCTTTTAAATATGTTTGTTTTATACTCTGAAAAGTCGGGTCTTTGCAAGGGCTTTTGCTTCTGGAGAAGGTTTTAAGTTGCTCAGATAGACCGAAGCTTTCACTTTCGAAGAAGGCCTTGACGCTTGGACGGACCAAGGCTTTTGGCGCTCTAATACTCCAGCAGTTTTTCTTCCAAAGAAGGCTTTAGTTGCTCGGACGGACCGAGCCTTTTGCTTCTGTAGAAGGCTTTAGTTGTTTGGATGAACCGAGGCTTTCGCTTTCGGTGAAGGCTTTAGTTGCTCAGACGGATCGAGGCTTTCGCTTCTGAAGAAAGCTTTAGTTGCTCGGACGGACCGAGGTTTTCGCTCCCTAAGAAGGCTTTAATTCTAATACTTGTGACACATATAATTTTTAAATACAAAGTAAAATATATCATTTCCTTTTTTTTTTCCTTGTACATTTCAAAATAAATAATGAAATTTAAATTTGAATCTTCAGCTATTCAGGTTACCTTTCAATCTTCATCACTCTCAATGACAACCATTCGTATACTTTTTCGCTTTGACGAGGCAAGTTGATCTCTGAGATAGCGATTCTTCTCCTTGTAATAATCCAGGAGGTTCTTAGCCACTCGTATGCGTTCTTGGAGCACTTCGAAATGCTCTGAAAGGCTGTAACCCGCTACGTCTGTGAGGAGTTCCCACTTCTCACTAAGGGTGTGGTTTTCCTTTTCCAGATGGTTCGCCTTCTCGTTAAGCGCCTCCTGAGCCTTTCAAGCTTTGTTGAGCTCGTGTCTCTAGCTTGTGATTTTTGAATATTAAGACTTTCTTGGTCACCCTTGAAGCCACAGTTGTATAGTTCATCATTCTTGTCAGTAGTGATAAGAGAAAAGTGATGGATACTTGTAGGAAACCTTCATTTTATAGTGGATGAATGGCTGTATCCAGTCAAAAGTTGAAGAGACTTTCATTTAATTCAAAGTCACTCGCCGCTTTTAGGGTGTTTCATCTCTCGAGGCGATGACGTAACGTTGTGACTGGTCGTGTTAATCGCCAACTGTCCTCATCAAATTCCCTTAAATGCGCCTAATTAATGGATATTAACCACTTCAATCATGGATTAATGCCCACGTCGCTTCGCATGCGGTGCCAGTAGTGTAACCACACGGGATCTTGGACATGTGTCACGATCTCAACGGTCGTTTGGCCCTTTAAATAGGTTTGGATGAACGCTTTCACTCCTCATTGTAAATTTCTTTCAAAAAGTACTGTTCATCTTTTGCTACCAAACCTCTTGATACAGACACATGCCTTTTATTTCCATGGGGGTTTCCTCGCTCCTTTCTGATTATTTTCCATGTTTGGCCATTTGCCTTCTTGGCCTTTCCAAGGAACACTTGGATGTGATCTTCCATGCCTATTGGGTTTCTCCCGGTTTGCTTGGATCACTTGGGTGTGATCCTCAACGCATGTGAGGATCTACCTGAGATCTTAGGCTATTCGTGTAAACCTCTCGCTCTGCCTCTCTCCGTTGCTATTTCCATTCATATTTCTAGACTCGAAGAAATCAAAAAATCTGGCTGAGGGGGCAGCGCTTCGTTGCAGTTGGCGCTGCCCAAGTCTTCGTTCTTGGAAACTAACTTAGGGCGTAGACTCATCAGGCTTCTTTATGTCCCTCTAGGTCATGTTGAGTGAATGACCTGTGGTTTCGCGTGGAGCGTGCAGTCTAGAAGAAACGTGGGGTGGAGTCTCATGCTTCTCTACCCTGAGTCCGACGGACCAAGCTATCTGATGAAAATGAAAATTCTTCCTCTCTCTGGACCTACCTCAACTGTGACTTATGCAGAGAAACAGTCTTCTGTTGGTTCCTGGAGTGATGGGAAGAAAACTTTTCCTTCTGTACCTTCCTTTGTTGGCTCTGGAGGTGGGATGATTTCAACCTTCTCGGGGTAGGGTCTGGTCTCCATCATATGTTCAACCTCCAGCATCGTGAGGAGGAGGAAGGGTTCAGTTTTCCTCGGTTAGAATTCTTTGACTTTTTGGCTACGAGTTTTTCGTCTTCCCGACGGAGATCATCTTCTCCACTGCCACGACCATTTCCCTAGACAGATTCTTCCGGATCAGTACTGAATTCTTTATATTTGTGTAGATCTTGTATTCCTCTTCAGCTAAGTTCCCGACATGTGGGTCTGAGCCTTATTTGTTTGTTATGAAATAAAATTTGAAGTTTGCTCCGTACCTTAATGCTTTATTTACTTACTGTTTCTGAACGCCCGCCTAATTAATTAGAGTTTAAATGCGTAACGGATCTTGATCTTTTACCTGACCGTTTAGGTCTGTGATCCACAGTGGACTTCGTGATTCTGCTTAATGGATTAGGACTTTAGTCCACTGAGGAGTTTAGCGTTTGCCTGACGGATTAGGGCTTTTAGTTCATGGTGGACTTTAAGGTTTGCTTAACGAATTAGGGCTTTTAGTCCGCGGGAGGACTTAAGACGCTTGTAAGAAAAACTCTGTAATGTTTATATATTAACCTTGAAAGGTGGGTCGGGTCAGCTGATATTACGTAGTCTTCCTAGTTTATACATGATAAATCTTCAGGTATGTTGCATTCTAGGCCCTTGGTATATGTTTCTCGTGCTATTCTTTGAGGTGATAAGTTATTGGCTCAACTTCCTCGGTGCCTCTATATGTTTTTCAAAATAAATATATAAATTTTGAATATTTGAAAAACTACCTTTTCAAAAAGTTTCATCGACTACAATTTATTCATATGATTTAACTATTGATTAATAAACTTTTTTTTTTTCAGGTTTTATTTATTTATTTATTATTATTATTATTATTTTGGCTATAAGAGCAATTGTTACATGTAGGTGAATGTAAAAGACCACCTCTTGGAGACACCTAAACCACATATCGTTTGGTTTTTTTATTTCTATTTTTTGCCTCCATATATAGGAGATTCAAACAAAAATATTTCACATATATCTTATGGCCTCGACTATTTTCCTCATAACGTGGGATTGCACTTGACTTCATGACATATTTTGTCGTGCCCCTATGCAAGTTTGTATGTATTAATTTCATGATAGATCTCCGGGAAGGTATGAATAATTTTGTAGGATGTTTGTTGACTGACGTATCCTACGACGACACTAATCAAAACAAAATCCCTAAGACTAAAATGATGGGTTATAGTAAAAAAAAAAAGGATTAAATTAAGGTGTGGGAAAAAGTTTGAGTTATGAGATTCTTGTGGAGAAATCAGGCATTTTAGGAAGAAATACATTTTTTTTAATTAAATAAATTTCTTGGATTTAGAGTAATATGAAACAATTTTTGAGTTATGAACTGAACAAACTTGGTTACTCCTTTATATACCATCTAAACATGAAACCATTATTTTTTTTAATAATTATTCCAAGTCATTGGTGATATAACTTTTTATAGCTTAATTTAGGTAGTTACTAAAACTACTATAATTTAATATTTTTGTAACGTTCCGTTAATTTTGCGGTATTTTATTTTTTTATTTATTCTACTTATTTAATTATTTATTTTAATTTAATTATTTTAGGCTTAATAAGTTAGTTAATTTAATATTGTTAATTTAGAACCTATTTATTAAATTAAATAGTGTTAATTTGCAAGTTTAATTATTATAGGGTTTTGTTAAGATATTTTATGGAGTGTGATAAAAGTAGGGTCCCTTCATTTTCCAACAAATTAGGGCAACCTTCCATTGGGAAATACTTTTTGAAAGTGAGGGAGAATTCTAAAATCAATTTCTTCTCTTTCTTATGCCCAGCCGCCGGCCATTTTGTGCTAAGCTAAAGGAGATTGATCTTTTGCTTCTCTCTTTATTTTCATTGGGCCAATCTTTCACAAGAGGGTAAGAGGGAGCAAAGTAGGCTAAGGCCCCGTTTGGTAACCTTCCCAATTTCTATTTCTTGTTTCTTGTTTCTATTTCTCATTTCTTGTTCCTGTTTTTTTCAAAAATAGAAATAGAAACATGTTTGGTAACTGTTTCTTGTTTCTTGTTTCTGGGAAGAAAAAAAAAAGAGAAACATGTTTGGTAACTGTTTCTTGTTTCCTATTTCTTGGTAATTATTTTTTCGATTTAAATAATATTTAACCGATGTATTTTTTTTTAATTTCAAATAATATTTAACCGATGTAATTTTTTTTTTAATTTCAAATAATATTTAACCGATGTAATTTTTTTTAATTTCAAATAATATTTAACCGATGTAATTTTTTTTAATTTCAAATAATATTTAACCGATGTAATTTTTTTTAATTTCAAATAATATTTAACCGATGTAATTTTTTTTAATTTCAAATAATATTTAACCGATGTAATTTTTTTTCAATTTCAAATAATATTTAACCAATGTAATTATTTTTTAATTTCAAATAATATTTAACCGATGTAATTTTTTTTAATTTCAAATAATATTTAACCGATGTAATTATTTTTCAATTTCAAATAATATTTAACCAATGTAATTATTTTTTAATTTCAAATAATATTTAACCGGTGTAATTATTTTTAGATTTTAAATAATATTTAACCGATGTAATTATTTTTAGATTTCAAATAATATTTAATAGATTTAATATAAGAATATATAACATGCATCGAGATAGTCTAATAAAAAACAAGATAAAATTTGCATCAACTCAAAAGTCTTACAATTTGCAATATTTTGATACAACTCAAGAGTCTTAAGAAAAACAACAATAATGAAAAAAAAAAAAAGATATTTATCCTCCAAATGTAGCCAAAGTCGATCTCTAATTTCATCTCTCACCCCGGCCATTCTCCTTCGTTGATGTTGACTCACATCTAACTCTCATTCTTATCCGACCATGTTGGTCCCTCATTTTTAAGTCCATTGATCTCAACGACATCATCAGCACAATTCTTACCTGATATTTTTTCTGACATCTAAAATGTAATATACAATCAAGGGAAAAAAAAGTCTTAGTAGCTAAACTATAATACAAGCTCAAAACCAGTTCAAAGGAATTTGATTCCATAACTTTTAACAAACCAAGAAAATGAATCACATAAAATCCAAAAAACAAATAAACAAACAGACAATAACAGGTCATTGAATAAGCTACCATGTGGGGAAAATCAAACGTGAGCAATTAATCAAATGTGATGAATAGAGAAATTATATATATTTTTATAACACACTTGAGTAAAAACTCTCAAAAGGGATGAATAGAATATTGAAAACCATGACAGACAGACATACAAACAGATAGACAACCAGCCTGAAGTAGTGTCAATGGAGCAGCATTCCAAGTATGGTCAAATTTAAAGTATACATAAAAGAACCACTCTCTTACTCACTCAGCTATTAGAAAAGAGAGAGAATGGCTATATCATCATCATATTATATAATATGCAAATATAGGAATTTTAACTTATATTTTTATGGATGGCATCGAGGAAGTATTAAAACTGTAAAACTAAAATTTATCTTTAAACCATCAATTCATCAGATTAAAAAAGCTGATAAATTCTATCACCAAACGTTGGAGCAAAACCAACTGAAACTGAGAACCTAAATCGAAAACTAGTTGGTTTATTTTTATTTTTTGTTTTTTTCAAACTAAAATTCGTTATAATTCTTTCAAATTTACGTTTCATCCATAAAATGTATCAACATAAAGTTGTGAAGGGTATTAATTCAACTTCAAATAGTGTCTCCCTGATAGTGTGTCAACTTTGAAAAGTTGCTGATATTTTATGAGTTTGGCTTCTTTTGTTTGTTTTTTTTAACTAGTTTACTACTACTATTGAAATAGTTTTCATTGACTGATGAAATTTACACAAGGAAAAAAAGAAAGAGAGAAAATTCAAGCATTACTCATTAGTTTGAGTTACAAAGTGATGAAATTTGATTTATTTGTGTAGCAGAGACCCATAGTGGTACTTCTTAGGACCAAGAGATAGAAAGTATCCAAATGGGTTTAGGACAAATAGAGCCATTGGAATGAAGAAGACATTGGTTTACTACAGAGGCCGAGCCCCTCCAAGGCATTAGGATCGATTGGGTTATGCATGAATATCGCCTCGACAACAAGGACTGTGAGGATAACTCTGGCATCCAGGTAAACTTTTTATCACATTACAAATATAAAGAGAGGGGATTCAAAAGATCACTTGAGCTATGTTCTTACTCACTATTTTTTTTTGCCTCATTAACTAGGATATAAAAGCTAACTAAAGTTTCTGCATATTTCCTGCCTTTTGTACACCTCTATCATTGTTTTTAATATTATTATTCTATCTTTCTAGCATTCTTGATCTATTTTGCAAGTAAATCTAAGCTCTCTATAGAGCTAGAAAATAGCTAAAAAAGAAGCCTCCCCCATTTACTTGCTTTTTTTTTAATTGTAAGAAGATGTCTTCTTACTTTTCACTTTATTCCAATCACTAAGATCAGCCAATGGATCTCTGTCAAATATGTTTATAATCCTATTCTCCACGAGTTTATTTAACTTGTAAGATATACTCTTACTTTCTAAAAGTTTCCTCATTCATTTTTCATGTCATGCCCCCCTAAATCTCCCTCTCTTATCATTTAAATATTTTTTTTTGGTTAAAAATAAAGTTTTTGATTAATAAGAGGAGATAAAGCAAACAAATCCCAATTAAGTAAATGAGATAAAAGCTTTCAAGAAGTGTTTTTTTTTGTGGGGTTGCAGGATTCTTATGCCTTGTGTAGAGTGTTCAAGAAAAATGGAATATGTCCAGAAGTGGAAGAACAGAGTGGGCATGAATCTATGAAAACAAGAAGAAATCTTAAAAAAAAATAAGCTAAAAAATCAACATCTCAAATGAATCTATGAAGAAGATTAAATAGGATTTAACACAATCAAGTTGAACTTTAACAGCCATTGAAAATCAATAACACAATCAAGTTGAACTCTCAATAATCTCGAATTTCAAAATTTTCATATCATAATCATGCTTTTGGAAATCAAAAATCAACATCTCAAATGAATCATAGAGAGTAAATCGAACCATACCTTTGATTAAGATTTCTGTGAGAGATTTAGACTTTTCCTTAGCCCTAGACCGGTGTTGGTGATGGAAAGAGGAATGGAGAGCGACGACGAGAAATGAAGAAAGAAGAGCAGCAACGATGGTGATGGAAGAAAGAGGAATGGCGGCGTAGCGATGGAAGAAATCGGAGCAGTGTGGCGATGGAAGAAATGGAAACGCAAGAACAGGAAATAGACGTTTCTCCAACTTAACCTGAAATGCAGAAACATTATTTTTTTTAAATTAAGAAACAAGAAACAGAAATGGTTACTTGTTTCTTAAAAAATAGAAATAGAAATAAGAAACAGAAATAAGATAGGTTACCAAACAGGCCCTAAATTTCTAATTCTCGAAATGGAAAAGTGAATTTGAACTTCCCCTTGACAGAAGCCTTGCTTTGGCTTACCTTCTATTTTGACATAAATTTTGTTTTATATAATTATATAGCATTACAATTGCTTTATATTATATCTCATTTATTTTACAATTTCTTTAAAGACAACACATTCAGTGGATAATCTTGAAAGCTCACTTGACCAATTTCTCTTAATATATAAAAGTATATATAAATGGGCTTTTGACTCCCCTGCTTTGATGTCCACGTTTGGCCCTTTTTATTTGTATTAAAATTTATTTGGATATATTTATACTTATACTTATATGTATATACGTTTGTATTTATAAGCTTTTGATTTAATATTGGTTTTTAATATTTTATATATATAAACTTATAAAAGAAAAAGCTTTTGACTTGAATTTCCAATTCAACACCCTTTTTTTTAAGTAGGGTTCACGTCGTGTCGAGTAATTTTGGTATTTAAATTAAATGTTAGATTGAGTCTTAAATGTGTTTAAATGGATGTTGTTGTAGGTGGTACTTAAACACTCGCTCAACCTCGTTCCGGATTATTGAATTTAAGCAAAAGGTGAGGATAAATAGAATTTTATAGTAAATTTAGAAATCAAATACTTGAACGATTTGTATGGTTCGGAGTTAAGAAAAATTGGAATTAAGTGAATTATAGCATGCTAATTTCATGAATTTACAAGAATCGGGAGTATAGAATTAATATGGGAAATTATGGATTTACAATTATATTCTTGGGAGTTTAAGTATGCATCTATTGGGTTTAATTATGTTATCGCTTAAAGTATGTTTACCTTGTGTTCTTGGATTATTATTTACGATATTGAGATATTCCTGTTTACTTGGAACTTTTTACTGAGACTGGGTCTTTCCAGCATTGGGTGTTTAGTACAAGTTATTCGATTTCTACAAGGTTATTGTGATCGGTATATGTATGGGCTTATGAGCCTATACGCGTTAAAATTCCTAATTAATGGTACTTGTTTAGTGGTTTTGAAATTGGTTCTCAGTTTAATAATTCTTTTCCCGCATTTCTGATTCTTTACTATCACACTTATTTGCTTGGTGATGAATAATGAGATAATGCATAGACTACGTGTGCTTGCATTTTCTGATATTATTCATGGTTCGGTACATGTATCATGAGGAATGCATTGACTACGTGAGCTGCATTAACGGAGGAGATGAATAATGAGATGATATTTAGTTGTGTGAGATAGTATTATCTGGTATTATTCATAATTGCTATGATACATATACATTCTAGACTTCTTAGACTACGTGAGCTTTGCATGTCACTGGTGAGATAACGAGATCGTGCATTGACTGCGTGTGCTTGCACCCTCTGATGTTATTCACCCAGAAGGTTCTGTTCTATAATGCATAGACTACGTGAGCTAGCATTTGATCTGTTCTATAATGCATCGACTATGTGAGTGAGCATTTCTTCTTGATAAGAAAGTAAAGGCTTCGTGAGCTTTACTTGATATTGGAATGAGATAATCATATCGTGCATAAACTACGTGAGCTTGCACCATCTGACATTGTTCACATGTTCTATGTTCTATGATCTATATTATAAGTTATATGTTCTATGTTCTATGATCTATATTATAAGTTATATGTTCTATGTTCTATGATCTACGTTCTACGTTCTACGTTCTATTTTCTATGTTCTAAGTTCTGTTCTAAACCCTATGTTATTGGCTCTATGATCTTGATCTTATTATTAGTTAACACTTTGGGAGCTCAAGTCGTTCAAGATATTATCCTGTAAGTGTTATATGTTATATGTTCTATGTTATATGTTCTATGATCTACGTTCTACGTTCTATGTTATATGTTCTATGTTCTTTGTTCTTGGCTCTATGATCTTGTTCTTATTATTAGTTAAGACTTTGGGAGCTCAAGTCGTTCTAGATATTATCCTGTAAGTGTTATCCTATGATTACATTAGAGTTGGGAGCTTGACTATTTGATCTTTAATCGTGTTTCTTACCCTTTTATCCTCAGAAGAATTGCATAACTTGCTTTCGGAAGTATGACTGGGTAGTTAAGAGACGGTAGGATTCGTTGGACACAAATCCAGACTAGGATTTGGGATATAAATTTACTTTCTATTGAATTTATCTTCACTCGGTTTCCAGCTCATTATATTACACTTTTCGGTACGGGATGCGGTCGTGGTCGTGGAGCTGGTGCAGCATGATTCTGGACCAATGATGATGATGGCTGGACTTTCTTTGTGTAGTCCATAGACTACTCGTGTCATGACACTTTCTTTTATCCATTTTGTTTCTTATGGATTGTTGAGCTCTTTGAGCACTTTTACTCTATTTATTTGGTTCTATGGATTTATGGTTTATTACCTTATTTACATTGTGGGTTTAAAACTTTATAAAAAGGGAAGCGCTTCGCATATTTAAATGTTTAAAGATTTTGGATTTTATTTTGAAATGAAAGGATGATTTATCGACTTACTGGTTTTCTATTAATATTTCAAGTCTTCGGCTTGCGCTATTATTTAATTCTATTTTTAAAGAGTCGGGTCTTTACAATTTTAGTTTACAAAGTGTAATATGGGTTGTATTAAACTACAATATGAAAAACTTAGTTTACCTTAAATAGTATATTTACCCAAACAAACCTAACACTAACACTCTTGTTCATTCTTGTCACAATAAGCTAAAATTATAAAAGTGTATAGTTATTTTAAACAAAGTCGCTTCTTAGATTGAATCTTAATTTATCTTAATTGCAAAGAAATAAATAAAAGAAGAAATAAATAAAATCTAAAAACACATGCAACCTAAAGAAATAAAGAAAACAGTTAAAAAAATAATAACAAAAACTAACATTGATCCCAACATTGTTAATTATGTGACAATATGTCCGACACAGTCAAGTCTATTTCAATTTACATTTGAATAGAGATGTCAAAATTCAGTTAAAAAAAATAATAACACAATTACATATAAATTCAAAACTACAATAACATTAACTAAAAAACTTTCATTTTAACTAAACATATAAATTCAAAATTACGATTACATACCATCAATTAACAAAATATTACACACAAAAACAAAAAAATTTAAACTTCAAACCACTTTATAGCTAAAAAAAAATTCATTAAAACTAAACATATTCAATTAAACATACAAAAAAACCATAGAAAGTTTAAAAAAAAAAAACTTCTTAAAAAAACACAAATTACCAAATTGGTATAAAAAAAATGTTACCAAAGCTACATGAAACTATAAAAAAAAAAAATAAACATATGAAATTTATCCAAAATTGTTACAAAATTCATCAGTCTATCATCTATTTTACAATAGCACAACAAATTCTCATTAATAATTTTAATAGAATCATAAATTTCAAAAAACAAACCTTTAACCTGAAATTAGTCTAAATCTGATGTTTTTTTTAGAAATTAAAGAATGGAATGCACCTAAACGTCACGCAAACAAAAACCCAAGGATTTGAAATAGATTTATTAGTATGTTTATTGTCAACAGTTAGAGTTAATTAGTTTAATGTTAATTAACTTATTTATTTGTAAGTTATTTATTAATTGATTAGTATGTTATTGTGTTAAGTAGATTAATGTTAATTAGCTTAATGTAGATTAGTATTAATTAGATTAATGTTAATTAGCTTATAATAAATTTATTAGTGTAAAGGGTAAAAATAGACCTCTTATGGGTCGCACTCGCACCGGGCCGATTCACATGGGGACAGGCCCATCCGAATCACTTCCTGAAGGAGCCAATCCATCTTGGGTCAAGTGAAAGCCCATTAAGCCTAGTCTCATGCAAGCCTTACCGATGAGCCCATGATCACAAGGTACTATAAAAGGAGGTCTGACCTATCAAATCAGGTATGTGAAAACGAAAACCATCAATCATATAAGTTTTGACCTAATTCTTCCTTGCGGCGCAAGGCATATCTCACCTACCACCACCTAACTTGATTCTCGGAGGGTTCTCGGCCGGTACCACACTGGTGCCCTTCTAACCGTCTCTCCCCTAAGTGTTTCAGGTAGCTCCGCCGCTAAGGAACAGCACGTGACGCGACGTGTTCAACCGTGTGGAGGAAGACTCAGACGAGAAATACCCCACACAGTTTGGCGCCCACCGTGGGGCCGTTCATCTTCGATTTCTGGCTGAATCCAAATAGTCACGCGGTACCCACAAGTCAAAACAATGACCACTTGTTCAACCAGGCAACGAGTTCTAGACAAAAACGCAGCTAGAAACAAAGGAGTAACAGACGATGCTCAGAACCTCGACACTGCACCAGGAACCGTCACCATCGCACTGGCAGAACACCGAGAGATGGTATAAGCGAACAAATCTTTGAGAGAAGACGTACGGGAAATGAGAGCCTTATTGGGGAAAGGCTTGGCAGCGGTCCACGCTAATAGCCAAAACATCCTGAACGTTGATGAGGGAGGCACTTTCAAGCCACGAACTGGCAAATCTCAGGCCAGGCAGCGGCGTAGAAGGGCCACCACGTCTGATAAGGGAAAGAATGTGCAGGGAGATGACCTACGGACCAGGATGACGGCCCGCCGACGAGGGGAAAACGCTAGTCTAGAGATCTCCACGTCGAAGGAGAAAGACGCCCCAAGCAAAACAGGCCCACCCGACAGACTCGAGACAAGGTGCCATCCCAGAGAGATGACGAAGAAAATCAGGATTCAAGCTACACAGGGAGCGACGAGGAAAGCTCGGCGCCCGCATGCAAGGACAAACGCCGGGAAAAGCAGGAGAAGTACACTGATGCGAGGTAAATCCTCGAAGAAAAGGTGGCAAAGAAGGCGTCCGAGAAATGAGCCAAACCTAATTCGGACGCCTGAGAACCGGGGGACTATCCCTTTACGAGATGGGTCATGTCCATTCCGCAGCCGAGGCACTTCATCCTCCCCAAGTTCGAAATGTATGACGGGACTGAGGATCTGATGGAACATGTGGCCCACTTCGTCAATATGATGGAATCCTTGTGTGTGATCGGCCCCGATCTAGATGCCTTAACCTGCCGGTTCTTTCCCATGAGCTTGAAATGTTCGCCCTTGTTATGGTTGAACAGCCTCCCCAAGAGGTCTATTAAAACCTTTTTAGACCTATCTTCGGGATTCCTCAGTGAATATAGCGTGAGTCGGAAGTTCGCCAAAATGAACCACGACCTCTATGATGTGTTGACGGGGGAGAAAGAAGCCCTTCGGGACTTCATTGTCAGGTTTCGACAAGTAAAGCTAGAGGTCAAAGACGGCAATGACCTGGATGAGGCTACCGCATTCTCACGAGCCATACATCCAAACCATCCCCTCTAGAGGTCTTACAACAAGCGAAGGCCAATAACCATGAAAAAAGCATTGGATAGAGCAATGGCAAAGATATCACAAGACGAGTTTGAAAGGGTAGCCCGAGAAATGCAGAGAACAGGTGTAACGACCCGCTTTCCGTTAAATTCTTTAAATTCAAATGCACAGCGGAAGACTCAATTTCTAAAGAAAAACGGCATGGGTTCGTTTAAAAATCGAATAACCAAAACCTGTTTACAACCCAAATTCCAGAAAAAGCGATAAATCGGGAATTTCGCATTCCAAAAGACATTTAGACCATAAAACATAGACATATTTTACACAAATACCCTTTCGGGCTCAAAAAGACACAAGTTATGTAAAGATGGAATAATTTACAAGCATTTCAATGAATGCTAAACAAAATGAGTTGTTAGTATTGTCCATACACCCTCTCGATCGACCACGCGGCTCCACCTCCTCTACCACGCTTCTTAGCTCGAGGTTTACCTGAAAATTTTAAGTGTAGCACCATTAGCATAACATGCTAGTGAGAGTAAAACGAAAGCAAGTAATCCTATGAACAAAATCTCATAACCGAAATCGTGTCCAAAGGCCTATAATGCCCAATACTACCCACATCCACATTCCATACAATCAATCGATAGTAGAATGCCACCCATACATGTCAATCAATACCATGAGATAGAAAATAAAGACTTAAAGTAAAATTAACATTCACAACTAAGTCTCACTACACGTTTCTAAAGAATCGGTAAAAAATAACATTAACTATCCTTATTACCAAACAAGTTTCATCGTATCGTGCTATTGTATGGATCAAAATCAACATACCACGTACCATATCACAACCATCGCACCATGATACGTATGGAACCGAATCAACATACTATCATGTGCCGTATCATAGATCATAATACCATGGTACGTACGGATCCGAATCCCCCTTCCTACCTGGACCCGTTAGGAATGGTGTCCTAGAACTTGTAATTATTTAATTATAATAATTTATTTCGAATAAATTAAATAAATAAACATAAGTTCTTTATATTATCTAGATTGATTCAATTGACGATATTAGGAATATATGGAAATATATAAATATCAAACATTCAAATAGTAAACCCTAAGTTACTCTTATGAAATCACGACTTAGTATGTGAGTCATACAAGAGGATTAAAGTCGAGATGAGTAACTTAAAAGTGTCTACAGAAATGGATAACATTTGGGAACCTTATCCTGGTAACATTGTTGATAGCTTCGCATTTTGTTTGTAGACAAATGATCTAATCCCTGATCATTCATGTGGGAGACATGAAATGGAAGTATCATATACAATGTTGATTGTATAAGACAGGACCACGATGTTCGATCAAATTTCTCCTTAGTACCGTTTACGAAATGATCGTGTAACGCCCCGTTATTTTGTGATAAAAAAAAACTTTTTATTTATTTTATTTTTAATTTGAGTAATTAAAATTCATTTATTTATTATTAAATTAGAATTTAGTAATTTATTTCATTTTAATTCATTTTTAATGGCTTTATTTATTTAAATACGTTTTAATGGCGTTAATAATTATTAACGGGCCAATTAATAATTATTAATCACCATTGGGATAGTTTGAGTTGTTCGGAAATCGTTTTTAAGTCAAAAAGTCGAAAAAGGGCAAAGTTGTAATTACCCAATTTGCAAAATATCTAAAAACACTATTCATTTGTCTTTAAAAACTCAACTTTGACCACAATTGACCAAAATCTTCATTCATTTCCTCCTCCTTGGCCGTGAGCTTCAAAGAGCAAAAAAGAAGATTTTTGGTTTTTGTTCGTTTCTTCTTGGGATCGACTTGATTCTCGTTCCATTGGAAAGGTATCGATCCTACGATCCTTTCCCACCTAGCCTTCGTCCATTTCTCTCGAGATCCGAGGAGTTCTCGGTAAGTTTCTCTTGAAACCCTAAGCTCCAAATAGTGTTTTAATGGAGTTTTTACTTGTTTTCTTTCGATTTCTTGCCGTGAAACTTCGGTGTTTGTCAATTCGGGAGTAGTTTTTAAGTGTTTTTGGAAACTATTCCATAACCTTAAAACCGAGTTTCAGTGAAACCCTTCCCGTTTGAAATTTACCCTTTTGGGTTTGATTTTGGGTTAAAAATTAATGAATGAATGTTTATTTAAATTCATTTCGGGAAAGGGATTAATGTTCAAAAACACTATTCATCGATACCCATTGAAATCGGGATTATCGAATTTGCTTAAAACCAACTCAAAATGTATTTAAATTGCCAGAAAGCCGAAAAACCAAACCCGAGACCCTTTTCTAGGGAGGGCCGAGAGCCTCCAAGGGGTAGGTTTGGTGGTTTTTCCGTCTTTTTGCTTGTTTGATCGTTGTTTAATCGTTGGTTGGTATTTTATTAATTTTCGGGATATTAATCCTTTTGTAGGTGTTTTTGAACCGTTTGTTTGATTGCTCTACCGGACTTAGAAGCAAGTCATCTTTTAACTAAGGTGAGAATGATTAGTATGTAAAGTAACTATAGAAAGCAAACAAGTACGATGATTTGTAGAATCGGAACTAAGATTAGAATCCAACCTAAGATTAGAGGGTTGTGAGATAGTGCCTTAGGATTTGAAGTTAATCCTTTAGGCGAAACTTAGGATTTCTCGTTGAGAACCTCGAATCTTAGAAGATTCTAAGATAGATTAGTCTTGGAAGTTTAGAATCCTTGAAAGTTTAGGTTAATCGTTATATTTTGACCTTTACTTTTTATTATCGTTACGGAGTTCGATCGATATATCGTTCATCCCGGGATTCTATCTATTTTATTTATGTCCTTTATTTTATATCTTTTACCTTATACCCTTACTTAATGCCTTTTTACTTTTATGTTGTATCGCCTACTTTAATTCCGCACTTTATTTATTTACTCCAAATACATCATATTACATCATAACATCTCGCATCATGAAAAAGAAAGGAGAAAGATATGAAGGGGGAAGAATGTTGGACCCTACGGGGAATGTCCGCATCACCTTCATAGAAAAAGAAAGAAAGTGAGAAAGAAAAGAAGGGGAAGAATGTTGGACCCTACGGGGAATGTCCGCATCACCTTCGGAAAAAGAAAAGAAAGTGAGAAAGAAAATGAAGGGGGAAGAATGTTGGAGCCTACGGGCGTGTCCGCATCACCTTCATAGAAAAAGAAAAGAAAGTGAGAAAGTAAAGGAGGGAGAACGATGGATCCTACGGGATAGACCACGTTACCTCCTCATGCATAGGCGTATCGAATCCTAGGGATGCTCTCATGCATTCATACATATGATCAATGAAAGAGAGAATTGAGATGTTTAATATGATGCAAAGTTTATTTACTTCTATTACTTATGTCATAATATTGTTGATGGATGAGTATTGACTATGATTTTAGTAATATCATCCTTAGAAAGTATAAAATGAATTTACCTAGAGTTTGGAGAACTTTAGGAGTAGATTGTGTCGGATTATTTTGGACACAAATCGAAATGCGAGTTTGAGGTCTATCTTTACTTTTTATGCTATTTATTCTCACTGGGCTTAGTTTGTTAGCTCATGATATTACAAAAATTTCAGGTAATGCCCTGGTTAGAGGCCGTGGACGGGGAAATGGTGCTGCGTGATCAAGGGATGCTGACCTCGAGATGGACTTGTTGATTTTGTAAAGTATATGTTAATACTTTGTGAATTTTCAAAGACTTTGACATTGTATATAGCTCATAAGAGCTTTTGATGTGGTTTTTATGATATGAAACATTTGAACTCCTGATTTGGACTTAAAGTCCATGTGATTTATTTAGATTTGAAAATTAGGATGTAAACAGGTTTTCGGCATGCCAATTTTCAAACAAAACCACGCCAATTTTTCCTAAAATAAAAGACTTCATTGTTTTCTCCGATTTTAATTTATTTAAAAGTGACGGTCGTCACGTTGGTATCGAGCCGACGGGTTCGAGACTACATGGATGCATGTTTGTATTTCATGTTTTTGTTTTAAGTCCATTCTCGAAAGTCAACATCTGAGATCAGCACTGGTATTCCTAGACCTTATCTTTAAACTCGCATTTCATTTCGATTTGGTAAAAGAGTGGTAAATCCTCTTTTACAAGTGACTTATCTTGTTTTATTCACTTTTATTTTAGTATGCCTCCTAGAAGAGGGGCTAGACAGCCGGGAGTGAGAGGTGAGGTGAGGCGAGCTCGGAGCCCTAACCTCCACCACCACTCCACCTGTGATTCCTATAGTACCTGCCGGTGATTCTGTTGTACGCCACCGTTCGGGGCGAGGAGTTTATATTTACGAGGAGGATTATCCGGGATTATTGCGAGATCTGGTAGACCAAGTATTGCTGTTGTACCACCACCTAGACCGGTGATGTGGCGTTGATCGGGTTGGATCTACCGAGGTCGCTAGGTTTTTGAGAGAGTATAGTCGACATGCACCTGGTGAGTTTAACGGTAGGTCTTTGGATCCATCTTTTCTTGAACTCTGGATTGATAGAGTTGAGAGAGCTTTTGAGTTTATCGGTGCCCAGGACCATCCGAAGGTCCATTGTGGTACGTATTCTTTGGTTGATGATGCTCTATATTGGTGGAGAGGTCTCCATAGGTCATTTTCTTTGACTATGGAGGTTACTTGGAAGGTATTTCGTGAGAAATTTTATGAGAAATACTATTCTATGATTTGAGAGATAGATTGGAGGTGGAATTTCGACCCTGAAACGGGTGATAGCTCTGTGACCGAGTATGAGCGAGAGTTTGACCGATTGTCTAGATTTGCTCCTGGGACAGTTGCCGATCCTGAGAGCAAGATGAGGAGATTTTTGGTAGGGCCGAGAGCCGAGATTAGGGGTCTTTTACGCACCCTGCGTCCGATTACCTATGAGGAGGCTTTAGAGTTTGCCCTTTCTTTTGGATTTGGCATCTGAAGAGAAGAAAGGCAAGTTAGCTGCTACCGGAGAGACTTCCTCTCATAAGAGGAAGGTAGAGAGCGACCCTGCTAGTCGAGTACCACCGTCACAGCAGAGACAGTATCAGCAGCAGCAGGCTCGGGGTGGGATTCGGTTTGGACACCGAGAAAGCGGGGTTACCTCTTGCGATTGCCAAAACTGTTTTTAGTCGTCACGCTGGGAGATGTTCACTACCACATCGTGTTATACTTGTGGCCAGGGGGCCATATATCTAGATCTCGTAGGGCTCATCGCACACGCCCACCACAATATGATTATCCAAGGTCGAGGGTTCGCAGAGACCTTATCAGGCACCACCGCTTTGTATGCTCCTCCAGGTTAGAGGTAGAGGTCATGACCGAGGCAGGTCGGGACCGAGGCGAGGACAGACGGGGTAGAGGTCGGGGTGGTCGAGCACGCGTTTAGACTTCCACCGTTGTTCAGCCCGCCACGATTTTACCTCCACCACCACCGAGATTTCCTCCACCGCTCAGCATCGGGCCCGAGTTTATGCTACTAGAGAGAAGAGGCAGAGGTCGCAGTAATCGTAGTTACCGGTACTTTGTGATTTTGGGCCATTCGGCCTTTGTTTTATTTGATTCTGAGCTAGCCACTCTTTTTATTTCTACCGCATTTGTTGAGTCGGCTATGCTTGAGTCTATACCGTTAGGTTTTGAGATACGTGTTTCTACCCCGGTGGGGAAGTTTATTTCGTCGATAGTATGATTAGCACGATGATTTGTGTTTTTATGGGTTGTTGTTTGCATGCTACTTTGATTATCATGCCTATGTCGATTTTTGATGTGATTTTGGGTATGGATTGGCTATCCCTAATCGTGCCACTATTGATTGCCTGCGAGAGTGGTTGATTTTATTAGTCCATGTGGGACTAGTGTACGTTTTCGTGGGACTAGTAGTAGATCGGCACCCACTTTGATATCGATGTTAGAAGCTAGTATGCTTTAAGTGATGGAGCCTTGGGCTATATAGCTAGGTGGTTGACACTTCTATACCAGAGGCTAGTTTGAGTTACGTGCCGTAGTGAGAGATTTCGTTGATGTTTTCCCTGATGAGTTACCCGATTTGCCACCCTGGAGACGGTTTGATTTTCGGGATTGAGGTTGCACCGGGACACTCCATTGTCCAAAGCACCATATCGTATGGCAGCTGAGTTGAAAGAACTCGAGCCGATCAGGGACTTTTAGATTTGGGGTTTATACGCCCAAGTGTTTCACCGTGGGGAGCTCCGGTATTGTTTGTGAAGAAGAAGGATGGTTCTATGCGATTGTGTATTGATTATAGAGAGTTGAACCGTGTTACGGTGAAGAACAAGTATCCTTTGCCCAGGATAGATGACTTGTTTGATCAGTTGAGGGGAGCCACTATCTTTTCGAAGATAGATTTGAGATCTGGCTATCATCAGTTGAGGATTCGGGATGAGGATATTCCCAAGCCGCATTCGGGACGCGTTATGGACATTATGAGTTTGTAGTTATGTCTTTTGGCTTGACCAACGCGCTGCGCCTTTTATGGACCTTATGCACCACGGTGTTCAAGAGGTTCCTTGATTCTTTTGTGATTGTTTTTTATTGATGATATCTTGGTTTATTCCAAGACAGAGGAGTTGCATGCTATACACCTTGAGAGGTTCCGACAGATACGAGATCGAGATTGTATGCCAAGTTCTCTAAGTGTGAGTTTTGGCCGAGGAAAGTGGAATTTTTAGGCCACGTAGTATCGAGTAGAGGAGTATTGTTGATCCCTCTAAGATTGAGGCGATTACTAACGGCCTAGACCGACGAGTGTGGGCGATATTCGCGATTTTCGGGACTTCGAGGCTATTATAGACGATTTGTGCAAGATTTTTCCAAGATTGCTTCAGCTTTGACACGTTTGACCCGGAAGGGGGTTGATTTTATATGGTCTGAGGATTGTGAGAGGAGCTTTGAAGAGCTCAAGAGGAGGCTTGTGACAGCAACTGTTCTAGTGTCGCCGATAGGATCGGTGGTCCGACTGTGTATACAGATGCTTCCCACGAGGTTTGGGATGTGTGTTGATGCAGATGGTAAAGTTATAGCTTATGCTTCTCGTCGGTTGAAAGAGCATGAGAAGAAATATCCGACTCATGATTTAGAGTTGGCGGTGTTGTGCATGCATTGAAGATATGGAGGCATTATTTGTACGGTGAGAAGATTATGATATTTATCGATCATAAGAGTCTCAAATATTTCTTCACTCGAAGGAATTGAATATGAGACACGGAGGTGGTTAGAGCTCGTCAAGGATTACGACCGTGACATTCAGGTATCATCCTGGGAGAGCCAATGTAGTGGCCGACGCACTCGGGAGGAAGTCTTCTCATTCTTGACTTTGTTAGCCTTACCTTTGAGATTGAGGTGGGATATGGAACAGCGAGATAGCATTGCTTCATGCCGAGGTCACCGTGAGTCCGGCTGTTTGAAGATGGGGCCTACTTTGAGGCGAGGATGATTGATGCACAGAGAGATGAGGTTCATTTGCAAGCCGGTTTTAGAGAGGCCGAGTCGGATGTTCCTAGTCATTTTACCTTCTCTACGACGGTGCTCGATGTATCGTAAGAGGCTATGTGTGCCTTTAGGATCGACCTTTAGAAGGGAACCGTTGGAGGAGGCTCACGCTCTATCTTCTCTATTCATCCAGGTAGTAGAAGATGTAGGGGACCTGAGAGAGCATTATTGGTGGCCTGGAATGAAGTTTGAGATACGGACTTGGTTAGTAGATGTTTGACTTGTCGGCAAGTCAAAGCTTTGAGGAAGAGTCCATCGGGTTTACTTAACCCTCCGAGTGTGCGAATGGAAATGGGAGGAGATTTCCATGGACTTTATCGGTGGTTTCCGAGGACGCCCAAGGGTTATGATACCATTTGGGTGATTGTAGACCGTTTGACGAAGACCTGACTTTATACCGGGAGGATCACCTACCCGGTTGAGACATGGGCACGATTGTATTTACGGAGATTGTTAGATTACATGGTGTGCCTGTGAGGATAGTATCGATCGGGACACTCGTTTTGTCTCGAAGTTTTGGCGAGCTTGCATTGACCATGGGTACGGCTTGGATTTTAGCACGACTTTTCACCCCCAGGCGATGGTCGACCGAGATAGTTAACCGATTCTGGAGGATATGTTGAGGGCTTGTGTTCTTGATTTTGGGGGCGTTGGGATTCTCGGTTGTACTTGGTAGAGTTTGCTTATAATAACGCTATCAGGCTACTATTGAGATGGCACCATTTGAGGCACTTTATGGTAGAAAGTGTCGATCTCGACCACCTGGGATGAGGTTGGAGAGAGAAGGCTTTTGGGACCCGAGTTGTTACGATTGACTAGTTCTATTGACTTGATCGAGAGAGGATGAGGTTGCCCCAGTCGACGGAAGAGTTATGCGGATAAACCACGTAGTCCACTTGAGTTTTCAGTGGGGGACCACGTGTTTTTAAGGTAGCACCTATGAAAGGTGTTATGAGATTTGGAAAGAAAGGTAAGTGAGTCCTAGGTTCATTGGCCCTTTCGAGGTACTTGGCAGTAGGAGCATGGCTTACGATTGGCTTTACCACCTTCTTTATCGCGGTTCATAATGTTTTCCATGTATCTATGCTTCGGAAGTACATGGCAGATCCTTCTCATGTGATTGATCGAAACTTTGAGTATTTGAATGTTGAATGCATGTTAGATTATTAAGATAAAGTTTATTTAAATTTCAGTAATATAGCATCTGTTTTAGTCATTATACTTGGAAAGAACAAACGAGCGATAGAACTATGTTTCCTAGAAAAAGGAAATGAATAATTTAAGTAAAGCGTTTACTTAAATAAACCGACAATATTAATTATTTAAATAATGAGTTTATTTAAATGGAAATTAATATCATTGTTATTAATTATTTAAATAATGTGTTTATTTAAATGGTAATTAATAATAAAATATTATTGATAAATAATTATTAATTATTTAGGTAATGTGTTTACCTAAATGGAAATTAATAATTAACATTTATTATTAATTTTTAAATAACGTGATTATTTAAAAGGGATAATATTAAATAACCTCTTTTATTATTAATTTAAATAATTTCGATTATTTAAATAGAAAATAATAAATATTTATTAATAATATACAAAATCGAATATGATATTTTATTTAAATAATTGATTTATTGAAATAAATATCGAGAGTTAATAAATAAGATTTATTAATAAGGAAGAACCTATAATTGAATTAATGAATTCAATGGATTTTGGTTCAAATTATTTGAATTATTAAATACCAAAATTGACTCATATATAATATTTTAGGAAATAATTGTTGAATTATTTTGTCTAAAATAAATATATAAAAGAATGTTCAACCAAAGACAAATTAAACAAAGAAAAATTAGTTTTTCTTATTGATTTTATACACATAAAATCGGCACGTAAGATAAATAAGGAATAAAATTTGATTTTATTCTTGGCATTTATCTTGTATTTATTTAATAGTATTTCCTAATTCGATTGGAAAACTGTTTTGCGTATAAATACAAACGTCTTGGTTGTTCATTCAAAAGCTTCTAATTTCAAATTTCGAAATTGAAAACTCTTTTTCTTCCTATTCTCCTCGTAACCGATTTTACAATAGTCTAAAAGGGAAGAAAATATTTCTTTTCCCAAACCATAGTTTTCGAGTTTAGTTTAGTTATCAATTTGTTTTTTATTTTGAATTATGTAATAACTATTGGTTCTCATTTCGTATGAACCAAGTTTGGGAATATTTTAAATAAGAGTTATTTAGGTAGATATTCCTCTACAACTATATTACAAAGTTCCAAAGTGTGATTGGATGGTTATTCAAAATACTTAGTATAAAACAAATAAATTCCAAAACCAAATTCTAAACTCCAAAATATCTAAACAAGTTATAAAGGTTTAAAAATGTTTAAATACTTAAGTCTAAAATTACTTAAATAAGTTAGAGGGATTAATCTCTTAAAGATGGTTCTCAAGGAGTTTGAGATGATAACCATATTAATCCCGAACTTATGGGATAAGTAAAATCAAATATCTTTGATTTATCGAGATAACTAGACTTAAACATCACTAAAGTTGGACATTTAGATGTTAGGACTTAAGTGATAAGTAAACATTAAATCGATTTCTTATATTCCAAACATTCGGTTATTTAAAAGGATGTTTTAAAGGTAATAACCGATATGGAATAAACAAAACGAAATCGAGAGTAATAATTAGTGAATAATTGAATTCACAAATTATCAAAGAAAAGTTCAAGAAATCGGTGATCTTGAAAAAGTTTAAACCATACTTAAGATGAAAAGAATTACAATGATTTTTATTTCACAATAAAACAAGTAGTCATTTAAAAGTTTAAATGGTAAAACTACTTATAGAACTTTATTTGAGTGGGAGCGTCATAATACGAACCAAAGGACTTTTTGAAGTCCAAGTGAAACTCATTGACTTCAAAATCAATGAATAAAGTTCAAAATAAGTGAAATAAAAATGACACGAATTTTCAATAGTGGAGTTGAAAAATGGTCACTTATACTTATACATTATTTTTGAAATAATAACAAGTATAAAATTGTAATCATTAAACAAATGAAAGTAATGGAGAATTACTTTGTAGTGGGAGCTTAAGAATTTCGAGAATCCTAGAACCAATGTGACTAAAATAATAATTGCAAATCATATGTTAGTGTACATAGATAAAATGAGAGATTTTATGAGTTGTGCGGGCTCAAATTCGAACATGAATTTACTTCCATGTAAGAATTCGACAAAAGACCTTTGCGAATTAAACATCAAATGAGTTAAGTATAAGTAAAATAAGTTTTTACTAACTAAACTCTAGATTCGCGTGATTACTAAGTTGTTAGTAAATGAAAGGTGGTTGAACATGATGGTTTCAAATCAATAGTTAATAGAGTTTATTTTATGGCGATAAAATATGGAATCTATTACACTTAATGAAACTAACATCGACAAAAGAAATACATACTAAGCGATGAAAACGTTATCGATAAAGTATTAAAATGACTACCATGGCTAAGTAGTTGATAGTCATCCAGTTTGATGAATTACAAGTCAAATCTCCAAAGATCTAGGACAAGTGGGAGATTGTTAGGAATGGTGTCCTAGAACTTGTAATTATTTAATTATAATAATTTATTTCGAATAAATTAAATAAATAAACATAAGTTCTTTATATTATCTAGATTGATTCAATTGACGATATTAGGAATATATGGAAATATATAAATATCAAACATTCAAATAGTAAACCCTAAGTTACTCTTATGAAATCACGACTTAGTATGTGAGTGATACAAGAGGATTAAAGTCGAGATGAGTAACTTAAAAGTGTTCTGTAAATGGATAACGTTTGGGAACCTTATCCTGGTAACACCGTTGATAGCTTCGCATTTTGTTTGTAGACAAATGATCTAATCCCTGATCATTCATGTGGGAGACATGAAATGGAAGTATCATATACAATGTTGATTGTATAAGACAGGACCACGATGTTCGATCAAATTTCTCCTTAGTACCGTTTACAGAAATGATCGAATATCAAACTAAGTTTATCAACCGTGATAGATCTCAATCCTGAGTGAAATGCGGACTCCTATTTGTGGAGTTATGTTCTTTGATTCACATAGTTGAGAGCGATCTGTAAGAACGCTCAATACACTCCTGTTTTGGGAACATGACTAGATAAGTAGCTGGGAACTCATTTTCACAAGATGGAATTCATAACTTTCCTATAAATTAACGGTATCAGTGCGATACCTAAATATTTTAGGAACTTTAGGAAACTCCCTTGATGTACTGATTCGAGACATGAACAAGTGGCGCCACGACTTCTATTGATCACAGAAGTATATTATCTCTAGTTCGACTAAAGATAAAGTTCATTGGAGAATCAGCGGGAACACAAGGATAAAGCGGTAATTACAGGGGCAAAACGGTGAATTTATCATCCTGTAATTATGAGGGTTCCATGTGAAGGATATATCACAGATATAAATAAAGATAAACTAAATGGACATAGCTCATCTATAGTGAGGGGAGTTCAGCTATGAATCTATAGTGGAATTATTCATAGTTAGATAATAAGTAATTAACTGATTATGAGTTAATCAATTAATTGACTAATTATTAAGCCCATGATCTATAGGTCCATCGGGTCCCTATGCTAGCCCAAATATCGTAGTCGCGAAATCAAGTAGAAGAAATGGAAATTTTAAGTAAAGTGAATTACTTAAAATAGGCAATATTAATTGTTTAAATATTGAGTATATTTAAACGGTAATTAATATAAATATTATTAATTGTTTAAATAATGAGTTTATTTAAACATGAAATTAATAATGAAATATTATTAATTAGATATTATTAATTATTTAAATATTGAGTATATTTAAATGGTAATTAATAATTTGAAATTAATTAACAATTATTAATTGTTTAAATAATAAATTTTATTTGAACGGAATTAATAATTAATAATTAATTAATTAATAATAAAATGTTATCAATAAAATTATTAATTAAATAATGAGTTTATTTAATGGAAATTAATAATTAAAATATTTATTATTAATTATTTAAATAATGAAAATTATTTAAATGGAAATTAATAATTAAATATAATTTGATAATATTTAGTCGGGAGAAAATATTAATATTATTAATTGTTTAAATAAAATATTTTATTTAAATGGTAATTAATAAATAAATTAATTAAGTTGGACTTATTAATTTAAGAGAGAGTTTCAATCCCAATTGGATTAATGAACCCAATTGGAATTGGCCCAATATAATTAATTAAATAAATTGTATTTATTAATTATTTTATTATGATAAAATCGGCCATATGAGATAATTTGTAGGAGATAATTGTTTGAATTATATCCTATAATAATTATATAGATTTATTTACCCAAGATAAATAAAATAAAGAAAAGAAAATAATCTCCTATTTATCTATGGCATTTTGGAAATTGCAAGATAAAGGAAAGAGATAATCTTTATTCTTTTTGTATTTATCTCTATAGATTAATCCTAATGTGATTAGGATTCCTATTTTCCTATAAATAGGAGGGTTGGGTCATTCATAAATCACACAATTAAATTCCTTAGAAATTCGGAATTCTCTCTTCCTTCTCCCTCCCCCTTAGCCGATTTTCCCTAGTCCATTGGGAAGAAAATATTTTTTCTTCTTCCCAATTTCTTCTAAAGTTCGATCCCACAATCGGGTTTCGTTTGATCGATCGGGATATAGCGTAGAAGATCCGGTGTTGCTGAGGATTTGATGCTGTAAAGAAACCTCCAACCGATTCTCCATTTATTACTCAATGTAAGTTTTGATTTTAATTTTCGAAATCTAAAGCATGAATCTACATGTTTTTCACAAATTGCATGATATTAATAGATCCATAATTAAATGTTAATTAGTTTACTAAATCAAATTCCGCTAGTTTAGTAAATCATCCCTTCAGTACCATATCTCAATCATCGGATATCAGGACTTTCACCATTTCAGGTATCAGGAATTTCACCATTTCGGATATCAGGACTTTCACCATTTCAGGTATCAGGAATTTCACCATTTCAGGTATCAGGAATTTCACCATTTCAGATATCAGGACTTTCACCATTTCAGGTATCAGGAATTTCACCATTTCGGATATCAGGAATTTCACCATTTCAGGTATCAGGAATTTCACCATTTCGGATATCAGGACTTTCACCATTTCAGGTATCAGGAATTTCACCATTTCAGAACATGATACGTATGGAACCGAATCAACATACTATCATGGGCCACTTTACAAACTGTTAAGCTTCCTAAAAGTTAGTTAATCTCAAAGAATCCTACTAAGTTATTACGAAGCCTAACTATCTAGATTACACGAGTTAACACTCAAGTGTATCACTTTAGCTACATTAACTTTCAACCACTCAAGTAACTCTCATTCCACTTTCCTCTATCATCTCCAATTCACTTTGTAACACTTTCAAACCACTCCGATGTTTCCTTCTCATCGAACTAATTATAGTTCCAAAATTCCTCCACTAACTTCCGAATTAAAGTCTCTAACCAAACTTAACTTCTAAGAAGCTAAATCCCGCTTAACTTCGATAAACAATAACATAACGAAACTTAATTCATAAAAACAACTAACTTTCACTTTAAACTCACCTTGTAAACGAAGTCAACTCCGAAACACCGGTTGACCAAGAATCACGATCGATGCACGAAACCTATAATTAAATACACCTAAAGTATATTAATTAACCGACTCGAAGAACGATCGTCACGATACTAAAATAAAAGACAAAACAACCCGGAACTTATGCCAAGAGGCCCACGGCCCAAGGGAAAGGAAGAAAAGGAATTTGTTTTCCGGATTTTAAGCACTTTAAAGACATTTTGGTTTGGTTTCGGGTACTTTGGAGATTGGTAACCTTAATGGGTATTCGCAATTTAGGGTTTTGAGCATTAAACCATTTCCGAAACAAATAGAAAATAGCAAAAACATAATAAACTAAACATCCTAAATCAAGCCAAAAGAAGGAAAACTACAAGGAACGGGTTTCCGGCTCAAACTTGGTTTTAGGGTTTAGGGAAAGTTCCTAAAAATGACTATAACAACTTTCCCGATTGATATCTTAAAGCTCCGGTGAACGAATTCGAAGATTACAACTCAATTCCACCATTAAAACACTATTCACATCAAAATTAAGAAACTTTAACATACCTTTAAGCCTCGAGAAAACGAGCGAAAATTACGTTCGGTAGGTTGGAAATGATCTACGGGCCAAGGGCTTTCCAACGGTAGTAGAATCGAGACGATCTACCGAGAAATAAAGAAAATAAAAAAAAAAGGAAGGAGGGTTTTGGTCTTTGATACCCACGGCAGCAAGGAGGAGAAAAGTGCAGGAATTTTCCAATTTTTTGACTAAGAGTTGATATTTAAGAGAAGGTGAATAGTGATTTTTAGATATTTAAGAAATCGGGTAATGACGCCTACGTCCCTCTTTTGTTTTTGCTTTAAAAACGAATGAATCTCCGTCACAACGATCTCCACGGCAACCTTCCTAATGCTTTTGGGAGCATGCTTTCTCTAGAGATCTTGGACTTTTCACGTAACAAAATCTCTGGGCCATTGCCTAGTTTTTCCACATTTCAAAATTTAAAATCATTAGATTTTTCTTACAATGAATTTTCTGGAACAATTCCCCGGAATCTCGGAAATTTTTCTAACTTAGAGATCTTGCACTTTTCAGGTAACAAAATCTCTGGGCCATTGCCTAGTTTTTCCACATTTCAAAATTTAAAATCATTAGATTTTTCTTACAATGAATTTTCTGGATCAATTCTACGGAATCTTGGAAATTTTTCTAACTTAGAGACCTTGAAATTTTCAAATAACAAATTTTCTGGGTTATTACCTAATTTTTTCTCATTTCAAAGTTTAAAGTCATATGATTTTATCTTCCAACAAATTTTGTGGAAAAATTCCTGTGAGTCTTCGAGAATTGTCAAACTTAGAGACCTTGGACTTTTCTAACAACCAGTTATTTGGACTGTTGCCTAACTTTTCCACTTTTCAAAATTTAACATTTTTAGATTTATCGTCCAACAAATTTCCCGGAAAAATTTCTGCGAGTTTTCGAGAATTGTCAAACTTAGAGACCTTGAACTTTTCTAGCAACCAGTTCGGTTCAATTAGCTGTTTTGAACTTGATTCCATTTCTGGGGTTCCATTCTCATCAACTTGTATCATAGCAGATATTTATGATTATATCTTTATTCTAATAGATATGTAGGAATAGGTTGAATATTAAAAATCTAGTTTTTGATTTGAGGTTTGCATTTTTCACTTTGCTTTCTATTTGGTCCCTATATTTTAAAATCGAACAAATTTACCCATGACTTTTCATTTAACTGTCTATTAGGTCCCTACCGTCGGTTTTTTGTTAATTATTTAACAAAAACTGATGTGGCATTTTTTTTTTCAAATTTTAAAGTTAAAGTTTGTATTATTTTATTATATTTATTGTTGAGTGGTATTTATGATGTGTCAATTTTATTTTTATTTTTTATCATTTACGTAGCATATTTAATAATTAAAACTAATATTATAAACTAAATCTAAAATCTCAAACAAAAACGTACAAAATTAGATAAAATAGAATCTTAAAATTATTTAGAACTCATTTTTCTCCAGAAACATGGAATAGGTTCATCCATCTTTGAGTTTTATGTATTTTTCATCTCTTCATCATCTTCCTCTTCTTCCTTACTTTCCATCTTCCTTATTTTATTATCATCAAAATACTAGGTATGATTTATACCATTAACGCTTTTGGTTACTCGTGATTTAGAAGTTTTGAATTGACTATAATGTACAGCCCGAAATATGGATTCCAAAATATTATGAATCATCCTAATCGGAGTTCAAACGAAGAAGGTATGACTAAAAGAAAATTTATGGTGTTGGAGGGGAGGGGTCTCATTGACAAAAAATGAAGTACATGAGTATGATTTGCTATTTTCAAATAACAGGGGGTGTTCGTGCATTTGGCACAAAACCACAAAGGGCTTATTTGCATTTTACCCTTTAATTAAATATTTTTTCCATATAAACATTCTAATAATTATAAAATAAATAAATTACCACACAAATTAATATACTCATATAAAAGTGATTCAACATCAACATGCCACATCATTAAAATTATGCCGCATAATCAATATTCACTATAAGAAAAATAGGAATAGAACACACTCACTATTTTAATAGGTGACCCATTTTAAAAAAAACGTATGAACAGTAAAGTTAAAAAAAAAAAAAAAAAAAAAAAAAGACATCACCTATTCTAAAAACGCGAATGAACAGTAAAATAGCCATCATATTTGTCAAAATCCCTTTTCCCTCTCAGATGAAAACTCTCAGAAAAATCCCTTTTCCCTCTCAGACGAAATCGCTGAGAAGAAACCCTCAGGAAAAATCTCTCTCTCGCTTGGGATCTAGCCAAAATCGCTTTAATCTCCATCTCCATCTCCAAAATCATATGATTTTCATCTCAAATCTATCATTTCTCACCTTCGTGCTTTGGGATCTAGGGTTTTCCAAACTCTTTATTTCGTTTACTATTTGTCAAGACTATAGTCGAACTAGATAAAACGAAGACCAGAACTTTGATATCAGAATTTCAATGGAAAGTGGTGAATCTCAGTCAAAAGGGGAATCTCTCACTAAAAAGATCTATTTATTCTCTATATGTTTTTAAAATCTTTTTTCTCTTCTTTTTGAGCCCCTGATCTAAGTTTTTAGATATTTTATTCTGATTTTGGATATTGTATTTTCTTTCTTAGATTTCAGAGATGGCGTCGGCTCTACAAGAATTCGAAGACACAGATCAAGGCTCAGATGTGTATCTTCTACCAAATCAGGCTAAATCAAACCCCCACGTTTGACGCCTCTCTCAATCTGAGATGTATTTCGTTTAATGGGTATTATTTCATTTCTCTTTGTGGAATTTCAAAGACTTCAGTCTTATATCCACTCTCAAGCTCCTATGTCATCTAATTTTGTAAACTTTCTATTTGATCTGTTCTAGTGCTTAGGCTCTGTAGAAATAGATACATGGTTTTATAAACATTAGGCATCATTGAGCTATTTTTCTATATAAAGCTGTCTTTTTTTTTCTCCTTTTTCTTATTGGATTTGAGTAAGAGCTATTGAACTTGAAATTTGGAAGGAAAAGATAGCGGATGTTCACATATATTTCATTTTGGTAGACATCTCAGGATGATATTTAAGATTTAGTAATTGGATTGTTATTATTATTATTATTTCTTAGAGCAATCTAGTGATAGTTCTTTAGAAGGAATAATTAAGGTTCAAGAGGTAGTTAAAACCTCGTAGGGAGAAATATGATTTTATAATGAAGGGACGAAAATAACTCTTCTTATAGGATATGAATATATGTTTTATATATTAGATTCTATATTTATAAAGTAAGCTTTTGAATTTAAAGTTATCTTTAAATTTATCTTTGAGCTGTTCTAATCGTGTTGAAGTATACAACAAATCTCATACTACTTTATATACTCATCCTTTTTACAAATGTTGATTTGTTAAAATAGACTTCCAAGCTAGTCAAAGAAGAAGAAGCATTCTCTTTTGGACTCATGGATGCCATAGTCTCCCTTCTTAAAAATTTGTCCACAATCTATGCAAGTAGGCTACAAATATGTTATAATGGAGAAAGCTTTGGGTTATCAGGTAATTTTGGTTTTCAGTTTTTTTTTTCAAATATCTAAGCTTTGGGTTATCTAAGTGTTAAAATTTGAGTAAAAAATTATATGAACCATGGATATAGATTTGTATCTTAGTCATGACGTAAATCTTAATCAACAAGCAAACAAACCGTGTCATTTTTTGGTTAAATATCAATAAGAAAACAAGCTTAGAATTGTATTCTCTTATGGCTTGATGCTCTCCCTGGTCAGGGCAATTCACATGATTCAAAGAACTTTGGAAACATCTAGTTTTCATCATTGTGGCATATGAAAGATTCTATATGCACACATTTTGTTTATATATGTTGAAGTTTTCTGTCACATACATTCAAGAGTAGGTGTAAGATATTTTTTTAATTTGAGTGCAGGAAAAAGGTGGAATTTTACAAAGAGATAAAGCTTCGTTAGGGGTAATATTCACTATTCTTTCTCTGCTTAAAATGAAAGGAACTGCATTTATATTTGTTGTGTGTTTGCACATGGTTTTGTCATAGTCTAGAAAGTTACTGAGAAGCCAGTATAAACTATTCTTGAAGTTGTATTCTACAACAAAACCGCCTAACAAGAAAGTTGTTTTTTTTCTTTCAATTATTATGATTTAAAGTAATCTCTTATATATGGTGATTTGAATGTATGTAAGTTAGGGAGTTAAAGTTAAGGAGGCATGGTTTGAAGCCGTAATCGTTTACGCCTTGTTTAGATGAAAGATATCTTTCTTTAGTGTATAAAAATCTTAATTAATCTAAAATTTCCAAGTTCTCTAAAAAAGTTGCTGATTCTTATCCTAGAACTTTTAATTTATTATTTTTTTATAATTTTGTTTTATCTCCTCTTATTAAGTTGAATTTGTCTTGCTAATTTTATTCAATTTTGTTATTTATTATAATGGAAAGATAGAATTTTTATTACATTTAATAGATTGAACAGAAATTTATCTAATGTTTTGAAGTTTATCTAAGGTTCCATAAATTCATGGATTCTTTTCTTGACTCACCTATTGCAGAAACTTTGTTTGGTGTCTCATCTTTCAAATACCAACTGACGGATAAGTTTCAAAAATCAATTTTTGGGCTAAACGTCTCCGGAGGGCGTTTCTTTGGGCCAAAAATATATGTTGTAAGAGCTCTATCTCTAGCTTCTTTTTATACATGCTTTTCAAACCCTTATTTTCTGCAAATAATCAGACTTCAAAATTTCTTATTGAACTTTTAATGAGGGGGTAAATTACGTATGTTAGATGTTTAGCCATTTTAATGTCAAGTTCATTGTAATATTATTGTTTGCATACGATTCATTAACTTCCTTAGCATCCTTTCTTAATGGACGTTTTGTTGTCTCCAACAAACAGGTTTTGAACAAAAGGTTTGAAGTTGTCATATGATTTTGAATGCTTGCTCTATTCTTTTTTTACTCTGTATCTATGAAAATCTTAATTGTTCTACTTGATATAAGAATAACCAGCTTCCACCCCCCTTCTCTTTAAAATCTTAATATTAGTTTATGGTTATGAAGTCACCCTCAATCCTCTTTTTTACTCATTATTACACTACAAAAAAACTGTCAAAATGCGACCAGAAATTTGCGACCAAAAAAATATGGTAGCTTTTTGGTGACCACCTGGTCACTTTCTTTGAAGGTTGACTCTAAGTGACCATTTGGTCACTTTTTTTGCTACCATATGGTCGCATTTTTGTGACTAAAATGTTCCTTGGTAGCAAAAAATGGCGCGTAATTTTGGAGGGAAGAAAGCTACCAAATGGTCACAATAAAAGTGTTTTTTGCGACCATATGGTCGCATTTTTGTGACTAAAATGTTCCTTGGTAGCAAAAAATGGCGCGTAATTTTGGAGGGAAGAAAGCTACCAAATGGTCGCAATAAAAAGTGACCAAATGGTCGCAATTTTGGTGACCAAAAGGACGGTGGTAGCTTATAATTGGATTGAAGAAAGCTACCAAGTGGTCGCAATAAAAGTGACCATATGGTCGCAAATTTGGTGACCAAAAAGTGGCGGTGGTAGCTTATAATTGGAGGGAATAAAGCTACCAAGTGGTCGCAATAAAAAGTGACCATATGGTCGCAAATTTGGTGACCAAAAAGTGAGCGTGGTAGCTTATAATTGGAGGGAAGAAAGCTACCAAGTGGTCGCAATAAAAGTGACCATATGGTCGCAAATTTGGTGACCAAAAGTGAGCGTGGTAGCTTATAATTGGAGGGAAGAAAGCTACCAAGTGGTCGCAATAAAAAGTGACCGGATGGTCGCAATTTTGGTGACCAAAAGTGAGCGGTGGTAGCTTATAATTGGAGGGAAGAAAGCTACCAAGTGGTCGCAATAAAAAGTGACCCGGATGGTCGCAATTTTGGTGACCAAAAGTGAGCGGTGGTAGCTTATAATTGAGAGGAAGAAAGCTACCAAGTGGTCGCAATAAAAAGTGACCGGATGGTCGCAATTTTGGTGACCAAAAGTGACAGTGGTAGCTTATAATTGGAGGGAAGAAAGCTACCAAGTGGTCGCAATAAAAAGTGACCAGATGGTCGCAATTATGTGATTTTTATGGGACCAATAATTGATAAAGAATTTGGTGGGATAAAAGCTACCAAGTGGTCACCCAAAAAGTGACCATGTGGTCGTAATTCGACTTGATGTGACCGGGCGTGAGGAAAATAGCGGGAAAATTTGGCGGAAATTGCGACCAGGTGGTAGCAAAAATACTACCATCCGGTCGCAAATGAGCAGAGGAGTCCATTATAAAAACCCCTCCACCCATTGTTTCTTAGCATTAAGTAAAAAGAAAATGAGAGAGTGGATGTATGTTCGTTTTGATAGACGGGTATTTGAACGATGAGTTCGTGGCGGGGTTGAGCAGTTTGTTGAGTTTTGCATGACAACCGCCTATTATGAAAAGTATGGTGGAAAGCTACGCCCGCAAGCGGAAATGCGACAATAGGAGAATCATACCGGTTCTGAGTTGAAGGTGCATCTTTATACTGGGGGTTTGTGCAGAATTATTATCACGGGTGTTTGGGGAAACACGGGAAATGTTCGAGCATTACGGGAATCGAGACGATACGAAGGTAGCGGCTCGAATGTAGAGGTTGTTGAAGGCGAACGGAATGATGAACTCCGATATTGTCGAGATGCAAAGAAATGATAATTGATGGTGCGGGGTATGGGGCAATGAAAATTTCCGTGAAAGTTTAAACGTGAGCGAAGATGAACGGGTTGTAGAAGAGGAAATGAATCCGGAAGCACGTAAGATGCCGAGATGCTAAAGAAAGACCACGAGCCATTGTACGATGGGTGTGAGGTAAGTCAACTATCTGGCGCTCTGAGAACTTTTTTAAATATAAAGGCGCGATGACAACATCCGGGTAGAGGATTTGATGCGATTGCATCGTGGTTTCGTCGATGCGCTCAAGGAAGAAAATAATATGCCCCACGGTTTGTGCGACACGAAAAAGCTTGTGGAGGGACTTGGATTACCCGTGGAGAAAATAGATTCGTGTCAAAACGGATGCATGATTTCTGGGATGTGGATGAGGACTGCATCATTGCAAATCCTGCTTTTCTTCCAAGATACAAACAAGGGAAACGCGCTGATTCGAATGCCCGCATGTTCTATTTACCGCCCGACCCCACGTGCGCACGGTTGTATGCATCGGATGTGACCTCCTCGCACATGAGATGGCATCACGAGCATTCCACAGGATGAAGGTGTTATGAGACATCCCTCGAATCTTGCGGCATGGAAGCATTTAAATAATTGTCATCCGGATTTTGCACAAGATCCAGAAACGCCGATTGGGCTTATGCACGAGATGGCTTCAACCCGTTCGGGGCATCCGGGGCACAATATTGATTTGGCGACCATGGTAACCCCGTATAACTTGCCTCCCTCGATGTGCATGCGAGACCCGGTGATTTTTCTAACGTTGATCGCACCGGGCCGAAAAGTCCAAAACAAAGCTGGATGTGTATTTGCAACCACTTATTGCGAGTTGAAAAGGTTGTGGAGTAGCGGTGTTATGACGCACGACATTTCGAAGAAACAAAATTTCTTGATGCGCGCCGCGTTAATCGGGACGATCGGTGACTTCCCTGCGTATTCAATCTGGCCAGGTATGTTGATATTTAATTGCTTTCATATACATTTTTGAGCCGGTGTTTAGCTTTTGTTATTGCTTTCCTTAGTCATTATAGTTAATTGTGTGAACCTCAATCTCCTCCTCTTAAAGGATGGAGTACGGCGGGGACATACGCATGTCCGCATTGCATGCTAGACACGGATGCTTTTTATCTCGAAGCGGTCGGAAAACTTGTTGGTTTGACCGCCACCGCCGATTCTTGCCTTTGAATCACACGCCCGTTCAGTTCAAGCAGCGTGGATCGGAAGAAGGGTCGACGAGTAAGAAAACAAACCCCCGGCCATGTATAGTGGAAGACAGATTCTCGCACGGTATAGATACTATAGGGATGCGAAGATTACCGTGGAAGGTGCAGAGAGTGCAAACAATGCATTTGGAAAAAACACGGGTTGGAAGAAACGAAGTATTTTTTGGGATCTACCGTATTGGGAAGATCTACGATTAGACACAATCTTGATGTAATGCATATCGAGAAGAATTTCTTTGACAACATTTTCAATACGATTTTGAACGTTAGGGAAAAGCGAAGGACAATCTAAGGCACGTTATGATATACGGGAGATATGTGACCGCCCCGAGTTGGAGCCCCGGCGACAATGATAATTACGCAAAAGCAAAGTACATGTTGACGATCGATGAAAAGAAAACATTATTTGAGTGGATCAAATCCATCAAATTCCCAGGACGGATACGTTTAATTTGAGTCGGTGTATAGACAGTCAAAAACATATCATGTTCGGGATGAAAAGCCACGACCGTCATATATTCATGCAACGATTGATGCCCGTCGCGTTGACCGTCCTAGAGAATAGACATTGGGAGCCGCTTGCCCGGTTGAGTGTTTTTTCAGGGACTTGACATGTACAGAGAGGCCGGAAGCTACGCCGCTTCAATGAGTTCGGAGATCGCCGTTATTATTTGTAAGTTGGAGCGAATGTTCCCACCCGGCTTTTTTGACTCCATGGAGCATCTTCCAGCATCTTCCATACGAGGCATTCTTAGGGGTCCCGTACATTACACTGGATGTACCCATTTGAAAGGTAAGCACGCTTATTTTGTAATGTACGCGTATGAATCACAGGTGATCATCGAATGTTAATAATGTTTTGTACCCACAGTACTTACGTCGGTTGAAAAAGATGGTTGGAAATAGATCACGAGTAGAAGGATCTATCTCGTAGTGCGTCACTGACGCAAGAGACTACCACATTTTGTTCATACTACTTTTGATCAACACATTGCGAAGCGTTCGACCGTCAAAACGAAGCGTTGTCGATAATTTACTTGAAGGTGTTGACATGAACGACTTGCCGATTTTTACGAACCTGGCATGACAGTTGGAAGATCAGTCGAAGGCCGTTGACCGATTCTCGGTATCACGTAATGCGGACATCGTGTTATGCAACCGCGAGAGATCGAGCCTTACATAGAGTGAGTTTGTAACTTAACATTATTCTATCGCATAAACAATTACAAACTATTTGCTAACTATTTTTGTAACATACAGATTATTTCTAAACGTATACGTTCGAATGACACGAGTTGGTCTTACAGACGCTGAGGAGGGGTCAATAATCGACAAAGAGTTTCGTTCTTGGTTTAGTGCATACGTGAGTTATTTTAAATTTTCAAACAATCGTTGCATTATGTTGAAACAATTACTATCTTCCTAACATTACCGTATGTGGACAATGACACAGGTTGACTCCCCTACATTACCGGTGGATGATCCTCGCATCATTTCTTTAGCAAAGGGACCTGGACGGATAACAAGGTCGTATGGTGGATCGTCGGAAGCGGTTCTGATTTCAAACGAGGCGCATTCGGTGAGCAGGGCAACAAACAACGTGGTGTTTGCATAAAAGGTCACGTGTTCGGCCAACGAAGCGATTACTTGAGTATCGATGAGATTCTTGAGATTCAATACGCAAGTCACCCCACCGCCCCCAACCCCCCCCCCCTTCAACCCTCACCCGCACTTGGTTCGAGACAACCAGGACGGGCGAGTCCGTAAGATTGATCATTTACAAATCGTTGAGGTAAAGAAGTCTAAGCATATCCCCCCCCCCCCCGATAGGTTCGCCCTGGCTTCACAGCGATTCAAGTTTATTACCGAACTATCCGATTAATAGGCGAGATCGCCAGATTGGTTAGTTGTTTGTAAAGTTAAACCACGCCAGGTGAAGAAAACTTGTCCGAGAAAGGCGACCACGCAGAGGAAGGCTGCGAGAGGAAGCCGTTGCTTTTCAAGAAGATGAGATACGATCTCGTGCAATCGGCGATGGTCGGGATGCAGAATCGTTCGCCCTTTGAGCGATGGAACGATAACATTGCATGATGATGATGATATACATGCTTCCACTTCTCACGCACGTGACATTGATCTTGAATTTATTCGAGGCGATGAATCGATGAAGAAAGCAGAAGAAGAAGGCGTATGTGACGGACTTCTTGGAAACGATGATGAATGAGATATTTCGTTAACTTGATTATTCAAATGTGTGTGTATGTGTTTAATTAATTAAAACTATTTCTTTTAAGGAAAGATTTAAAAAAAAAAAAAAAAAAAAAAAAAAATTATATTTGCGACCAAGTGGTCGCAATTTCACACAAAAGGTGACCACATGGTAGTAATTTAGAAGTGAAATGCGACCGGTTGGTCGCATTTTATAATTATATTTTTAAAAAATATAGTAAAATGGCTACCATCCGGTCGCAAAAATGAGCGGAAAATTTAAATTTCCATGAAATTTATGGCGGTGAATTTAAAAATTACGACCTATCCGGTCGCAATATTTGCGGTGGGCTACCATATGGTCGCAAAAATGAGCGGTAAATTTAAATTTCCATGAAATTTATGGCGGTGAATTTAAAGATTACACCATCCGGTCGCAATATTTGGCGGTGAATTTCATTATTGCGACCGGATGGTCGCATTATTGATGGGACTCGTGATATGACAATTGTTATGGATCATGGTAAAGTGGTGACCATATGGTCGCTCATGAAATGCTACCATATGGTCGCAAATATCTCAAGAAATGCGACCGGTTGGTCGCCATTTTCCCCAAGACGCGCGACCTTTCGTTTCTTGTCATAATTACATATTTGCGACCATTTGGTCGCAAAATCGATTTAAATTCCCATCGATTTTCCTTTCCCCCGTTCCCGCTTTTTCTTCCTTTCTCTTTTTCTTCCTCTCTTTTTGTTCTTTTCTCTCTTTCCCCTCTCCCGTTCCCCATTATTTCTTCTCGTTCCCGTTCCGTTCTTACTCTAAATCTAAAACCCTCAAACCCCAATCCCGGTTCTATTACGAGGTTAGTTTTCGTATAAAATTGAAGTTTAGTTTAAGAATTTATTTTACTTAGTTTTAGTTTTTAGTTTTTCAATTTAGTAGTTTAGTTTAGTTTTGTTAATTTAATTAGTTTTAGTTTAATGAATCTAAATTTGTGTAATCAATTACTTAGTTTACTTTTTGTTTAATTCATAGCATTTTTAGTTTACATTAACTAATTAATTAGTTTAGTTTAATTTTGTTACTTTAAGTAATTTTAGTTTAATTAATCTAATAGTTTAATTAATCTAACTTAGTTTACTTTTAATTCAATTTAAGTAGTAATTAATTTAATTACTTAATCTAATTTAGTTTATTTAAGATAGTTTACTTTTAATTTAATAAAATTAAACTAAATTAATTTATAATTACACTAGTTTAAATTTTAATTTTAGTTTTAATTAATGTAATTTAGATTACTTTTAATTAAATCAATTAATTTAAAGTAGGGTAATTAATTCAAATAGTTTAACTTCAATTATACTTAAGTAGTTTAAATTAATTAATTACACTAATTTAATTAATTAATTTTAATTTAATGAATAAATAAAAATTGTTTAATTACTTAATTTTAGTTAAAATTTGATTAAAGTAAAGTACAATTAGATTAATTAATTAGAATAATTTTGTTTAAGTATTCTAATCAATTAATTTGAAATAAAGTAAATTAAAATTAGATTAATTGAAACTAAAATTAATTTGAGTTTAATTCAATTAATTTTAGTTCAATTAATATAATTAAATAAATAATTAATAAATAATTAATAATTAATAATTAATTAACTAATTATTGAAATTTAAATTTTTAAAAAAATCTTAAATGCGACCGGATGGTCACTTTTTTGGCGACCATCTGGTCGCATTTTAACTGAGCCTAAAAGTGACCATTTGGTCGCATAAAATGCGACCATTTGGTCACTTTTTTATGTGACCAATTGGTCACTTATCTTTCACATAAAATGCGACCAGATGGTCACTTTTTAGGTGACCATCTGGTCGCATTTTAACTGAGAATAAAAGTGACCATTTGGTCGCAAAAATGCGACCATTTGGTCACTTTTTTATGTGACCAATTGGTCACTTATCTTTCACATGAAATGCGACCGGATGGTCACTTTTTTAGGTGACCATCCGGTCGCATTTTAATCGAGCCTAAAAGTGACCATTTGGTCGCAAAAATGCGACCATTTGGTCACTTTTTATGTGACCAAATGGTCACTTCTATTGAAGATAAAATCGACCATATGGTCCCTTTTAATGCGACCATTTGGTCGCATTTTCAAAAGTTTGACTTTTTTGCTACCAAATTTTTGCGACCATATGGTCGAATTTTTGTGACCATGCGTCACACAATTGAAATCCGACCCGCTTTTTAGCAACCACTCAGTTGGTCGCATTTTTGGTCGCAATTTAGGTAAAAAACGACCATTTGGTCGCAATTTCCTGGTCGCAAATTGACAGTTTTTTTGTAGTGTTAGAGATACATATATTTGCAGGCTGATTTTTTATGAGGTAATGTACGTACCTGATGTATTACACTAATGGTATTGGTATGTTTCCTCTTGTGTTGTCAGGGAAGAGCACATTAATGAATCATATTTTGCACACAAATTTTCGGGGGATGGATGCATATAAGGGAAGGTTCTCCTCCCCACCTATTTTCTTCTCTCAACACACACACATACAAAGAGATCACTAATTGAGTGATGTCATAGAAAATTCATATTAGTTCCTTTCTTATAAGCTAATTTATAATTCTTTGCAATTTTACTACATGAGAAATAAGTAATAAGTCATATGCTTTAGGAATCAAACTACCAAGCGCATTTGAATTGCAAAGTGCGGTGGGATCGAGCCTTGCACAATTGCCATGGACTTGGAAGGAATTGATGGAAGTGAAAGAGGAGAGGTAAAAGATTTGGTTTTGAGATTTTAAAATCTCACCTGCTTAAAAAAAAAGAAGTATCGGCTGAAATATAGCTCTGTAGTATATTAAATGCTAAGATATTAAGTGTTTAAGGTGTCCTTCTTCACTGTATAGTTTAAGTTTGTGAGCTCCATTTCCATTGATTCATAATTGTTCTCTTTAAATTTTTTTAATTGTAATTTTTACTTTGAACTAAAAATTTCTAAATCACAGTCTTCTGGCGTTTATTTTTTAATCACTAAGTAACCTTTTATTATGCTTCAGGTCACTCGTGTGCTTTACATGAATTTGGTTCTTTGATTGATAATTTATTAAAAGGTATCTCATTGTGTTCATCTTCCTAAATTGCTGCTATTCCAATTGATCATTGTGCTTTCAGATACTGCTATAAAGAAGATGCTTGCAACTTTGGATGATCCATTTACTCAATTTTTGGAACCTGAAACGTTTATTATTGTGTTTGTACTTTGATGTTCTTAGGCCAATGAATCTGAGATTCCTCTCTTACATGAATTCAATGGCATTACTAGGGAAAATGGAAACACAATTGAGGTGAGTTTTCCTTTTAAATAAGATTATTTTCTTTAGTTCTATATATTATTGTCTAATGGTACCATTAGTGATTTTGATTCTTGTATTGATAATGATAGGAAGAGCGCATTTGTTATACGTTGCAATGATGACATTTTTTTTTTTGTATATCCTTTCAGATACCCATTTGGTTTTTTCTTTTAAGTTGGCTGATTTGAGGTTGTCTGACCCTTCCCCTCTCCTTCTGCTTCTGCTTCTCGTGGACCCATCTCTTCTACTTCAGATCTTGCTGCTGGTTAGTGGGTTTCTTCATTTCTAGGTTCATTGCTGTTTTTACTAGCGAATACTGTTAATTAGATGAGAGGAAAAAAAGATGTTTTTTTTTTAAATTCTCACTTTACTTTTTTGGTATGATGTAAAAAGTTTTAGCTTTTGAGTATTTTTTTTAGAATGATGATTTGTTAGATCATTATGGTGAGGCAGAAGTTTGATCATTACACTATTTTGATTTTGATTTTGTTTGTACTTATTATGTTTTGGAGCTACAGCAAAAATTTTGTTCTTCCTTTTACTCTTTCTATGATTGTGTTAATGGTTTTGGTATTGTTTTTAGGTTTTTTTTAAGGTCAGCAATGGAGTTAGTAGCTGAACATGAGTATTTGTTTGGTCTAAAGTTTTAATTAACTTTTCAATAAGGATGTGCTAAAAGTGGAAATAAAATTCCTTGCAGACCATCTTGTTTCTCCGTTGATTGCTCATATTTTTTGCAACTTTATGGGATTACCTATGTTTTTTTCTCGAACAAGAGGTATGTTTTAATTTTCTGGCTTGAGTTCATCAATGACCTATGGTAAAATAATCAAACTTATCCTTTGTGTGCCTACTAATCCATGATTTGGTTTTTATGCTTGGGATTCGATGTAGTTAGTAGTTTGAATTATAAGAAGAACCATGTCCTTTAGTTTTAGTGTTTATTGGAAATGGAATGGTTCGTTTATGCTTCAATATCCTCCTTGGGACTTTTGAAATTTTTTTTTGTTCTATTGGAGGAATTGGTTTGTTTTTAGGAGCTCATTACTCAAACTATCTTGGTTATCGGTTTTCCATCGTGTTTTTCCTGAAATTATACAATAATTTTATAAATGCAAAAGAGAAGAATCTAACTAGTTTAAAATTGCCATTGTTCAGATCCTGACATGCTTGAAGTAAGATTTGGAGGAATGACGATAGAAGATCTGACATGCGGGTTGGTTATAGAAATTTTGATAGGAGTGGTGATTGAAGTTCTTTTAGCAATTGTTGCTTTATTTGTATGATGTAATTTAATTTTTTGTTTAAAAATATTGTAATTTCATGTAGGTATTTAATGATTTTTTAATTTTTATTGTAATATTTTATTTAAATTTGATAGGTGTATTAAAAATATTATTTGAAATCAATTAATAAAAAAATATTTTTTTTCTCAAATTTTAGACAAAAGGTGACGGTTTTTCCCCGTCACCTTTTCTAAAAGGTGACCTTTTTTGGCGTCACCTATTTGAAAAGTTGATGTTCTTTTGGCGTCACCTATAAAAAAAGGTGACGTTCTTTTGGCGTCACCTATTCGAATAGGTGACAGATTTTTTTGGACGTCACCTATTTAAATAGGTGACACTGCCATAGGTGACGGTCAAAAAACCATCACCTATTCGAATAGGTGACGCCAAAAGGATGTCACCTATTCCCGAAATTCTTATAGTGATTATAAATAGAAATTTAATAATTTAGTGCCAAGTCAGATTTCTGTCAATTATTTAACAGGGATTAGATAGAACACGTAACTTCGAGTTTGAAAACATAGGGATGGAATAGAAAGCAAAGTTAAAACCGAGGGACCAAAATTGTATTTTTCCAAAATAATAATAATAATAAATGTAATCAGCAACAGTCTTTTTATTATTAGTTTTCTAAAAATTTTAATTAAAAAAAATGAAAGTCTTACTTGAAATAAATGATTTAAAAGAAAAATAATCATAGGATAAAATAAGAAATATTGAAATGTTCAAAGACTTTTGAATTTATTTATCTGCGAGATTGCAAAAAAAAAAAAAAAATTATTTATATATTATGTAAAAGAAAATAAAATTTGAGAGAGTATACACCATATATACTTATGCACCCGTTAAAAAGAAAAAGAAAAAAAAAACAGTCAATTGTCATAAAAAGGCAACTCTAGTTTACAATATAAAAGTGGCGTTTGGGATTTGGTTAAACCACACAAAATTCATATCTTCATTTGGTTGGCTATGAATTTGAAGATGTTCATCGGTACTCAACTTGGGTATGTTACTTTAATCTTCCTTTTAATGTTTTTTTCATCCATCAAACTTACAGTTGGAAATAATTCTAATATCAAATGCATAGAGAGTGAGAAGCAAGCACTACTCTCTTTCAAGATGGGCCTTGAAGATACATATGGTATTCTCTCTTCTTGGAGAAATGATAATTGCTGCTTTTGGAGAGGTGTTGAATGCAGCAATCTCACAAATCACATCATTAAGCTTGATCTTCACGGTTCTTACCCGGAATACATGAGTGGTAAAATTGGTCCTTCATTGTTTGAATTGTCCCATCTTGATTATTTGGATCTCAGTTGTAATGATTTCACTGGTATCGCAATTCTGAATTACATTGGTTCTCTTGTTAACTTGAAGTATCTCAATTTATCTTACAATGATTTTGAGGGTATTATTCCTCTCCATCTTGGTAACCTATCTTCGTTGGAAGCTCTTGATCTTCATGGAAATTATATGGGGTGGAGTTCCGAAAGCTTAGAATGGCTCTCTCCTCTTTCTTCCTTACAATATCTTGACTTGAGTGATACAAACCTTGAGAATGCTAGTGATTGGATACATTTCATCAATACACTTCCACATCTTGAAACTTTGCTACTTTCTTCTTGTTCTCTTCCACCTCCCATCTTTCCTTCTTATCCACAAATTAATATCTCCACTTCTCTATCAATGTTGGATCTCTCTATGAACCATCTCACATCTACAATTTTTCCATGGCTGTATAATTTCAATTCAAGTCTTGTTACTTTGAATCTCGGTGACAACTATCTTCACGGCAACATTCCTAATGCTTTTGGAAGCATGATTTCTCTATCGCATATTCGATTTCAACACAATCAATTTGGGGGTGCATCCCCCAAGTCTTTTTCCAATATTTGTAATCTAACTTTTTTATCTTTTTCAGGTAATAAATTCGAAGGGATGTTTTCTGATTTTCTTCAAATATTGCCTAAATGTGCTCTTGATTCTTTACAATATTTGGACTTTTCCCAAAACATACTCTCTGGGCCATTGCCAGAGTCTCTCACATTTTCAAGTTTAAAACAGTTAGATTTATCTTCCAATGAACTTTCCGGAAAAATTCCACGGAATCTTGGAAATTTTTCTAACGTAGAGATCTTGGACTTTTCACATAACAAAATCTCTGGGCCATTGCCTAGTTTTTCCACATTTCAAAATTTAAAATCATTAGATTTTTCTTACAATGAATTTTCTGGAAACTTTACTTTGAATTTTGGAGAATTGTCCAACTTAGAGACCATGAAATTTTCAAATAACAATTTATCTGGGTCATTGCCTAATTTTTTCTCATTTCAAAGTTTGAAGTCATTAGATTTATCTTCCAATAAGTTTTCTGGAAATTTTACTGTGAATTTTGGAGAATTGTCAAACTTAGGGACCTTGGACTTTTCTAATAACGAGTTATCTGGATTGTTGCCTAACTTTTCCACATTTCAAAATTTATCATTTTTAGATCTATCTTCCAATGAATTTTCCGGAAAAATTCCTGTGAGTCTTGGACACTTGTCAAACTTAGGTACCTTGTTTCTTGCCAACAATTTATTGGAAGGAATAGTTTTTGAACCCCATTTCTCAAAGCTTGAAAACTTGGAGGTATTAGATTTGTCTCACAACCCTTTAAATTTTCACATGCACTCTAATTGGGTCCCTCCTTTTCAGTTACGGACTATAATTTTGGGTTCTTGCAAGTTGGGGCCAAAATTTCCCCAATGGTTACAGGGACAAAACTTTTCTTATCTTGATCTTTCCAACAATTCTATTTCGGATACAGTTCCTTATTGGTTTTGGAGTTACTTCACTTCGTCCCACCCATCGTTGGATCTTTCTTATAATCAAATCAAAGGAGAAATCCCCACAATCCTTAATGGTTTTGGAATTACTTCATTACCAGTTTGGTGGAACTTGTCACGACTTCCGCCTTTTTTAGAGATTGAAGTAAATTTGAGATCAAATGAATTTGAAGGTCAAATTCCCAAGTTCCTCTTACAAGTTAGATGGTTAGATGTCTCGAACAACAAGTTTTCTGGGCTCACTAATTTATGCAACATTAGTATCTTTTCTCCGCTAAGATTGCTGGATGCCTCAAACAATCTATTCTCGGGAGAGTTTCCAAATTGCAAACAAAGGTTAAATCGTTCATCTTTGGAGTTTTTGAGATTGGCAAACAATGGATTTTCCGGACAGATTCCAAGCTTCTTGAGTAATCTCAGCAAACTTCGATCACTGCAATTGCGGAACAATAGCTTCTCTGGCGAATTCCCTCCTTGGTTGAAAAATTTCAATAATTTACTTGCTCTTGACCTTGGTGACAATCAATTAGTAGGAGCAATACCATCGTGGATTGGGTATAAATTAACAAAACTGCTCCGTCTAAGCCTACGATCAAATCAGTTTGATGGAGAGCTACCTTCAAGTCTATGTCATCTCAATCACATTCTATTCTTAGACATTTCGTTAAACAATATTTTGGGAGAAATACCTAATTGCCTTCACAATTTAACTGCTTTGGTAATGCATGATAATAACAGTCAAGGAGATGTTTATACCGGTAGTACAGGAGCTTATGAGCGTCTTCCTTACGCAAAGCAAGTGATTTATGACGAAATGACAGTTACTTGGAAAGGTAGAGAGCTAATCATGAAGGAGACGATGTCGTTTTTAAAGAGTATAGACTTATCCGGAAATCATTTAACTGGAAAAATTCCAAATGAAATAACAAAATTAGTTGAATTGGTTGCTTTAAACCTCTCGAGGAACAGTTTGACAGATGGAATTCCTGAGAACATTGGCAAGTTGATCTCTCTAGACTCCTTGGATTTATCAAGAAATGAACTTACGGGTCAAATCCCTTCAAGCATTTCCCAAATAAGTCGATTAAGCGTTCTAGACCTGTCATGGAATAGACTTTCAGGAAAAATACCAATCGGCACTCAACTTCAAAGTTTTAATGCCTCTTCATATGTTGGAAATCCAAACCTCTGTGGATCACCACTTTCAAGTTGTCTTGAAGAAGAAATGGTTCCTAATTCATCCAACACGAAGAATGCAGTTGCGGATCATGAAAACGAGTTCCAGACTCGTGGATTCTATATAAGTTTAGCTGCTGGGTTCATTGTAGGATTTTGGGGATTTTGGGGGACTTTAATGTTTCACAGATCTTGGAGACATGCTTATTTTAGATTCTTGAATCGCTCGAATGATTGGCTTTATGTGAAAATTGCAATATTCAGGAACAAGGTTCGGAAGCTTGTCGGTTGCTAAAACGCAGGTAATTCATGTACCAAATTTGTCTAATATCAGAGTAATCCTTGTTATATCGTTTATGGGTTAAAAGTTTTGAAATAAATAAAAAAGTTTTAGAAACGATGGTTGACAAATCTAGTAAATTTTATAGTAATATTTATAAAAATAACAACTCTTAAAAATATTAATTAATATGACAAATTTCTATTGAGTCAAGGAAAACTTATATTAATATTATAACTGAGTTAAATATTTATAAATTTATTAGAAAAAAAGTATATTTACAAAGATGTTATAATTTTAAAAAGCGAGTATGTTAGTCAATCACTATTAGTATATTAGTCAATCACTATTAGTATATCAGTGATGTATAATAGTATATCAATGATAGTCGACTGATAAACTATCATTGATATACTAATAGTTTACTGATAGTAATGTACTCAAAATCTTTGAAATTCTAATATTTTTTTAAATAATTTTTTATCTAACAAATTTGTAAATAATATAATTTTTTTTAACATATTTGAAATTGTCCTAATATTTAATTACATATTTTTACACAAAGTTTATCACTGATAGACACATTAATTATTGTTAATCACTTATTAACATGGTAAAATTTGTTATATTTGTAAATAGGTTTAAATATGTAATATTTATAAATATTACATCAAAATTTGTTACCGAGTGAAATTTTGTATTATATAAATATATGTTCAATGTTTTGAAACAAAACATGAAATACAATAAATCATATTTTCTTAAATTTAATTATGAAGTTATATGCAATTATATAAATTGTGACCCAGTTCAATTTGATGTGAAATTATGTTAGGTTATTGGGACGTCCCGGAATCAGACAATTTGTAAGCAGTTTGAGTTTGGAAGCTAAAGACTATTGCAGTAATGTTTTGGATAAATCACTCTGTGAAATATGGTTCTTTTGGAAGGCTTTTTAACGTGGAATCAGTTTTTGCCCCTTCTACTTATTTATAGATATTCATAATATATATAATTTCTTATTTTTGGTTTTAGTAGAAAATAGATTAAACCAGTCCTTGGCATTGTCTCTACTATTAAATGAAATATAAATTTATTTTAAAATTATTTTACTAGATATTTTATCAGGAAAGATAACGTGAGGTACCATATTAACATTTTTTAAACGACCAACGTCCATTATTACCCTGTATTATTAATGATGGTGGTTTTTACGAATAACATTTTAATAATCGATGTTTTTAAAAATAGTAAAGTTTTGAGAGTTTTTAAAAATAACATTTTTCTCATATCGAGATTGGTGGAGTCTTCATGTAAGAAATATCATTTTTGAAATATCTTAAAACATTTGCTATTTTAAAATCATGTTGTCGCTACGTGATAGCGACGTGGAAAGAAAATGAGTCGCCACTAATCATTGGTTTTAAGGTATGGTGTGATTAGTCACCTAGTTTCTAAGTTAAGGATGGTGTAACGTCCCATTATTTTGAAGTGATTTTTTTTTATTATTTATTTATTTTATTTAATGTTATTTAGTTATTGATTTATTTCAATTTACATATTTAGTTGAATTATTATTTTTGTAACTTAGAATTTAGTAGTTAATTTCGACCGAAATTCCTTTTTAATTGTTTTAATACTTTAAATTCGTTTCGGTGACATTAATAATTATTAATAGGCCAATTAATAATTATTAATCACCTTTAGATTTATTTAAGAGCATCATGTTTCATTTTAGAAGTCAAAAGTCATAAAAGGACGCAACCGTCATTTCCGATTTCTTAAAAATATCAAAACACTATTCATTTGTCTTTAAAAATCAAGCAATTGACCAAAGTTGACCAAAAACCTCTCATCTTTCTCTCCCAAGGCCGAAGCTATCATGAGGGATTTGGAGGATTTTGGGTTTTGCTCGTTTCTCGGCAGATCGACTCGATTTCGGTTGCATCGGAAAGCCATCGAGTCTAGGATTCTTTTCCACCCAACTATCGTACTTGCCACCCGTGATCCACGGAGTTCTCGGTAATGCCCTGTAAGAGGTCGAGGGAGAGGAGGTGGTGCTGCGTGATCGAGGGATGCTGACCTCGAGATGGACTCTTTTGTTGTAAAGGTTATGTAATTATTTTGTGAATTTCAAAGACTTTGATGATGCATATGTTGTATTTAGCTCATAAGAGCTTTTGATGTGGTTTTTATGATATGAAACATTTGAACTCCTGATTGGGACTTAAAGTCCATGTGATTTTATTAGATTTGAAAAATTAGGATGTAAACAGGTTTTTGGCTAGCCAATTTTCAAACAAAACCACGCAAAATTTTCTTAAAATAAAATACTTCCGCTGTGTTTTCTAAATTAAATTTATTTAAAAGTGACGGGTCGTCACAGATGGTCTGCTAACGTTTGATGGTAGGTTCTGGAGTTTATTCACACATAGGGAAGATATTAGCACCCCTATTATGTTCGTTTAGAAAAACGATTACTGTTTAATATCTTTGTTATTTCTTATTAAAGCCTTTTTATTATTCTTGAACACACGTTATGTTTTTAAATTTTATTTTTAAATGTCTCATATGTTAGTGATTAATACCATAAACATTAAAAAGGGCATAATCAAATTGGATGAGTGGCATGAAAGCCATTAGGAAAAAGTTTTATTAGAATTTAATCTCGGTATCCTTTTAATTAAATTCTTATTTCTTAAGAAATATAAGAGATCAATATCCTGAAAACACCTAACTCCATCATAGGAAAGTTTTTTTTTATTTTAAATCATCTTTGAAATATTTTAATTGATAAATCTCGATATTTAATGAGAGATTATTCTGAATTGAAATTTTACGAAAATAGTGTTTAGGAATTACATTAAACTTAGAAATATTTTATATTTAAAAAAAACTTATCTTCTTCAATTTTTTAATATTCTAAATTTAATGTCTTATAGAAAATTATTATTTAAAGGAATATTTTTTGAAAATGAAAAGTTTCACATAACCGTATATTGATTTTTTTTTATTAAATGTCTTCTTCAGATTTTGAATCTTTATTTAAAGTAAATTTAGTAAATTGAATTCCGAAGCTCATAAATAAATCTAAAGGTGATTAATAATTATTAATTGGCCCGTTAATAATTATTAATGTCACCAAAACATATTTAAAGTACTAAAACGATTAAAAACAAATTTGGACGAAAAAAACTACTAAAAGCGAAGTTACTGAATTAAAACTAAACTTTAAAAGCTTTAATAAATAATAAAAAAAAAAATTTACCTCTAAAAGTAACGGGACGTTACAACAGGGTCGAAATCTGAAAGGGTATCGAAGAAGAGAGAAACCCCCACCGAGGAAAGGAAAGGAAGAGAGTGTGGTCGCTCGAAAAGAAGAAAAGAGGAAAAAAGAGACGAAGTGGAAAGAAAGTCCTTGTGGGGCAGGATCAGAGATCCGAAAAATGAAGTTCGGAATGGATCCTCCACACAGAAAAGGCGAGAAACTCCTTCCAAAAGGAAGAAAGAGAGAAGAGGCCCTGATATGCCAAAAAAAGTCTGGAGAGAAAGGAACCCTACTGCAGGTTCCACAAATCTAACAGGCATGCCACGGAAAACTACAAGATCCTTGCCCGGGAAATAGACCGCGTGTACGAATAGGGTTTGACCAGAAGAATCGAAAGGCAAGATCCGAGGGACACAGATGAGAGGCTCGTTGTGCCCGTGGAAGTACCGGGGGACGGTCAGATCAGTTCAATCCACTACAATGGAGAGTCTGTCAATGCTCACAAAAGGTCTCATCGTGAAGCTGGACTCCCCGTCTATCGGGTCGAGCACGCTTCTGAGGACTTGATCAAATACTCCAAGAAAAGTCTAGAAGACGTACACCTGTCCCACAACGACGCACTAGTGATAGCGATATCTATCGGATCTCATACGATCAGCAGGGTTCTAGTAGACCCAGGTTCTTCCATCAATATACTCTATATTCCCACATTCCGAAGCATGAAGCTCAGAGAATCAGATTTCACGATGAACTCACAGGACCTAGTGAGATTCAACGGAACGGTGACGAGATCCAGGGGAAATATCAAACTGCCAGTCCGAGTCGAAGGCGTAAACCCAATGGCCCTCTTTCATGTCATAGACGCCCGTTCAGGATATAATGCTCTACTTGGGAGGTCGTGAATTCATGACATGGGGGCACACCCTTCAACTCTTCACCAAAAGCTGAAGTACCCTACCGAAAAGGGGATCAGGGTCATAAAGGGGGACCAACAGGTCGCGAGATCATGTCTGGTCGAGATCGTCTAGCTGAAATCCCAATATCAAGCTTAGCAGCTACAGAATCGGGGCCCCAAAAGAGGCCCGCCCTTTGCTCGTTCGAGAATTGAAGCACCTGAGGATGGATCTGTAAAAATCAAGATCCATCCAGAAAATTCAGAGAAAACGACGAGCATTGGGAAAGATTTGAAAGGAAATTTGAGAGATGGATTGGTAAACCTTCTAAGAAAAAGTTGGAAGACGTTCGCATAGGATCACACGGACATGCCCGGTATTGACCCAGATATCATAACTCACAACCTCGAAGTTGATCCAAGCCAACCTCCCGTCAAACAGAAGAGGCGCAAATTCGCACCTAAAAAAATGACATAATCAACGAGGAGGTTCGAAAACTTCTAGAGGCGAATTTCATTCGAGAGGTCAAATACCCTGAGTGGCTGGCTAATGTAGTGGTCGTGAAGAAAAAGAATGGGAAATGGATGGCGTGTATCGATTTCACGGACCTCAAAAAAGCCTGCCCAAAAGACTCTTTCCCACTACCCAAAATCGATCAACTAGTAGACGCAACAGCCGGTTATGAACTGCTCAGTTTCATGGACGCCTTCTCCGGGTACAACCAAATCAAGATGAACCCAAAAGATCAAGAAAAAACCTCGTTCATAACCAATATTGGCACATATTGCTATACTGTGATGCCCTTTGGTTTAAAGAACGTAGGAGCCACCTATCAACACCGATGAACCGAATGTTCAAAGATCTTTTGGGAAAGACAGTGGAGGTGTACATTGACGACATGTTGATCAAATCACGAAAGGCAGAGGACCATCTAGGTCACATGGAATAAGCATTCGAAGTGTTGAACCGATACGGGATGAAATTAAATCCCGATAAATGCACATTCGGAGTTCCGGCAGGCAAGTTCTTGGGTCACCTGGTGACCAGTCGTGGGATCGATCAAATTCAAGCGATAATAGACATGCAAGCACCCACGAACCTGAAGGGTGTACAGAAACTAACTGGATGTTTGGCGGCGTTGAACAGATTCATATCTCGATCATCAGATAAATGCCTACCCTTCTTCAAGGCGCTGAAAAGGAGCAAAGAGTTTGGTTGGGGAGTTGAGTGCCAGAAAGCATTTGAAGAACTCAAGATTTACTTGTCTTCGCCCCCGCTGCTAACCAAGCCCTCAGATAACGAAAAGCTATTTCTATACTTGGCAGTATTTGACGCGGCGGTTAGCTCAGCGCTAGTGCGTGAAGACGGGAAAACTCAACACCCAATCTATTACGTGAGTAAAGCAATGGTCGACGTTGAAACGGGATACTCGAAAATGGAGAAACTCGCGTTAGCCCTCATAGTCGCTTCACGCAAACTGAAACACTACTTCCAGGGCCATCAGATAGTTGTGAGGACCGCCTTCCCTCTAAAGGCCATTCTCCACAAGCCTGATGTTTCATGACGCCTAAGCATTGATGGGTCCTTGAATTCAAGAGGATCTGCCGCAGGTTTGGTCCTGTCAACCCCCGAGGGCTACCTCTTAGAGCAGTTAATCCGATTCGGTTTTGCAGCTTCAAACAATGAAGCGGAATATGAAGTGTTGTTAGGTGGATTGCAAAGAGCAAAAGAACTGGGAGTCGAGAACCTGAGCATCAAAAGTGATTCTCAACTCGTGGTAAATCAGGCAAAAGGGCTATTCGAAGCAAAAGATCTTAAGATGACGAAATATCTAGAAAAAGCTCTATTTATCCTATCTCAGTTCACCAAATACAGCATCAGCCAAGTACCAAGAGCTGAGAATGGACATGCCGACGCTCTGGCTAGTCTCGGATCCGCTGTCCAAACGGAGACGAGAAGAATCATCCCTGTCGATTATTTATCCGAACCAAGCATTACCCTTGATTCGAACATGGAGAGTGGAGACGACGGAGTGATCGGACAAGTAATGCCGGTAGAGCAGAATCCAGAGCCCGAGCCGGACTGGAGGAACAAATCCTCTAATACTTACGATCGGGACTTCTACCTGAAGAAAAACTAGAAGCACGGAAAATCCGATCCAAAGCGGCCAGATACTCGATCATCCAAGGAGAATTATACAGGAGGTCCTTCAGTGGACCCTATCTAAAATGCCTAGGAAAGTCAGAAAGTTCCTACGTTCTGAAAGAGTTGCACCTTAGACACTGCGGAAATCACCCAAGAACAAGGTTCTTGAGTCATAGGGCGTTAACACAAGGGTATTACTGGCCCACCATGGTCAAAGATTCCAAAGACTTTGTCTCCCGATGCGACAAATGCCAAAGGTTCGCAAAGGCGATTCACGCACCGCCAACGATGCTAACTACAATCTCACCACCTTGGCCCTTCATGCAATGGGGTCTAGATCTAGTGGGAAAACTGCCGTTAGCTCTGGGACAGAAATGCTTTCTGATTGTAGCAACAAACTACTTCTCCAAATGAATTGAAGCTGAGCCGGTGGCAAAGATTACGGACCAGAAAATCGAGATGTTCCTCTGGAAAAACATCTTCACCCGCTTCGGAATCCCCAAGGTCATCATCACCGACAACGAAACTCTGTTCACAGGAAGATCCATCCGGAAGTATTGCGCGGACAGAAAAGTGGATCATCGATATTCGACACCCCGCTACCCACAGGCTAACGGACAGGCAGAAGCAACGAATTAAACCATTATGGATTCTCTGAAAAAGAGATTTGAACAAACGAATGGAAGATGGGTATATGAGCTGCCATGAGTCCTTTGGGCATATCAGACCACCCCTAGAATTCCAACCGGCAAAACACGATTCGCCATGGCTTTCGGGGCAGAGGCCGTCATCCCCACGGAAATGATCATCCCCACAACCTGGAGTTCGATTCTAGAAGCATAAAACAACAACATGATGGCAGAAGCACTAGACATGGCCGAAGAAAACAAGGGAACAAACGCTAATCCATATGGCAGGTTACCAGCAAAATTTGGCCAAGTACTTCGAAAAGAAAGTAAGACAGCGCAACATCAAAGTATATGATTTTGTTGTGAGGAAAGTATTCCAGAACACGCAAGAGCCCGGAGCGGGAAAACTGGGACCAAACTGGGAAGGTCCGTATAAGGTGATCGAAGAAGTCAAGCCAGGAACTTATCGCCTTGAAGATCAGAAGGGAGAACCGATTCTGAGGGCTTGGAAAGCCACACATTTAAGGATTTATCGTGTGTAAGGATGAGAGAACCATGTAAGTACTTGGCCGAAGAGGCCCACTTTCAAATTAATATACAAGTATTACATGTTTTTTCTTCCACACAATCAGTCGATACCTTAACAATGAAAAGCCCTAATCCGTTAGACAAATCACTAAGTCTACATCGAATTAAAAGTCCTAATTCGCTAGGCAAGTTTCTAAGTCCTCCACGGATTAGAGAATATAACCCATTGAAAAAACCGCCGATGATGGTCAAGCATTCGGAACAGCGAAAAAGTAATTTTTCACAGAAAGTGAATAAAGTCAACTTTTATTTCACAACAAACAAGTAAGGCTCGGACCCACATGTTGGGAACTCAGCCGAAAGGAATTACAAGAGTTCTAAAAAAGCAAAGTTGTGCAGTTTGAGGTATCAGCATCGAAAACAGTGAAGATGTCCTTCTAGGAGAGGATGAGGGTATTGCCCGGAAAGCAAGTGGCCAGAGCCAATTAACCAGCTGGCTACTCCACCAACTCATCAAGTCCGAGGACCAACAAAATCCAATAGATGAAAGCTAGAGAGGTCCCCGACTCGCTGCACCCGGACCCCTGATGGATTTTGGAAATGAGCCCTGCTTTTGATTGGGACAGAGACGGCGAGGATGGTGGTACTCTAAGGACAACCTTCAGGCCCAGAGAGACATCATTCCCACCGCTTTCTGACTCCGCAAGAGACTCCTTCTCCAATTAAGTCAAAGCAGGTTCAAGTACGGGGAACCGGAGTCATCTAACGTCACTCCACGGTCATCTTGGCTGAAACGCATTTCTCGCTTCCTTAAACACAAAACGAGACGCCACCTCCCATGCTGAAATACGGACCGACGAGGGAGTTGCCACCCCCTATCTTTTGCCCCAGTTCCCGGATACAGCTGGAACAAACTCTGGAGCCGCGGTGAGAGGTGGTGGAGTGACTGATTAGCCAGAACAACTCGAACCCTAAGGTCTATCCTCACAGGCATGGAGGATTACAACCACCAAGTTCAATTCCGCTAAGGCCAATCAAACAGGCGTAGAAGATCACGACCAAACACTCTTAACGCAGACCATCTAAGGAGGGCCAGACGTGAAAGAGAAACAGGAAGAAATGGGAAAACCCCATGGTATGGAATTTTGAATTCTATAAGAAAATTTGAAAATCTGGGAATAAAAGAGAAGCCTTTTCAGAAAACAGGGTCCAAAGATGCGAATGGGAAACTCCCAGAAGCCTATTTAAAGGGTCTAGGAACTATTGCGATTATGCCATCTGTCGAGAATCGACCGGTGAACCCGGCTATGCACACCGATGGGACTCGCCGCCATGAAGAGTATTACGAGATGATGGTAAGTACTTGTAGTATTTCGTTTATATCTTTAATGTTTTTAATTAATTTAATGTTTTCATGATATTTTATTTTTCTTCTTCTCCTTTTCATACACTCGAGATGGAAGTGAGGTAGCCCCGGTTGAGTTATTTCTCCATCTGCATACGAAGGGTCACAATGGGGTTACTTATGTAGATGATCGAGTGCGAGAATTACATGTTAGTTTTTTTTTCATGATTTCTAATTTCTTTATTAATATATATATTTTTAATTACTCACAAATATTATTGTTTACTTTTTGTAGGGAAAAGTTAAAGAGAAGCTCTCTTCGTTATTGCCCACTCTAGAGTCTCAGCCTACTCAAGAAAACCACCGTGATGCTTTTCTTCTTGCAGTCGGTGGTGTTCGTTCAGATGGTTCGGTCCCTGGTCTTGGCGCTTAAGGGAGGGAGCTTTATGCTAACCAACCGCGTGCTTTGAGTTCTGCACGTGCTAAGACCGACCCTTTGAGGCGAGAAAACGAATCCTTACGCCTACATATGGGAGCCAACGAGTTGCGTAATAAAGCCCGCCACGATCAACTTCAAGGTCATCAAGATGCTTTAGAAGAACGTATTCGGGTATGGATGAACCTGAATGCAGATGTCGGCTCTGGGTCTACTTCTATGCGTCCTAATTCCAGTTATACGAGCCCTCCTTAGTTTTTTTTTTATTTCTGGACATTTTATTTCATTATTTTGGAATACTTTTTTTCTAAAACAAATATTCGTTTGGATGTTTTATATTTATTTTGTTCTTAATTATTATTATTATTTTTTTTTTAATAATCAATTTTATTTTTTTATTTAAAATTAATTATTAAAAATTAATTTTTGGAAAAAATATGAATAATTAGCGACGAAATGTGTCTCTACCTATTTTCTTAATCCATTTTTAATAGTTATTTTAGCGATGCAATTCGTCGCTAAAGTCAACCAGTTGAATTTTTTAGAGAACTAATGCGTCTGTATGTTAGAGATGCAATTCGCCTCTAATTATAGCGAATAATTGTGTTGCTAAATTTAGTGACACATCGAGTCTCTAAAAGAGAGGCGTATTAAGCCATTTTGTCTTTGTTTCAGTGATCGCGTTCGTCTCTATATAGTCAACCTTTTTATAGCGTCCCATTATTTTTTTGTCGCTATTAGTGACGAAATATATCGCTATTTTTCTCAAGCGACGCCTATTTTGGCGATTAGATTTTTCGTCTCTGAATTCGTTGCTATTTTCATTTAGAGTCACATTACGTTCCTACACCCGAGACTCTAATCCCTGCATTTCTTGTAGTGATGATAATTGCTTGGAAGAAAATATTTTTTGGTTATTCTAGTTTTAGCATTTTTTCGGCCAAAAGTGTCTTTTTTGAGTTTGATTTGGAATTTGATGATGATATATATATTTTCAATTTTTCGGCCGTTTTTCACGGTTACGTAGAAAGTGGATTTTAAGTTAGCTAATTGAGTTTATTTTAGAGATGTTGTATTCATGAGTTTACTCTATTATTTTAATTATCTAAAAGAATATTTTGGATGATAAGTAACTTGCCTTGATTTCATCATAAATTGAATCGTTTATAAAATTAAAATATTAGAAAATGATAAATTTGAATTTTTTAACATGACGATTATAAATTAAAAATAGTAGAACTATATTTGTATTTGTGAATTATAATTGATAGCTAATGTTAACACTAAAATTAGAAAATAGAAACAAAAAACAAGGATTAAGGAACGAAACCCAAATTTGGTATAATAATAGAAGCTTTTCGTTAACAAAAAACATATATAAAAACATACATAGATATCCTCGAAAAAAATAAAATTTTGAAAAAAAGGCATTGTAAAGGGGAAAGAAATGAAGAAATTACTCATGTGGATCATAGTGTTGCTAGTTGCCTTGTCTAACATGAAATCGGGAAAGAGCACCACAGACCCATCAATGAGTAATAAAGTATTGTTGTCGTTCCAAAAAGATAATGTTGTGGTTCAAAATGATTTAGGTGGAAGAAATACCATGAAAACCCATTGCTTTTCAAGAGATAATGATTTGGGTGTACAATATCTTATACCAGGTGAAAAGAAAAGTTGGTCTTTTAGAGTGAATTTTCTTTTAACCACACTTTTCCACTGCAGATTGGAATGGGGTAGATGGTATAAGGAGGTTGATGTTTTTTATTGTGAAGAACAATTCATAGCTACTTATTGTGGTGACTCCAATTGTATTTGGTCAGCAAGACCAAATGGGCTTTATATTTACAACACTCGCACACATCATTTTGATCGTGCTGGAAGTTGGGATATGATTCATTAATTGCCCCTCAGTTCTAAGCTTTCTCTTCGTTGATACTTAATTCAAACTATTATAATCGGATGCTTTCCCATTAAGGACGAAGTTTCAATTCCCGGCCCCTCCCTCAATTTAATATAATATCTAAACAAAATCGTTTATTTATAATTTTTTCAATGTATGAATAAAGTTAATTAATGTTCTATATAGCCAACATGAGTAGCTTTCAACTTGTTAGGCATTCGCTCCTTTCCATTAAGGTCGAAGTTTCTAGACGCGCTCCATCAATTTAATGTAATATCTAAAAAGAAAAATCGTTTTTATATATAATTTGTCAATTTATGAAAAAGATTAATTTTGCTACAGATAAATATTTAAGGGAAATCTTTTGCTTAAGTGATATATATTTTACTAAAACTTAGAGGTAAAAATATTAATTTTTTTTAAAAAAAATTAATAAGTCTGACTTATGAGATTCATGTTGATAAATTTGGCCTTTTGGAAAGAACAATGATGTTTATTAAAAAAAATTACCAAGAATAAATTATTTTTTTCGAAAGGATAAAATATGAATTGAATTGGGTCAAATAATCTGTATGAGTTTTATTGGATGGTGCCTCTTCTTCTTTTTTTTTTTTTTTGTTCGTTGAGCCAAACAAACTTGGATTTCTTAATTGAAAAAAAGAAAATTACTCTTTTATATACAATTTAAATACCGTAAACCTTTTATTTTCCGATATTTTCCAATAACTTTTATCAAAACAATTTGTGCAAATCATTAAAATATAATTTTTTTTTAATAAAATGATTAAACTACTATATTTTTAATTCAGTGTATAAAAGTAGATAAGTAAATCCTAAAACTACTATTTGTTTCACTTTTTAGTCGATAAATTAAAAAAAAATATTGATAAACCAGAAATAACCCAAGAAAAGTTTTATTAACTTGGTTGTACTAAATTACAACAAGAGAAATTGAGGTTAGTTCACAATGTGTCTTTATCCAAACCAATTTAACACAAGAACACCCCTACTCACCCTTGTCAAATTGAACTAACAACATAAAACCAAATTAACAGATTTTAATCCAATCCCTTCTTAGATTAAATCTTAATTTGTCATGAAATTTATCTTTTCAACACTGATTAGATATCTGATCCCTTCTTATGAAGCTGAAGGGTTCCAGCCTGTCTTTGCACTCAATTTAATATTAATATTTTTAAGGATTTTTCAAAAATAGATATTTATGAATTTCCATTTTAAAAAATAGTAATAGTTTTGAAAAATATTCAAAATAAATATATAAATTTTGAATCACTATAAGAATTTTGGGTTTAGGTGACGGTAGTCAAAAGAAAGGGTTACGGTAGTAAAAAAAATCACGGATGAACAGTAAAATGAAAAATAAAAAGCGTCTCCCATTCCCATATCTCACGCTCACGGATGAAGACTTAGGAAAAAAAAAAAAAAAAACTCAAATCGTGAGCGTTTTCTCAAACCGAAGCTCTCTCATTCTCTCCCAAATCCTTCAAACCAAATCGCTCAATACGAATTCGATCCAAATCTTGAAGTTGAAGCTCAGACGAAACGAAGACGAAATCAATCAGCTCTCGTTCTCGTTCTCACTCTCTCGTTCTCAGTTGCTCTATCTCGCTCTCTCATTCTCATCTCGTTCTCACATCAGAAGCTCACGATGAAATAGAGGTTTGTCTGCTCATACCCTAATTTCTGAAGTCGAAGGGTAATATGCTCATGCCCTAATTTTAGAAGACAAAGTTATGAGGTTTGTCTTCTTTTCTCATGATGAAATAGCCCTAATTTGTGAGGGAACTGATCGAAATGCTCTCGTAAATTCTCTTTAATCTTAAACATCAAATAATCTCCTTTTCTTTTCCAGTTTAGTCTGTCTTCCCTTTGAAGGTTCAATTTCTGCCATTTCTCAATTAATCTTTTTTCTCTTTTGGCTACTTAATTTCGTAATTAGGGTGTAATTTCTCCATCATATTCCATCTCTGTTTTTTCAAGCTTGAAATGTATGAGGTTAGAATCAGCCTTAGATTTTATATGAATTGTTGTTTTTTTTCTTACTCAATTTAATTAATTGAATTTGATTTCAGGTAAGTTTTGAAATAATGGTTTCCATAATTTCAATGGATTTGAAGGCAGTTCACTGATGTCATTTTTCTGGATTGTGTTACGTCATTTTGCAAAGAACGAATCGATGGTATATTACTTTTCAATTTTACATTCTTGATTTCATAATTAAGTAACAATATGATTGATTCTTGTTTAAACGAAATCGAAAAAATTCTTTCTTGCATTTTTTTTTCCTATGGAGTTGTGATTTTAGTTCAAGAAAGTAATGTTGTTAATCTTTTTCATCCAGTTTCTTGAAATTTAGGAAAATAAGTTACTAAGCTGATTCAGAGCCGTGGATATGTTACTGTCATGGAATATTGTGTGAATTTTGATGTTGCTTTCTCAGGCTACATCTAAGAAAGTTATTACAAGAGAAGAGTGGGAGAAGAAGCTTACTGATGTAAAGATTAGGAAAGAAGATATTAAAAAAATTGGTAATGAATTTCCTTGTCACTGAGGGTTATGTTGATGCATCTGAGAAATTTCGGACGGAGTCTGGCACTGAGCGTATGTAACGTCCCGTTATTTTATGGAAAAAAAAAACTTTTATTTATTTTATTTTAATTTAAGTAATTAAAGTTAATTTATTTATCGGTAAATTAGAATTTAGTAGTTTATTTCGGTTTAAGTCCTTTTAATTACCTTTTTAGTTTATTTTCGTTTTAATGGTATTAATAATTATTAACGGGCAAATTAATAATTATTAACCACCATTGGGATAGTTTAAGATCATCGGGTTTCGTTTTATAAGTCAAAAGTCATAAAAGGACGTAACCGTCATTTCCAAATTTCCTAAATATCTAAACACTATTCACTTCATCTTCTTTAAATTACCCTTGACTCAAAATTTGACCAAAATCATCTCCAATTTCCTCCTCAAAACCGTGGGTTCCAAGAAGCAAAGGGGATTTTTCGATTTTCGTTCGTTTCTCGGCGGATCAACTCGATCTTGGATACATCGGAAAGCCCTCGAGTCAAGGATCCTTTTCCACCTAGCTTTTGTCCGTTTCTCTCGAGATCCAAGGAGTTCTCGGTAAGTTTCTCTTGAAACCCTAAGCTCCAAATAGTGTTTTAATGGAGTTTTCATTGTTTCCTTTCGATTTCTTGCCGTGAAACTCGGTGTTTGTAAATACGGGAGTAGTTTTAAGTGTTTTTGGAAACTTTCCCTTAACCCTAAAACCGAGTTTTAGTCGAAACCCTTTCCGTTTAAAATTTTTCTTTATGGGTTTAATTATGGGTTATAAATTAATAAAATAATATTTATTTAAATTCAATTCGGGAAAGGGCATAATTTTGAAAAGCCCTAATTATCGATACCCATTGAAATCGGGAATATCGAATTTGCTTAAAACCAACTCGAAACACTTTTAAATTGCCTAAAAACCGGAAAACCAAAACCGAAGCCCTTTTCTTTGATAGGGCCGTGGGCCTCTTGTGGGTGGGTTGTTGAGTTTTTCATTGTTTTGATCGTTTGGTTGATGATTGATTGATAGTTGGTAAAATTATTGATTGTGTGATATAATTCATTTGTAGGTGTTTTTGAACCGCTTGTTTGATCGCTTTTCCGGACTTGCAAGCGAAGTTAATTTTCTTTAAGGTGAGAATAGTTAGAATTTAAAGTATCTATAGAAAGCAAATAAGTGTGAAGGTTTGTAGAATTTGTAACTAAGACTAGAATCCGAATCTAAGATTAGAGGGATGTGAGTTAGTGCCCTTAGGATTAAGAGTTAATCCTTTAAGTGAGAGCTTAATAGTCTAAGTCCAAATTTCCCATTTATATTATTTTAACACACAATTGTACTTTTTTTCCTTGGCTTTCTAGAAAATATAATAGCTGTATTGGTGGGTTCAGGGTGTAATTTTTGCCTATTTACATAAAATTACTTTGTATGCCCCAATTTATCCTTAACTCATTGCATTATTTTTGTCTCAATCGTGAGTTTGAATCTTCTAAACTTTTGGATTGAATCAGGTAGAGTACAGAGCACTCTTGAAATTTTTTTGTCTTATGAATACAGTGGAAGAGATGTTAATTGGATTATGTAGTTGCTTGCAGTAAAAGTAATTTGCTTTCACTTGTGTATGCTCTTGGTAATGATATTTATAAGTGATATGCAGCTCCATTCTTCCCCAAGTGCTACGAAATTTGCTGATAAGCTAGCAAGTTTCGTGGCTAAACATGGAAGGCAATTTGAGGTTGTTATTTGCTAAAAAAGTTCCTGGAGATACAAGCTTCTAAGGTTTTGATTGGTATGCAGCTCCTTTCAAGAAAGTTCTTGTTGTATTTTAAATTTTCTATGTATTGCTCTTTCACTCATTCTTTTTTCCGATTTTAAGCTTCTAAGGCTTTGATTGGTATTGTTTATTGACCCCTCAAATTTTATATTTTAACATTTTAAACTCTATTTGGTTAAATTGTTAATTTGGTTAATACAAGCTTTCCATTTGGTATTGATTTTAAGAACCAACACTTACAACTTTTTTAATAATCCATTTCTCAATCAATTTTTTTTTGCTGAATTTATTGGTTTCTTTACTCAAGGATCCTTGAAAAACTTATCGAACTAGTACTCAACACTTATCATTTCATGTCTAAATTTAATTGAATAGCACAAATAAAAGTTATCTTTTTCTTTTGAAGTTGATGAAGCTGGTGAAGCATTATCAAAATGTCTATTATGGTTTCAAGGATCCTTGGATACTTTTGGGTAAAGTTAGATGAAATAATATTAGTTTCTTTTAAATTAATTTTCTAAATAAGGACATCTTTTCCTTTTTGTTTCTTAGTTCTTTTATAATTTTTATAAAGAGAAATGTATAATTCTTATCTATTAAGTATCTTCTTTCTTCAGTTTTCATTGTTTTTTATTGCACCATTAAAAATATTTTTTGAAAATAGTGAAACCACTTTTGAACTTTAAGACTTACTAATTCTTGGTCACCTTATTCAGTTTGAGAAAGTATTGAAGTTTGTCTCAGCTGCTGAGAGTGAAGGAGCAAAGATTCTATTTGGTGGAGTTCTCCCTAAGGTATAATACTTCATTTATACATCGTTTTTCTTGTTTGTTTATATTTTCTGGAACTGATAAAAATTTATTTGACTAAGTTTTAGCTCTTAAAGAAGGGCTATTTCATGTTCTCTCTCGATTTTATAGATTAATAAAGAACAACGTTCTCTCTATATTTCGCAAGTTTCTTTATAGTTGATTTGTGAATCATGCTTGCCCTTTGGTCTGGTTTTCCAATGGTTTCCTTTCATCTTGTTACTTAGCATTTTTTGTGATATTTTGTTTATCTTCTTTAACAAGCCCATTGAGAAATTAAGTAACTATTCTGTATGTGCACACTCACTGTGGTGTGGTTGTATTTGAAATTTTATTTAATTAACTTCAAGTAAAGTTGTTTGCAAAAATTGTATAAAGAATAGCTAAACATTCAAAGACTCTAGTACATAATATTTTCTTTTTATTTTTATCTTAATGACGATGTGTTTGTTTAGTTCACTCTGCCTTTGCTTTTGATTAATGCTTTCCTCATGTTTACTGAAATTTCATTGGCGTTGACGAATCTTTAGCTAAACGGTGGTGAGAAGCAACGTGTGGCTTTAGCTCGAGCATTCTTGAAAGCACCTCCTATTCTGTAAGCACTTGGCCATACTCAAAATTGTAATTAGTTCTTATTGATGCTGATATGCTGTTGTTTCTCAGTGTTAATGTGTGTTCACATTCATAATTATTTAGCCTTTCTTTACATAGTTGCATGCACATTTTATGTTTATGCTGCAGGATATTGCTTATGTAGTTTTTTTTGTTTATGGACATTGAGCAATTCTGTTAAAAGTTTTATATGTATTTGGTTTCCTCTTTCTTATTAGTTTTGTTTTGCAACCTCTCCTTAATCTCTTCGATGAAAGTCTTATCTGTAAAGAAAACCACTTTTACCTCGTTTTAGATATTTCATTGGTGAGTGACTCTATAACTCGTCATTTTTTTTTCATTGTTTTATAAAATTTGAGTAAGTGGCAGAGTGGAGAACATTTTGGTGTTCTAAATATCCTTGAGAGAGTTCTTTCACGGTTTTTCCTTTGCTACTTGCTAGTTGCAATCGGAGTGAAACATATCAATTCTTCAGCTTTTTTAGACAATATATTTGTATGCATCGATGACAACTTAAGCATTGTCAGTGATGATAATTTGCTTGCAGGCTAATTGAGGAGTGCTGGAACGAGAAGCCATCTAAGAGACCAACATTCAGGCAAATAATAACGCAGCTGGAATTCATTTACAACAGATTCGGTCATAAGAAGCGCGGGAAGAGTCCTTGGACAAATGTCCCCCTTAAAGCAGAAGCTGTCGTTGACGTCTTCAATTATATGAAGAATCAGGACTAGTTTTCTATTAGCAATTCTTGTTTTATTGTCCAAGTATAATGTAATTTATGTAGTCATTTAGTGATATTTTAATTTTTATTGTAACATTTAGTTAAATTTGATAGGTGTAATAAATGGCATTATTTAAAATCAATTAATTAAAAAAATATTTTTTTTCTCAAAATTTAGACCATAGGTGACGGGTAAAATGGGTCACCCATTGGAAAAGGTGACGGCAAAAGGACGTCACCCATTGGAATAGGTGATGGCAAAAGGATGTCACCCATTGGAATAGGTGACGCCAAAAGGATGTCACCCATTGGAATAGGTGACCTGTTTTACCCGTCACCTAGGGGTGTAAATTAAAACCGAAAAACATACGAAACTGAAGAAACCGACCGAAACCGATAAAGTCGGTCGGAGAAACTGACCAATTCGGTCGGAGTCGGTTTTGAATTACCCAAAACCGACCAAAATCGGTCGGTTTAAAAAAAAATTTGCCTACTCCGACCGCCCCGACCGACCGCCAAGGTAAAACCGACCAAAACCAACCGACCGATCAGTCGGCCGGTCGGTGCCAATCCCTTTTTCCAATTTTTCGGTCTACGGCGGTGGTGAATATTTTTTGTGCAAAACTGACTAAAACTGACTCCGACCGACCGAAACCGACCGATTTACACCCCTACCGTCACCTTTTGGAATAGGTGACCTGTTTTACCCGTCACCTATTGGAATAGGTGACATATTTTACCCGTCACCTATTCAAATAGGTGACAGTTTTTTTTCCCGTCATCTATTTAAATAGGTGACACTGCCATAGGTGACGGTCAAAAAACCGTCACCTATTCGAATAGGTGACGCCAAAAGGATGTCACCTATTCTCGAAATTCTTATAGTGAATATTTGAAAAACTATCTTTTCAAAAAGTTTCATCTACTACAATTTTTATTTTGATAACTTTCATCTATTACATTTATTCATATGATTTAACTATTGATTCATGCAAATTTAGTATTAAACTTTTTTTTTTTTTTTTTTTTTTTTTTTTTTTGCTTTAAGAGCAAATGTTACTTGTTGGTGATGTAAAAGACAACCTCTTGGAGACACCTAAACCACATATCGTTCGTTTTATTTTTTCTCTTTTTTGCTTCCATATATAGGAGATTCAAACTGTAACGTCCCATTACTTTTGAACTGAATTTTTCTTTATTTAATATTTTAATTATTTATTTTAATGAACATATGTAGTTAATTTTAGTTTCAGTAATCTAGAATTTAGAAGTTAATTTAATTCGAAAACCTTTTTAATCGTTTTAATAGCTTAAATAAGTTTTGGTCGTATTAATAACTATTAACGGGCCAATTAATAATTATTAATCACCATTTGGCCATTTTAAGAGTTTCGGGTATCGTTTTATAAGCTAAATCACTTAAAAATAACGAATTCGTAATTTTCCGATTTATTAAAATATCCTAACACTATTCATTCTCCTCTTTAAATATCAAAAAAATTCATTTTCCTCTTATCCTTCTCCTTGCAAAAATGTTGGCTCCATTGGAGAAGAGAGAAAAGCTTTGGTTTTTGCTGTTTCTCGGTGGATCGTCGTGATTTTTAGTCTGTTGGATTGCTCGGGACGTGAGCTTTCTTTGTTAGGAATGGTGTCCTAGAACTTGTAATTATTTAATTATAATAATTTATTTCGAATAAATTAAATAAATAAACATAAGTTCTTTATATTATCTAGATTGATTCAATTGACGATATTAGGAATATATGGAAATATATTAATATCAAACATTCAAATAGTAAACCCTAAGTTACTCTTATGAAATCACGACTTAGTATGTGAGTCATACGAGAGGATTAAAGTCGAGATGAGTAACTTAAACGTGTCTACGATGAAACGGATAACGTTTGGGAACCTTATCCTGGTAACATTGTTGATAGCTTCGCATTTTGTTTATAGACAAATGATCTAATCCCTGATCATTCATGTGGGAGACATGAAATGGAAGTATCATATGCAATGTTGATTGTATAAGACAGGACCACGATGTTCGATCAAATTTCTCATTAGTACCGTTTACGAGAAATGATCGAATATCAAACTAAGTTTATCAACCGTGATAGATCTCATTCCTGAGTGAAATGCGGACTCCTATTTATGGAGTTATGTTCTTTGATTCACATGGTTGAGAGCGATCTGTAAGAACGCTCAATACACTTCTGTTTTGGGAACATGACTAGATAAGTAGCTGGGAACTCATTTTCACAAGATGGAATTCATAACTTTCCTATAAATTAACGGTATCGGTGCGATACCTAAATATTTTAGGAACTTTAGGAAACTCCCTTGATGTATCGATTCGAGACATGAACAAGTGGCGCCACGACTTCTATTGATCACGAAGTATATTATCTCTAGTTCGACTAAAGATAATGTTCATTGGAGAATCAGCGGGAACACAAGGATAAAGCGGTAATTACAGGGGCAAAACGGTAAATTTATCCGCTTGTAATTATGAGGGTTCCACGTGAAGGATTATATCACAGATATAAATAATGATAAACTAAATGGACATAACTCATCTATAGTGAGGGGAGTTCACTATGAATCTATAGTGGAATCATTCATAGTTAGATAATATGTAATTAACCGATTATGTGTTAATCACTTAATTGACTAATTATTAAGCCCATGATCTATAGGTCCATCGGGTCCCTATGCTAGCCCAAATATCGTAGTCGCGAAATCAAGTAGAAGAAATGGAAATTTTAAGTAAAGTGAATTACTTAAAATAGGCAATATTAATTGTTTAAATATTGAGTATATTTAAACGGTAATTAATATAAACATTATTAATTGTTTAAATAATGAGTTTATTTAAACATGAAATTAATAATGAAATATTATTAATTATACATTATTAATTATTTAAATATTGAGTATATTTAAATGGTAATTAATAATTTGAAATTAATTAACAATTATTAATTGTTTAAATAATTAATTATATTTAAACGGAAATTAATAATAGAAATTAATTAAATTAATAATAAAATATTGTCAATAAAATTATTAATTTATGGAAATTAATAATTATAATATTTATTATTAATTATTTAAATAATGAAAATTATTTAAATGGAATTTAATAATTAAATATAAATTGGATAATATTTAGTCGGGAGAAAATATTAATATTATTAATTGTTTAAATAAAATATTTTATTTAAATGGTAATTAATAAATAAATTAATTAAGTTGGACTTATTAATTTAAGAGAGAGTTTCAAGCCCAATTGGATTAATGAACCCAATTGAAATTGGCCCAAAATAATTAATTAAATAAATTTGATTTATTAATTATTTATTATTAATCTTGGCCTTCATAGATAATTTGTAGGAGATAATTATTTGAATTATATCCTATAATAATTATATAGATTTATTTACCCAAGATAAATAAAATAAAGAAAAGAAAATAATCTCCCATTTATCTATGGCATTTTTCGAAATTGCAAGATAAAGGAAAGAGATAATCTTTTTTCTTTTTGTATTTATCTCTATAGATTAATCCTAATGGGATTAGGATTCCTATTTTTCTATAAATAGGAGGGTTGGGTCATTCATAAATCACACAATTAAATTCCTTAGAAATTCGGAATTCTCTCTTCCTTCTCCCTTCCCCCTTAGCCGATTTTCCCTAGTCCATTGGGAAGAAAATATTTTTTCTTCTTCCCAATTTCTTCTAAAGTTTGATCCCACAATCGGGTTTCGTTTGATCGATCGGGATATAGCGTAGAAGATCCGGTGTTGCTGAGGATTTGATGCTGTAAAGAAACCTCCAACCGATTCTCCATTTATTACTCAATGTAAGTTTTGATTTTAATTTTCGAAATTTAAAGCATGAATCTACATGTTTTTTCTCAAGACAGTGGAATCGTCCCGTTATTTTGAGGTATTTTTTTTTTTTTTTAATTTATTGCATTAAAGTGTTAAAGATAATTTTAGAATTTGTTATTTAGAAGTAAATAGTTAATTTTCGTTCGGAAACCTTTTTAATTTTTTAATTAGCTTAAATTAGTTTCGATGGTATTAATAATTATTAATAGGCCAATTAATAATTATTAATCACCTTTGGGCTAGTTTAAGTGGTTCGGGTTTCATTTTAAAAGCTTAAGGCAAGAAAAGGACGTAGGCGTCATTTCCGGAATTCTTAATATCCTAACACTATTCACTATCTTCTTTATTAAGCCAATTTTAGACAAAAATCATATTTTCTTCTCATTTTCTTTCCCAAACCCGTAGCTTTGAGAGAAAAAAAGAGGAGAGAAAGAAATGGTCGCCCCGGCTTCGTTTCTCGACCGTTTTGCGCGATTTCGGATGCGTTGGAAAGCTCTCGCCGAGACCTTTCTACCTATTCCACTCTTGGGACGATTCCACCTCTATAAGGTAAGCCCTAGATTTCGAATCTCAACACTTTTCTTCATGGAAATTGAGCCAACTTGTGATTTCTTTAACAAAGCTCCACTTTCTTCTCAAATTTGTTACTAATTGATGTGGGGAAACCTTTGGGAACCGTTTTTCTCAACTTTCCCTAAACCTTAGAATCGGGTTTGAGCCAAAAGCCATTTCTTTTAGTTTTTCTCTTATTTGTTGATACTTAGGATTATTCAAATGATATGTTTTTATGTTTTTCATAATTGTTCGGGATTGAAGTTTTGACCTAAACCCTAAATCACGTTTACCCATTGATATTACCAACCTCTAAAGTACCCGAAACCAAACCGAAATGCTTGTAAAGTGCTTGAAAATCCGGAAAACCAACTTCCCCTATTACTTTCCTTGGGCCGTGGGCTTCATGGATGAATTCCCGGGCTGTTTTATCCTTTATTTTATTGACGTGACAATATTAAACATTTTTGAAGCATTAGTAGTAATGCTTGTAAATCATATACTTTTTACATACTTGTGTCATTTTGAGCCCGTGAAGGGTGTATGTGTAAAGTATTTTGATGTTTTTATGATTAAACTTTACTTTGGAAGGTGCATTCCCGATTTATAGCTTTCTCTGGACTTTGGGTTGTAAAACAGGTTTTGGTTATTCGACTTTTAAACGAACCCATGCCGTTTTTCTTTAAAAATTAAGTCTTCCGCTGTGCATTTGAATTTAAAGAATTTAACGGAAAATCGGGTCGTTACACAATCACTTTCACTTGAGCTTCTAAAAGTCTGTTTGATTTAGGTGTGCTCCTTGAGGGGGTGGGGGAATCCCCGATTTACATGGATATGATGAAGAAAAATTCCCCATTATATTAATGGGGATGGGGACGGGGAATGCTGTCACCGCCCCGGCCCTGACCCCGACTCCCTAAAAATATAGTTACATATAATATTTTTTATATTAAATATTAAAAAAATATTAAGTTATCAAATAAAAAATATATTAAGTAGTTGAATAATGAAATATTCATTTTGTTAATAACTCAAGGCCAACTCAAGTTATATTACCCCAATCAAATATACTCCTACCTAACCCTAAAATTAGACACCATTTAAAATTTACAACTTTTCAAATTTAGAATTTTTTTGTTCATGGTAGTAGTAGGCAGACGTATCCCTAGGGGGAAAAAAACCTATTCCTCCATTCTTGTGACGACCCGTCACTTTTAAAATAAATTAAATCAGAGAAAACAGCGGAAGTCTTTTATTTTAAGAAAATTTTGCGTGGTTTTGTTTGAAAGTTGGCTAGCCAAAACCTGTTTACATCCTAATTTTTCAAATCTAATAAATCACCTGGACTTTAAGTCCCAAATCAGGAGTTCAAATATTTCATATCATAAAAACCACATCAAAAGCTCTTATGAGCTAAATACAACATATAAAACATCAAAGTCTTTCAAATTCACAAAAATATTTACATAGACTTTACAACAACGAGTCCATCTCGAGGTCAACATCCCTCGATCACGCAGCACCATCTCCCCTTGCACGGCCTCTAGCCAGGGCATTACCTGAAATTTTTGTAATATCATGAGCTAACAACTTAAGCCCAGTGAGAATAATAAGCATAAAAAGTAAAGATAGACCTCGAACTCGCATTTCGATTTGTGTCCAATTAATCTGACACAATACACTCCTAAAGTCCTCCAACTCTAGGTAATTTCATTTTATATTCACTAAAGGATGATATTACTAATAATCATAGTCAATACTCATCCATTAACATTGTTATAAGGTAAATAAGAAAAGTAAATATACTTTGCACAACATACAACTTCTCGATTCTCTCTTTCATCTATCATAAACATGAATGCATGAGAGCATCCTGTAGGATTTCGCATTTGCCCTTTTTGTGCGTGAATGAAGGTAATGCGGACATCCCGTAGGCTCCCATTCAACCTTATGCATGAGGAAGTAATGCGTACATCCCGTAGGCTACCATTCAACTCCCTATGCATGAAGAAGTAATGCGTACATCCCGTAGGCTACCATTCAACTTCTTTTCTTTCACAATCTTTCTTTTCTCTGAAGGTGATGTGAACTCCACGTAGGGTTCATCAATCTTCCTTCTTTTCCTCATTCATTTTCTTTTCTTTTCACTTTCATTTCTTTTTCACTTTCGTTTCTTTTTCACTTTCATTTCTTTTTCACTGAATGATGCGAGAATGTTATGGTGCAATATGATATGCATATGCTTCCATATCCTTATAAAAGTAAATAAGTAAAGTGCGGAATTAAAGTAGTCGATGCAAACATAAATAAAGGGGCATAAAGTAAAGGATGTAAGGTAAATGACATAAAGTAAAATAGATAGTAATCTCGGACGAACGATATGTCGATCGAACTCCGGTATCAATAATAAGAGTAGAATCATAACTTAAACGATTAACCTATACCTTCCAGGATTCTAAACTTCCAATAATCCGAGGTTCTATTAACCGTTCTAATTACAAGTTTGGATCTTTTAACTTCCAATGATCCAATCTTAGTTTCGAATCGAATCTAACTTAGAATCTTCTAAGATTCAATACTTTGCTTAAGAACTTCTAAGTTCTCACTTAACGGATTAACTCCGAATCCTAAGGGCACTAACTCACATCCCTCTAATCTTAGATTCGGATTCTAGTCTTAGTTTCAAACTATACAAACCTTCACACTCATTTGCTTTCTATAAATACTTTAAATCCTAACTATTCTCACTTTTAATAAAAGATGACTTTGCTCCTAAGTCTGAAGGAGCGATCAAGCAAGCGGTTCAAAAACACCTACAATTGAATTATATCACATAATCAATAAATTACCAACTATCGATCAAACAACAACTAAACATACAAAACGACAAAAAACCCAACAAAACCCCACAAGAGGTCCACGGCCCTAGCAAGAAAATGGGCTTTGGGTTTGGTTTTCCGGCTTTTAGGCAATTTAAAAGTGTTTCGAGTTGGTTTTAAGCAAATTCAAGTATTCCCGATTTCAATGAGTATCGATAGATAGGGTTTTTGAACATTAAGCCCTTTCCCGAATTGAATTTAAATAAACATTATTTCATTAAATTCTAACCCAAAATCAAACCCAAAAGGGTAAATTTCAACCGGGAAGGGTTTCGACTGAAACTCGGTTTTAGGGTTAAGGGATAGTTTCCAAAAACTCATAAAACTACTCCAGTATTTACAAACACCGAGTTTCACGGCAAGAAATCGAAAGAAATCAAAGAAAACTCCATTAAAACACTATTTGGAGCTTAGGGTTTCAAGCTTTACTTATCGAGAACTCCTTGGATCTTGAGAGAAACGTACGATGGGTAGGTGGGAAATGATCCTTGACTCGAGGGCTTTCCGATTTATCCTAGCTCGAGTTGATCCGCCGAGAAACAAACAAATCGAATTTTCTTTTCTTCCTCTTTGATGCTCACAGGTTGGGAGGGAAAAATGATAAGTTTTTTGGTCTATTCACTACAAAAAAACTGTCAAAATGCGACCAAAAATTTGCGACAAAAAAAAAGTGGTAGTTTTAAAGTGACCACTTGGTCACTTGGTCACTTTCTTTGAAGGTTGACTTTAAGTGACCATCTGGTCACTTTTTTTGCGACCAGATTGCGACCAAAAGTAGATGTAGTCATAAAAAATGGCGCGAAATTATGTCGCAAAAGAAGCGACCACTTGGTCACCTATAAAAACGACCATTTGGTCGCATTTTTGTGACTAAAATATGCTTTGGTAGCAAAAAATGGCGCGTAATTTTGGAGGGAAAAAAGCTACCAAGTGGTCACAATTTGTAACGTCCCGTTACTTTTAGAGGTAATTTTTTTTTTTATTTATTTTATTAATTTATTATTTTTATTTTTTTTAAAGCTTTTAAAATTAGTTAAAATTACTAATTTCAGTTTTATTAGTTATTTCCGTCCGAAAATCCTTTTTATCGTTTTAATTCGTTTCGGTGACTCTAATAATTATTAACAGGCCTATTAATAATTATTAGACACCTTTAGATTTATTTAAGACCGTCGGTTTTCGTTTTATAAGCAAAAGGTCGAAAAGGGCAAAACCGTAATTACCCAAACCCTAAAATATCTAGATATTTTTTTTTTACTATCTTCTTTGAACTTAATCATTAAGCAAAAACCACACTTCATCTTTCTTCTCTTCTTCTCTCATGGCCGTGGGTCATCAATGGTGGGAGAGAAAATTTCTTGGGTTTTCTTCTTTTCTCGACCGTTTTCGATGTGGTCAGTTGCGTTGGATTGGTAGGGACGAGGGCTACCTATCCAACCTAGCTTTTCGAAGTTTCTCGTTCCCTAAGGGAAGTCCCAAAAGGTAAGTTTTCAAAACTTTTTAGGTGGTTTTGTTCGTTTTTGATTATAAATGAGATTTGAAGTTGAAATCATGAATTTCTATCATGAAAAATGATGATTTTGAGCCCGGATTTTCGAAAAACACTATTCATCCGAAAATTCAAACTTGTTCTCATATTAGATATGAGTTGTAATATGTTGTGCAATTGGTGAATTGTAGGTTTGTAATTGTCGTGTGGATTCGACTTCGATTCCTTGGATACTCGTCTTAAAACCTAAGGTGAGTTTAAAAGGGAAGTTAGTACTTTTATGAATTTAGTTTCATTATGTAATTGTTTATCAATGTTAAGAGGGGGTTAACTTCTTAGGATTATAGTTTGGTTAGAGACTTTAATTCGGAAGTGTGTGTGGAGAAAGTTGGACTTATGGTTAGTTCGATGATTAGAGATCATCGGAGAGGTTTGGAAGTATGGTAATGTGATTTGGAGATGTTAGATGAAAGTGAGAATGGAAGTTACTTTGTTGGTTTTGAAAGTTACTTTGATGAATTTGGAAGTAAAGTAATTAGAAGATGCACTTGAGTGATAACTCGTGTATTCTAGTTAGTTAGGTTTCTATTTAACTTAGTAGACTTCTTCGGAGTTTAGCTAACTTATTGGAGACCTAGGGCACAATGATTCACACATGATAGTATGTTGATTCGATCTATACGTATCATGGTATGATGAATTTGTGGGAACTTTGAGCACTTAGTAACTAGCACATGATAGTATGTTGATTTCGATCCATACGTAGTCATGGTGTGATGTTGGTACTTTGGTTTGTAACTAGCACATGATAGTATGTCGATTTCGATCCATACATATCATGTTGCGAAATGGTGAAATTCCTGATACCTATGGTGAAATTCCTGATACCTATGGTGAAATTCCTGATATTTATATGGTGAAATTCCTGATACCTATATGGTGAAATTCCTGATACCTATGGTGAAATTCCTGATATCTATATGGTGAAATTCCTGATACCTATATGGTGAAATTCCTGATATCTATATGGTGAAATTCCTGATATCTATATGGTTAAATTCCTGATACCTATGGTGAAATTCCTGATATCCGGTATGGTGAAACTCCGATATCCGATGATTGAGATATGGTACATGGTAGTACGTGGATTCGGATCCGTACGTACCATGGTATTATGATCTATGATACGGCACATGATAGTATGTTGATTCGGATCCATACGTATCATGGTGCGATGGTTGTGACATGGTATGACCGTACGTGGTATGTTGATTTCGATCCATACAATAGCACGATACGATGAAACTTGTTTGGTAATAAAGATAGTTAATGTTGTTTTTACCTATTCTTTAGAAACGTGTAGTGAGACTTAGTTGTGAATGTTAATTTTACTTTAAGTCTTTATTTTCCATCTCATGGTATTGAATGACGAATACGGGTAGTATGATACTATCATATGTATACATGGAAATTGGAATGTGGTTATGGGTAATCATGAACATTTAGGCCTTTGGACATGATTTCTGGTATGAGATTTAGTTCATAGGATTACTTGCTTTCATTTTACTCTCACTAGCATTGTTTGCTAATGGTGCTACACCACAATATTTTCAGGTGAACCCCGTCCTAAGAAGCAAGGTAGAGGAAATGGTGTCGCTTGACTGGCCGAGGTGGTGTAAGGACAATATTAAACACTTTTGAAGCATTAGTAGTAATGCTTGTAAATCATATACTTTTTACATACTTGTGTCATTTTGAGCCCGTGAAGGGTGTATGTGTAAAGTATTTTGATGTTTTTATGATTAAACTTTACTTTGGAATGTGCATTCCCGATTTATAGCTTTCTCTGGACTTTGGGTTGTAAAACAGGTTTTGATTATTCGACTTTTAAACGAACCCATGCCGTTTTTCTTTAAAAATTAAGTCTTCCGCTGTGCATTTGAATTTAAAGAATTTAACGGAAAATCGGGTCGTTACACAATTAAAAGTGACCATCTGGTCGCAATTTTTGTGACCTTTTTTGGGGAGTGGTAGCTTAAAATTGGAGGGAAAATAGCTACCAAGTGGTCACAATTAAAAGTGACCACCTGGTCGCAATTTTTGTGACTAAAATATGTCTTGGTATCAAAAAATGGCGCGTAATTTTGGAGGGAAAAAAGCTACCAAGTGGTCACAATTGAAAGTGACCACCTGGTCGCAATTTTTGTGACCTTTATTGGGCAGTGGTAGCTTAAAATTTTGGCGGGAATTAAGCTACCATATGGTCACATTAGAAAGTGACCGGATGGTCGCAAATTATGTGATTTTATATGACCAATAATTTATAAATAACTATTTTTTAACACGTGCGATGCACGTGGAATTTTTTGTCTTATTTTACAATTCAATAATTGTATACTTAAGAGTTTTATGTGTATTAGTTAAAATGTTTGTTAATCAATTTTTAAATTATATTTATTTTATGAACAAATAAAATATTTAATATTTTTTTTTTTTCCCACTTGTATTTATGGGGTAAATTCCTTTTACTTTATCTATTTTACCCCATAAATACAATGGAAAAAATCAACAAATATTAAATATTTTATTTGTTCATAAAATAAAATTACATTATAAGCTTAGAAAGAAAAAATAAAAATAAGAATAGATGATTGAAAAAATTACCAATAATTCCAAAATTTCAAGATGTGGTTAATTTTATTGATTGCATTTCTTAACAATAATAATAATGTCAATTAAATAAAAATTATTCACTTTCAATTAATATAAAAACTCTTCAAGATCAATAAGCTGCTATCTAAACGCCTTTAGATTTTTCTCAAATTTGTGTAGAGTAAATAATAATATTTAACCTCGTCTTGAAAATATCTGAATTTCATACAAAGAGAGAACAATAATATTGTACAGAGAAGAATTATATTTTCCTTAAACCTCTAGTTGAATCTAGTCGTTTGACTCTTTTTTGTTCAAGAAAAGCATTTACAATTATGAATACAAACGCTCCATCGAGCTCAAAATGTAACAAAATGAAAGTAATGCAATGTTCATGAGCATTCAAGAATGCTACTCTCAAAATCAGTTGCGTTCCTGTCCATTCATTATCTCGATCGGTCACGCAGTGCCACCTCCTCTACCTCGTCCTCTACCACGAGTCTTACCTGAGAAATTGTAATTGTAGCAACATTAGCATAAAAATGCTAGTGAGAGTAAAATGAAAGCAAGTATTCCTATGAACAACATTTCATGTCAAAAATCGTGTCCAAAGGCCTAGATTTCACTTTTACTACCCATTCCACATTCCAAAATCGACATATAATCAACATACAAGATAACTTTCTCATCTACGTAGCTCAACAACTTTATAAGTCATGTATTTCCTCGATATCATTCTATCATCATAAAAGAAATAATCAAACCAAGATACAAATAAAAGAATGTAATACACTAAGTACTAATAATGTCATAACCACACATGCTCAAATCTTCAAATGCCACCCGTGTCACCACATGTGTAGTACTATAATAATGATAACAATAATAACACATCCATACACGCTCAAATCTTCGAATGTGTAACGTCCCGTTATTTTGTGATAAAAAAAAAACTTTTATTTATTTTATTTTAATTTGAGTAATTAAAATTCATTTATTTATTATTAAATTAGAATTTAGTAATTTATTTCATTTTAATTCATTTTAATGGCTTTATTTATTTAAATACGTTTTAATGGTGTTAATAATTATTAACGGGCCAATTAATAATTATTAATCACCATTGGGATAGTTTGAGTTGTTCGGAAATCGTTTTTAAGTCAAAAGTCGAAAAAGGGCAAAGTTGTAATTACCCAATTTGCAAAATATCTAAAAACACTATTCATTTGTCTTTAAAAACTCAACTTTGACCACAATTGACCAAAATCTTCATTCATTTCCTCCTCCTTGGCCGTGAGCTTCAAAGAGCAAAAAGAAGATTTTTGGTTTTTGTTCGTTTCTTGCCTGGATCGACTTGATTCTCGTTCCATTGGAAAGGTATCGATCCTACGATCCTTTCCCACCTAGCCTTCGTCCGTTTCTCTCGAGATCCGAGGAGTTCTCGGTAAGTTTCTCTTGAAACCCTAAGCTCCAAATAGTGTTTTAATGGAGTTTTACTTGTTTTCTTTCGATTTCTTGCAGTGAAACTCAGGTGTTTGTCAATTCAGGAGTAGTTTTAAGTGTTTTTGGAAACTATTCCATAACCCTAAAACCGAGTTTCAGGTAAACGCTTCCCGTTTGAAATTTACCCTTTTGGGTTTGATTTTGGGTTAAAAATTAATGAATGAATGTTTATTTAAATTCATTTCGGGAAAGGGATTAATGTTCAAAAACACTATTCATCGATACCCATTGAAATCGGGATTATCGAATTTGATTAAAACCAACTCAAAATGTATTTAAATTGCCAAAAAGCCGAAAAAACCAAACCCGAGACCCTTTTCTAGGGAGGGCCGAGAGCCTCCAAGGGGTAGGTTTGTTGGTTTTTCCGTCTTTTTGCTTGTTTGATCGTTGTTTAATCGTTGGTTGGTATTTTATTAATTTTCGGGATATTAATTCGTTTGTAGGTGTTTTTGAACTTCGTGGTTGATTGCTCTTCCGGTGTTTAGGAGCAAAGTCTTCACTTTTATAAGGTGAGAATGATTAGAATTTAAAGTAACTATAGAAAGCAAACAAGTACGATGATTTGTAGAATCGGGAACTAAGATTAGAATCGAACCTAAGATTAGAGGGTTGTGAGATAGTGCCTTAGGATTTGAAGTTAATCCTTTAGGCGAGAAACTTAGGATTTCTCATTGAGAACCTCGAATCTTAGAAGATTCTAAGATAGATTAGTCTTGGAAGTTTAGAATCCTTGAAAGTTTAGGTTAATTGTTATGTTTTGACCTTTACTTTTATTATTGTTAGCGGAGTTCGATCGATATATCGTTCATCCGGGATTCTATCTATTTTATTTATGTCCTTTACTTTATATCTTTTACCTTATACCCTTACTTAATGCCTTTTTACTTTATGTCTGTATCGTCTACTTTAATTCCGCACTTTATTTATTTACTCCAAATACATCATATTACATCATAACATCTCGCATCATGAAAAAGAAAGTGAGAAAGATATAAAGGGGGAAGAATGTTGGACCCTACGAGAATGTCCGCATCACCTTCATAGAAAAAGAAAGAAAGTGAGAAAGAAAAGAAGGGGGAAGAATGTTGGACCCTACGGGGAATGTCCGCATCACCTTCAGAAAAAGAAAAGAAAGTGAAAAAGAAAATGAAGGGGGAAGAATGTTGGAGCCTACGGGCAGTGTCCGCATCACCTTCATAGAAAAAGAAAAGAAAGTGAGAAAGTAAAGGAGGGAGAACGATGGATCCTATGGGATAAACCACGTTACCTCCTCATGCATAAGGGCGTATGCGAATCCTACGGGATGCTCTCATGCATTCATACATATGATCGATGAAAGAGAGAATTGAGATGTTTAATATGATGCAAAGTTTATTTACTTCTATTACTTATGTCATAATATTGTTGATGGATGAGTATTGACTATGATTTTAGCAATATCATCCTTTGGAAAGTTTAAATTGAATTTACCTAGAGTTTGGAGGACTTTAGGAGTGTATCGTGTCAGGTAAGTTGGACACAAATCGAAATGCGAGTTTGAGGTCTATCTTTACTTTTTATGCTATTTATTCTCACCTGGGCTTAGTTTGTTAGCTCATGATATTACAAAAATTTCAGGTATTGCCCTGGTTAGAGGCCGTGGACGGGGAGATGGTCTTTGCGTGATCGAGGGATGCCGACCTCGAGATGGACTTGTTGATTTTGTAAAGTATATGTTAATATTTTGTGAATTTTCAAAGACTTTGACATTGTATATAGCTCATAAGAGCTTTTGATGTGGTTTTTATGATATGAAACATTTGAACTCCGATTTGGACTTAAAGTCCATGTGATTTATTTAGATTTGAAAATTAGGATGTAAACAGGTTTTCGGCATGCCAATTTTCAAACAAAACCACGCCAATTTTTCCTAAAATAAAAGACCCTTTGTTTTCTCCGATTTTAATTTATTTAAAAGTGACGGGTCGTTACGATTGGTATCGAGCCGACGGGTTTCGAGACTACATGCGATGCATGTTTGTATTTCATGTTTTGTTTTAAGTCCATTCTCGAAAGTCAACATCTGAGATCAGCAGCACCAGGTATTCCTAGACCTTATCTTTAAACTCGCATTTCATTTCGATTTGGTAAAAGTGGTGAATCCTCTTTTACTGGTAACTTATCTTGTTATGTTGACTTTATGTAGTATGCCTCCTAGAAGGGGGGTAGACGAGCTGGAGTGAGAGGTAGAGGTAGAGGCAGAGCTCGGAGCTCTACACCTCCACTACCACCTCCACCTGTGATTCCTATAGTACCTCCGCCAGTGATTCCTGTTGTACCGCCACCTGTTCGGGGCGAGGAGTTTATATTTCTGAGGAGGATTATCCGGGATTATTGCGAGATCTGTGCAGACCAGGATTACTGTTGTACCACCACCTAGACCAGTGATGTGGCGGTTGATCAGGTTGGATCTACCGAGGTCGCTAGGTTTTTGAGAGAGTATAGTAGACATGCACCTGGTGAGTTTAATGGTAGGTCTTTGGACCCATCTTTTCTTGAGCTCGGATTGATAGAGTTGAGAGAGCTTTCAAGTTTATCAGGTGCCGGACCATCTGCAGGTCCATTGTGGTACGTATTCTTTGGTTGATGATGCTCTATATTGGTGGAGAGGTCTCCATAGATCACTTTCTTTGACTATGGAGGTTACTTGGAAAGTATTTTGTGAGAAGTTCTATGAGAAATACTATTCTGCTGATTTGAGAGATAGATTGGAGGTGGAATTTCTGACCCTGAAATAGGGTGATAGCTCTGTGACCGAGTATGAGCGAGAGTTTGACCGACTGTCTAGATTTGCTCCTGGACAGGTTGCTGATCCTGAGAGCAAGATGAGGAGATTTTTGGTAGGGCTGAGAGCCGAGATTAGGGGTCTTTTACGCATCCTGCGTCCGACTACCTATGAGGAGGCTTTAGAGTTTGCCCTTTCTTTGGATTTGGCATCTGAAGAGAAGAAAGGCAAGTTAGCTGCTACCGGAGAGACTTCCTCTCATAAGAGGAAGGTAGAGAGCGACCCTGCTAGTCGAGTACCACCGTCACAGCAGAGACAGTATCAGCAGCAGCAGGCTCGGGGTGGGATTCAGTTTGGACAGCCGAGAGTACAGGGGTTACCTCTTCGCGATTGCCAAAACTGTTTTAGTCGTCACGCTGGGAGATGTTCACTACCACATACGTGTTATACTTGTGGCCAGAGGGGCCATATATCTAGATACTGTAGGGCTCATCAGACACAGCCACCACAGTATGATTATCCGGGTCAGGGTGTTCAGCAGAGACCTTATCAGGCACCACCTGCTTTGTATGCTCCTCCAGTTAGAGGTAGAGGTCATGACCGAGGCAGAGGTCGGACCGAGGCAGAGAGGACGGTTTAGGGGTAGAGGTCGGGGTGGCCAGGCACGGCAGTTTAGACTTACGCTGTTGTTCACCGCCACGATTTTACCTCCACCACCACCGAGATTTCCTCCACCTGCTCAACCATCAGGCCCGGAGTTTATGCTACTAGAGAGAGGACGCAGAGGCCGCAGTGCATCGTAGTTACCTGGTACTTTGACAGTTTTGGGCCATTCGGCCTTTGTTTTATTTGATTCTGGAGCTAGCCACTCTTTTATTTCTTCTGCATTTGTTGAGTCGGCTATGCTTGAGTCTGCACCGTTAGGTTTTGAGATGCGTGTTTCTACCCCAGTGGGGAAGTTTATTATTGCTGATAGTATGATTAGCACAGATGATTTGTGTTTTATGGGTTGTTGTTTGCATGCTACTTTGATTATTATGCCTATGTCTGATTTTGATGTGATTTTGGGTATGGATTGGCTATCAGCTAATCGTGCCACTATTTATTGCACTGCGAGAGTGGTTGATTTTATGAGTCCATGTGGGACTAGTGTACGTTTTCGTGGGACTAGTAGTAGATCAGTACCCACTTTGATATCGATGTTAGAAGCTAATATGCTTCTAAGTGATGGAGCCTTGGGCTATATAGCTAGTGTGGCTGACACTTCTATACCAGAGACTAGTTTGAGTTCTGTGCCAGTAGTGAGAGATTTCGTTGATGTTTTCCCTGATGAGTTACTCGGTTTGCCACCTGTGAGACAGTTTGATTTTCAGATTGAGGTTGCACCTGGGACAGCTCCATTGTCCAAAGCACCATATCGTATGGCACCGGCTGAGTTGAAAAAACTCCAGAGCCAGTTACAGGGACTTTTAGATTTGGGGTTTATACGCCCAAGTGTTTCACCGTGGGGAGCCCCGGTGTTGTTTGTGAAGAAGAAGGATGGTTCTATGCGATTGTGTATTGATTATAGAGAGTTGAACCGTGTTACGGTGAAGAACAAGTATCCTTTGCCCAGGATAGATGACTTGTTTGATCAGTTGAGGGGAGCCACTATCTTTTCGAAGATAGATTTGAGATCTGGCTATCATCAGTTGAGGATTCGGGATGAGGATATTCCCAAGACTGCATTCAGGACGCGTTATGGACATTATGAGTTTGTAGTTATGTCATTTGGCTTGACTAACGCGCCTGCAGCTTTTATGGACCTTATGCACACGGTGTTCAGGAGGTTCCTTGATTCTTTTGTGATTGTTTTTATTGATGATATCTTGGTTTATTCCAAGACAGAGGAGTTGCATGCTATACACCTTCGAGAGGTTCCGACGAAGTTACGAGATCGGAGATTGTATGCCAAGTTCTCTAAGTGTGAGTTTTGGCTTAGGGAAATGGCATTTTTAGGCCACGTAGTATCGAGTAGAGGAGTATCGTTGATCCCTCTAAGATTGAGGCGATTACTAACCGGCCTAGACCGACGAGTGTGGCCGATATTCGCAGTCCTGGGACTTGCAGGCTATTATAGACGGTTTGTGCAAGATTTTTCCAAGATTGCTTCAGCTTTGACACTTTTGACCCGGAAGGGGGTTGATTTTATATGGTCTGAGGATTGTGAGAGGAGCTTTGAAGAGCTCAAGAGGAGGCTTGTGACAGCACCTGTTCTAGTGTCGCCTGATAGGACTGGTGGTCTGACTGTGTATACATATGCTTCCCACAGAGGTTTGGGATGTGTGTTGATGCAGCATGGTAAAGTTATAGCTTATGCTTCTCGTCAGTTGAAAGAGCATGAGAAGAAATATCCGACTCATGATTTAGAGTTGGCAGTTGTTGTTCATGCATTAAAGATATGGAGGTATTATTTGTACGGTGAGAAGATTATGATATTTACTGACCATAAGAGTCTCAAATATTTCTTCACTCAGAAGGAATTGAATATGAGACAGCGGAGATGGTTAGAACTTGTTAAAGATTATGACTGTGACATTCAGTATCATCCTGGGAAAGCCAATGTAGTGGCTGACGCGCTCAGTAGGAAGACTTCTCATTCATCAGCTTTGTTAGCCTTACCTTTGAGATTGAGGTGGGATATGGAACGGCCGAGATAGCATTGCTTGCTGCCGAGGTCACCGTGAGTCCGGCTAGTTTGAACAGTGGGGCCTACTTTGAGGCAGAGGATGATTGATGCACGAGAGAGATGAGGTTCATTTGCCGGCAGGTTTTAGAGAGGCTGAGTCGATATACCTAGTCATTTTACCTTCTCTACGACACGGTGCTCTGATGTATCGTAAGAGGCTATGTGTGCCTTTAGGATCGACTTTTAGAAGGGAACTGTTGGAGGAGGCTCATAGTTCTATCTTCTCTATTCATCCAGGTAGTACGAAGATGTACAGGGACCTGAGAGAGCACTATTGGTGGCCGGGAATGAAGTTTGAGATAGCGGACTTTGTTAGTAGATGTTTGACTTGTCAGCAAGTCAAAGCTTTGAGGAAGAGTCCATCGAGTTTACTTAACCCTCTGAGTGTGCCAGAATGGAAATGGGAGGAGATTTCCATGGACTTTATCAGTGGTTTGCCGAGGACGCCCAAGGGTTATGATACCATTTGGGTGATTGTAGACCGTTTGACGAAGACCGCGCACTTTATACCTGGGAGGATCACCTACCCAGTTGAGCCATGGGCATAGTTGTATTTACGGGAGATTGTCAGATTACATGGTGTGCCTGTGAGGATAGTATCAGATCGGGACACTCGTTTTGTCTCGAAGTTTTGGCAGAGTTTACATTCACCATGGGTCCCTGGCTTGGATTTTAGCACAGCTTTTCACCCTCAGACAGATGGTCAGACCGAGAGAGTTAACCAGATTCTGGAGGATATGTTGAGGGCTTGTGTTCTTGATTTTGGAGGTAGTTGGGATTCTCAGTTGTATTTGGTAGAGTTTGCTTATAATAACAGCTATCAGGCTACTATTGAGATGGCACCTTTTGAGGCACTTTATGGTAGAAAGTGTCGATCTCACTACCTGGGATGAGGTTGGAGAGAGAAGGCTTTTGGGGCCTGAGTTGTTACCGATTGACTAGTCGGTCGATTGACTTGATTAGGGAAAGGATGAGGATTGCCCGAGTCGACGGAAGAGTTATGCGGATAGACGACGTAGTCCACTTGAGTTTTTGGTGGGGGACCACGTGTTTTTGAAGGTAGCCCCTATGAAAGGTGTTATGAGATTTGGGAAGAAAGGTAAGCTGAGTCCTAGGTTCATTGGCCCTTTCGAGGTACTTGAGCGAGTAGGAGCAGTAGCTTACAGATTGGCTTTACCACCTTCTTTATCGGCAGTTCATAATGTATTCCATGTATCTTATGCTTCGAAGTACATGGCAGATCCTTCCCACGTGATTGATCACGAGCCGATAGTTTTGGATGCTAGTATGTCTTATGAGGAGACACCTGTTGAGATTTTAGCATTCGAGCAAAAGGTGTTGAGAAACAAAACGATTCGCTTGGTTAAGGTTCTTTGGAGGAACCAAGTGTCTGAAGAAGCTACGTGGGAGCGTGAGGATGATATGCGAGCAAAGTACCCTCAGCTTTTCACTTAGTGAGTTTACTTTTCGGGGACGAAAAGCCTTTTTAGGAGGGTTGACTGTAACGTCCCGTTATTTTGTGATAAAAAAAAACTTTTATTTATTTTATTTTAATTTGAGTAATTAAAATTCATTTATTTATTATTAAATTAGAATTTAGTAATTTATTTCATTTTAATTCATTTTAATGGCTTTATTTATTTAAATACGTTTTAATGGTGTTAATAATTATTAACGAGCCAATTAATAATTATTAATCACCATTGGGATAGTTTGAGTTGTTCGGAAATCGTTTTTAAGTCAAAAGTCGAAAAAGGGCAAAGTTGTAATTACCCAATTTGCAAAATATCTAAAAACACTATTCATTTGTCTTTAAAAACTCAACTTTGACCACAATTGACCAAAATCTTCATTCATTTCCTCCTCCTTGGCCGTGAGCTTCAAAGAGCAAAAAGAAGATTTTTGGTTTTTGTTCGTTTCTTGCCTGGATCGACTTGATTCTCGTTCCATTGGAAAGGTATCGATCCTACGATCCTTTCCCACCTAGCCTTCGTCCCGTTTCTCTCGTAATCCGAGGAGTTCTCGGTAAGTTTCTCTTGAAACCCTAAGCTCCAAATAGTGTTTTAATGGAGTTTTACTTGTTTTCTTTCGATTTCTTGCCGTGAAACTCGGTGTTTGTCAATTCGGGAGTAGTTTTAAGTGTTTTTGGAAACTATTCCATAACCCTAAAACCGAGTTTCAGTCGAAACCCTTCCCGTTTGAAATTTACCCTTTTGGGTTTGATTTTGGGTTAAAAATTAATGAATGAATGTTTATTTAAATTCATTTCGGGAAAGTGATTAATGTTCAAAAACACTATTCATCGATACCCATTGAAATCGGGATTATCGAATTTGATTAAAACCAACTCAAAATGTATTTAAATTGCCAAAAAGCCGAAAAAACCAAACCCGAGACCCTTTTCTAGGGAGGGCCGAGAGCCTCCAAGGGGTAGGTTTGTTGGTTTTTCCGTCTTTTTGCTTGTTTGATCGTTGTTTAATCGTTGGTTGGTATTTTATTAATTTTCGGGATATTAATTCGTTTGTAGGTGTTTTTGAAATTCGTGGTTGATTGCTCTTCCGGTGTTTAGGAGCAAAGTCTTCACTTTTATAAGGTGATAATGATTAGAATTTAAAGTAACTATAGAAAGCAAACAAGTACGATGATTTGTAGAATCGGGAACTAAGATTAGAATCCAACCTAAGATTAGAGGGTTGTGAGATAGTGCCTTAGGATTTGAAGTTAATCCTTTAGGCGAGAAACTTAGGATTTCTCGTTGAGAACCTCGAATCTTAGAAGATTCTAAGATAGATTAGTCTTGGAAGTTTAGAATCCTTGAAAGTTTAGGTTAATTGTTATGTTTTGACCTTTACTTTTATTATTGTTAGCGGAGTTCGATCGATATATCGTTCATCCGGGATTCTATCTATTTTATTTATGTCCTTTACTTTATATCTTTTACCTTATACCCTTACTTAATGCCTTTTTACTTTATGTCTGTATCGTCTACTTTAATTCCGCACTTTATTTATTTACTCCAAATACATCATATTACATCATAACATCTCGCATCATGAAAAAGAAAGTGAGAAAGATATAAAGGGGGAAGAATGTTGGACCCTACGGAGAATGTCCGCATCACCTTCATAGAAAAAGAAAGAAAGTGAGAAAGAAAAGAAGGGGGAAGAATGTTGGACCCTACGGGGAATGTCCGCATCACCTTCAGAAAAAGAAAAGAAAGTGAAAAAGAAAATGAAGGGGGAAGAATGTTGAAGCCTACGGGCAGTGTCCGCATCACCTTCATAGAAAAAGAAAAGAAAGTGAGAAAGTAAAGGAGGGAGAACGATGGATCCTATGGGATAAACCACGTTACCTCCTCATGCATAAGGGCGTATGCGAATCCTACGGGATGCTCTCATGCATTCATACATATGATCGATGAAAGAGAGAATTGAGATGTTTAATATGATGCAAAGTTTATTTACTTCTATTACTTATGTCATAATATTGTTGATGGATGAGTATTGACTATGATTTTAGCAATATCATCCTTTGGAAAGTTTAAATTGAATTTACCTAGAGTTTGGAGGACTTTAGGAGTGTATCGTGTCAGGTAAGTTGGACACAAATCGAAATGCGAGTTTGAGGTCTATCTTTACTTTTTATGCTATTTATTCTCACCTGGGCTTAGTTTGTTAGCTCATGATATTACAAAAATTTCAGGTATTGCCCTGGTTAGAGGCCGTGGACGGGGAGATGGTCTCGCGTGATCGAGGGATGCCGACCTCGAGATGGACTTGTTGATTTTGTAAAGTATATGTTAATATTTTGTGAATTTTCAAAGACTTTGACATTGTATATAGCTCATAAGAGCTTTTGATGTGGTTTTTATGATATGAAACATTTGAACTCCTGATTTGGACTTAAAGTCCATGTGATTTATTTAGATTTGAAAATTAGGATGTAAACAGGTTTTCGGCATGCCAATTTTCAAACAAAACCACGCCAATTTTTCCTAAAATAAAAGACTTCCGCTGTTTTCTCTGATTTTAATTTATTTAAAAGTGACGGGTCGTCACAGAATGCCACCCTTACCACCGCGTGTATTAAACCGTATGGACCGAAGTCAACATACCACGTGCCATACCACAAATCATCGCACCATGATACCGTATGGAGCGTATCTCATACTATCATGTGCCATATCACATAATCTCGCACCATGATACCGTAGGGAGCGTATCACATACTACCTGTGCCATATCACATAATCTAGCACCATGATACCGTATGGAGCGTATCACATACTACCATGTGCCATATCACATAATCTCGCACAATGATACCGTATGGAGCGTATCACATACTACCATGTGCCATATCACATAATCTCGCACCATGATACCGTATGGAGCGTATCACATACTACCATGTGCCATATCACATAATCTCGCACAATGATACCGTATGGAGCGTATCACATACTACCATATGCCATATCACATAAGCTCGCACCATGATACCGTATGGAGCGTATCACATACTACCATGTGCCATATCACATAATCTCGCACCATGATACCGTATGGAGCGTATCACATACTACCATGTGCCATATCACATAATCTCGCACAATGATACCGTATGGAGCGTATCACATACTACCATCTGCCATATCACATAATCTCGCACAATGATACCGTATGGAGCGTATCACATACTACCATCTGCCATATCACATAACCTCGCACCATGATACCGTATGGAGCGTATCACATACTATCATGTGCCATATCACATAACCTCGCACCATGATACCGTATGGAGCGTATCACATACTATCATGTGCCATATCACATAACCTCGCACCATGATACCGTATGGAGCGTATCACATACTATCATGTGCCATATCACATAACCTCGCACCATGATACCGTATGGAGCGTATCACATACTATCATGTGCCATATCACATAACCTCGCACCATGATACCGTATGGAGCGTATCACATACTATCATGTGCTATATCACATAATCTCATGAGAATCGTCAAGCTCCCTAGTAAGTTAGATAAAGTTCCACTAAACTACTAAAGAACATAACCCGCTTGAATTACACGAGTCAATACTTAAGTGTAATTTCTAAGCCACTTTGACTCCCGAATCACTTAAAGTTCCTTAGTCATTCACTTTCATCTAAAGTCTCCAAATCACCTTACAAGACTTCCAAACCAATCATAATTCCTCTTTTACTTCCAAAACCATAAATACATAAAAAACACTCCACTCACATCCGAGTTAAAGTCTCCAACCAAGTATAACTTCCGGAAGTTAGTTCCCCACTTAACCTCGATAAACAATAACGTAATGAAACATAATTCATAAAATTACTAACTTCCATTTTAAACTCACCTTAGATGTTAAATCCAAGCTTCCAAGGTGCCGGAGTCAAAGTCAACAATCGATCACCAACCTACACATCAATCACACCTAACCATCAATAATCATTCGAAAACCGATCAAACGGCAAGTAAACACATAAAACGACGAAAACCTCAGATTTAACCCCTAAGGGACCCACGGCCCAACAAGGAAGAGAGGGTTCGGGTTCGGTTTTCCGTCTTTTAAGCACTTTTAGAGATTATTTGGGTTGATCAAAGACACTTTGAAAGTCGAGATATCAATGGGTCACGATATTTCAGGGTTTTACATAATATTCGATTTCCGAAAAATTAAGTAAAACGTAAAATCATAGTTAACTAAACATCCTAATCATAGCCCAAAGAGGGAAAATCACAAGTGACGGGTTTCCGGCTCAAACTCGGTTTTCGGGTTTAGGGGAAGTTTCTAAAATCGACCCAAACGACTTTCCCGATGGAAATCTTCAAGCTTCGGTGAACAAATTTGAAGATTTCAATCCAAAACCACCATTAAAATACTATTCACATCAAATTTTAAAAACTTTCTCATACCTTAAGGCCTCGAGAAAAAGAGTGAAAACCTCGATTGATAGGATGGGTAGAAAGGTCTCGATGAGAGCTTTCCAACGCATCCGAAATCACGTAAAACGGATGAGAAACGAAGCCGGGGCGACGATTTCTTTCTCTCCCCTTTTCCTCCTCTCTAAGCTACGGGTTTGGAGGAAGAATATGAGATGAATTTTGATGTTTTTTGACCAAAGTTTGACTTTTAAAGATGAGGAAGATGAATAGTGATTTTTAAGAAATTGGAAAATGACGTATACGTCCCTTTTAAATGATTCGATTTAAAATACGAAACCCGATGATCTTAAAATAATCTAAAGGTGACTAATAATTATTAATTGGCCCGTTAATATTTATTAATGTCACCGAAACGATTTTAAAATATTAAAACGATTAAAAAGAAATTCGGACGAAAATAACTACTAAAATCGAAATTACTAAATTTAAACTAATCTTAAAACTTTAATTAAAATTAAATTGATTAATTATTTAAAATAATCAAATGTAAATAAATAATAAAAAAAAAATTCACTTTAAAATAACGGGACGTTACAGTCTACCCTCCTTAAAAGACTTTTCGTCCTCGAAAAGCACACTTATTAAGTGAAAAGCGAGGGTACTTAGACTGCATTTTGTCCCCACGTTCCCATGTAAACTCCGTCAGCACTTGGTTCTTTTTACAATACCTTGACCAAGTTGCTCACTAAGTTACTCAACACTTTGGTTCGGATGCTAGAATCACAACTTCCGTCTCTTTCTAAGACTAGCTAGCATTCAAAACCACTTAATAAAATATAACATTCATAAACACGATTATCAGGACTTAACCATAACGAATATCAAATAACAAAAGAGAGTGTCATAAAACTGACAAGGTACCTGTAGCAACAGTACCAGATGCCTCAGCATCCTCTCGAGTGGTGGCAAAGACACGGGCCTGCTGTCGTGTCTGAGGCTGTGCCTGAATTGCCGGGGGTGCTCTCTGCTGTTGACTAGGACTAACCTGGCTCTGCCCTCGGCCCTGACCCTGACCTGAACTCTGACCCTAACCCCCACTCTGTTGTGGTGTCGGTAAACTAGGGCAAAAAGGTCTAATATGTCCAATCTGTCCACACTGATGGCATCTCACCACCTTACACTGACCTAGGTGGTACCGGTGCAACCGGACAAGAGGGTAAGGGAGGGGCCCGATCACTAGACCGACCTGAATGGAGCCGCAATCCTGTCTGTCCTTTGCCCCTACCAGGAGCCTGTCTATGTGGTCGTGTCCTCGGCCAGGGAAGGTCGCCCACGGCCTTCCCTCTTCCCAGAAGAGGTGCGTGCAACAATCTCATTGGCCTTTTTCTCGAGTCACCAATATCTAAGGCCAAAGCAACAATCGAGCATCAGCATACGTAGCAGGCTGTAAAGCTCGTACCTGCCCTCGTAGCTCTGCCCTCAGACCTACAATAAACCTCTTTCTTTTGTTCTCCGGATCAGTAACATGTTTAGTAGCAAATTTTGACAACCTGTCAAACTCTCTCTCATACTCCACAACAGATCTATCACCCTGTCTGAGTGTGAGAAACTGTATCTCTAACTGATCTCGTGTATCCTCTGGATAGTATTTCTCATAGAACCTTTCCCTGAACACCTCCCAACTAACCTGCAACTCAGGGCTGAGAGTACGAAATAAGCTCTTCCATCAGTACAAGGCATCATCTACCAAAGAATAGGTCCCACAGTGAACCTGCAAATGATCCGGACATTTAATGAATTCAAGTACCCTCTCTACTCTGGTGATCCATCTCTCAGCAACTGCAGGATCAGTAGATGTCCCATCAAACTCAGGAGTATTATACCTGATATACTCTTTCAAAGTTTTCGCAGCATCAGTAATACCAGACTGGTCTACCACGGGAGTGGGTACTCTAACAGGTGGTATAACTCGATCAGTCTGTCCTCCACCACCACGTAACAGGTCTAAAAAGTACTCCTCTGATATGGTGACACTACGACCCTGACTAGGTATCTGATCAACTGGAGGCTCATCCTCCCGATAAACAGGTGGAGGGGGTGGCGGTGTAACTGCCCTAGCCCGACCTCTACCTCGTATCCCAGCCTGTACTCCGCTTCGACCTCTCCTAGGTATCACTGCCTTCGGAGGCATACTAAAATCACAATCAGAAAACCTCACATGAGATAATGGAAAAAGAATGGCAATGCTACAATTACATTTATCAAAAGAGAAGGTTTCAAGGATACCTGGCACCGTTGACCTCGAACAATGATTGGACAAGAACAAATCAAACCATGAAAACATGCGATGCATGTGGTCTACAGAACCAAAGAGGCTCTGATACCAACTGTAACGACCCGATTTTTCATAAAATCCATTTAAACAAATGCGCAGCGGAAATCTAGATTTTTCAGAAAAATGGCATGGGTCCGTTTAAAATTCGGATAAACCAAAACCTGTTTACAACCCAGTTTTTCCAGAAAAGCAATAATACTAGATTAAACCTTCCATGATATAATGTAAATGCTAAAGGAAGTTTAAAGTGCAAAACATAAATACAAACGCTCCATCGAGCTCAAAATGTAACAAAATGAAAGTAATGCAATGTTCATGAGCATTCAAGAATGCTACTCTCAAAATCAGTTGCGTTCCTGTCCATTCATTATCTCGATCGGTCACGCAGTGCCACCTCCTCTACCTCGTCCTCTACCACGAGTCTTACCTGAGAAATTGTAATTGTAGCAACATTAGCATAAAAATGCTAGTGAGAGTAAAATGAAAGCAAGTATTCCTATGAACAACATTTCATGTCAGAAATCGTGTCCAAAGGCCTAGATTTCACTTTTACTACCCATTCCACATTCCAAAATCTACATATAATCAACATACAAGATAACTTTCTCATCTACGTAGCTCAACAACTTTATAAGTCATGTATTTCCTCGATATCATTCTATCATCATAAAAGAAATAATCAAACCAAGATACAAATAAAAGAATGTAATACACTAAGTACTAATAATGTCATAACCACACATGCTCAAATCTTCAAATGCCACCCGTGTCACCACATGTGTAGTACTATAATAATGATAACAATAATAACACATCCATACACGCTCAAATCTTCGAATGCCACCCTTACCACAACGTGTATAGTACTATAATAATGATAACAATAATAACACATCCATACACGCTCAAATCTTCGAATGCCACCCTTACCACCGCGTGTATTAAACCGTATGGACCGAAGTCAACATACCACGTGCCATACCACAAATCATCGCACCATGATACCGTATGGAGCGTATCTCATACTATCATGTGCCATATCACATAATCTCGCACCATGATACCGTAGGGAACGTATCACATACTACCTGTGCCATATCACATAATCTCGCACCATGATACCGTATGGAGCGTATCACATACTACCATGTGCCATATCACATAATCTCGCACAATGATACCGTATGGAGCGTATCACATACTACCATGTGCCATATCACATAATCTCGCACCATGATACCGTATGGAGAGTATCACATACTACCATGTGCCATATCACATAATCTCGCACAATGATACCGTATGGAGCGTATCACATACTACCATCTGCCATATCACATAATCTCGCACCATGATACCGTATGGAGCGTATCACATACTACCATGTGCCATATCACATAATCTCGCACAATGATACCGTATGGAGCGTATCACATACTACCATCTGCCATATCACATAATCTCGCACAATGATACCGTATGGAGCGTATCACATACTACCATGTGCCATATCACATAACCTCGCACCATGATACCGTATGGAGCGTATCACATACTACCATGTGCCATATCACATAACCTCGCACCATGATACCGTATGGAGCGTATCACATACTATCATGTGCCATATCACATAACCTCGCACCATGATACCGTATGGAGCGTATCACATACTATCATGTGCCATATCACATAACCTCGCACCATGATACCGTATGGAGCGTATCACATACTATCATGTGCCATATCACATAACCTCGCACCATGATACCGTATGGAGCGTATCACATACTATCATGTGCTATATCACATAATCTCACAGAATCCGTCAAGCTCCCTAGTAAGTTTGATAAAGTTCCACTAAACTACTAAAGAACATAACCCGCTTGAATTACACGAGTCAATACTCAAGTGTAATTTCTAAGCCACTTTGACTCCCGAATCACTTAAAGTTCCTTAGTCATTCACTTTCATCTAAAGTCTCCAAATCACCTTACAAGACTTCCAAACCAATCATAATTCCTCTTTTACTTCCAAAACAATAAATACATAAAAAACACTCCACTCACATCCGAGTTAAAGTCTCCAACCAAGTATAACTTCCGGAAGTTAGTTCCCCTCTTAACCTCGATAAACAATAACGTAATGAAACATAATTCATAAAATTACTAACTTCCATTTTAAACTAACCTTAGATGTTAAATCCAAGCTTCCAAGGTGCCGGAGTCAAAGTCAACAATCGATCACCAACCTACACATCAATCACACCTAACCATCAATAATCATTCGAAAACCGATCAAACGGCAAGTAAACACATAAAACGACGAAAACCCCGGATTTAACCCCTAAGGGACCCACGGCCCAACAAGGAAGAGAGGGTTCGGGTTCGGTTTTCCGTCTTTTAAGCACTTTTAGAGATGATTTGGGTTGATCAAAGACACTTTGAAAGTCGAGATATCAATGGGTCACGATATTTCAGGGTTTTACATAATATTCGATTTCCGAAAAATTAAGTAGAACGTAAAATCATAGTTAACTAAACATCCTAATCATAGCCCAAAGAGGGAAAATCACAAGTGACGGGTTTCCGGCTCAAACTCAGTTTTCGGGTTTAGGGGAAGTTTCTAAAATCGACCCAAACGACTTTCCCGATGGAAATCTTCAAGCTTCGGTGAACAAATTTGAAGATTTCAATCCAAAACCACCATTAAAATACTATTCATATCAAATTTTAAAAACTTTCTCATACCTTAAGGCCTCGAGAAAAAGAGCGAAAACCTCGATTGATAGGATGGGTAGAAAGGTCTCGATGAGAGCTTTCCAACGCATCCGAAATCACGTAAAACGGACGAGAAACGAAGCCGGGGCGACGATTTCTTTCTCTCCCCTTTTCCTCCTCTCTAAGCTACGGTGTGGAGGAAGAATATGAGACGAATTTTGATGTTTTTTTGACCAAAGTTTGAGTTTTAAAGATGAGGAAGATGAATAGTGATTTTTAAGAAATTGGAAAATGACGTATACGTCCCTTTTAAATGATTCGATTTAAAATACGAAACCCGATGATCTTAAAATAATCTAAAGGTGACTAATAATTATTAACTGGCCCGTTAATATTTATTAATGTCACCGAAACGATTTTAAAATATTAAAACGATTAAAAAGAAATTCGGACGAAAATAACTACTAAAATCGAAATTACTAAATTTAAACTAATCTTAAAAACTTTAATTAAAATTAAATTGATTAATTATTTAAAATAATCAAATGTAAATAAATAATAAAAAAAAATTCACTTTAAAATAACGGGACGTTACAGCGGCAAACCGCCCCGTGTGGATGAGCCCGGAGGACCACGCGCGGCTTCTCGCGAGCTTGAGCACTCCTCAGGGCAAGGCAGTGTCAAGCAGGAATAAGGCCAACCGCGCGAATAATCCAGTAAAACACACAGCGGGGGCACGGACCCACGACGAGCACCATCGTCGATTGGTATGTTTTTTTTTCCTCGTTTTCTTTCTCGTTTTCTTTTTTCAATTACTTATTAATTTATTATGTTTTATTCTTCACTCTTTGATTTTTTAGGAAGCGAAGCACGGGCGCCCCGTCCCGCCCGATGAGCTGCACCGAGTTCTTCACACAAAGAAGGACGGGACGTTCGTCTTCGATAAGGCGAAAGAAGTTCAGGTATTTAATATTTTTTTCAATTATTATTTTTTCTTTAAAATTTTTCATACATTATATATTAACCATTTTATTTTCTGAATTTTAAATGTTTAGGAATGTTTCACTGAGTCCTTGACTCGCGGTTGCCCACACCAGGACTCGAACCGACTCAGGAGGACCGTATAGAGGCGTTCTTGGAGGTCCTTGAGGGGGTTCGGCCGATGGGTCGGCTCCCTGGGCTCGGCTCGTACGGGCGACGCCTTTATGCGAGATGTACCCCGGCCTCGGGAAGTGAGCGAGCACTAGCTCCGGCCCTTTTCCTGGGTGAGCAAGCAGTGCACCGGACATGGAGGCTATGCGTGAGGACTTCGTTACTCGAGTCGCTACTATTGAGGCCGACATACAGGCACGAGTCGACACCCAGGTCGCATCCGCTTTGGCCGCGTACTTCAGATCTCTAGGCGGCGGCCCTTCTACATCGACGCCTCCTCCCCCACCCCCCGCCCCTCCGCAGTAGTTCTAGGATTCTTTCGATTGTATAAAACGTTTTTTTAATATTTGATTATGAAATTTTAATATTAATTAAATTAATAATTAATAATTAATAATTAATAATTAATTAATAATTAATTAACTAATTATTGAAATTTAAATTTTAAAAAAAAATTCTTAAATGCGACCAGATGGTCACTTTTAAGCGACCATCTGGTCGCATTTTAACTGAGACTAAAAGTGACCATTTGGTATCATAAAATGCAACCATTTGGTCACTTTTTTATGTGACCAATTGGTCATTTATCTTTCACATAAATTACGACCAGATGGTCGCTTTTTAGCGACCATCCAGGTCGTATTTTTAATCGAGCCAATAAGTGACCATTTGGTCACAAAAATTACGACCATTTGGTCACTTTTTATGTGACCAAATGGTCACTTCTATTGAAGATAAAATGCGACCATATGGTCCCTTTTAATGCGACCATATGGTCGCATTTTAAAAAGTTTTACTTTTTTTCGACCAAAATTTTTTGCGATCAGATGGTCGAATTTTTGTGACCATGCAGTCGCACAAATTCAAAACTGACCAGCTTTTTAGCAACCACTCAGTTGGTCGCATTTTGGTCGCATTTTAGGTGAAAAACGACTATTTGGTCGCAATTTCCTGGTCGCAAATTGGCAGTTTTTTTGTAGTGATTTTTGAAGTCAAAGATGTTTTAAAGAAGATGACCAAATAGTGTTTAGATATTTTACAAATTGGAAATGACGGTTGCGTCCTTTTATGACTTTTGGCTTAAAAACGAATCCCGAACTTCTCAAACTATCCCAATGGTGATTAATAATTATTAATTGGCCCGTTAATAATTATTAATACCATTAAAATAAAAATAAATGAAAAAGGTCTATTAAAAGATTAAAACCGAAATAAACTGCAAATTCTAAATTACCGATAAATAAATAAACTTTAATTACTTAAATTAAAATAAATTAAATAATTTTTTTTATCACAAAATAACGGGACATTACAATTCCATTTGTTGTAATTTTTTTTATTATTCTCATGTTGCAGCTGACCGCAGATGTGACCTCACAAAACAAAAGGACAAAAACAATTTTCATCCTCCATTTGATTAGTTTAACTGTGTAAGTTTTTTTTTTCAACTTTCTGCTTATAAAATAATGTTTATGGTTAAATTTGATTTTTTTAATAATGTCTATAGTTAATATAATTGAATTATTTTGACGACTCGTCACTTTTAAATAAATTAAAATCAGAGAAAACAGCGGAAGTCTTTTATTTTAAGAAAATTTTGCATGGTTTTGTTTGAAAGTTGGCATGCCGAAAACCTGTTTACATCCTAATTTTTCAATCTAATAAATTCACATGGACTTTAAGTCCCAAATCAGGAGTTCAAATAATTCATATCATAAAAACCACATCAAAAGCTCTTATGAGCTAAATACAACATCAAAGTCTTGAAATTCACAAAAATATTTACATATACTTTACAAAAACAAGTCCATCTCGAGGTCAGCATCCCTCTATCACGCAGCACCATCTCCCCTTCCACGGCCTCTAGCCAGAGCATTACCTGAAATTGGTTGTAATATCATGAGCTAACAAACTAAGACCAGTGAGAATAATAAGCATAAAAAGTAAAGATAGAACTCAAACTCGCACTCGATTTGTGTCCAATTAATCCGACAAAAACTACCTTAGAATTCACCAAAATCTAGGTACTTCTAATCCATATTCTTCAAATATGATAATACTAACTCTTGAGGTCAAAACCTCATCCATTTCTTGTTATAACATAAATAAAAGAAATAAGTAAACTTTGCATAAAATATAACATCTCAATTCTCTAATCTATCGATCTCATGCAATGTAGGGTTCGTATATACCCTTATGCATGAATGAGGTAATAGGTACATCCCGTAGGATACCCATTCAACCCTATGCGTGAAGAAGTAACAGGTACATCCCATAGGATACCCATTCAACATTCTTTCTTAGTTTTACTTTCTTTTCTTTTTTTTTTTTCTGAAGGTGATGCGGACACTACCCGTAGGCTCCAACATTCTTCCCTTCTTTTCTTTCTCACTTTCTTTTCTTTTTCTCTTTGCAATGATGCGAGATGTTATGGTTATGCTTGCAGATGCTTACAAAAGTAGATAAAGTAAAGTGCGAATAATAAAGTAACCGAAACAAACATAAAGTAAAAGGGGCTTAAAGTAAATAAATAAGAGACTCTGAACGAACGATAAATTAATCGAACTTCGTTAATAAAGTAAAGAATCAAAACATAACGATTAACCTGAACCTTCAAGGATTCTAAACTTCCAATAATCCGAGGTTCTATCAACCGTTCTATATCAAAGTCTTGGATCCTTTAACTTCCATTGAACCATTCTAAACTCCGAAACTAATCTTAATTAGAATCTTCTAAGATTCAAGGCTTCGTCGAGAAATCCTAAGTTTCTCGATTAAAGGATTAACTTCAAATCCTAAGGCACTAACTCACACTTTCTAATCTTAGATTGGATTCTAATCTTAGTTTCCGATTCTACAAATCATCGCACTTATTTGCTTTCTATAGTTACTTTAAATTCTAACTATTCTCACCTTAGTAAAAGTGAAGACTTCGCTCCTAAGCACCGGAAGAGCGATCAAACAAGTGGTTCAAAAACACCTACAAAAGGATTAATATCCCGAAAATTAATAAATCACCAACTAACGATTAAACAACGACCAAACAAACAAAAGGACGAAAAGCCATCAAACCTCCCCCCTTGGACGCTCTCGGCCCTCCCAATAAAAAGGGTCTCGGGTTTGGTTTTTCGGCTTTTTGGAAATTTAAATACGTTTTGAGTTGGTTTTAAGCAAATTCGATAATCCCGATTTCAATGGGTATCGATAATTAGGGTTTTTGAACATTAATCCCTTTCCCGAATTGAATTTTAATAAACATTTATTCATTAATTTCTAACCCATTTACAATCCCAAAAGGGTAAATTTCAAACGGGAAGGGTTTCGACTGAAACTCGGTTTTAGGGTTAAGGGATAGTTTCCAAAAACACGTAAAACTAATCCTGAGTTACAAACACTGAGTTCTACAACACGAAATCGAAGGAAATCAAAGAAAACTCCATTAAAACACTATTTGGAGCTTAAGGTTTGAAACTTTACTTACCGGGAACTCCGTGTAAAACGAGCGGCAAGTATGAAGGTTAGGTGGAAAAGGATCGTAGGACCGATACCTTTTCAATGGACCCGGAATCAAGTCGATCAGGCAAGAAACGAAAGAAAAACAAATTCTCCTTTTCTCTCCTTGAAGCTCACGGGTGGGGAGGGAAGTTGGATGATGATTTTGGTCAACTTTGAAGTCAAGGATGGTTAAAGAAGATGAGTAGAAAAATATCTAGATATTTAGGTAGTTTGGAAATTACGAAATTGCCTTTTTATGACTTTTAGCTTAAAAACGAATCCCGAACTTCTCAAACTATCCCAATGGTGATTAATAATTATTAATTGGCCCGTTAATAATTATTAATACCATTAAAACGAAAATAAACTAAAAAGGTCAATTAAAAGATTAAAACCGAAATAAACTGAAAATTCTAAATTACCTATAAATAAATAAACTTTAATTACTTAAATTAAAATTAAATAAATAAAAGTTTTTTTTTTAACACAAAATAACGGAACGTTACAGTCAACCCTCCTAATAAGGCTTTTCGTCCCCGAAAAGTAAACTCACTAAGTGAAAAGCTAAGGATACTTTGCCCGCATATCATCCTTACGCTTCCCACATAGCTTCTTCAGACACTTGGTTCCTCCAAAGGACCTTAACCAAGCGAATAGTCTTGTTTCTCAACACCTTTTGCTCGAATGCTAAAATCTCAACTGGTGTCTCCTCGTAAGACATGTTAGCATCCAAAACTATCGGCTCGTGATCAATCACGTGAGAAGGATCTGCCATGTACTTCCGAAGCATCGATACATGGAATACATTATGAACTGCCGATAAAGAAGGTGGTAAAGCCAATCTGTAAGCCACTGCTCCTACACGCTCAAGTACCTCGAAAGGGCCAATGAACTTAGGACTCAGCTTACCCTTCTTCCCGAATCTCATGACACCTTTCATAGATGCTATCTTCAAAAACACGTGGTCCCCCACTGAAAACTCAAGTGGACTACGTCGTTTATCTGCATAACTCTTCTGTCGACTTTGAGCAACCCTCATCCTCTCTCTAATCACGTCAATAGACTGACTAGTCAACTGTAACAACTCGGGTCCCAAAAGTCTTCTCTCCCCAACCTCATCCCAGTGAGCTGGAGATCGACACTTTCTACCATAAAGTACCTCGAAAGGTGCCATCTCAATAGTAGCCTGGTAGCTGTTATTATAAGCAAACTCTACCAAATACAATTGAGAATCCCAACTGCCTCCAAAATCAAGAACACAAGCCCTCAACATATCCTCCAGAATCTGGTTAACTCTCTCTGTCTGACCATCTGTCTGGGGGTGAAAAGCTGTGCTAAAATCTAAACCAGTACCCATGGCTGAATGCAAACTCTGCCAAAACTTTGAGACAAAACGAGTGTCCCGATCTGATACGATCCTCACAGGCACGCCATGTAATCTAACAATATACTGTAAATACAACTGTGCCCATGTCTCCACTGGGTAGGTGATCCTCCCAGGTATAAAGTGTGCTGTCTTCGTCAAGCGGTCTACAATCACCCAAATGGTATCGTAACCCTTTGATGTCCTCGGCAAACCACTGATAAAGTCCATGGAAATCTCCTCCCATTTCCATTCTGGCACACTCAGAGGGTTAAGTAAACCCGATGGACTCTTCCTAAAAGCCTTGACTTGCTGACAAGTCAAGCATCTAGTAACAAAGTCCGCAATCTCAAGCTTCATTCCCGGCCACCAATAATGCTCTCTCAGGTCCCTGTACATCTTCGTACTACCTGGATGTATAGAGAAGATAGAACTGTGAGCCTCCTCCAACAAATCCCTTCTAAAAGTCGATCCTAAAGGCACACATAGCCTCTTACGATACATCAGAGCACTGTCTGTAGAAAAGGTAAAATGACTAGGAATATCTGACTCAGCCTCTCTAAAACCGGCCTGCAAATGAACCTCTCCCCTCTGTGCATCAATCATCCTATGCCTCAAAGTAGGCCCCACTGTCAAACTAGCCAGACTCACAGTGATCTCGGCAGTTAGAAATGCTATCTCAGCTCGTTCCATATCCCACCTCAATCTCAAAGGTATGGCTGACAAAGCTGATGAATGAGAAGACTTCCTACTGAGAGCGTCAGCCACTACATTGGCTTTCCCAGGATGATACTTAATGTCACAGTCATAATCCTTAACGAGCTCTAACCATCTCCACTGTCTCATATTCAATTCCTTCTGAGTGAAGAAATATTTGAGACTCTTATGGTCAGTAAAAACCAAGATCTTCTCACCGTACAAATAATGCCTCCATATCTTCAATGCATGAACAACAGCTGCCAACTCTAAATCATGAGTCAGATATTTCTTCTCATGCTCTTTCAACTGACGGGAAGCATAAGCTATAACCTTCCCGTGCTGCATCAACACACATCCCAAACCTCTGTGGGAAGCATCTGTGTGCACAGTCAGACCACCAGTCCTGTCAGGCGACACTAGAACAGGTGATGTCACCAGCCTCCTCTTGAGCTCCTCAAAGCTCATCTCACAATCCTCAGACCATACAAAATCAACCCCCTTCCGGGTCAAACGTGTCAAAGATGAAGCAATTTTGGAGAAATCTTGCAGAAACCTATAATAGCCTGCAAGTCCCAGAAAACTGCGAATATCAGCCACACTCGTCGATCTAAGCCAGTTAGTAATTGCCTTAATCTTAGAGGGATCAACAGATACTCCTCTACTCGATACTACATGGCCTAAAAATGCCACTTCCCTCAGCCAAAACTCACACTTGGAGAACTTGGCATACAATCTCTGATCTCGTAGTACTGTCAATACTTCCCGAAGGTGTATAGCGTGCAACTCCTCTGTCTTGGAATAAACCAAGATATCATCAATAAAAACAATCACAAAAGAGTCAATGAACCTCCTAAACACCGTGTGCATAAGATCCATAAAAGGTGCAGGCGCGTTGGTCAAGCCAAAGGACATAACTACAAACTCATAATGTCCATAACGCGTCCTGAATGCAGTCTTGGGAATATCCTCATCTCGAATCCTCAACTGATGATAGCCAGATCTCAAATCTATCTTCGAAAAGATAGTGGCTCCTCTCAATTGATCAAACAAGTCTTCTATCCTAGGCAAATGATACTTGTTCTTCACCGTAACACGGTTCAACTCTCTATAATCGATACACAATCGCATAGAGCCATCCTTCTTCTTCACAAACAACACCTGGAGCTCCCCACCGGTGAAACACTCGGGCGTATAAACCCCAAGTCTAAAAGTCCTCGAATCGGCTCTGGAGTTCTTTCAACTCGGCAGGTGCCATACGATAAGGTGCTTTGGACAATGGAGTCGCCCCAGGAGCAACCTCAATCGAAAATCAAAACTGTCTCTCACCAGGTGGAAAACCAGGCAACTCATCAGGGAAGACATCAACGAAATCCCTCACTACTGGCACATAACTCAAACTAGCCTCTGGTATAGAAGTGTCAACCACACTAGCTATATAGCCCAAGGCTCCATCACTTAGAAGCTTACTAGCTTCTAACATCGATATCAAAGTGGGTGCTACTCGACTACTAGTCCCACGAAAACGTAAACTGGTCCCACATGGACCCATAAAATCAACAACTCTCTCAGTACAATCAATAGTGGCACGATTAGCTGATAGCCAATCCATACCCAAAATCACATCGAAATCAGACATAGGCATGATAATCAAAGTAGCATGCAAGCAACAACCCATAAAACACAAATCATCTGTGCTAATCATACTATCAGCAATAACAAACTTCCCCACTGAGGTCGAAACACGCATCTCAAAACCTAACGGTGCAGACTCAAGTGTAGCCAACTCAACAAACTCAGAAGAAATAAAAGAGTGGCTAGCCCCATAATCAAATAAAACAAAAGCCGAATGGCCCAAAACTATCAAAGTACCAGTAACTACAGTACCTGCAGCCTCGGCCTCCTCTCTGGTGGCAAATACTCGAGCCTGATGCTGAACAGGTGGAGGAAATCTCGGTGGTGGTGGAGGTAAAATCTGTGGCGGTGGAACAACAGGTAGAAGTCTAAGCTGCTGTGCCTGTCCACCCTGACCTCTACCCCTGTACTGGCCTCTGCCTCGGTCATCACCTCTACCCCTAACCGGAGGAGCATAAAAAGTAGGTGGTGCCTGATAAGGTCTCTGCAGAACACCCTGACCCGGGTAACCATACTGTGGTGGCTGTGCCTGAGGAGCTCTACACTGCCTGAATCCATGACCCTCCTGACCACAAGTATAACATCTCAGTGGTAAGGTACATATCCCAGTATGATAACCTAAACAGTTATGACAATGATGGGGAATCTGTCCCTGTGCCCTCGAATGTCTAAACTGTGCTCCACCCCGAGCCTGCTGCTGCTGCTGTCTCGGCCGTGGCCATTGTACTCAACCAGCAGGGTCGTCCTCTACCTTCCTCTTATGAGAGGAAGTCTCTCCGGTAGCAGCTAACTTTCCTTTCTTCTCCTCAGATGCCAAATCCAAGGAAACTGCAAAGTCTAAAGCCTCCTCATAGGTGGTCGGACGCAAGGTGCGTAAATGACCTTTAATCTCGGCTCTCAATCCCACCAAAAACCTCTTCATCTTGCTCTCAGGGTCAGCAACCTGTCTAGCAGGAAATCTAGATAGTTGGTCAAACTCTCGCTCGTACTCTGTCACCGATCTATCACCCTGTTTCAGGGTCAGAAATTCCACCTCTAATCGATCTCTCAAATCAGCTGAATAGTATTTCTCATAAAACTTCTCACAAAATACCTTCCAAGTAACCTCCATAGTCAGAGAAAGTGATCTATAAAGGCCTCTCCACCAATACAGGGCATTATCAACCAAAGAGTACGTACCACAATGGACCTTCAGATGGTCCGGGCACCTAATGAACTCGAAAGCCCTCTCAACTCTATCAATCCAGAACTCTGCAAAAGATGCATCCAAAGACCTACCATTAAACTCAGCAGGTGCATATCTACTATACTCCCTCAGAAACCTAGCAGCATTGGTAGCTCCAACCTGATCAACTGCCACATCAGCTGGTCTAGGGGGAGGTACAACAGGTAGAACTGGTCTACCAGCATCTCACAATAATCCCAGATAATCCTCCTCAGCAATATAAACTCCTCGCCCCTAAACAGGTGGCGGTATAACAGGAATCACTGGTGGGAGTACTACAGGAATCATAGGCGGAGGTGGAGTTGTAGGGTTACGGGCTCGACCTCTACCCCTCACAGGAGCAGCCGCCCTAACACCAGCTCGTCTAGCACCCCTTCTAGGAGGCATACTGCATTATAGTTAATATAACTTGATAAGTTACTAGTAAAAGAGGATTCACCACTCCCTTACCAAATCGAAATAAAATGCGAGTTTAAAGATAAAGGTCTAGGAATACCTGGTGCTGCTGATCTCAGATGATGACTTTAAGAATGGACTTAAAACAAAACATGAAATATAAACATGCATCGCATGTAGTCTGAACCCGTCGGCTCTGATACCAACTGTGACGACTCCTCACTTTTAAATAAATTAAAATCAGAGAAAACAGCGGAAGTCTTTTATTTTAAGAAAATTTTGCGTGGTTTTGTTTGAAAGTTGGCATGCCGAAAACCTGTTTACATCCTAATTTTTCAATCTAATAAATTCACATGGACTTTAAGTCCCAAATCAAAAGATCAAATAATTCATATCATAAAAACCACATCAAAAGCTCTTATGAGCTAAATACAACATCAAAGTCTTGAAATTCACAAAAATATTTACATATACTTTACAAAAACAAGTCCATCTCGAGGTCAGCATCCCTCGATCACGCAAGACCATCTCCCCTTCCACGGCCTCTAGCCAGAGCATTACCTGAAATTGGTTGTAATATCATAAGCTAACAAACTAAGCCCAGTGAGAATAATAAGCATAAAAAGTAAAGATAGACCTCAAACTCGCACTCGATTTGTGTCCAATTAATCCGACACAAACTACCTTAGAATTCACCAAAATCCAAAATCTAGGTACTTCTAATCCATATTCTTCAAATATGATAATACTAACTCTTGAGGTCAAAACCTCATCCATTTCTTGTTATAACATAAATAAAAGAAATAAGTAAACTTTGCATAAAATATAACATCTCAATTCTCTAATCCATTGATCTCATGCAATGTAGGGTTCGTATATACCCTTATGCATGAATGAGGTAATAGGTACATCCCGTAGGATACCCATTCAACCCTATGCGTGAAGAAGTAATAGGTACATCCCGTAGGATACCCATTCAACCCTATGCTGAAAAACAACCCTAGGATACCCATTCAACCTTCTTTCTTAGTTTTACTTTCTTTTCTTTTTTTTTTTTCTGAAGGTGATGCGGACACTACCCGTAGGCTCCAACATTCTTCCCTTCTTTTCTTTCTCACTTTCTTTTCTTTTTCTCTTTGCAATGATGCAAGATGTTATGGTTATGCTTGCAGATGCTTACAAAAGTAGATAAAGTAAAGTGCGAATAATAAAGTAACCGAAACAAACATAAAGTAAAAGGGCCATAAAGTAAATAAATAAGAAACTCTAAACGAACGATAAATTAATCGAACTTCGTTAATAAAGTAAAGAATCAAAACATAACGATTAACCTAAACCTTCAAGGATTCTAAACTTCCATTGAACCATTCTAAACTCCGAAACTAATCTAACTTAGAATCTTCTAAGATTCGAGGCTTCGTCGAGAAATCCTAAGTTTCTCGATTAAAGGATTAACTTCAAATCCTAAGGCACTAACTCACTCCTTCTAATCTTAGATTGGATTCTAATCTTAGTTTCCGATTCTACAAATCATCGCACTTATTTGCTTTCTATAGTTACTTTAAATTCTAACTATTCTCACCTTAATAAAAGTGAAGACTTCGCTCCTAAGCACCGGAAGAGCGATCAAACAAGCGGTTCAAAAACACCTACAAAAGGATTAATATCCCGAAAATTAATAAATCACCAACTAACGATTAAACAACGACTAAACAAACAAAAGGAAGAAAATCCATCAAACCTCCCCCCTTGGACGCTCTCGGCCCTCCCAATAAAAAGGGTCTCGGGTTTGGTTTTTCGGCTTTTTGGCAATTTAAATACATTTTGAGTTGGTTTTAAGCAAATTCGATAATCCCGATTTCAATGGGTATCGATAATTAGGGTTTTTGAACATTAATCCCTTTCCCGAATTGAATTTAAATAAACATTTATTCATTAATTTCTAACCCATTTACAATCCCAAAAGGGTAAATTTCAAACGGAAAGGGTTTCGACTGAAACTCGGTTTTAGGGTTAAGGGATAGTTTCCAAAAACACGTAAAACTACTCCTGAGTTACAAACACTGAGTTCTACAACACGAAATCGAAGGAAATCAAAGAAAACTCCATTAAAACACTATTTGGAGCTTAAGGTTTGAAACTTTACTTACCGAGAACTCCGTGTAAAACGAGCGGCAAGTATGAAGGTTAGGTGGAAAAGGATCGTAGGACCGATACCTTTCCAATGGACCCGGAATCAAGTCGATCGGGCAAGAAACGAATGAAAAATAAATTCTCCTTTTCTTTCCTTGAAGCTCACGGGTGGGGAGGGAAGTTGGATGATGATTTTGGTCAACTTTGAAGTCAAGGATAGTTAAAGAAGATGAGTAGAAAAATATCTAGATATTTAGGTAGTTTGGAAATTACGAAATTGCCCTTTTTATGACTTTTAGCTTAAAAACGAATCCCGAACTTCTCAAACTATCCCAATGGTGATTAATAATTATTAATTTGCCCGTTAATAATTATTAATACCATTAAAACGAAAATAAACTAAAAAGGTCAATTAAAAGATTAAAACCGAAATAAACTGAAAATTCTAAATTACAGATAAATAAATAATCTTTAATTACTTAAATTGAAATAAAATAAATAAAAGTTTTTTTTAACACAAAATAACGGGACGTTACAATTATATTGAAATTGTAGGTTAAAATGTCTTTTGTTGCATCTGAAAATGAATTAAATAAAGAAACTTCAACCCCCGAATCACCCACACTGTAACGTCCCGTTACTCTTGAGGTTAATTTTTTTTAATTAAAGTATTTAAAGATAGTTTTAAAATTAGTAATTTAGAATTTAGTATTTTATTTTGTTTTAAACCCTTTAAATTGTTTTATTAGCTTAAATTAGTTTTGGTCGTATTAATGGGCCAATTAGTTATTATTAATCACCACTTGGCTAGTTTAAGTGCTTCGGGTTTCGTTTTAAAAGCTAAAAGCAATCAAGGGACGTATGCGTAATTTATGATTTCTTAAAAATATCAAAACCCTATTCATTATCTCTTTAAAAACAAAAAAAATTAGAAAAAGTCATTCATTTCATTTCTTCTTCTTCTTCCATGGATATGGCTCCCTTCCTCCTTTGTTTTTTTTTTTTTTGCTTTTCTTCGATTATAGGCGGATCGTCGTAATTTTAGTTGCGTTGGATAGCCCTCGGTCCAAGCTTCCTTTCCAACCTATCAATCTATTTTTCCTCCGTTTTCTAAAAGCCTCAAAGTATGACAAAGTTTCTAAACTTAGCTTCAAATAGTGTTTTAATGGAGCCTATGGTTGAAATCTTCACTTTCTTGCCGAGAAACTCGAAGATTTCAATTGAGGAAGTTTTTTTTAAGTGATTTTAGAAACTTTTCCTAACCCTAGAATCGAGTGTGAGTTGAAAACCCGTTCCGTTTTTTCCCCTCATTTGGTGATAGCTAGGGTGTTTTAATTGTTATTGTTTTATAATTTACTTAATTTTTTGGGATTCAACTATTGTCCAAAAACTCTAAATTACGATTACCTATTGATAGTACGAACCTCTAAAATACTAGCAACCAACCCGAAACACATCTAAAATGCATAAAAGCCGGAAAACTGAACATGATACCCTTTCCCCTTGGTGTGGCCGAGAGCTCCATAGGGCTAAATTTCCATTTTTTTTGTCGTTTTAGGCATTTAGATGTTATTTGCTCGATTTTCGGTTAATTAATGTTTTATTAGGTGTAATTTCATTGTAGGTTTGTAATTGCTCGCATGGATTCGATCTCGATTCCTTGGATACTTGACTTCAAATCTAAGGTGAGTTTAAAGTGGAAGTTAGTAATTTTATGAACTAAGTTTCATTATGATATTGTTGATCGAGGTTAAGCCGTTTCAGAAAAAAGGGTTCAAAGGTGCGAATGGGAAACTCCCAGAGTTCTATTTAAAGGATCGAGTAACTGTCGCTATCACGACACTTGTAAAACATCGGGCGCCATCAGGCGAATAATCAGGCATGCGCAACGACGTGTGCATTAACCCGTAGTTAAGTCGGTTAACCCCCCAAATTAACCGCATTTAAAGCGATTTGATAGGAATGACAGACGTTTGACATGACTAATCACTGTTTGACGTCATCACCTCGAAAGATGAAACAGTTAGATGCATTGGATGACTCCGCATTAATGGCAAGCCTCTTTGACTCCCCGACAAAACGTCACATCCCCCACTATAAAAGGATAAGGATCATGAACATATCCTGCAGACTACTCTAGTTTCTGACTAAGGATATGGATCACTCGACTGCAACTTTAAAGGTAACTAAGAGAGTTCTGAATTTGGAAAACCAAGAGTTGCATGCGGAGAGCACAAGGCTCGAACTCGCCCTCTTGAACAAGGAGGAGAGAGAAGGGGATACGGAAGCTTTGAGGCACTAGCTCAACAACGTCCAAGGAGCCCTAGAAGCGGCAAATAACTGGATGGAGCAACTTGAATGGGAGAACTGTTCCCTCAAAGAAAACCTTGAGATCGCAGAGATGGTGGAGGGCTACAAACAGTCCGAGTGCTATTACGCACTCAGAGACCGCCTCTAAGCGGCGAAAAACCTCACGAATTATAACGAGAGAGAAAACGAGCCCCTAAACAAGGAATTAGATGCCATGAAGCGGCGCAGGAGATTAACCACGACAGTCATCATTGACAACAATGAAGATTAGAAGGACTACACAGGGGGTCGAGAACTTGTGAATAATGTTGTTTTCTTCTTCTTCTTTTTTTTGTTGTTGTTTTACTCAATGTACAAGCAAATAAAAAAGAAACTATATAATTTTGCTTCGCATAGTTTGCATACACTCTCCGCCTAAAGCACCAAAAGCCTTCTCCGGAAGCAAAAGCCTTGGTCCGTCCAAGCACCCTAGAGCCTTCTCCGAAAGCGAAAGCCTTGGTTCATCCAAGCACCAAAAGCCTTCTCCGAAAGCGAAAGCCTTGGTCCGTTCAAGCGCCCTAAAGCCTTTTCCGAAAGCGAAAGCCTTGGTCCGTCCAAGCACCAAAAGCCTTCTCCGGAAGCAAAAGCCTTGTTTCGTCCAAGCACACCAAAAGCCTTCTCCGGAAGCAAAAGCCTTGGTCCGTCCAAGCACCAAAAGCCTTCTCTGAAAGCGAAAGTCTCGATTCATCCTAGCATTTCCTATTCATAAAAATAGATAACGTTGGAGTATTAAAACGTAGAAAACCTTGACCTGTCTGAGCATTCTAAGACTTCTCCAAAAGTGAAAACCTCAGTCCGTTCGAGTATTCTAAGTCTTCTGCGGAAGCGAAAACCTCGACCTGTCCGAGTATTCTAATCCTTCTCTGGAAGCGAAAACCTTAGCCCGTTCGAGTATTCTAAGCCTTCTCTGAAAGCGATAGTCTCAGTCCGTCCGAGTATTCTGAGCCTTTCCCGAAAGCGGGATTCACGGACGAGCGAAACCAATGAACATTTTAAGCATAAGGAAGAATGTTCGCAATCCCATCGCCAAGTCAAAATCATTAAAGCAAGCAAGAAAACAAGCCAAACAGATGTAAAAAGGAGCATATATATATATATGTCATCACTAGCAAAAGGAAATATGTGTTCAATGGAAAAGAAAACCAAAATAGTTCAAGGCATTAGATAGTACAGGGGCTCCACAATCCGGAGTTTACCCTGGAGAAGTCAATTAGAGACATAAACAGCCTCAGTAGAAGGAAGATCCTCAGAAGCATATTCGACAGCCACGCCCTCGGCTCCACTAGTGCAGGTACCCTCATTTTCACCACGACGGATGTTCTCACCACTATCAACTTCACCTTCAACTATAGCTTGGCCCTTGGAATCCTTTAGTTTGTTGGCTATCTCAAACAGCTCCCACTGAAGGTCGATAGCGTCCTCATAGGCGATCAGACTGATTGGCCCCCCCTCCTCCTTTGACAAATTCATCTACACCTTGACCGAGTCTCGTTCGACAGCAAGACCAACCAGAGTAGATTCAAGAGAGGCGTCAGTAGCTTGGGCCAACTTTCGATGGAGATCGCTCACAACATCTCGAAGGGCCGAAAGTTTGGACACTTGGGTTCTTAGTGAGTCATTCTCCAAAATGGCCGCATCCAAGGCCTCCCTAGCTTTCTTAAGGGATTCAGCCTCCCGATTGAAATCATCCACGACTTTGGAGCCCTCCTTGCGAGCAACATCCAGGTCCTCCAACGCCTCGTTCCGAGCAGCTACGGATTCATCGAGCGCCTGCTTGCTGCCCTCCTTGAGTTTCTAGAGGTCTTCACACTCCTTCCAGATGCACTTGAGCTCGGTTGATTGTCTTGATCTCTCGGCTTCGAATGAAGCGATCTTTCTGGAAGCCTCCTCAAGATCGGACTTCAGTTGGAGACCGTCAGCCAGTGCTGAATCAAGGATGTGGGACTGCCGATCGCCAGCTGCCGCCTCCGCTAGTTTATACTCAAGCTCACAATTCTTCCGGAGCAAGCTTTCCAAATTGAGAGCCATCTGGGTCGTAGCTTGAGTCCCTTGAAGAAGCAAGCATGTTTAAAGAAATCAAAATCGAATGGACAGACAACAGAATAAATGAAGACGAAAGAGTGAACGCACTAACCAGACAATTTCTGTAGCACATGCAATTGAAAGTCTCGTCCTCGCTATTGTAGTCGATGAGAGGTTCCAGCTGCACGACCCCCAAGTCACGAGCAAATCTGACCGTATCCATGGCCCGTCGGAAGTAGAAGTGGTTTGTAACGTCCCGTTATTTTACAAGGAATTTTTTTTTTATTATTTATTTTAATTATTATTATTGGATGTAAAGCACTTAATTTAATTTTGGAATTGATTAATTTAAATTTTAGATTTAATTTAGAATTTTGAATTTTGAATTTAGGAGTTTATTTCATTTTAAACCTTATTAATCGTTTTATTAGCTTAAATTAGTTTTGGTCGTATTAATAATTATTAACGGGCCAATTACTAATTGTTAATCACCATTTGACTAGTTTAAGAACTTCGGGTTTCGTTTTATAAGTTAAAAGTCATTAAAGGGACGTAACCGTAATTTTTGAATTTCTTAAATATATAAACACTATTCATATATCTTCTTTAAATTGCCAATTGACCAAGTTGACCACAAAAATCTTCATCTTTTCTCCCTTGAAGTCGTGGCCTTCTTTCTCCATTGATGAGAAGAAAAATCTCTTGATTTTTCATCAATTCTTGACCGTTTTTGATGAGGTCAGTTGCGTTGGATTGCTAGGGATGAGGGCTACCTATCCCACCTAACCTTGTGCCGTTTCTCGTTTCCTAAGGGAAGCCCTAAAAAGTGAGATTTCAAAACTTTTTACATGGTTTTGTTCTTTTTTATTATAAATGAGTTTTGAAGTTGAAATCACGTATTTCTATCAAGGAATTTGACGATTTTGAGCCCGGATTTTTGAAAAACACTATTCACTCGAAAACACTACTCACCCGAAATCACTATTCACCCAAAAATCATACTTTTTCTCTCATTAGATACGAATTGTAATTCGTTGATCGGTTGATTAATTGTAGGTGTCGGGTGTACGTTGAAATCTCGTTGGACCGTTGGATTATACTTTGACTTGCTAAGGTGAGAATAAATAGAATTTAAAGCAGCTTTAGAAACCGAATAAGTTGAACGATTTTTAGAATCGAAATTTGAGATTAAGATTTAGTTAAAAGGATTAAAGTAAGTGAGCTAACATGCTTAGGCTTGGGAGTTAGTTCTAATTGAGTGAGAGAATTCATAGGTGCTTCGAAGAAAACGAGTAAAATTCGGAAGTTCTAAGTTTAGACTTACTTCGGAGTTTCCTAATGTTTATCGAAAGTTGAGAGATCCAAAGGTAATAAGTATTGTGAGTAAGGAACATCGTATGTTTAATAAACAATGGAACAATTAATTGGAGACTTTTATGTTAAGTCAGAAATCTCGAGTTATTTGAAAGCCGGTTGGCTTGATTATTTGTTGTTTTTCAAAAGTTCTTAATTATTTGTTTATGTATAAGAGTAATTCATGATCCATTTACCTTTTTGCCCTTTTGATTATGTTGAATGTTTATATTTACTTTACTTGCACTCGAAAGCATAATTCATATCATATCATATTGCATAATCAAAATTGGGAGGAATAATGAGACATGTAAAGGTTGCGGTACTTTGCATTGTCTGGTATTATTCGTTTTATGTTTATGTATATGTATCATGAGGAATGTAAAGGTTGCAGTACTTTACATGATCGGATGAGATGGATAATGAGATAATGATGGAACTATGCAAGTTCACATTGTCTAATATTATCCATAATTACTATGATACATATACGAGGATACACAGTATGACTTAGCCTACGGGAGTTCATGATCTGTATCGGTGGGTGAGTTAATGAGGTGAATGAACTTAGCCTACGAAAGATTCATTACCTGTCATTATTCACTAGGGTAAGAGATTATTGGAAAGCTTATATATTATTTGAAAAGTGATTTAATAATGTAATGAATTGTTATTTATAAAAGTGGAAAGGTATTATTGAAGGACTTTGTTATTTTTTTGAGATAATGAGGTGAATGAACTTAGCCTACGGGAGTTTCATTACCTGCCATTATTCGCATGTGATGGTTATATTGATGTAAAGGTTGTGTGCCCTTTACACTTATTTAGCGAGTTAATGAATAATGTTGAGACTACGTGTGCTAACATTATCGTCATTAATCGCGAATTATCTTGTTTGAATATGTTAAGACCGAGTGAGCTTAACATTATTTATTAAAGAAAAATGAAAGTAAACTTTTGATAGCCTCAGTTGCTATAGAGAAAAAAATTGAAACGTTACAAATATCATACTTATCCATAGAGAAAAAGAATGAAATATATGTATAGCCGAGTGCTATAAGAAAGATAAATGAGATTGAATTGATAATGAGAGAATACAAGGGTGTATTGAACCTTGTAAAATTATTATGATATATGTAAGAGAACTAGATTCTCAATAAACTGGAAGGTTCTGAATTTGGATATTAACACTTGAATGTAAACCTTATGCATAGTATAAGGTATTGAAGAGAATGAAATAAAATGTTATGTGTGTTATGAAAAACATCCTCCTAAAGGCTTGGAAGATAGTTCCTCAATTATTTGGGAGAATTGGTAAGCAAAAGTGAAATACTTGATGTAAAACCTTTTTGGTGGTTGAAAGGTAAGAGAATGTGAGTTTTACTTGGACATAAATCCGGATGCGGGTTTGGAGTCTAATGTTACTTTTTATTCTGTTTATTTTCAGGTAATGCTCAAGGTCGTGGGAGAGGAGCTGGTGCAGTCTGATCTAGTTGATGATGATGACGAGATGGACTAGAGATACCTTTAAAGTCCATGGACATATTTAATTCATATTTTATCTTTTGAGTTTTATATTTGTATATAAGCTCATAAGAGCTTTTGTTTTAACTTTTATCACCTTGAACTCCTTTAAGCTTTACACAGGAATTGCATTTCCTGTCTTTAAATTCTCTAATTGTGAAAAGTATAAACAGGTTGTGGATAGTCTAAGTTTTAAACATATCCACGCCAAATTTTTATTAAATATTAAGTCTTCCGCTGTAATTTGATTTTAAATGATTTAAAAGGAGTCAGGTCGTCACATGGTTGTAGAGCCCCGGTCAAAGTCAAGGCTGGGATAAGCGAATAGGCGAAGCAAAAAAGATCCATCGCTCGCGGCACCTGATCCACTTGCCACCGATGGGGGTCGCTCCCGTTGGAAGGGGAATAACTTGCACAGTCTGATCTGGCTAGTACGAGGTTTCTGCATCAAGAGGCTCTTCGGTCGTTCGATCGTCCTTCTGTTCAAAGTCCGGCAGACAAAACATGGGCATGATTAGAGGAAGAGGGCGGATCTGCCTCGGATGGAAATGATCAATAAGCCATCTCATGATGCTTAAAAATATACGCATCTGCACCCCTTACTACATGGTCGAGTGCCCCGATGACTCCACTCCTTATTCATTTTGAAGCGGGAGAGTTTGTAGAGAGACTCGCAGGAGATACCAAGGGAGGATCCATAAAAGGAGCCGATGCATCCTCTGTAGAGATTTCCATAGCACCGATCACAACGGATTTCCCACTACCGAAAGGGCAGGGACGCTTAGGAATGGCCACCTCTTTTCCCTTTCGAGCAAGAGGGGGCGTCGTCGTGGACCTCTTCTTCCCCATATCCTTGAGAAGGGCGAAGAAAGCTTCAGGATCATGGGAGTCCGGGGCTGGGGTGAGAGGCACGCAAACATTTTCTTAGAAAGACCTGCAGAACAAGCACTTTTAATCAACTCCAAACCATACCCCATATAAAATCAGTTGGGATGGAACACTTACGGGGAGTAAATGAAACAAAGTTGGGTGGAGGAGTCCAAAGACACGAAGAAACTAGCTAAGGATGTTGGGTAAACTCTTCCCAGTTGAAAGGTTCCAATTCCGCAAGAGTCTTCCAGCACTTAAGGGACTCTGCCGAAATACTCTTCGGGAGAGGATTCTTTAATGAAACAAGAAAACAAAAAGAGTCAATTATTGTCGCAATGATCAATCCATAAAGTAATTTGGGACCCATTCCTCACCCTCGTCCTTCCAAGTGGTAGGGAGCATCCGATTTCCAGACGAGATGGGACCTCGGATGAAGAACCTGAATTCTTTCCACTTCTTGTCACAAGAGTTTTCATCTATCAGGGAAGGCGCCACGTGGCTTTGAAGCAGAAAACGCATTATGTCCTGAACATTCATTCGAAGAACCCAGAAGTGGGAAACCATGCCCAAAGTAGGTCGGAAGCCTAAACCTGAGCACATGACTTCAAGGGTGAGTAGAGACCTCAAAGTATTTGGCATAAGCTGGCCCAGGGCAATGCCACAACACAGAAGAAATTCGATTAAGAAAGGAGAAAGAGGAAATTGAACCCCTCACTGAAGAAATTTTGGATGAACAGAAGTCCAACCATCTCCCGGGGAAATGTAAACCCGCTCCAATGGCGTGGAAAGTCTCATCTCAAACTCCTCGGAGATACATTGTCCTCCCTCAGCCTATCAAGGTCTCCCTACATTGTCTCTGAAACATAATGGAGTGGGCCTACATCCTCTCGGATACCTTTCGATTGAGATTCCTTTTTTTTTTCTTCTCCTTCGGAGTAGCAGTAAGAGACCCAGGAGGACTAGAGACAACAGCCTTATTATCCAAGGAGGAACCTTCTCCCCCCAACAACGTTGGGAATTTTTCTTTTCTTCTTTTGCTTTTGAGCCGCCTCCACGGTAGGAACAGGAGAAAGATGATGGGAAAGGTCAGAAATTATGGCTGAGCCCATCGGAACGGAACCCAGTCCTCCCGAAGGGCGAGCAGTAGGAGAAGGGATGGGATCTATATCTAGACTCGCCTAGATTATAGAGATGGACCCAAGTTCACTCACAAAAGGAAGGGAATCCTTACCAATCCATAAACGGGGGACAATCGTAGGCTCGTATCTCTTAGGCTCACCTCCAGATGAGGGGATAGTATTAGCCCCACTAATACAAGCAGAGGAAGGGGAAGCACCAGACTCAATCCTCTCGAAAACCAAACCGTCATAATCATCGTCCCCTACGACAATCCTCAGAGTCCTATGGCCTCTAACTATGAAGTTTCCCTCAAAATTATCCATTAAAAAAAGAATGGGGAGAAAAAGACAGAGAGGAAACACTAACCTTCAGGTAAGAACATGGAAAGTTTTGAGGAAACATAGTGAAGACGGCGAAGAATCTTTCGAAAGCGGATGATTTACAGACGACTTTGAGAATTCGAAAAGCACACGAGCTTTAATTATGAAGAAAAACTCTATTTAAAGGGGGAACACGCGTGCAACCATCGCAACACGTGGAGAGGGACGCGATAATTCGAGTCTCCCAAAGCCCGCTGGAACCAGAACATCTGAAAGTCCAACGGGTCAATTTTAGTAATAACCACATCTCTTGGAATGGATAGGTCCATGAAGAGGCATGAGGACCCGCGAAAAGAAACCACCGAGGGCACGAATCGCAACGAGGCCGAAATGGCGTATTTTCCGAGGAGTCATGACCCCCAACTATTCTGTAACGATACAAGGATCAGGACGAGCGTCACGCCTCCGATTCAAATATCTACTATTCCCTACACCAGACTTTTCGACCCAGGAAATAGGGGAAAACTGTAAAGGGTAAAAATAGCCCTCTTATGGGCCACGTTCACATGGGGACAGGCCTATTAGAACCATCATTTGAGGGAGCCTATCCTTCACGGGCCGAATGAATGCCCATTAAGCCTAGTCCCAGACTAGCCCAGTCGACGAGCCCACTATCAAGGAGACTATAAAAGGCAACCTGACCTATCAAATAAGGTATGTAAACCTAAAAACCATCACTCATACATTTTAACCTAATCTTCCTTACGGCGCAAGGCATAATCTCACCTACCGCCACCTAACTTGATCGTCGGAGGATCCTCGGCCAGTACCACACCGATGCCCTTCTGACCGTCGTTCTTTTTAGTGTTTCAGGTAACTTTGCCGTAACTAACACGTGACGCAGCGGGTTCAACCGTGTGGAGAAACTCGTCACGAGAAATAACCCACACAATTGGTTACCTTTTAACCAATGGGGCGTGTGACCCTACCCGTGGGTCACACGCCTACCACGTCATCTCCATGACAATATTAGGCATTTTATTTTCCTTTTTATTTAATAGAACAATTCCATTAAATAAATAAATAAATAAAACTCTTTTTATTTATTTCCTCTTTAATTTGACTTCTTCAAATTAAATATTTAAATAGACTCCTCTATTTAAATCCCCATTAATTTTTGACAACTTCAAAATTAATTAAATTAAATAGAATCCTCTATTTAATCTCTCTATTATATAATTAAATAGACTCCTCTATTTATTAAATAAATAAATAGACTCTTCTATTTAATTTCACCATTAATTAAATAATTAAATAGACTCTTCTATTTAATTTAATTTAATTAATCTAATAGACTCCTCTATTTGTATTTGCCTTAATTGATTTGACAACTTCATATCAAATGCTTGAAATTGTTTTTCTAAAGAAATTAATCATCATTGATTTATGTTCTCAATTACATGCGTTAGATCGAAGAACTTAATGGTATAGGACTAAGCTCCAATTATCTAAAATTACATTGATTGAACTCCTTCAATCAATTAATTCTTATTCATTAACTCCTAGATAACTCCACTAAATATCTAGAGTTGCACTCTTAGTACTATTGACATAGTCATGTCCATTGGCTAATATAATTAACTACACTTTGATCCTTCACAAGTTAGTTCGTATCCATGGCTAGGTATTTGCACCGTATTAACCTCCATGATACATCTTGTTCCTTAAGCCCAACTGATTCTCCAATGAACAACCTTACATAATCTCCATTATGCGTCTTTAACCTTTTCCTTGATCAGAGGAATATGGTGCCTGCTGTTCAATACCGAATCAGTCTATAAGGGAACTACTTTTTCTATTTTCCTATATGGAAAAGAGTGAATTCCATTCTTGTGTAATTACATTCACAGCTATAAGCAAGATGCAATCCCCAAAGTTGGAGGCATATTGAGCGAACTATATCGAGTCACTCCCACCTATGCAAATCAAAGGCTTGTCTCTTACGAAAAGGTGTTCGTAATCCACTCAAGATTAAAATCAATTGTACATGATCAACCGATTGATAAACGAAGTGTCTTTCTATAACAGCTTCCCCAGAAGACAGTAAGTTTATCTTAGTCCAGTCTACTACAATCTCTATTGCAGCAACACCCCCACTCACATGTCTCTACATGAGCGATCCAGATGAGATCACTTGTGCCAATTCACAAGTGGGTCGTGTTAGTGGTGTTACTAGAAATAACCTTTATTCATATACCATAGACTATTTGAGTTACACTTAAGTGAATCTTCTCACATGATATGCTCACTTTAAGTTATCATAAGTAACTCTGGATCTTATGATGGATTACATTTATTAAACTAATAATAAATGACAATGTAAATATTACTAATTAATAATTCCTTTATTTATTTATAGTTTAATTGGATTACATAAGATTTAGGGCAGAAACCCCAACACTGATGGCTATGTTGTCCCAGGTGAAATTTAAATTCTCTTTTTTTATGTTTTTGATAGTATGTCCTAAGCCTCATCATATGGATAAAGCCGTAAGTCAACGGTTGATGGGCCCAACTTGTAAATCTTTGGGCTGGATATAGATAGTGTATTTAAGCCGAAACCCGGCCCACAGGCTTTATCCATAGGGTCTCCATTAGACCTGGCTTAAGGCCCAGCCCGTAGCTCGGTTCAGGTCCGTTTAAAAATTATATATATAATAATAATGTAAATATTTTTTTTATATTTAAATATAATCTTATATATAATTATAAAATATAATAAATTATATTGCAATGATCCAAATTATTTCTCAAAATTTTTTTAATATAAATTTTATTTCTTGGTGAAATCATTACTTCCCTTCATAATTACTTTTTATCCATTTTTGTTTTTATCTTTTTATGTTAAATTTTTTTAAAAGTTCAATATAATCAAACTAACCTTAAAGAATGACAGTTAATTTAAAAGTTTAATAAAAAAAATAGAAATAAAAGTTTAAATAAAAAATATGATAGCAAAATATTAATCAATTAACTTTGATCTTCATCACTCTAGAGTTAAGTTTATAATTAAAATGAAATTAAAAACGTAATGGAAATTTTAATTAAATAAATAAAAGCTTGATCGGAGCGGACTGATCCTTTCAAAATGGGCCAGGCCCATATCTCATGGGTGAAAGCTCGTGGACTTGGCTTGGGCTTACCATTTTATCTGCATTAAAACTGTAAGCCTTAGATTATACATCAAGACATTACAAGCAACAATATCTTGTTGGACTGAGAATTTGAAGTACACGTTGTAGATTTTAGCACTGTAAGGTTTTTGAATCCCGATGCATCGCACTGGATGGCAATTGCAGGCACTCATGTCTACGTTGTCCTAAGTGAAATTTAAATTCTCTTTTTATAAGTTTTTTACAATATGACCTAACCCTCATCATATGGATAAAGCCCGTGGGCTGGCCCAAGCCTGTCCCGGCCCATAAGTCAACAGTTGATGGGCCCGATCTGTAAATCTATAGACTGGATATATATAGTGTATTTAAGCCCAAATCTGGCCAACGGGCTTTATCCATAAGGTCTCCATTAGATCCGGCCTGAGGCCCGACCCGAAGCTCGGTTAGGAGCGGATTCAAAAATTATATATATATATAAAATAAAGTAAATATTTTTTTATATTTAAATATATCTTATATATAATTATAAAATATAATACTTTATATTGAACGGTTGATGGGCCCAACCTGTAAGTCTTTGGGCTGGATATAGATAGTATATTTAAGGCGAAACCCGACCCACAGGCTTTATCCATAGGGTCTCCATTAGACCCGGCCTATTGCCCAACCCGTAGCTCTATTCAGGGACCGTTCAAAAATTATATATATATATATATATATATATATATATATATATATATATATATATATATAATAATGTAAATATTTTTTTTATATTTAAATATAATCTTATACATAATTATAAAATATAATAAATTATATTGCAGTGATGCAAATTATTTCTCAAAAAAATAATTATGTAAATTTTATTTCTTGGTGAAATCATTACTTCACTTCATAATTACTTTTTATCTATTTTTGTTTTTATCTTTTTATGTTAAATTTTTTTAAAAGTTCCATATAATCAAACTTACCTATAAGAATTACAGTTAATCTAAAAGTATAATAAAAAAATATATAAATAAAAGTTTAAATAAAAAATATGATAGCAAAATATTAATCAAATAACTTTGATCTTCATCACAATAGAGTTAAGTTTATAATTAAAAAAATATTAAAATGAAATTAAAAGCGTAATGGAAATTTTAATCAAATAAATAAAAGCTTGATCAGAGAGGACAAAGCCCGTCAAAATGGGCAAGGCCCAGCTAGGCCCGTACTTTATCTCATGGGATTAAGCTCGTAGACTTGGTTTGGGCTTACAATTTTAAATGCATCATGACCATAAGCCTTCAATTATACATCAAGACATTACAAGCAACAATTTCTTGTTGGACTAAGAATTTGAAGTACACGTTTTAGGTTTTAGCACTATAAGGTTTTTGAATCCCGATACATCGCAGTAGATGGAAGTTGCAGGCACCCATATCTACGTTGTTCCATGTGAAATTTAAATTCTCTTTTTTTAACTTTTTGAGAGTATGACCTACGCCTCACCATATGGATAAAGCCTGTGGGCTGGCCAAGCCTGTCCTGGCCCGTAAGTCAACAGTTGGTGGGCTCGGCTTGTATATCTTTGGGCTGCATATATATAGTGTATTTAAGCCCAAACCCAGTCCACGGGCTTTATCCATATGGTCTCCATTAGACCCGACCTGAGGCCCGGCCTTAAGCTTGGTCCGGGCTCATTCAAAAATATATATATATATATATATATATATATATATCAAATAATGTAATTTTTTTAATATTGAAATATAATCTAATATATAATTATAAAATATAATCAATTCTATTTCAATGATGCAAATTATTTCTCAACAAAATAATTATGTAAATTTTATTTCTTGGTGAAATCATTAATTCACTTCATAATTATTTTTTATCCATATTTGTTTTTATCTTTTTATGTTAATTTTTTTTTAAAAGTTCAATATAATTAAACTAACCAATAATAATGAGATTTAATTTACAAGTTTAATAAAAAAATATATAAATAAAAGATTAAATAAAAAAATATTATAGCAAAATATTAATCAATTAACTTTGATCTTCATCATTCTAGTGTTAAGTTTATAATTAAAAATATTTTTTAAAATGAAATTAAAAATGTAATGGAAATTTTAATTAAATAAATAAAAGCTTGATCGGAGCAGATCAAGCTCGTCAAAATGGGCCAGGCCCAGCGTGGCACGTATTTCATCTCATGGTTCCAAGCTCGTCGACTTGGCTTGGGCTTAACATTTTATGGCAGGCCTGACCCACTCATGAACAAGGTTTTGTAGGCCCGACCCTAGCAGGCCCGACCTTAGCATGCTCATTTCAAGGCGAGGTCAGTCCGGTCTTGCTCATTAAAGAGTATTTGTATTAACTCCTAGCTATGTTCTTCATCTTGCTGAAAATAACACTTTACCACCATAAATTTGTAAGTGAGTACATCATATTATAATCTCTACAGTAATCAACAGCTTCATCGGTCCGATTCCGATTAGTCTAAAAAATTATCAGAGTTTAATTGTGTTTTTATTTAGAATAATTGTCTAAATGGATCGTTAGATCAAGATTTTGAAGTGTATCCGAGTCTTATTTGCATGGACATGAGCTACAATAAGTTTAGAGGAACCCTATCTTTAAAATGGGGAGAAAGCAAAAACTTGTTACTACTAAAGATTACTGGGAACCAGGTACGTGGTGAAGTTCTAGATAAGATTACTCAGCTGAGTAATTTAGTTGAACTTGAAATCTCTGACAATAATCTCTCAGGATTTATTCAGCCAAATTTTGGGAATTTATCTAGATTATCTATACTGGGACTGAAAAATAATTGGCTTTCTGGCGAAGTAATCTTGGAATTAGAAAGCATTGCTAATATAGCTCATCTAGACCTTTCCATGAATATGTTGAGTGAATCAATTCCTTCCTAATTAGGCGACAACACGAGGTTGTAATATTAGAGTTTAATCATGAATCAGCTGAATAGTTCAATCCCATTTTTAATAGGAGGTCTTGTTGCCTTGTAAGAATTACTAGATTAAAGTTTTAATTCACTCAGTGGTGAAACTCCTTTCGTTTTTAGTAATCTTATAAATCGAGAGAATTTAAACTTGTCTCATAATAATCTTTTCGATTTGATACCTGATTCCTTGAACAACATGGTGAGTTTGGTTTCCATTAATCTATCCTACAACAATCTAGAGGGCCATCTCCCGATTAGAGGCGTATTTAAACTGCTAGACCAGATGCTTTCAGTAACAATAGAGGTTTATGTGGAAATATGAATGGTCTCCCACACTGCAATACCGTTGTGACTGAAGATGGCAAAGGAAGTAGCAAGCAGAGGCTTGTAACTATTCTTGTACCTTCTGTGGTGGGAGCATTGTTAATTTCTCAAGTAATTTCTGGAACTATTTTATGTATCCTACAAAAGAAGAACAAGCGAGTTCTAGAAGGCAATAGGACATAAGTGAGGGAGAAATTGTTTTCAAACATCTGATACTTCAATGATAGAGTAGTGTATTATGATATAATTGAAGCTATAGAGGACATTGATGACAAGTAAAGTATAAGAGAAGGAGGAAAAGGAAAAGTTTACAAAGTGGAAATATCTAAGGGTGAGGTATTCACTGTGAAGAAGCTACATTCGTGGGACGATGAAATTGAGATGCAGAACATGAATAGTTTTAAAAATGAAGTAGTAGCTTTAACAGATATATGGCAAAGGAACATTGTCAGGCTCTATTGATTCTTTTGTAGATGAGCTCAAATATTTTTAGTTTATGATTATATTGAAAGAGGAAGCTTAGCTCTTGTAATGAGCATTGAAGAGGAAGCGACATAGTTTAATTGGTCAAAGAGATTCGACGTTGTGAAAGGCATTGCCCTGGAATTATCTTATCTGCATCATGACCGTAAGCCTTCAATTATACATTGAGACATTACAAGCAACATCGTCTTGTTGGACTCAGAATTTGAAGTACACGTTGCAGCTTTTAGCACTGTAAGGTTTTTGAATCTCGACGCATCGCACTAGATGGAAGTTGTAGGCACTCATGGCAATGTTGTCCCAAGTGAAATTTAAAATCTCTTTTTATAAGTTTTTGACAATACGACCTAAGCCTCATCATATGCATAAAGTCCGTGAGCTGTCACAAGCCCGTCCTGGCCCTTAAGTCAATGGTTCGATGGCCCGGCCTGTAAATCTTTGGACTTGATATAGATAGTGTATTTAAGCCCAAACCCAGACCACGAACTTTATCCATAAAGTCTACATTAGACCCGGCCAGACCCCCGACTCGTAGCTCGGTTCGGGGCCCGTTCAAATATTATATATATATATATATAATGTAATTTTTTTAATATTTAAATAGAATATTATATATAATTATAAAATATAATAAATTATATTGCAATGATGCAAATTATTGCTTAAAAAAATAATAATGTAAATTTTATTTCTAAATGAAATCATTACTTCACTTCCTAATTACGTTTTATCCATTTCTGTTTTTATCTTTTTATGTTAAATTTTTTAAAAGTTCAATATAATAAAACTTTCTTAAAAGAATGACATTAATTTAAATGTTTAATAAAAAATATATAAATAAAAGTTTAAATAAAAAATATGATAGCAAAATATTACTAAATTAACTTTGATCTTCATCACTCTAGAGTTAAGTTTATAATTAAAAATATTTTTAAAAATAAATTAAAATTGTATTGGAAATTTTAATTAAATAAATAAAAGCTTGATTGGAGCTGACCAAGCCCGTCAAAATGAGCAAGGCCCAGCTGGGCCTGTATTTTATCTCTTGGGTCCAAGCTCGTTCACTTGGCTTGGGCTTACCATTTTATTTGCATCATGACTGTAAGCCTTCGATTATACATCGAGACATTACAAGCAACAATTTATTGTTGGACTCAGAATTTGAAGTACACGTTGTAAAGTTTAGCACTGTAAGGTTTTTAAATCCCAACACTTTGCAGTGGATGGCAGTTGCAGGCACTCATGTCTACGTTGTTCCAGGTGATATTCAAATTCCCTTTTTATAATTTTTTGATAGTATGACTTAAGCCTCATCATGGATAAAGCATGGGGCTGGCCCAAGCCCGTCCAGGCTTGTAAGTCAACGGTTGATGGGCCTAGCCTGTAAATGTTTGGGCTAGATATATATAGTGTGTTTAAGCCCAAACCCGGCCCATGGGCTTTATCCTTAGAGTCTCCACTAGACCTGGCCTGAGGCCCATCCCGAAGCTTGGTTCGGGGCCCATTCAAAAATATATATATATATATATATATATATAAATATTAAAATATTATTTTTTTTATATTTTAATTGTAATGATGCAAATTATTTCTCAAAAAACTACTTATGTAAATTTTATTTCTTGGTGAAATCATTACTTCACTTCATAATTACTTTTTATCCATTTTTCTTTTTATCTTTTTATTTTAATTTTTTTATAAAAGTTCAATATAATTAAACTAACCTATAAGAATGATAGTTAACTTAAAAGTTTAGTGAAAATAAAAAAATAAAAAATATGATATCAAAATATTAATCTATTAACTTTGATTTTCATTCATCTAGAGTTATGTTTATAATTAAAAATATTTTTTAACATGAAATTAAAAACGTAATGGAAATTTTAATTATATAAATAAAAATCTTGATTGGAGCGGATCTAGCTCGTCAAAATGGGCCAAGCCCAGCCAGGCCTGTATTTTATCTCATGGGTCCAAGCTCGTCGACTTGGCTTGGGAATACCATTTTATGTCAGACACGACCAACTCATGAACAAGGCCTTATAGGCCCGACCCTAGCATGTTCATTTCAGAGCGGGTTCAGTCTAGTCTGGCTCATTCATGAGGCTTTGTATTAACTCCTAGATATGTTCTTCATCTTGCTTGAAAACAACTTTGTAGGTACTTTACCACCACAAATTTGTAAGGGAAGACATTTTGCTAATTTCTCTGTAGCAATCAATAGCTTCATCGGTCCGATTCCGATTAGTCTAATTTTTTTTAGAGTTTAATTGTGTTTTTATTCAGAAAAATAGTCTAAATGGATCGTTGGATCAAGATTTTGGAGTGTATCCGAGTCTTAATTGCATAGACATGAGCTACAATCAGTTTAGAGGTAACCTATCTTTAAAATGGGGAGAAAGGAAAAACTTCAACTTGAATTCTCTTACAATAATCTCTCAGGATTTATTCCGCCAAGTATCGGGAATTTATCTAGATTATTGATACTGGGACTTAAAAATAATCAGCTTTCTAGCCATGTACTTGTGGAATTCGAAAGCATTGCTAATATAGCTCATCTAGACCTTTCCATGAATATGTTGCGTGGATCAATTCCTTCCTAATAAGGCGACAACACGAGCTTGTAATATTAGAGTTTAAGCATGAATCAGCTTAATGGTTCAATCCCATTTCGAATAGGAAGTCCTGTTGTCTTGTAAGAATTACTAGATTTAAGTTTTAATTCACTCAGTGGTGAAACTCCTTCCGTTTTGAATAATCTTATAAGTCGAGAGAATTTAAACTTGTCTCATAATAATCTTTCTAGTTTGATACCTGATTCCTTGAATAGTATAGTGAGTTTGGATTTCATTAATCTATTCTACAACAATCTAGAGGGCCTTCTCCCGGTTAGAGGCGTATTTAAAACTGCTAGACCAGACGCTTTCAGTAACAACAGTGGTTTATGTGGAAATATAAATGGTCTGAGGGTGAGGTATTCACTGTGAAGAAGCTACATTCGTGGGACGATGAAATTGAGATGCAGAACATGAATAGTTTTAAAAATGAAGTAGTAGCTTTAATAGATATAAGGCAAAGGAACAATATCTTGTTGGACTCAGAATTTGAAGTACAAATTGTAGATTTTAGCAATATAAGGTTTTTCAATCCCGACGCATCACACTAGATTGCACTTGCCGACACTCATGGCTATGTTATACCAGGTGAAATTTAAATCCTCTTTTTATAAATTTTTGATAGTGTGACCTAAGCCTCCTCATATGGATAAAGCTCGTGGGCCGTAAGTCAACGGTTTATGGGCCCGGCCTGTAAATCTTTTGGCTGGATATAAATAGTATATTAAAGCCCAAACTCAGCTGAAGGGCTTTATCCATAGGGTCTCCATTAGACCCGCCTGAAGCTCGGTTTGGGGCCCGTTAAAATATATATATATATATATAATAATGTAAATAATTTTTATACTTAAATATAATCTTATATATAATTATAAAATATAATAAATTATATTGCAATGACGCAAATTATTTCTCAAAAAAATAATTATGTAAATTTTATTTCTTGGAGAAATCATTACTTCACTTCATAATTACTTTTTATCCATTTTTGTTTTTATTTTTTTATTTTAACCTTTTTTTAAAAGTTCAATGTAATCAAACTAACCTATAAGAATGACAGTTATTTTAAAAGTTTAATAAAAGATATGTAAATAAAAGTTTAAATAAAAAATATGATAGAAAAATATTGATCAATTAACTTTGATCTTCATCACTCTTGAGTTAAGCTTATAATTAAAAATATTTTTTAAAATGAAATTAAAAACGTAATGGAAATTTTAATTCAATAAATAAAAGCTTGATCGGAGCGGACCAAGTCTATCACCTAGCACATATTTTATCTCATGGGTCCAAGCTCGTTGATTTGGCTTGTGCTTACCATTTTATGTCAGGCCCGACCCACTAATAAACAAGGCCTTGTAGGCCCAACCCTAGCATGTTCATTTCACAGCAAGGTCCGGTCTTTCTCATTGATGAGGCTTTGTATTAACTCCTTGTTATCTTCTTCATCTTGCTGAAAACAATTTTGTAGGTACTTTACCAACACAAATTTAGAAGGTGGACATCTTGTTACTTTATCTGCAGCAATCAATAGCTTCATCAGTCCGATTCCGATTAGTCTAAAAACTGTTAGAGTTCAATTGTGTTTTTATTCAGAATAATCGTCTAAATGGATTGTTGGATCAAGATTTTGGAGTGTATCTGAGTCTTAATTGCATGGACAGGAGCTACAAGAAAGCAAAAACTTGATACTGCCAAAGTCTATTGGGAACCGGGTATGTGGTGAAGTTCCTAATAAGATTACTCAGTTGAGTAATTTAGTTGAACTTGAAAACTCATACACTAATCTCTCAGAATTTATTCCGCCAAGTATCGAAAATTTATCTAGATTATCGATACTTGACTGAAAAATACTCAGCTTTTTGGCCATATACTTGTGGAATTAGGAAGCATTTATAATATAGCTCAGCTAGACCTTTCCATGAATATGTTGAGTGGATCAAATTCTTCCTGATAAGGCGACAACACGTGGCTATAATATAAGAGTTTAAGCACGAATCAGCTGAATGGTTCAATCCCATTATGAATAGGAGGTCCTGTTGCCTTGTAAGAATTCCTAGATTTAAGTTTTAATTCACTCAGTGGTAAAACTCCTTCCATTTTGAGTAATCTTATAAGTCGATAGAATTGAAACTTGTCTCATAATAATCTTTTCGGTTTGATACCTGATTCCTTGAACAGTATGGTGAGTTTGGTTTCCATTAATCTATCCTACAACAATCTAGAGGGCCTTCTCTCGGTTAGAGGCGTATTTAAAACTCATAGACTAGATGCTTTCAGTAACAATAGAGGTTTATGTGGAAATATGAATGGTCTCCCACACTGCAATCCCGTTGTGACTGAAAATGGCAAAGGAAGTTGAAAGCAGAGGTTTGTGACTATTCTTGTACTTTATGTGGTGAAAGCATTGTTAATTTCTATCATAATTTCTGGAAATGTTTTATGTATCCTACAAAAGAAAGACAAGTGAGTGCTAGAATGCAATAGGACATCGGTGATGGAGAAATTATTTTCAAACATTTGGTAGTTCAATGGCAGAGTAGTGTATTCTGATCTAATTGAAGTTACAGAGGACTTTGATGACAAGTTCTGTATAGGACAAGGAAGATAAGGAGAAGTTTACAAAGTGGAAATCTCCGGGGGTGAGGTATTCATAGTGAAGAAGCTACATTCGTCAGACAATGAAATCGGGATGCAGAACATGAATAGTTTTGAAAATGAAGTAGCAGCTTTAACAGATATAAGGCATGGAAATATTGTCAGGCTCTATGGATTCTGTTGTAGATAAGCTCACACATTTTTAGTTTATGATTATATTGAAAGAGGAATCTTAGATCTTGTAATGAGAATTGAATAGGAAGCCACAGAGTTTAATTGGTCAAAGAGATTCGACGTTGTGAAAGGCATTGCCCAGGAATTATCTTATCTGCATCATCACCGTAAGCCTTCGATTATACATCGAGACATTACAAGCGACAATGTCTTGATGGACTCAGAATTTAAAGTACACGTTGTAGATTTTAGCACTCTAATGTTTTTGAATCCCGACGCATCGCACTAGATGGCAGTTCCAGGCACTCATGGCTATGTTATCCCAGGTGAAATTTAAATTCTCGTTTTATAAGTTTTTGATAGTATGACCTAAGCCTCATCATATGGATAAAGCATTTGGACTAGCCCAAGTTCGTTCCGGCCCATAAGTCAACGGTTGATAGGCCCGACCTGTTATTCTTTGGGCTAGATATAGATAGTGTATTTAAGCCCAAACCCGGCCCACGAGTTTTATCCATGGGGTCTCCATTTGATTCGGCTTGAGGCCTGGCCTGAAGTTCGGTTCGGGGCCCGTTAAAAAATTATATATATATATATATATATATATATAATAATGTAAATATTTTTTTTTATTTAAATATAATCTTATATGTAATTATAAAATATATTAAATTATATTGCAATGATGCAAATTATTTCTCAAAAAAATAATTTATGTAAATTTTATTTCTTGGTGAAATCATTACTTCACTTCATAATTACTTTTTATCCATTTTTCTTTGTATCTTTTAAAGTTATTTTTTTTTATAAAGTTCAATATAATCAAACTAACCTATAAGAATGACAGTTAATTTAAAAGTTTAATAAACAATATATAAAAAAAAAGTTTAAATAAAACATATGATAGCAAAATATTAGTCAATTAACTTTGATCTCCATCTCTCTAGAGTTAAGTTTACAATTAAAAATATTTTTTCAAATGCAATAAAAAACATAATGGAAATTTTAATTAAATAATTAAAAGCTTGATCAGAGCGGACCAAGCCCGCCAAAATTGGCCAGGCCCAGCTTGGCCTGTATATTATCTCATGGGTCCGAGCTTGTGGACTTGGCTTGGGCTTACCATTTTAAATCAGGCCCGACCCACTAATGAACAACGCCTTGTAGGCCCGACCCTAGCATGTTCATTTCAGGGTGGGGTCAGTCTGATCTGGCTCATTGATGAGTCTTTGTATTACCTCCTAGCTATGTCCTTAGGTTTGATGACTTCACTATTGAAATTTGGTTTTTATAGATAATATTTGCCCTGTTTTGAAATGAGAAAATGTTAGAATTTTAAAAAATTTAAAGATATATGAAACTTCAATTAACTTTTTTTTTTCATGAATCACATGTTACAGATGGTTAAATATATATAATGCAGATGAGTAAGTTTTGTAGTGTGTATTTTGTGCCACTTGAATTGCATGTAGCTCATATTGTAATGTTGTTGGTAAGAAAAATGTGTCTAACTTATAGCCTAAAGTTATGGTTTTAATAAAAAAAAATTGAGTCGAGTCGAGTGAATTTTAAAGTCTTGTTTAACAACTTCTACTTGTGTAACATCCTGTTTCTTTGGGGGTACAATTTTTATTTTATTTTATTTATTTATTTTAATTAAAGTATTTAAGGTTAGTTTAAAAGTAATGATTTCGATTTTAGTAGTTATTTTCTTCCAAAAACCCTTTTAATCCTTTTATTATTTTAAATTCGTTTCGGTGACATTAATAATTATTAATGGTCCAATTAATAATTATGAATCACCTTTAGATTAATTTAAGAGCTTTGGGTTTCGTTTTTAAAGTAAAAGTAAAAGAGGGACGTAGGCGTCATTTTCCAAATTCTTAAAATATCTCAAATCACGATTCATCTTCACTTTAAAAAGTCAAATTAAGACAAATTCATTCATTTTCCTCTCTTGTTTTCTCCTCCATGGCCAAGAGCCACATTTCTTTTCCACTCCCTTTTTTTTTTTGTTTTTCTTAATTACTTGGTGGATCGTCTCGATTCTCGTTCCGTAGGAAAGCCCTTGGTCCGAGCTTCCTTTCCAACCTACCAATCGAGATTTTCGCCCGTTTTCTTGGGGCATTAAGGTATGACAAATTTTCTAAAATTTATTGTGAATAGTATTTTAATGGAGGTTTTGAGTTGAAATCTTCAAATTTGTTCACCGAAGCTTGAATATTTAATTCGGGAAAGTCGTTTTGTGCAATTTTAGAAACTTCCCCTAAACCCTAAAACCAAGTTTGAGCCGAAAACCCGTTCCGTGTGATTTTCACTCACTTGGCCATGATTAGGATGTTTAGGTTGTTATGTTTTTGTATTTTACTTAATTTTTCGGAAATCGATTATTGTACAAAACCTAAATTACGGATACTCATCGATGTTGTGAAGTTCCAAACTATCCGAAACCAACCCGAAACACCTCTAAAGTGCATAAAAGCAGGAAAACCAAACCCGACTCCCATTCTCCCTTGTATGGCCGAGAGCACCATAGGGAGGAAATCCGGCTTTTTCGTCGTTTTGTGCGTTTAGATGTTGTTTGTACGATTTCCGGTTAATTAATGATTCTTAGGTGTAATTGATTTGTAGGATTGTGATTGATCGCGTGGTGTTGATCTCATCACTTTGGAAAGCTTGACTACCAATCCAAGGTGAGTTTAAAATGGAAGTTAGTTGTTTCATGAATTAATTTTCATTACGTTATTGTTTATCGAGGTTAATAGGGAACTAAAACTTCTTAGAGTTAATGTTTGGTTGGAGACTTTAACTCGGAAGTGAGTGGAGAGAATTTGGAATTATAGTGAGTTCGGTAAAAAGGAAAATATCGGAGTGGTTTGGAAGTCTTGTAATATGAATTGGAGATTTTAGATGAAAGTGGAAGTTTAAAGACTTTGAGTGGCTTGGGAGTCAAAGTGGCTTAGAAGATACACTTGAGTGATAACTCGTGTAATCCAAGATTCTTTAGTAACTTAGTAGAATTCGGTTAGGATTATCTAACTTATTAGAGAACTTGATGATATGTGATAGGGTACGGCCGTACGTGGTATGTTGATTTCGATCCATACGATAGCACGTTACGATGACTTGTGATATGGTACGACCGTACGTGGTATGTTGATTTCGATCCATACGAAAGCACGTTACGATGATATGTGATATTGTACGACCGTACGTGGTATGTTGATTTCGATCCATAGAGGTAATTACGATGATATGTGATATGGTACGAGCGTATGTGGTATTTGATTTCGATCCATACGAGAGCGTTATGATGATATGTGATATGGTACGACCGAACGTGGTATGTTGATTTCCATCCATACGAGCACGTTACGATGATATGTGATATGGTACGACAGTACGTGGTATGTTGATTTCGATCCATACCAAGCACGTCACGATGATATGTGATATGGTACGACCGTACGTGGTATGTTGACTTCGATCCATACGAGCACGTTACGATGACTTGTGATATGGTATGACAGTACGTGGTATGTTGATTTCGATCTATACGAGCATGTTGCGATGACTTGTGATATGGTACGACCGTACGTGGTATGTTGATTTCAATCCATACAACAACACGTTACGATGACTTGTGATATGGTACGACCGTACGTGGTATGTTGATTTCGATCCATATAATAGCACGTTACGATGAAACTTGTTTGGTAACAAAGATAGTTAGTATTACAATTACATATATTCTTTAGAATTGTGTAGTAAGACTTAGTAATAGTTGTTACTTTTACTTTAAGTCTTTATTTCTTTTCCACGACATTGAAAGACTATTACGGGTAGTATATTACTATCGTAGATTGTATGGAAATTGAAAGTGTGAATATGGGTAGTAAAGAGCAATTTAAGCCTTTGGACACAATTTCTGGTATGAAATTTGGTTCATAGGATTACTTGCTTTCGTTTTACTCTCACTAGCATTTTTAAGCTAATGTTGCTACACTTACAAATTTTCAGGTAAACCTAATCGCAAGAAGCGTGGTAGAGGAGGTGGTGCTGTATGACTTGCCGAGTTGGTGAATGGACAGTGATAAACATACTTTTTGTTTAGCATTCTTAGAAATGCTTGTAAATTATTTCCAACTTTCATACTTGTGTCCTTTTGAGCCTGAAAGGGTATTTGTTTAAAATCTGCATATGTTTTATGATTTAAATCTCTTTTGGAAGTTTAAATTATATGCTGGAATGCGCATTCCCGATTTATCACTTTCTCTGAATATGGGTTGTTGTAAACAGGTTTTGGATATCCGATTTTTAAACGAACCCATGCCATTTTTCTTTAAAAATTGAGTCTTCTGCTATGCATTTCAATTTAAAGATTTTAACAGAAATCGAGTCGTTACAGTTGGTATCAGAGCCTCTTTGGTTCTGTAGACACATGCATTGCATGTTTTTCATGTTGTAATATTATTCTTGTCCAATCATCGCTCGAGGTCAACGGCGCCAGGTATCCTTAGAACGCTCTCTTTTGATCAGTTTATTTGTAATTTTTCTTTTCCTTTCCTGGTATCTCATGTGAGGCTTTTTTAATTGTGACTTCAGTGTGCCTCCGAGGACAGTTGCACCTAGGAGAGGTATAAGCAGAGTACCTGACTGGTGTACAAGGCAGAGGTCGAACTAGAGCAGTTACACCACCACCTTCTCCACCTTAGTATCGGGGGGATGAGCCTCCAGTAGATCAGCCTACTAGGCGTGGTCGTAGTATTACTATTTCAGAGGAGGACTATTTAGAATTGTTACGAGGTGGTGGAGGACTTGCTGATCAGGTTATACCTCCTGTTAGATCACCTGCTCTAGAGGTAGATCAGTCAGGTGCTACTAATGCTGCAAAAAACTTTGAAGGATATATGAGATATAACACTCCTGAGTTTGATGGGACATCTACTGACCCGGCAGTCGCCGAGAGATGGATTACCAGAGTAGAGAGAGTACTTGGTTTCATTCGGTGTCCGGATCATTTGAAGGTCTACTGTGAGACCTATTCTTTAGTAGATGATGCATTATACTGGTGGAATGGTTTATCCTGAACTCTCAGTCCTGAGTTGCAGGTTAGTTGGGAGATGTTTAGGGAAAAGTTCTTTGAAAAGTATTACCTCGAGGATACACGGGATCAGTTAGAGATACAGTTTCTCACACTCAGACAGGGTGATAGGTCTGTTGTGGAGTATGAGAGGGAGTTTGACCGGTTGTGAAAATTTGCTACCGGACATGTTACTGATCCTGAGAGTAAGAGGAAAAGATTTATTGTGGGTTTGAGAGCAGACCTACGAGTGAAGGTACGAGCTTTGCAACCTGCTACTTATGCTGATGCTTTGAATGCTGCTTTGGCATTAGATATTGGGGATTTTGAGAAAAAGGCTTTTGAGATTGCTGCACAGGCCTCTTCTCAGAAGAGGAAGGCTGGGGACGACCTTTCAGGTCGAGGGTCTCAGCCACTTAGAGGTTCCTCCTTTACCCTACTGTCATAATTGTACTGAGTATCACCTAGGTCTGTGTAAGGTGATGAGGTGCTTTCAGTGTGGACATGCCGGACATATTAGACCTTTCTGCTCTAGTTTACAGACACCACAACACAGTGGGGGTCAGGGTCAGAGTTCAGGTCAGGGTCATGGTCGAGGACAGAGTCAGGTTACTTCTAATCAGCAACAAATAGCACCCCGGTAGCTCATGCAAAACCTCAGACACGACAGCAGGCCTATGTCTTTACCACCACTCGAGAGGATGCTGAGGCATCTGGTACTGTTGTTACAGGTACTTTGTCAGTTTTAGGGCACTCTCTTGTATTATTTGTTGTTCGATATGGTGAAATTCCTGATATCCGATATGGTGAAACTCCTGATATCCGATATGCTGAAATTTCTGATATCTGATATGGTGAAACTCCTGATATCCGATATGCTGAAATTTCTGATATCTGATATGGTGAAATTCCTGATATCCGATATGGTGAAACTTCTGATATTCGATATGGTGAAACTCCTGATATCTGATAGGGTGAAACTCCTGATATCTGATAGGGTGAAACTCCTAATATCTGATACGGTGAAACTCCTGATATCCGATACGGTGAAACTCCTGATATCCGATATGGTGAAACTCCTGATATCCGATATGGTGAAACTCCTGATATCCGATATGGTGAAATTCCTGATAACCGACATGGTGAAACTCCTGATATCTTATAGGGTGAAACTCCTGATATCTTATAGGGTGAAACTCCTGATATCTGATAGGGTGAAGCTCCTGATATCCGATACGGTGAAACTCCTGATATCCGATATGGTGAAATTCCTGATATCCGATATGGTGAAATTCCTCATATCCGATATGGTGAAATTCCTGATATCCGATATGGTGAAATTCCTAATAACTGACATGGTGAAACTCCTGATATCCGATATGGTGAAACTCCTGATAACAGATATGGTGAAACTCTTGATAACCAATGTGGTGAAAGTTACGAGAGAAGACTATTTGAAAGAAATAGGAATGTTGTTGAATGGTTTTAGTACTTGTAATAGTTGTAAAATCATGTTTATGAGTGTTTTTACTCTATTACATAGTTTTGGATGCTAGCGAGTCTTAAGAGAAGACGCCGGTTGTGATCCTAGTATCCGAACCAAAGTGTTCAGAAACAAAGTTATCCACCTGGTCCAAGTATTATAAAGGAACCAAGTGTTGAAGGAGATTACGTGGGACAGTGAGGACGAAATGCAGTATAAGTACCCTCGCTTATCACTTGGTAAGTGCACTTTTCGAGGACGAAAAGTTTTTTTTAAGGAGGGTAGTCTGTAACGTCCCGTTTCTTTGGGGGAAATTTTTTTTATTTTATTTATTTATTTTAATTAAAGTATTTAAGGTTAGTTTAAAAGTAATGATTTCGATTTTAGTTGTTATTTTCGTCCAAAAACAATTTGATCCTTTTATTAATTTAAATTCGTTTCAGTGACATTAATAATTATTAACGGGGCAATTAATAATTATTAATCACCTTTAGATTAATTTAAGAGCTTCAGGTTTCGTTTTTAAAGTAAAAGTAAAAGAGGGACGTAGGCGTGATTTTCTAAACTCTTAAAATATCTCAAATCCCTATTCATCCGCACTTTAAAAAGTCAACTTAAGACAATTCATTCATTTTCCTCTCTTGTTTTCTCCTCCATGGCCGAGAGCCACATTGCTCTTCTCCCTCCCACTTTTTTTTTGGTTTTTCTTAATTGACTTGGTGGATCATCTCGATTCTCGTTCCGTTGGAAAGCCCTTGGTCCGAGCTTCCTTTCCAACCTACCAATCAAGATTTTCGCCCGTTTTCTCGAGGCCTAAACGTATGACAAAGTTTCTAAAATTGGTTTTGAATAGTATTTTAATGGAGGTTTTGAGTTGAAATCTTCAAATTCGTTCACCGAATCTTGAAGATTTCAATCGGGAAAGTTGTTTTGGGCAATTTTAGAAACTTCTCCTAAACCCTAAAACCAAGTTTGAGCCGAAAACCCGTTCCGTGTGATTTTTACTCACTTGGCCATGATTAGGATGTTTAGCTTGTTATGTTTTTGTATTTTACTTATTTTTTCGGAAATCGATTATTATACAAAACCCTAAATTACGGATACCGATCGATGTTTTGAACTTCCAAACTATCCGAAACCAACCTGAAACACCTCTAATGTGCATAAAAGCAAGAAAACCAAACCTGACACCCATTTTCCCTTGTATGGCCGAGAGCACCATAGGGAGAAAATCTGCGTTTTTTTGTCATTTTGTGCGTTTAGATGTTGTTTGTACGATTTTCGGTTAATTAATGATTGTTAGGTGTAATTGATTTGTAGGATTGTGATTGATAGCGTGGTGTTGATCTTGTCGCTTTGGAAAGCTTGACAACAATCCAAGGGGACTTTAAAATGGAAGTTAGTTGTTTTATGAATTACGTTTCCTTACATTATTGTTTATCAAGGTTAAGAGGGAACTAACTTCTTAGAGTTAATTTTTTGTTGGAGACTTTAACTAGGAAGTGAGTGGAGAGAATTTGGAATTATAGTGAGTTCGGTGAAAAGGAAATATCGGAGTGGTTTGGAAGTCTTGTAATATGAATTGGAGATTTTAGATGAAAGTGGAAGCTTAAAGGCTTTGAGTGGTTTGGGAGTCAAAGTGGCTTTGAAGATACACTTGAGTGATAACTCGTGTAATCCAAGTTGATTAGGTTCTTTAGTAACTTAGTAGAATTCTATTAGGATTATCTAACTTATTAGAGAACTTGATGATATGTGATAGGGTACGACCGTACGTGGTATGTTGATTTCGATCCATACGATAGCACGTTACGATGACTTATGATATGGTACGACCATACGTGGTAAGTTGATTTCGATCCATACGAAAGCACATTACGATGATATGTGATATGGTACAACCGTACTTGGTATGTTGATTTTGATCCATACAAGCACATAACGATGATATGTGATATGGTACGACCGTACGCGGTATGTTGATTTCGATCCATACGAGCACATTACGATGATATGTCACATGGTACGACCGTACGTGGTATGTTGATTTCGATCCATACGAGCACGTTACGATGATATGTAATATGTTACGACCGTACGTGGTATGTTGAATTTGATCCATACGAGCACGTCACGATGATATGTGATATGGTACGACCGTACGTGGTATGTTGACTTCGATCCTTACGAGCACGTTACGATGACTTGTGTTATGGTACGACCTTACGTGGTATGTTGATTTCGATCCATACAATAGCACGTTACGATGAAACTTGTTTGGTAACAAAGATAGTTAGTATTACAATTACATATATTCTTTAGAATTGTGTAGTAAGACTTAGTAATAGTTGTTACTTTTACTTTAAGTCCTTATTTCTTTTCCACGACATTGAAAGACTATTACGGATAGTATATTACTATCGTATGATTGTATGGAAATTGGAAGTGTGAACATGGGTAGTAAAGAGCAATTTAGGCCTTTGGACACAATTTCTGGTATGAAATTTGGTTCATAGGATTACTTGCTTTCGTTTTACTCTCACTAGCATTTTTATGCTAATGTTGCTACACTTACAAATTTTCAGATAAATCTCATCGCAAGAAGCGTGGTAGAGGAGGTGGTGTTGTGTGATTTTCCGAATTGGTGAATGGACAATGATAAACATACTTTTGGTTTAGCATTCTTAGAAATGCTTGTAAATTATTTCCAACTTTCATACTTGTGTCCTTTTGAGACCGAAAGGGTATTTATTTAAAATCTGCATATGTTTTATGATTTAAATCTCTTTTGGAAGTTTAAATTATATGCTGGAATGCACATTCCCTATTTATCGCCTTCTCTGAATATGGGTTGTTGTAAACAAGTTTTGGATATCCAATTTTTAAACGAACCCATGTCGTTTTTCTTTAAAAATTTAGTCTTCTGCTGTGCATTTGAATTTAAAGATTTTAATAGAAATCGAGTCGTTACAACTTGAGCATTCATCAACTTCTTTTATAATGTTAAACATTCAACTCCACGACTAAATTTTGATGTAATATCTAAAAGATAAATATTGTTTGAAAACAACTTTTAGAGGTATTTGTGGGATTTTATTTATATTTATGTATAAAATTTAAGAATGAAAATAAGTGAAAGTGTATAGGAAAAAAGGAAGAGTTTTGATTGGTGGGAAAGTGAAAAAAATACTTGTCCCACATTGGAAAGATAACAAAACTTGCATCTTCTTATATACCATACACGCGCGCTACCGCCAGCCTGACCTGGGCCAGGCAGGGTCGGTCTCGGGTCTTCGGGCGTAAGACTATTTGAGATTAAGTAATATTATTTTGTTAAAAGATTATTTAATTTCTAATAAAATTTAGTTTTGAAAACTGTAACAGGTGAGGTGTTAAGGCTTTAGCCGTTTTCGACGACGACGAATATTTACGTTGAAGTTCTAGCTGTTTCCCTCCATAAACAGCTATTTCCAGCGACTTGGCCGTTTTTTGTGAACTGTTACAGACACATTTAATTCTGGAATTTAATTTTAGAATTAAAATCTGTTTTGGAGTTAAATATTCTTCTCTCTATAAATAGAGACAAATTCTTCATTCACAAATTACACAATAATTTCTGAGTTTCCCTTTTTTTTTCTTTCATTCTTGTTCTGTCAAAACTTTGAAAGCTATTATAAAGGGGTTTTGCCAGGTTCTTGAGCTTCTGGTTGTTGTACTAAAAAAATGCTTCATCAAATCTTGTAGCGCCGAATTTTCATCGAACCACAGACAACCTAAGCGGAGGAATATCGACTTCAGAAAAATGACCTGATCGTGCTTTGAAGCATCCTTATAGTAACATTGTCCTTTGTTTCTGTTCAATACAATTTGGTTACTGTTCAAATTCCATTATTGTTCCAACAATATGAAGTCGGTATTATAATAGAATTCATCAACAAATACGGATCAATTGACTCACCTCTTGCTGCCAATGTCATCTTTCACACCATCGATATTGTTGCTGTAGCCACTGCTGCCCTCGCTACCTCCAAGGCGGCTGCTACTAATGTAATGTCCCGTATTTTAAGCTGAATTATTTATTTATTTATTATGTATTTATTTATTTATTGAATTAAAGTATTAAAGTTAATTTTAGAATTAGTTATTTAGAATTTAGTAGTTAAATTCGTTTGGGAACCTTTTTAATTGCTTAATTAGCCTAAATTAGTCACCATTAGGCTAGTTTAAATGCTTCGAGTTTCGTTTTAAAAGCTTAAGGCAAATAAGGGACGTAGGCGTCATTTCCAATTTCTTAAAATATAAAAAAAATATTCATTCATCTTTAAATAAGTCAAAATTAGACAAAAGTCATCAATTTATCTTCTCTTCTTCTTCCTTGGCCGAGAGCTTCACTTGGAGAATTCCCATTATTGACTTTTCTTCGATTCTTGGCGGATTGTTGTAATTTCGGTTGCGTTGGATAGCCACCGGCCCAAGCATCATTTCCAACCTATCAATCGAGATTTTCCTTCAATATCTAAAGACCTTAAGGTATGACAAAGTTTCTAACCTAAGCTTCAAATAGTCTTTTAATGGAGTTTTTGGTTAAAATCCTTGATTTCTTGCCGGGAAACTCAAAGATTTCAATCGAGGGAGTCGTTTTAGATGATTTTAGAAGCTTTCCCTAACCCTAGAATCGGGTTTGAGCCAAAAACCCTTCCGTTTGTTTTTCCCTTATTTGGTGATGGCTAGGGTATTTTAATTGTTATGTTTTTATGTTTTACTTAATTTATCAAGATTCATATATTGTCCAAAACCCTAATTCACGATTACCCATTGATGGTACAAACCTCCAAAGTATTCGAAACCAACCCGAAACGCCTGTAAAGTGCTTAAAACCTGGAAAACCATCTCCATTCCTTCTATTCCTTTGGGTCGTGGACCTCATGGGTCATTTCACGGGCTGTTTTGTCCTTTATTCTAGTAACGTGACGATCGTTGTTCAATTTGCAAAATTAATGTACTTTAGGTGTATTTGCATTATAGGTTTTGTGCATCGTTCATGAAATCGGTCAACCTGCGAGTTAGAGTTGACTTCATGTCTAAGGTGAATTTAAAATGGTTGTTATTACTTTTATGTTTCAAGGTTGCATGACGATCATGTTTGATCGGCGTTAAGAGGATTACTAGATTTTAGAACTTATCCAAGATTGGATGTAGTTGGGAGATTTGGAAAGTGCATAAGGAAAAATTAGTTAACTTTTGGTGTGGTTTAAAGTGAGTTGTTTATTATGGATTAAGTTATGTTTCCGGAAATCATAAAAGAGTATTAGATTACTCCGTTTATTTGAGTGGTTATAAGGTAGTTAAAGGAAACTTTGGAGAGAAGGTATCGTGTGGAATTTAGTAAGTTTAATAATTATAGCGATGGGATTCGCTATTTAGTACTACCAAAGGGGAGTAGTACGTGTGGGGTTATGATGTGTGGAAATGAAAAACGAATCATCATGTGGTATGTGTGGTATATGTGGAAATGAAAAACGAACCATCATGTGGTAGGTGTGGTAGGTGTGGAAATGAAAAATGAATCATCATGTGGTATGTGTGGTAGGTGTGGTAACGAAAAAATGAATCATCATGTGGTATGTGTGGTATGTGTGGAAATGTGAAGGGTGACAATGTGGTCACGGTTTGAAATGTGAAACGTGACAATGTGGTCAGTGTTTGAAATGTGAGATGTGACAATATGGTCACGGTGTGAAATGTGAAAGGTGACAATGTGGTCACGGTGTGAAATGTGAAATGTGACAAAGTGGTCACAATATGAATGGAGTTATGATGTGGTGATTGTTAAATGAAATAACGTGTGATATGACGTGTATGATAGAAATTTACATTATTATTTACTGTGTTATGCTTTAGTACTAATTAGTTGTTTTAGTACTTTATTTACGAGCATGAATGTTTATTTTTCGAAGTTACGATATAGTGGAATGTAATTGTTTTCTTATGCATATTACTTGGGGGTATAGAATGGGTAGTAAAGTGCACAATAGGAATTTGGACACATTTATTGATATGGAATTCGGTCCATAGAAGTGCTTGCATCCATCTTATTCTCACCAGCATTTTTATGCTAATGTTGCTGACACTTTAACTTTTTCAGGTAATACTCGTGGGAGAGGATAAGGTCGAAGAGGTGGTGTTGCTTGATCATTAGTGGATGGCTTTTGGGATATGGACCTACATGCATATTTTGGGGCATTCTATGAACGCTAGATAAAACTACACATGTCGTTAGTCTTAAACTTCTATTTTGTGGCTCATGAGAGCCTAAAGATTTTTTATATATATTATCGAGTCAACTTTCTCTAATTTGGTTATAAACTGAAGTACGTACTTTTTTGTTTTTATTTTCTCTGATTTGGGCCCATGTAAATAGGTTTTGGTAGTCCATATTTTAAACGGTTCCACGCAAATTTTTTATAAATCTAGTCTTCCGCTGTTTGCTTCTGATTTAAAGATTTGAGAAAGTTCGAGTCTTTACAGTTGGTATCAGAGCCTATGGGTTCTGTAGACCACATGCATCACATGTTTTTCATATTTTGGTTTTAAGTCCTTGTCCAAAGCATCACTCGGATAGACGAGACCAAGTATCCTCTGAATTTAAACTTTATAGAATATTTTACCGATAAGTTAAGTGTAGAATTGTAAGTTCCTGTTTTATGTTTGACTCACATGAAACTTATCTAGTTGTGATTTCAGTATGCCTCCCAAAGTACCTGCAATTAGGAGGTAGTCAGCGTAGTGTACCGGCTACGGTATGAGGTCGAGGTAGAGGCTGAGGTCGTACTAGGGCATTTACTCCACCTCCGCCCAAGGATCATACTGATGCTAGAGGACCGATCCCAGGTGTTGTGTGCGAGGATGAGACTCTAGTTACAGGCCACCTACGCATGAACATAATGTTACTATTCCTGAGGAGGATTATCTGGAGTTAATACGTGGTGGTGGAGGACACCATGATCATGTTATACCACCTACTAGAGTACTTGTTCCAGTTGACACGCCTGGGAGTAGCGATGCTACTAAGGTTATGAAAGACTATCTGAGGCATGCCCCTTTTGAGTTTGATGGGACATCTATTGATCCGGCGCTTGCCGAGAGATGGATTATGAGGGTTGAGAGAGCCCTTGAGTCTATTCAATGCCTTGAGCGACTGAAGGTCTACCGTGGGACCTATTCTGTGGTTGACGATGCCTTATATTGGTGGCGTGGACTTTTTCATTCTTTGAGTCCTACTTTGGTAGTCACATGGGAGATGATTAGGGAGAAGTTCTTTGACAAATATTACCCGGAGGATGTTAGAGATTAGTTAGAGGTACATTTTCTGACTCTGAGACAGGGAGATCGTTCTATGATTGAATATGAGAGGGAGTTCGACCGTTTGTCCAAGTTTGCTACTAAGAAGATCGTCGATTTTGAGAGTAAGAAGAAGAGATTTATTGTGGGCTTGAGAGCTGACATCTAAGGTCGTATACGAGCTTTCAGACCTACCACTTATACTGAGGCTTTAGACATTGCCTTGGCTTTAGATATCGAGCCTTCTGAGAAAAAAACCGAGTTAGCAGCTGCACAGACCTCCTCTCATAAGAGGAAGGCTGAGGATGACCATTCGTGTCTAGTGACACACCCACCGAGACATGTACAGGGTTGGGGCGGAGGACCGTCTGGATCTCAGACTCGTCCGGCTCCGCAGCGTAGTGGTCAGCAGTGCTTTCACTGTGGTCAGTATGGACATATTCGACTGCATTATCTGAGACTTCGGGCTCCACAGCAGTATAATGGTCATGGCCAGTGACGTGGTCAGGGGCAGGGTCGGGGTCAGACAGGAGGTAGAGGCCCAGCTAGGCCTAACCAGTATCAGAGAGCACCACCACCTGTTTAGGCACCCACTCAGCCACCTCAACAGGCCCGTGTTTTTGCCACTACTAGAGAGGATGCCGAGGCATTAGGTACTATTATTACAGGTATTGTGACAGTCTTGGGACATTCTGCTTTAGCTTTATTTGATTTGGAGGCTAGTTATTCCTTTATTTCTACTGAGTTTGTTGAGTCCGCGACTTATGAGTCTCTAACGTTAGGGCATGAGTTGCATGTGTCTACTCCACTTGGGAAATCTATTGTTGTGGATAGAGTTATTTATACCGATGATTTGTGTATTTTGGGTTGTTGCCTGCATGCTATGTTGATTGTGATGCCTATGTGTGACTTTGATATTATATTGGGTATGGATTGGCTGTCAGCCAACCACGCCAACATTGGTAGTAGTGCCAAAGTTGTGGATTTTATTGGTCCATGTGGGACTAGTTTTTCGATTCCATGGGACTCGAGGTAGAGTGACTCCTGAAATCATCTCTACAATTCAGGCTAGAGCTCTCTTGTGTGATGGTGCTATGGGTTATTTGGCTAGTGTAGTAGACACGTCTGTTAGTGTGACTACACTAGATTCTGCACCGATTGTGAGGGATTTCTCTGATGTTTTCCCTGATAAGTTATCCAGTTTACCGCTGGTGAGAGAGATGGATTTTCAGATAGAGGTGTTACCTGGGAGGGCTCTATTGTCCAAGGCACCTTATCGTATGGCACCAGTGGAGCTGAATGAGCTCAAGAGTCCGTTACAAGGACTCTTAGATTTTGGGTTTATACGCCATAGTGTGTCCCCGTGGGGAGCACCAGTGTTGTTTACGAGAAAGAAAGATGGTTCAATGAGGTTGTGTATTGACTATCGAGAGTTGAACCGAGTTACTATGAAAAATAAATATCCTTTGCCAAGGATTGATAATTTATTTGATCAGTTGAGAGGAACTACTATCTTTTCGAAGATAGATTTGAGATCCGGTTATCACCAGTTGAGGATCCAGGAGGATGATATTCCCAAAACCACTTTCATTACGCGTTATAGGCATTATGAGTTTGTGGTTATGTCTTTTGGTTTGACTAATGCGCCAGCGGTTTTTATGGATCTTATGCAAACGATGTTTAGGAGGTTCATTGACTCCTTTGTTATTGTTTGTATTGATGATATTTTGATCTATTTTGAGACCGAGGAGTTGCATGCTATGCACTTAGAGAAAGTTTTGACGATGTTACGAGAACAAAAATTGTATGTAAAGTTCTCTAAGTGTGAATTTTGGCTAATGGAAGTAACATTCTTAGGCCATGTAGTCTCTAGTAAAGGGGTGATGGTGGATCCCTCTAAAGTTGAGGCGGTTAGTAGTTGGCCTAGTCCAATTAGTGTGACTGAAATTCGTAGTTTTCTTGGACTTGCCGGTTATTGTAGACGGTTTGTTCAAAACTTTTCTAAAATAGCATAGGCCATGACACATTTGACGAAGAAGGGACTGGACTTCGTATGGTCTGAGGAGAGTGAAAAGGGCTTTGAGGAGCTCAAGAAGAGACTTATAATGGCACCTGTTTTAGTGTCACCTGATGGTAGTGGTGGTTTGACGGTTTATACCAATGCTTCGAAGAGATGTTTAGGTTGCGTTTTGATGCAATATGGGAAAGTTATAGCTTATGCTTCCCGTCAGTTGAAGGAGCATGAGAAAAAGTATCTAACACACGATACGGAGTTGGCGGCTGTTGTACATGCGTTAAAAATTTGGAGGCATTACTTGTATGGTGAGAAGATCTTGATATTCTCCGATCACAAGAGCCTTTAATATTTCTTCACTCAGAAGGAATTGAATATGAGACAACGGAGATGGTTGGACCTTGTGAAAGATTACGATTGTGATATTCAGTACCATCCCGGTAAAGCCAATGTAGTGGTGGATGCACTTAGCAAGAAGTCTTCGTACTTGTCTGCTTTACCAGTGAGATTGAGATGGGAGTTGGAGCATGATGAGATAGCCCTCTTTACTGCCGAGGTTACAGTGAGTTTGGCTAGTTTGACAATAGGGCCTACTTTGAGATAGAGGATGATTGAGGCTCAGAGGGGCGAGAATCATATACAGGCCGGTTTTATTGAGGCAGAGTCAGGTATACTTAGCCACGTCACTTTTTCCTCTGATAGTGCTTTGATGTATCATCAAAGGCTATGTGTACCTTTGAGTTTGACTTTCCGGAAAGAATTCTTGGAGGAGGCTCACAATTCTTTTTTTTTCTGTTCATCCGGGTAGTACCAAGATGTATAGATATTTGAGACAACATTATTGGTGGCCCGGGAGGAAACTTGAGATCGCGGAGTTTGTGAATAGATGTTTGACTTGTCAGCAAGTCAAGGTTTTGAGAATGAGACCACCGGGTTATCTTAATCCTTTGAGTATACCCGAGTGGAAATGGAAGGAGATCTCTATGGATTTTGTTTGTGGGTTTCCTAGAACATCCAAAGGGTACGATACCATTTGGGTGATTGTTGATCATTTGACAAAATCCGCACACTTTTTAGCGGGGAGGATAACTTATCCGGTTGAGACTTGGGCACAGTTGTACTTGAGGGAGATTGTTAGACTGCATGGTGTGCCAGTGAGGATTGTATCAGACTGGGACACTCGGTTTGTGTCGAAGTTTTGGCAGAGTTTGAATTCCACCATGGGTACCGGTTTGGATTTTAGCACGACCTTTCATCCTCAGACCCATGGTCAGACAGAGAGAGTTAACCAGATTTTAGAAGATATGTTGAGGGCTTGTGTTCTAGACTTTGGTGGTAGTTGGGAATCACATTTATACTTGGTAGAGTTTGCATATAATAATAGTTTCCAAGCTACAATCGAGATGGCACCGTTTGAGGCACTTTATGGTAGAAAGTGTCGTTCTCCCGCTCATTGGGATGAGGTTGGAGAAAGGAGACTGTTGGGACCCGAGTTGTTAAAAATGACTATTGAGTCTATCCTTTTGATTAGAGAGAGGATGAGGGTTGCCCAAAGTCGAACAGAAGAGTTATGCCGATAATCCACGAAGCCCACTTGAGTTCAATGTGGGGGATCATGTGTTCTTAAAGGTGGCACCTATGAAGGGTGTGATGAGGTTTGGGAAGAAGGGCAAGTTGAGCCCTAGGTTTATCGGCCCATTTCGATTCCTGGATCGAGTTGGGCGGTGGCTTACCATTTAGCTTTACCACCATCCTTGTCGGCCTTTCATAGTGTTTTTCATGTTTCGATGCTTCGAAAATATTTGGCGGACCCTTCACATGTGATAGATCATGAGCCTGTTGTTCTTGATGCTAACATGTCTTATGAGGAGACACCGGTGAAGATTCTAGCAACGGAGCAAAAACTGTTGAGGAACAAGACTATCGGCTTAGTGAAAGTTTTGTGGAGGAACCAAGTGTCAGAGGAGGCTACTTGGAAACGAGAGGAGAAGATGCGGGATAAATACCGTCACTTGTTTACTTAGAAGCTACTTTTCGGGGACGAAAAGTCTTTTAAGGAGGGTAAACTGTAATGTCCCGTATTTTAAGGTGAATTTTTTTATTTATTTATTATGTATTTATTTATTTATTGAATTAAAGTATTAAAGTATTAAAGTTAATTTTAGAATTAGTTATTTAGAATTTAGTAGTTAAATTCGTTCGGGAACCTTTTTAATTGCTTAATTAGCCTAAATTAGTTTCGATTCTATTAATAATTATTAATGGGCCAGTTAATAAATATTAATCACCATTAGGCTAGTTTAAATGCTTCTGGTTTCGTTTTAAAAGCTTAAGGCAAATAAGGGACGTAGGCATCATTTCTAATTTCTTAAAATATCAAAAACACTATTCATTCATCTTTAAATAAGCCAAAATTAGACCAAAGTCATCAATTTTTCTTCTCTTCTTCTTCCTTGGCCGAGAGCTTCACTTGGAGAATTCTCATTTTTGGCTTTTCTTCGATTCTTGGCGGATCGTTGTAATTTCGGTTGCGTTAGATAACCATCGGCCCAAGCATCATTTCCAACCTACCAATCGAGATTTTCCTCCGATATCTAAAGGCTTTAAGGTATGACAAGTTTCTAACCTAAGCTTCAAATAGTATTTTAATGGAGTTTTTTGTTGAAATCCTTGATTTCTTGCCAGGAAACTCAAAGATTTCAATCGAGGGAGTCGTTTTAGGTGATTTTAGAAACTTTCCCTAACCTTAGAATCGGGTTTGACCCGAAAACCCTTTCCGTTTGTTTTTTCCATATTTGGTGATGGCTAGGGTCTTTTAATTGCTATGTTTTTATGTTTTACTTATTTTATCACTACCAAAAAAAAGTCAATTTGCGACCAGGAATTTGCGACCAACTGGTCGTTTCTATAGTAGAATGCGACCAAACAAGCGACCAACATGGTGGAGGCAAAATAGCTGGTCGGTCCGGAATTTGTGCGACTGTATAGTCACAAATATACGACCAAGCATGGTTGGTCGCAAAAAAGTCAACATTTTAAAAAATGACCAGATGGTCGCTTAAAAAAGTGACCATCTGGTCGTAATTTAAGTTGAAGATAAGTGACTAGTTGGTCACATGAAGCAGTGACCACGTGGTCATTTTATAAGCGACCAAATGGTCACTTTTGTACTCAGACAAAATGCGACCAGAAGGTCGTTTGTTTGGGGATAAAATACGACCATCTGGTCGTAATTTAAGTTGAAAAAAAGTGACCAGTTGGTCACATGAAACAGTGACCACGTGGTCTTTTATAAGCGACCAAGTGGTCACTTTTGTACTCGAGAAAAATGCGACCAGATGGTCTTTTATCTTAGGGTAAATGCGACCATCTGGTCATATTTAATAAATATTTTTTTATTTATTTAAATTACAATAATTAGTTAATTAATTATTATTTATTTATTTAATTAATATTAAAATTTAATAACAAAAAATTGGAATTAAAATAAAATATATATAAATAAAATATTCAAAAAATTTTTTATACAGAAGAAAGCATCTTAGAACTACTGCGGAGGGGCGGGGGATGGCGGAGGAGGCGTCGATGATGAATGGCCACCGTCTAGGGATCTGAAGTACACGGCCAAAGATGCTGCGACCTGGGCCTCGACCCGTGCCTGTATATCAGCCTCAATCGCAGCGACTCGAGATACGAAATCGTCGTGCATAGCGTCCATGTCAGTGTGAAGCTGCTAAACCTCCGCGCGAAGCTGCTGCTCAACCGGAGAAAGGCCGGAGCTAGTGCTCGCTGAGGCCGGAGCACATCCGTGTAAAGGCGTCGCCCGTACGAGTCGAGCCCAGGAACTGATCCATCAGGCCGAACCCCTCAAGGAGACTCCAAGAACGCCTCTATACGGTCTTCCTGAGTCGGCCATGAGTTTGGTGTGGGCAACCGCTGACTCAACGACTCCGTGAAACGTTCCTAAACATTTAAAATTCAGAAAATAAAATAGTTAATATATAAATTAGGAAAAATTTTAAAGAAAAAATAATAATTGAAAAAATTATTAAATACCTGAACTTCTTTCGCCTTATCGTCGACGAACGTCCCGTCCTTCTTCGTGTGAAGAACGCGGTGCAACTCATCAGGCGGGATAGGGCGACCGTGCTTCGCTTCCTAAAAATATTTGAGATTGAAGAAGAAAAAATAATAAATTAATAACTAATTGAAAAAAAGAAAACAAGAAAAAAGTACGTAAAAAAAAATACTTACCAATCGACGATGGTGCTCCTCGTGGGTCTGGGCCTCTGCTGTGTGTTTGGTGGGATTCTTCGCGCGGTTAGCCTTATTCCTCCTTGACACTGCCATGCCCTCGGGAGTGCTCAAGCTCGCGATAAGCCGCTCGTGGTCCTCTGGGCTCATCCACACGGGGCGGTTTGCTGCTTGCTATCTGCTCGCTCAGTACATGAGGTCCTTGAATCGATCCCGGACGTGATTGTCCCATAGGGGGAACTATCTACCGTCAGTGATATCGGGATCGATAACAGGAAACTTGCCCTGAAAAAATTGAAATAAAAAATTGTTAAAGTAATAAAGTAATAAATTTATTTCTATAAATTTGAAAATTAATTATTTATAAAAATAAATGATATTTTTTACCTTCCAATTGTCGTACATCCGACGTTTCTCCGTCGTCGGAATCTTCTGCCAGCGAAGGTCACTGGGTAGAGGCATGCTCTGGAGGACCTCACGAAACCGTTTTGAAACGGTTGTATTCGGCTGTACTCTGCAAAAACATAAAAATATTTTGATATTAGAAACTATTATTTAACAGAAAAAAAAAACTTTTAAAAATGTTTAAAGATTTAAAAATTAAGTAATTAAAACAATAAATAAAATTACTTACGTATTCCCTTCAATCCGAAGGGTAGAGTCTACGGCCCGAGGAGGCTGCGTGCCTGAAGTGGAGGGTCCCGCTGGATCGAGCTGTGATGCAGACCCTGATGCTCCCGCGAAAGTCGTGGCCTGGGTGTCCTGCGCCAAGCGTGCTGTCGCAAGCTTGGTCTCAGGGACTGCATCATTGAGCGTGGCAGCAAGTCCCGGCTCGTAAATGATGAGGAGGTTGTCCAACTCCTCTGTAGTCAGGTCCGCATCATGGGCAGTGGGAGTAGGTAGCTGCGGAGTCGCCTCGTCAATCGCGTCGTCAGGCTCGTCTGACTGGGGAGGACATCCTCTGCCCGTCATAATCCTACAACTAAACTAAACTAATTTAATACTAATTAAGTAATTAAAATAATGAAATAAATTAAATTAATTAATTAATGAAATAATATGAATTAAATTAATTAATGAAATAATCTAAATTAAATTGATTAAATAATGTAAATTAAACTAACATAAATTAATTAACTAATTTAAAATAAACTAATTAATTAATTTGAATTAAAGTAAATTAAAATTAGATTAATTGAACTAAAATGAAGTAATTAAAGTAAACTAAATACTGAAGAATTAAACTAAAATTAATTAGATTAAAGTAAATTAAGTAATGAAGAATTAAACTAAATTAGATTAATTGAACTAAAATTAATTAAACTAAACTAACATTAATTAATTAAAACTAAAATAAACTAAACTAATTAATTAAATTAAAGTAAACTAAAATTAGCTTAAGTGAACTAAGTAATTAATTAAAGTAAACTAAGTAATGAAGATTTCAACTATTAGATTAAATTAAACTAAAATTAATTAAATTTAACTAACATTAATTAATAAAAACTAAACTAAACTAAACTAATTAATTAAATTAAACTAAATTAAAATTAGATTAATTGAACTAAAATTTATTAATTAATTAAAGTAAACGAAATTAGATTAATTAACCTTAAGTAAACTAAGTACTTAATTAAACTAAAATTAATTAAATTAACAACATTAAACTAAACTAATTAATTAATTAATTAAAGTAAACTAAAATTAGATAAATTAAACTAAATTAAACTAAGTTATTAATTACACTAAATTAGCTAGATTCATTAAACTACAATTAATTAAATTAACAAAATTAAACTAAACTAATTAATTAAAACTAAGTAAACTAAATTTAAACATAAACTAAAACTAAAACTAACTAAAAACTAAAAACTAAAACTAAAACTAACTTAAAACTTAAAATCTATACGGAAACTAACCTCGTAATAGAAACCGGGATTGGAGGTTTAGGGTTTTTAGGTTTAGAGTAGGAACGGGAATGTGAACGGGGAAAAAATAACGGGGAACGAAAAGGGGGAAAGAGAGAAAAGAAAGAAAAGAGAGAAAGAAAAAGAGAAAGGAAAAAAGGAAACGGGGGAAAGGAAAACGCTGCTGATTTTAAATCAAATTTTACAACCAAATGGTCGTAAATATGTAATCATGACAAGAAATGAAAGGTCGCGCGTGCTGGGGAAATTATGACCACCTGGTCGCATAATTGAGACCACCTGGTAGCATTTATTGAAAAAGCGACCATCTGGTCGCCACTTTGCCATTATCCAGAACAGCTGTCATATCACGCGTCCCATCAAATATTGCGACCATCTGGTCGCAATAATGAAATTCACCTCCAAAAATTGCGACTAGAAGGTCGTAATATTTAAATTCACCGCCATAAATTTCATGAAAATTTAATTTACCGATCATATTTGCGACCAGATGGTCGTAATTTAACTTATATTTTTTGAAAAATATAATTCTACTTTTCCACAAATGCGACCACTTGGTGTAACGTCCCGTTATTTTGTGATAAAAAAAAAACTTTTATTTATTTTATTTTAATTTAAGTAATTAAAATTCATTTATTTATCATTAAATTAGAATTTAGTAGTTTATTTCATTTTAAGTCATTTTAATGGCTTTATTTATTTAATTACGTTTTAATGGTATTAATAATTATTAACGGGCCAATTAATAATTATTAATCACCATTGGGATAGTTTGAGATGTTCGGGATTCGTTTTTAAGCTAAAAGTCATCAAAAGGGCATTTTCGTAATTTCCCTTTAAACCTAAATATCTAGATATTCTTCTCTTCTTCTTCTTAAACTATCATTGACCAAGATTTGACCAAACTCATCATCTTTCTTCTTCTCCTTGCCGTGAACAACTTCCTCCATTGGAGAGTTTTTGGTTTTTCTTTCTTTTCTTCGTTTCTCTTTCGTTTCTGGCGGATCGTCAGTGTTTTCGAGTTGCGTTGGATTGGTAGGGACGAGGGCTACCTATCCAACCTAGCTTTTCAAGTTTCCCATTCTCTAAGGGAAATCCCAAAAAGTAAGTTTTCAAACTTTTTAGGTGGTTTTGTTCGTTTTTTATTGTAAATGAGATTTGAAGTTGAAATCATGAATTTCTATCATGAAAAATGACGATTTTGAGCCCGGATTTTCGAAAAATACTATTCACCCGAAAACACTATTCACCCGAGACACTATTCATCCGAAATCACTATTCACCCGAAATTACACATTTGTTCGCATATTAGTTATGAATTGTAATATGTTGTACAATCGGTGAATTGTAGGTGCGATTGCTCGGTTGTTGAATTGTGGGAAATCGGAGTTTTGGACCAAAACTAATTTGGCTAAGGTGAGTTTAAAATGGTTGTGATTACTTTTATGTTTTTGAATTGCTTGACGTTTATGTTAGATCGATGTTAAGAGGGTTAATAGACTTGAGAACTTTCCAAGAATGTATGTTATTTGGGAGTTAGTTTCTTGAGTTCGGGAGCTTTGGTAAAGGTTATATAAACTTTTGATAGCCTAAGTTGCTATAGAGAAAAGAATTGAAACATTATGTCTAACATACATTTCTATAGAGAAAAGAAATGCAATTGATATATAACCAAGAGCCATAGGAAAGAAGAATGAGATTGAATTGTTTATATGAGAGAACTAGATTCTCATTTATTTGGAAGATCTTGAAATTGGAGATTGTAATTTTTGATGTAAACCTTATGTACGGATAAGGTATTAAAGAGAATGAAATAAGATTGGTTGTTGTTTAAAGTAAGATGTTATTGGTGGATTAAGTTATTATTCTCGAGGAGAATTAGATTCGGAACTTGGAGAAGAGTATTATGTACTCCTTTTATCTTGAGTAGTTTTAGAATGGTTAAAAGAACTTTGGAGAGATTCTTGTGTAGAATCGAGTTAGTACGATATTATTAGTGATGAGATTCACTTTCGGATGTCACGGAATGGGTTGTGATTGGTGACTTGCATAGTATCGTTATGCACGGATGTCACGGTGACTTGCATAGTATCGTTATGCACGGATGTCACGGAATGGTTTGTGATTGGTGACTTGCATAGTATCGTTATGCACGGATGTCACGGTGACTTGCATAGTATCGTTATGCACGGATGTCACGGAATGGTTTGTGATTGGTGACTTGCATAGTATCGTTATGCACGGATGTCACGGCGATTTGCATAGTATCGTTATGCACGGATGTCACGGAATGGTTTGTGATTGGTGACTTGCATAGTATCGTTATGCACGGATGTCACGGTGACTTGCATAGTATCGTTATGCACGGATGTCACGGAATGGTTTGTGATTGGTGACTTGCATATTATCGTTATGCACGGATGTCACGGTGACTTGCATATTATCGTTATGCACGGATGTCACGAAATAATTATGATTGGTGACAAGTGGTCACGAATGATACGAGAAATTTACTTTGTCATTTACTTTGTTATTTACTTTGTTATTTACTTTGTCATTTACTTTGTTAAGCACTAGTACCTACTTTATTTTACGAGCTTGAATATTTACTTTCCGAATTTACGAGTTAGTAGAATGGATTGATCTTATTATGTAAAGTACTTTGGAATATTGAATGGGTTGTGCAAGAGTACTTAGATTTTTGGACACATTTTCCGATATGGGATTCGGTCCATAGAAGTGCTTGCATCCATTTTATTCTCACTAGCATTTTTATGCTAATGTTGCTACACTTAAACTTTTTCAGGTATTACTCTTAGTAGGGTACGAGGTGGAGGAGATGGTGTTGCTTGATCACGAGTGGATGGCTTTCGGGACATGGACTTTATATGTACAATTTGGGAGCATTCTACGAATGCTTGATAAAAATCATATGTCATTACTTTTAAACTTGTATTTATGGCTCATGAGAATTTAATAACTGTTGTAGATTATTTTGTATTATTTTCTCTGATTTTGGGTATAAAATGGAGTGAAATGTCGTTTGTTTTAAATTCTCTGGATTGAGCCCATGTAAACAGGTTTAGGGAGTTCGTATTTTAAACGGATCCACGCCAAATTTTTGTAAAAATAAGTCTTCCGCTGTTTTACTTCTGATTTAAAGATTTGTGAAAATTCGAGTCTTTACACTTGGTCGCCTTTCCCTTCTAAATTACTACCATGTGGTCACCTTTTGTGTTAAATTACGACCACATGGTCGCAAATATTAATATATATATATATATATATTTTATCATTCATTAAAGAAATAGTTTTAATAAACACATACACAGTGAATAATAAAGTTACGAAATGTCTCATTCATCATCTTCAGTTTCTTCGGTCGTCGCTTCTTCTTCTTCTTCTTCTGTTTCTTCATCGGATTCATCGTCTCAAATAAGTTCAGCATCAATGTCATGTGCATGAGAAGTGGAAGCATTTGTATAATCATCATGCAATTTTATCGTTCCATCGTTCAAAGGACGAACAGTACTTGCATTCTGACCATCGTCGATTGCACGACATCTTATCTCATCTTCTTGAAAAGCAACAGCTCCCTCTGCACCGTCGTCTTTATCGGAAAAGTTTTCTTCTACCTGGCATGGTTTAAGTTTACAAACAACTAACCAATCTATTAGATCTCGTCTATTAATCGGATAGTTCAGGTAATAAACTTGAATTGCCTGTGAAGCCAAGACAAACCTATCAGCGGTGCGCATATGCTTAAACTTGTTTACCTCAACGATTTGTAAATGATCAAGCTTACGGACTCCGCCTCGTCTGGTTGTCTCGAACCAAGTGCAGTTGAACAGAACAATGCTTTTTAGCGTCGGACTTGCGTATTGAATCTCAAGAATCTCATCGATTACTCCGAAGTAATCGTCTTCATTTGTACCGAACACATGACCTTTTATGCAAACACCACTATTGTTTGTTGCCCTGTTAACTGAATGCGCCTTCGTTTGAAATCTGTAACCGTTACCGACTTATCCAGTATACGACCTTACAATCCGTCCAGGTCCCTTTGCCAAAGAAATAATGCGAGGATCATCTACCGGTAATGTAGGGGAGTCAACCTGTCATTGTTCACATACTGTAATGTTAGGAAGATATTAATTTATTCATTAAATTGCCATGGTTTTTTTGACAATTTAAAATAACTCAGGTATGCACTGAACCAAAAACGAAACTCTTTGTCAATTATTGACCCTTCCTCAGCGGCTGTAAGACCAACTCGTGTCATTCGAACGTATAAGTTTAGAAATAATCTGTATGTTACAAAAATAGTTTGTAATTGTTTATGCGATGAAATAATGTTAACTTACGAACTCACTCTATGTAAGGCTCGATCTCTGCGCAGTTACATAACACGTATGTCCGCATTACGTGATACTCGGGAATCGGTCAACGGCCTACGACCGATCTTCCAACTGTCATGCCAGGTTCCGTAAAAATCGGCAAGTCGTTTATGTCAACACCTTCAAGTAAATTTTCGACTATGTTTCGTTCCCCGATTTAAATCGCTTCTTCAATGTGTTGGTCAAAGTAGTACGAACAAAATGTGGTCGTCTCTTGTGTCAGGTACGCATTACAGATAGATCCTTCTACTCTTGCTTTATTTCCGACCGTCTTTTTCAACCGACGTAAGTACCTATAGGTAGGTAGAATGTGTAGAAAATATTTACATTCCATATCACTGTACTTTATACGTGTACATTACAAATTAACTGTGCTTACCTTTTAAATCGGTACATTCAGCGATAATGTATCGGAATGGCTCGCATCGTTCAAATACCCATCTATCAAACGAACATATACATCCACTCTCTCAATTTGTTTTTTCTTAATGATAACAAACAATGGGAGGATGGGGTTTTATAATGGACTCCTCTGCTAATTTGCGACCAGATGGTAGTATTTTTGCTACCAACTGGTCGCATTTTCCAGCCAAAATTTCCTGCCATTTTCCTCACTGCCCCGGGTCACATCATGTCAGAGAATTTACGACCACATGGTCACTTATTTTGGTGACCACTTGGTAGCTTTTCTCCCACCTGACCCGGGTCACATCAAGTCACAGCATTTACGACCACATGGTCACTTATTTTGGTGATCACTTGGTTGCTTTTCTCCCACCAAATTGTTTATCTACCACTGGTCACTTAAAATCACAACATTTGCGACCATCTGGTTACTTAACAATGTGACCACATGGTAGCTTATTTCCCGCCAAATTTCTAAGCTACCACTGGTAACTAAAGTCACCAAAATTGCAACCATATGGTCACTTTGAAATATGACCACTTGGTAGTCTTTCTCCCGCCAAATTTATGTGCCTTTTTTTGCTACTAAATGATACCTCGTGTCACAAAATTGCGACCATATGGTCGTAATTTTGCAGTGACCATATGGTCACTTTCTTACCGCCAAACTTTCGCGCCAGTTTTTATGACTAATTCTTTTCTTGGTTTCAAGTTGGTCGCAAAAAAGTGACCATATGGTTGTTTTAAGTCAAACTTCATATTTACTACCAGAGTGGTAACCAAAAAAACTACCCAATTATGTGGTCGCAGATTTCTGGTCGCAACTTAACAATTTTTTTGTAGTGTATGGGGATTGATATATTGTCCAAAACCCTAATTCACGATTACCCATTGATGGTACAAACCTCCAAAGTATTTGAAACCAACCCTAAACGTCTCTAAAGTGCTTAAAACCAGGAAAACCATCTCCATTCCTTCTATTCCTTTGGGTCGTGGACCTCATGGGTCATTTACATGGCTGTTTTTCCTTTATTCTAGTAACGTGACGATCGTTGTTCAATTTTTAAAGTTAATGTACTTTAGGTGTATTTGAATTATAGGTTTTGTGCATCGTTTGTGAAATCGGTCAACCGGCGAGTTAGAGTTGACTTCATTTCTAAGGTGAGTTTAAAATGGTTGTTATTACTTTTATGTTTCCGGGTTTCATGATGAACATGTTTGATCGGGGTTAAGACGGTTACTTGATTTTAGAACTTATCCAAGATTGGATGTAGTTGGCAGATGAGGAAAGTGCATAAGGAAAAATTAGTTAACTTTTGGTCTTGTTTAAAGTGAGTTGTTTATTATGGATTAAGTTGTATTCTCAATGAGAATTATGTTTCCGTAAATTGGAAAAGAGTATTAGATTACTCCGTTTATTTGAGTGGTTATAAGGTAGTTAAGGGAAACTTTGGAGAGAATGTATCATGTGGAATTGAGTTAGTTTAATAATTATAGCGAAGGGATTCGCTATTTAGTACTACCAAAGGGAAGTAGTACGTGTGGCTTTATGGTATGTGTGGTAGGTGTGGTAGGTGTGGAAATGAAAAATGAATCATCATGTGGTATGTGTGGTAGGTGTGGTATGTGTGATAACGAAAAAACGAATCATCATGTGGTATGTGTGGTATGTGTGGAAATGTGAAGGGTTACAATGTGATCACGGTTTGAAATGTGAAAGGTGACCATGTGGTCACGGTTTGAAATGTGGATGTGACAATATGGTCATAGTGTGAAATGTGAAAGGTGACAATGTGGTCATGGTTTGAAATGTGAAATGTGATAAAGTGGTCACAATGTGAATGGAGTTGTGATGTGGTGATTGTTAAATGAAATAACGTGTGATATGACATGTATGATGGAAATTTACATTATTATTTACTTTGTTATGCTTTAGTACTAATTAGTTGTTTTAGTACTTTATTTACGAGCTTGAATGTTTATTTTTCGAAGTTACGATATAGTGGAATGTGATTGTTTTCTTATGCATAGTACTTGGGAGTATAGAATGGGTAGTAAAGAGCATGATAGGAATTTGGACACATTTTCTGATATGGAATTCGGTCCATAGAAATGCTTGCATCCATCTTATTCTCACTAGCATTGTTATGCTAATGTTGCTACACTTTAACTTTTTCTGGTAATACTCGTGGGAGAGGACGAGGTCGTGGAGGTAATGTTGCTTGATCACGAGTGGATGGCTTTTGGGACATGGACCTACATGCATATTTTAGGGCATTTTATGAATGCTAGATAAAACAACACACATGTCGTTAGTCTTAAACTTCTATTTTGTGGCTTATGAGAGCCTACGATTTGTTGTATATATTATCGAGTCTACTTTCTCTGATGATAATAAACTGAAGTACGTACTTCTTTGTTTTTAAATTTCTCTGATTTGGGCCCATGTAAACAGGTTTCGGTAGTCCATATTTTAAACTGCTCCATGCCAAATTTTTATAAAATCTAGTCTTCCGCTGTTTGCTTCTGATTTAAATATTTGAGAAAACTCGAATCTTTACAACTAAAGATGCTGCGAATCTTGCAGCTGCCACTGCCACTACACATAATGGTGCAATTCTGCTACTGCTGTTGGAAATCTCGTTGTTGTAACAAATAAGGCAGATGTTTACGATGTTGCTTCTTTCAAGCTAGTAAGTATCCTCATAGATATCCTCCTAAGCCGGTCCACTCAAAGGATCCACCACAATTCAACGGTCAAGATTACGAACGATGGCATTAGAAAATGATGTTTTTCCTCATCACACTGGGTCTCGCTTATGTGCTAAAGGAATGAAAGCATGAAGTTCATGAAGATTTTCTCACTTACGATGGGAAAATGGAACGAGACCAATGGGAAAACTCAAATTATTTGTGAAGAAATTATATCCTAAATAGTTCAATTGATAGCCTGTTTAAGGTGTATGGGAATTGTATGAGCGCAAAAGCATTATGGGATGCACTTGAACTTAAGTATAGATCAGTTGGTGTAGTGGCTAATAGATTTATTGCAAGGAATGATTTTAAAATAGTTGACGGTAAGTCCATAGTCAACGAAGCTGAGGAGCTACAAGTCAATATAAGTGACTTGCATAGTGAATGAATGAGGATTAGTGAACCCTTCCAAGTGGCAATTATGATTGAGAAATTATCACCTTCTTGGAGTGAGATTAAGAACTATCTTAAACATAAAAGTAAGGAGTGCACGATGGAACACTTAATACTAAAACTCAGAATAGAGGAAGACAACAAAAAGGGTTGGGTATTAATGGAGCCCTAAACCTAAAAATTGTAGGTTCTAAGGAAAATATTGTCGCGGCTTGAAGAAACAAGAATATGTCAACTAAGAAAAAGTATGACCTTGGTCCGAAACATGCAAACAATAAAACGCATCACTGGGAACTGGTACACTTGTGGCAAAGCGGGACATAAAGCTGCAAACTACAGGCATGTAAGAATCCCGGGACCAGAATAGACCCAATAATCGGTTAACAATCAACTAAATCTGACTGTGGATAATGGTGATGACATTTTTCTTATTGCGATGGTCTCTTAAGTGTGCATGACAACGAGTGCTAAGGGATGGTGGATTGATTCTGGTGCTTCTAGGCACGTTAATGGGGATATATCTATATTCTTCAACTACAAAAAAGCTAACGACAATGAGAATTTGGACATGAAAAAATATGTGACTTCTGATGTGATAGGCAAAGGAAACATCCATCTCAAATGGGCTTCTAGGAAGATACTTACCCTGAATGATGTCTACTATGTTCATGATATTAGGAGAAATCTTTCTTTTGAACAAGAATGGCTTCAAACAAGTCTTTGAATCGAACAAGTTTGTATTATCCAAGGACAGGATGTATGTGGGTCGTGGGTATTTTATTGACAACATGTTCAAGCTGAATTTATTGGCCAAAAAGCCAAAGACTATCAATAAAGTTGAAAGTTCTTCTTATATAGTTGAGTTATTTAATATTGGACATTCAAGATTGGGACATGTTAATAATCGATCCATACAAAGAATGATTAGTTAAGGATTAATTCTTAAATTTGAAATTGATAATAGATATAAATGCTAAGTTTGTGTTGAGTTAAAATTCGTAAAGACTCATCCTTCTGTTGAACGAAATAGTTAATTACTTAGGTTAATTCATAATGTTATTTGTGATTTCAGAAATAATCCTTCACGAGGAGGAAAGAAATATATCATCATATTTATAGATGACTTTAGTAAATATTGTCAAGTATTTTACTAAATAGTAAAAATGAAGCTTTCAAAGTCTTTAAGATTAAAAAAGCATAAGTTAAGAATAAACTTGGAAAGAAAATAAAGGTGCTTCGATCAAATAGAGATGGTGAATATGGGTCCACTTATATAATTGATTTTTATGTAGAATCTGGTATAATACATCGACAACAGCACCTTATACACCACAACAAAATGGTATACCTGAAAGAAAAAACCGAATTCTTAAAGACATGATTAATTGTAGGATAAATAGTTTATGTCTACCATAGAACTTGTGGGGGGAACCTTTGCTTACAGCAAACTTTATATTAAAATGAATTCCACAAATGAAGACTAATAAGTCGACTTATGAGTTGTGAAATGGAAAACTCCCTACGTTTAAAATGTTGAAAGTGTGGGGGTGTTTAGCGAAAGTACAAGTTCCTTTACCTAAGAGGACAAAACTTGGATCAACGACAGATGATTGTGTGTTTATAGGTTATGTCTTACATAGTGCAACTTATTCTAGTAGTTAGTTCACAACAGTCTGAAATTAACAATAACACTACAATGGAATCTATGAAGTTGAATTCTTTGAGGATGTGTTTCCATATAAGAAACAAACTGAAACCGAACCTCAACAGGAAACTAATCATGTTCAATCTAAACCCAAAAAAAGTAAAAGAACTAAAACGGCTACTTCATTTGGACCATATTTTCTTACCTTTATGATATAAATTGAATCTCAAACTTATAAAGAGGCAATGTCTACTCTAGATTCTTTGAATTAGAAGGAAGGTATTAATAGTTAAATAAGTTCCATTATGGTATTGGTTGATTTATCACCTGGGAGTAAACCAATTGGTTGCAAATGGATCTTTAAGAAAAATCTCAAAGCTGATGGCTCTATAGATAAATATAAAGCTCGTTTAGTAGCTAAAGGCTATAGACAAAAGGAGGGAATAGATTTCTTTGATACCTATTCTCATGTGACTAGAATCACATCCATTCGTGTGTTGATTGCTATTGCATCTATACATAATTTGGAAATTCATCAAATGGATGTGAAAACTGCATTTCTAAATGGAGACATAGATGAAGAAGTTTACATGGAACAACCAAAAGGGTTTGTTGTAAAAGGATATGAAAATAAAGTTTTTAAACTTGTTAAGTTATTTTATGGCTTAAAGCAAGCACTAAAATAATGGCATGAGAAATTTTATTACACTATGATATCTAATGGATTTAGAATCAATGAGTGTGACAAATGTGTCTATTATAAAGATGTAAATAATGAATGTGTCATTATTTGCTTATATGTGGATGACATGTTAATCATAGGCACCACTAAAGAGATAATAGAAACAACAAAGAAAATATTGAATTCTAATTTTTATATGAAAGACATGGGTCGTGTTGATGTTATTCTAGGAATAAGAACAACTCGAGATTCTAAAAGATATATACTTTCTTAGTAACACTATATAGAAAATGTGTTGAGAGTGTTTGGACATTTTGAATGCAAACCTGTATTTACTCCATTTAAAACTAGTATAAAACTATGTAAGAATACAGGTGATGGTGTATCATCCATAGAATATTCAAGAGTAATTGGAAGTATTATGTACATAATGAATTGTACAAGACAAGATTTAGCCTACTTAGTGAGTAGATTAGCTAGATACACAAGAAATCCAGGTCGTGATCATTGAGATGAACTAGTGAGAGTGTTAAGATATCTCAAATATACGATGGAATATGGATTGCATTATACGCGGTATCCACTTGTACTGGAATGTGACGACCCGACTTGTTTTAAATAATTTTAAAACCAAAACACAATGGAAGTCTTAGTATTTTAAAAAAAAGGCATGGATATGTTTAAAACTTGGACTACCCAAAACCTGTTTACATCTTTCACATCTGAGATTTTAAAAGACAAGAAATTGTAATTCCTGTTGTAAAATTTAAAGGAGTTCATAGTTATAAAAGTTAAGACGAAAAGCTCTTATGATCTTATATACAAATGTACAACCCAAAAGAGGAAACATAAAATAAAATGAGTCCATAGACTTCAAAAGTATATCTAGTCCCTCTCGGCATCATCATCATCATCCAGATCAGACTACACCAGCTCCTATCCCACGACCCCGAGCATTACCTGAAAATTTTTATAATATCATGAGCTAAAAGCGAGGCCAGTGAAAATAAACGAAAAGTAAAGTAATATTGGACTCTAAACCCGCATCCGGACTTGTGTCCAAGAACTTACTTACTCTTTGCTATCCATCCATTCAAAGAGATTTACATCAAGTATTCCATTTTTACTTACCAAATCTCTCAATTAATTAATCAAGGATCTAGCTTCCAAGCATTTAGGAGGATGTGTTTCATAACACACAAAATATTTGTATTTCATTCTCCTTAATACCTTATCCTATACATAAGGTTTACATCGAGTATTACAATCTCCAATTTTGAGATCTTCCAAATAATCGAGAATCTAGTTCTCTCCTATATGTATCATAATAATTTTACAAGGTTCAATACACTTTACATTCTCTACAGCACTCGGCTATACATAATAATTTATTCTTTATGGAAATGTATGATACACATAATGTTTCATTTATTTTTCTATAGCAACTCAGGCTATAAAATAAGGTTTACATTCCTTTATCTTTAATAATTAATGCTAAGATCACTCAGTCTTAACATATTCAAACAAGATAACTCATGATTAATGCCAATAATGTTAGCACACGCAGTCTCAACATTATGCATTAACTCACCCAATACATGTAAAATACACTCGGCCTTTACATTAATATAATCAAAATCATGTTAAACTCACTCAGTCTTAACATATTCAAACAAGATAATTTGCAATTAATGACGATAACGCTAAAGCAACCATTTGGTACTAAAACATAAAGAAACAAGTATAAATATAATTTCTCGCCACACACATCATATCACACGTTGTTTCCACACCATAAGTAATCATACTATGTATGTTACTATGTTCCACACAATATTTCATTTCACACTTACCACATCACAACAAACTTCACATCGTGACCACATTGTCACATTTACCACGCCGCGTATCACAACGCTACACGTACTACACCCCTTTTGTAGTACCAAATAGTGAATCCCATCGATATAAATATTACAACTAACTCAGTTTCGCACTTTCATTATCACTCATTCCACATGTTGTATCGTTTCACATTACCACACATTCCACATGATGTATCGTTTTACATTACCGCACATTCCACATGATGAATCGTTTTACATGACCACACATTCCACATGATGAATCGTTTCACATTACCACACATTCCAGATGATGAATCGTTTTACATGACCACACACTCCACATGATGAATCGTTTCACATTACCACACATTCCAGATGATGAATCGTTTCACATTACCACACATTCCACATGATGAATCGTTTCACATTACCACACATTCCACATGATGAATCCTTACACATTACCACACATTCCACATGATGAATCGCTTTACATTACCACACATTCCATATGATGAATCATTTAACATTACCACACATTCCACATGATGAATCATTTAACATTACCACACATTCCACGTGATGAGTTATTGCACATTACCATGCTCGATACATCTAACATAGAATAGGTAAAAGAAACCGATAAGTACTAAGACAAAATATAAGGACAAGCCTAGATTGAGCTAATCACCACAACTCCTCTTCTCCAAGTATATTATAGTCCAAACTAGTTATGATACTTTCTCTCAAAAGTTTCCTTTAACTCCCTTATAATCACTCAAACAAAAGGGAACAATTCTAACACTTACTCCGATTTCCAGAAACAAGATTCTCATCGAGAATGCAACCTAACTTACAACGATCAACTTACTTTTAACAACACCAATAGTTAATTGATTCTCCGTATGAACTTTCCTTATCTTCCAACTACATCCAATCTTAGATAAACTCTAAAATTATATAAACTTCTTTACCCCAATCAAACATATTCGTCATGCAATCCCGAAACATAAAACTACTTGGCAACCACTTTAAACTCACTTAATTTAATCCTTTCGATTCAAATCTTAATCTCAACTTACTCAGTTTCTAAGTTTACACTATGTTCTATTTATTCTCACCTCAAAATGGTGTGTGACAACAAAATTCCCACGAAACAACAAACGAGCAATCGCACCTACAATTCATCAATCGATTAACATATTATAACTCATAAATAATACAAGAAAAAGTGTGATTTTCGGGTTAATAGTGATTTCGAATGAATAGTGTTTTTCAAAAATCCGAGCTCTAAATCGTCAAATTTCTTGATGGAAATATATGATTTCAACTTCAAAACTCATTTAGAATCAAAAACAAGGAAAAAACAATATAAAAAGTTTTGAAAACTCACTTTTTTAGGGCTTCCCTTAGAGAACGAGAAAGGCCAAAACGCTAGGTTGGATAGGTAGCCCCGTCCTGATCAATCCAACGCAACTGAAATCAAGATGATCCGTCAAGAAACAACAAAAACCCAAAAAAATCTCTTCACATCAATGGAGGCTCACGTCTAGGAGGAGAAGAAAGATGAGGAAAATTGTGATTTTCTACAATTTGGGTCTTTTTAAAGAGAAAGTGAATAGTGAAAAGATATTCAAAGTTTTCAGAAATTATGATTATGTCCCTCATTTTCTTTTAGCTTTTAAAACTAAATTCGAGGCATTTAAACTTACCAAAAGGTGATTAATAATTATTAATTGGCCCGTTAATAATTATTCTGTAACGACCATATTTCCGTCAAATTTTACAATTTCAAAGTCACAGCTGAAGACTTGGTTTTTTAAAAAAAGGTCATGGGTTCGTTTAAAAATCGGTTTATCCAAAACCTGTTTACATTGGCCCAATTCAGAGAAAGCAATAAACATGGAATGCGCATTCCAGATTATGATTAAACTTCTAAAAGAAAGCTTTAAAACCTTAAGACATTTACAATTTTTAAACAAATGCTCTTCCAAGCTCAAAAACACAAAATAAAAAAGGATGATAAATTGTTTACAAGCATTTCAAGAATACTAAACCAAAATGATTTGTGTTCCTATCCATCCATCAGCTCGTAACGTCATATAGCGCCACCTCCTCTACCACGACCCTTGCGACGAGATTTACCTGAAAAATTATAAGTGTAGCAACATTAGCATAAATTGCTAGTGAGAGTAAAATGAAAGCAAGTAATCCTATGAACCAAATTCCATACTGGAAATTGCGTCCAAAGGCCTAAATTTCTCTTTACTACCCATTCCACACTTCAAATTTCCATAAAATCACACAATTGTAATATAATTTCCCATAACTAGACTTTCAATCTCGTAAAGTAATGAAATAGAGAATTAAAGTAAAAGTACTAACTATTAGTAAGTCTTTCTAACAATTCTAATGAATATAAATAAATGTATCTCAAGCTTTCTTTATTACCATACAAGCTTCATCGGAATGTGTTACCGTATGGATCAACATCAACATACTACCACGTACGGTTTTACAATATCACAAGTTATCGTAACGTGTTACCATGTGGATCAACATCAACATACTACCACGTACGGTCATACCATATCACAAGTCATCATCAAGTTCCCTAGTAAGTTAGTTTACTTAAATAAGATCCTACTAAGCTACTAAAGAACATAAACCACTTTGGAATTGCACGAGCTAACTCTCAAGTGCAACTTCTAAGCCACTTTGACTCCCAAACCACTCAAAGTACCTTAACTTCCACTTTCATCTAAAATCTCCAATTTCATCTAAACTCTTCAATTTCATCTTACAAGACTTCCAAACACACTCAATCTTACTTTTCCTTCCAAAATCACTAAATTTCCAAGGTCACTCCACTCAATTCCGAGTCTAAAGTCACCAACCAAAGTATTAACTTATAGAAGTTAGTTTTACCACTTAACCTCGATAAACAATATCGTAATGAAACTTAATTCATAAGATTACTAACTTCCATTCTAAACTCACCTTTGATTTTTAGTCCAGCCTTCCCAAAATATCGAGATCAAATCCACGCGAGTACTCACAATCCTACAAATCAATTACACCTAATAAATATTAATTAACCAAAAATCAAGCAAACGACATCTAAACGCATAAAACGACGAAAAAACCCGAAAATAAGCCCTATGGAGCTCTCGGCTATACAAGGAAAAGAGGGGTTCTGGTTCGATTTTCCGACTTCTATGAATTTTAGAGGCATCTCGGGTTTGTTTCGGGTACTTTGGAGGTTCGTACTATCAATGGGTAACCGTAATTTAGGGTTTTGCACATTAATCGATTTCCGAAAATAGATGAAAACCTCGATTGATAAGTTATAATCGATCCTTGGACCGAGGGCTTTTCAACGCAACTGAAATTACGTCGATCCACCAAGTAACGAAGAAAAGCCAAGAGAGAGAGAGGGAGGAAGAGGACTCTCGGCCCTATGGATGAAGAAGAGAAAAAGATGAGTGAAAAATTGTTGACTAAGGTTGACTAATTAAAGATGAAAATGATAAATAGTAATTTGATATTTTAAGAAATTGTAAAATGACGATTACATCCTTTTAAATAATTTAGCTTATAAAACGAAACCCGAAGATCTTAAATTAAACAAAAGGTGATTAATAATTATTAATTGGCCCGTTAATAATTATTAATACAACAGAAACTAATTTAAAGTGATAAAAGGATTAAAAAGGCTTTTGAACGAAAATAACTACTAAATTCGAAATTACTAAATTTAAACTATCCTTAAATATTTGAATAAAATAAATAAATAAATAAATAAAATTTACCTCAAAAGTAACGGGGCATTACATATTAATACGCCCCTAACTAATTTAAACTAATAAAGCAATTAAAAGCATTTACGGACGAAATAAACTCGTAAATTCTAAGTTATAAATTCTAAATTAATTAAATAAAAAATTATCTCAAAAGTAACGGGACGCTACATGGAAGGATTTAATGATGTTAATTGGATATCTGATAGCTTAGAGACTAAATCAACCAGTTGGTATGTATTTACCTTAGGTGGAGCAGTTGTGTCTTGGAAGTCATATAAACAAACGTGTAATGCATTTTTAGTGGAAACCTAACCTTGTTGATTCATAGCTTTAAATAAAGCTAGTGAAGAAGCAGAATGGCTAATGAATTTTCTAGAAGACATTCCCTTATGGCCAAAAGTGAAAAAACACTTGCCCCACATTGGAAAGATCACAAAACTTGCACCTCCTTATATACCATACACTTTGACAATGGGTTGGGCTCTTTGGGGTTCCATATATTTTTACGAGGATCGAGCACGCACGCAATGGGCTTCAGTCCAAATGGGCACGCCGCTCGTCTTGAAATGACCTGGTACGGTCTCAGGCTTCAGGCTAAGATTATTTAATTTCTTTTAAATTCAGTTTTGAAAACTGTAATAGGCGAGGTATTAAGCTTTAGCCGTTTTCGACGACGACGAACAGTAACATTGAAGTTCTAACCGTTTCCCTCTATCGACAGTCATTTTCGGTGAACTGTCGATTTTTGAGTTACATATTCGTCTCTCTATAAATATAGACGAATTCTTCATTCCAAATTACAAAAACAATTTCTGAGTTTCCTCCTTTCTCTTTCGTTTTTCTTTTCTTTCTTTCATTCTTGTTTAGTCATAACTTTGAAAGTGTTCTAGAGGGGTTCTATCAAATTCTTGAGCTTCGGTTGTTGTACTCAAGAAATGCTACATCGAAACCTTGTCGAATCGAATTCTTGTTGAACCACAAACAACCTTAGCAGGGGTAATATTGACTTCAGGACAACGACTTGACCGTGCTTTGAAGCATCCTTACAGGTGACATTGTCCTTCGTTTTCGTTCAATTATATTCTTGTTATTATTGATCCGTTTGTTTTCTGAATCGGCTTCATATCAATAAAATTTGGTTATTGTTCGGTCCAACACTAATTTTCTCGCTTAAAAATAAGTTTTAAAAATAATATCTAAATGCTTTAAAATGACAATATTGTTAAACATTTTATATATGTAGGAAATAAAAATTTATTTACATATTTTCACTATACTACCCTATAATTTATTGATCTGTTTAGTATGTATTTCTTTTGTCTGATGTTAGTTTCATTAAGTGTAATAGATTATATATTTTATCGCCATAAAATAAACTCTATTAACTATTGATTTGAAACTATCATCTTCAACCACCTTTCATTTACTAACGACTTAGTAATTACGCGAATCTAGAGTTTAGTTAGTAAAAACTCATTTTACTTATACTTAACTTATCTGATGTTGAATTCGCAAAGGTCTTTTGCCGAATTCTTACATGGAAGTAAATTCATGTTCAAATTTGAGCCCGTGCAACTCATAAAATCTCCCATTTTATCTATGTGCACTAACATACTATTTGTAAATTTTATTTTAGTCACATTGGTTCTAGGATTCTCAAAATTCTTAAGCTCCCACTACAAAGTAATTCTCTTTTACTTTCATTTGTTTAATGATTACAATTCTATACTTCTTATTATTTCCAAAAATAATGTATAAGTATAAGTGACCCTTTTCAACTCAACTATTGAAAATTCATGTCATTTTTATTTCACTTATTTTGAACTTTATTCATTGATTTTGAAGTCAATGAGTTTCACTTGGACTTCTAAAATCCGTTTGGTTAGTGCTATGACGCTCCCACTCAAATAAAGTTCTACAAGTAGTTTAACTATTTAAACTTTTAAATAACTAGTTTTATTGTGAAATAAAATTATTGTAATTCTAGTCTATCTTAAGTATGGTTTAAACCTTTCAGTATCACTAATTTACTGAACTTTTCTTTGATAATTTGTGAATTCAATTATTCACTAATTATTACTTTCCAATTTCTATTTTGTTTATTCCATATCAGTTAGTACTCCTTTAAAACATCCTTTTAAATAACTGAATGTTTGGAATATAAGAAATCGATTTAATGTTTGCTTATCACATAAGTTTTAACATCTAAATGTCCATTTTTAGTGATATTTAAGTCTACTTATCTTTGATAAATCAAAGATGTTTGATTTTACTTATCCCATAAGTTCGTGGATTAATATGGTTATCATCTCAAATTCCTTGAGAACCATCTTTAAGAGATTAATCTCTCTAACTTATTTAAGTAATTTTAGACTTAAGTATTTAAACATTTTTTTAAACCTTTATAACTCATTTAGATATTCCGGAGTTTAGAATTTGGATTTGGAATTTATTTGTTTTATACTAAGTATTTTGAATAACCATCCAATCACACTTTTTAACATTGTAATATAATTGTAAAGGAATATCTACCTAAATAACTCTTATTAAAAATATTCCCAAACTTGGTTCATACGAAATGAGAACCAATAGTTATTACATAATTCAAAATAAAGAACAAATTGATAACTAAACTAAATTAGAAAACTATGGTTTTGGGAAAAATAATATTTTCTTCCCTTTTAGACTATTGTAAAATCGGTTAAAAGGAAATTAGGAAGAAAAAGATTTTTCAATTTCGAAAATTGAAATTAGAAGCTTTTGAATGAACAGCCAAGACGTTTGTATTTATATGCAAAACAGTTTTCCAATCGAATTAGGAAATACTATCAAAATAAATACAATATAAATGCCAAGAATAAAATCAAATTTTATTCCTTATTTATCTTACGTGCCGATTTTATGTGTATAAAATCAATAAGAAAAACTAATTTTTCTTTGTTTAATTTGTCTTTGGTTGAACATTCTTTTATATATTTATTTTAGACAAAATAATTCAACAATTATTTCCTAAAATATTATATATGAGTCGATTTTGGTATTTAATAATTCAAATAATTTGAACCAAAATTCATTGAATTCATTAATTCAATTATAGATTCTTCCTTATTAATAAATCTTATTTATTAGTTCTTCATATTTATTTAAATCAATCATTTAAATAAAATATTATATTCCGATTTTTGTACTTTATTATTAATAATTATTTATTATTTTCTATTTAAATAATCTAAATTATTTAAATTAATAATAAATAGGTTATTTAATATTATCCTTTTAAATAATCGATATTATTTAAAATTAATAATAAATGTTTAATTATTAATTTCCATTTAGGTAAACACATTACCTAAATAATTGATAATTATTTATCAATAATATTTTATTATTAACTACCATTTAAATAAACACATTATTTAAATAATTAATAACAATGACATTAATTTCCATTTAAATAAACTCATTATTTAAATAATTAATATTGTTAGTTTATTCAAGTAAACTACTTTACTTGAATTATTCATTTCCTTTTATAGGATGCATAGTTTTCACTATTTAGTTTATTCTTTCCAAGTATAGTGACTAAAGCAGATGTTATATTACTAAAAATTTAAATAAACTTTATCTTAGTAATCTAACATGCTTTCAACATTCAAATATAAAATTTCAACATATAATTAAATATAATGCATGAATGCGAACATATTAATGAACAGAAAAGCCCTAAAACATGTTACTATGTCACGATATTTTAATGATACCAGTGAAGTGCCGTCGAATGATAGGTCAGTTACCATCATTAAAACGAGATGCCACTCGAACAATTGACAACTCCAGAATAACTCATATTCCTATGTCATTGTTTACCGTGTGTTTGGTCCAGAATTTTGATAACAAACTTTATCAAATTTCTTTTAAGTGTGACCCACTAATTTAGTCTTTTAAATAAAAATTGAAGAGTGTCTACGAAGTGTAGATTCCGTCTTCAACCGTATTTAAAATTCTTTATCCCTTTCGGGAGACCCAACTTGATATTGATTTATACAATAGAACCTTCTTATGGGAATGAACACCTGCAGCAGTGTTACAGAGGCCATGTATAAATTTCACATTTCGGCCCATTAGTGGAGACCATAGAGGATACATTGACATGTTTCCTTCTCCCACTTAATATTTTAAGTTAGGGTTTCATAACTTAGACTAATTCAGGCTAATTCATTAATCCAAGTTTTAATTAACCTAAGCAACTTTAACTCTTAAATTGGTTAGATTAATTTTATAAATGTGATTGTTCAAGTTTTCCTAATTAAAACTAATCACATTATGAGCCGTCTTAATAATTTTGATTTATTAATTTGAACTTTTCTCCCATATCGCTCCCAGTTAGAGGCGCTCCTTGTTAGGGGAATTTTATGAAACCTCATCGCTTGGGCAGTGCTTTCTCGCCAGAGATCCGTTCAATTTAATTAATCTCAATTATTAATTTTTTTAATTAACCCTTAATTAAAAGTTTCTATTTGTTTACCTTATATGGATTTTTGCCCAATTGTTTAAACAATAATTCCATATTACAAATAATTCATTTAGTTTATATTCAACTTTTAAACTAGATTTAACTTTTGAATTTTAACTAAATAAGCATGCTTTTAATCCTAAAATAATTTAGAATAAAATACATAATTTTTCGATAATAACATTTTATAAAATAAAATTATGGCATGCTTCACATACATTAACATATAATAACACATATTATATCATGATCATGTATGTATAATTAATTAAAATCATACAACCTATGGTGGGATTTTCTACATAACATACTCTTATGCATGAACATTATTTAAAACAATTATATCATACATATAAACAATTTAAATAATAAATAGCTAAATTGACCGGTATTCTTGGCACTATTTCTAAAACGGAAAAATTAAATTACAACTTAATTTAAATCTTCCATTGTAGAACTTGAGGCTTGTAACGTCCCGTTATTTTGTGATAAAAAAAAACTTTTATTTATTTTATTTTAATTTGAGTAATTAAAATTCATTTATTTATTATTAAATTAGAATTTAGTAATTTATTTCATTTTAATTCATTTTAATGGCTTTATTTATTTAAATACGTTTTAATGGTATTAATAATTATTAACGGGCCAATTAATAATTATTAATCACCATTGGGATAGTTCGAGATGTTCGGGATTCGTTTTAAGCCAAAAGTCAAAAAAGGGCAAAGTTGTAATTACCCAATTTGCAAAATATCTAAAATTACTATTGGCCTTCTTCTTTAAATGAGCTCTTTGACTCAAAAGTTGACCAAACTCATTCATTTTTCCTCCCCTCCAAGCCGTGAGCTTCAAAGGCCAAAGAAAGAAATTTTGATTTCGTTCGTTTCTTGCCCGATCGACGTGATTCCGGGTCCATTGGAAAGGTATCGATCCTACGATCCTTTTCCACCTAGCCATCGTCCGTTTCTCTCGAGATCCGAGGAGTTCTCAGGAAGAATCTCTTCAAACCCTAAGCTCCAAATAGTGTTTTAATGGAGTTTTACTTGTTTTCTTTCGATTTCTTGCCGTGAAACTCGGTGTTTGTCAATTCGGGAGTAGTTTTAAGTGTTTTTGGAAACTATTCCATAACCCTAAAACCGAGTTTCAGTCGAAACCCTTTCCGTTTGAAATTTACCCTTTTGGGTTTGATTTTGGGTTAGAAATTAATGAATGAATGTTTATTTAAATTCAATTCGGGAAAGGGAGTAATGTTCAAAAACCCTATTCATCGATACCCATTGAAATCGGGATTATCGAATTTGCTTAAAACCAACTCAAAACGTATTTAAATTGCCCAAAAGCCGAAAAACCAAACCCGAGACCTCATTTTGATGAGAGGGCCAAGAGCCTCTTATGGGGGGGTTTGTTGAGTTTTTCGTCGTTTTGTATGTTTGGTCGTTGTTTAATCGTTGGTTGGTATTTTATTAATTTTCGGGATATTAATCCTTTTGTAGGTGTTTTTGAACCGTTTGTTTGATTGCTCTACCGAACTTAGGAGCAAGGTCATCTTTTAATTAAGGTGAGAATGATTAGAATTTAAAGTAACTATAGAAAGCAAACAAGTACGATGATTTGTAGAATCGGAAACTAAGATTAGAATCCAACCTAAGGTTAGAGGATGTGAGATAGTGCCTTAGGATTTGAAGTTAATCCTTTAGGCGAGAAACTTAGGATTTCTCTTTGAGAACCTCGAATCTTAGAAGATTCTAAGATAGATTAGTTTTGGAAGTTTAGAATCCTTGAAGGTTAGGTTAATCGTTATGTTTTGACCTTTACTTTTATTATTGTTAGCGGAGTTCGATCGATATATCGTTCATCCGGGATTCTATCTATTTTATTTATGTCCTTTACTTTATGTCTTTACTTTTGCTCATTTACTTTATGCATATTTCGGTTGCTTTATCATTTACATTTACTTTATTTACTTTTGCAAGCATATGCAACCATATGCATAACATCTCATATTATTGAAAAGAGAAAAATGAGAAAGAAAGGTGGATGACATGAGACCCCCACACTTTTTCCATGCATAAGTATTGGTGGATGACATGAGACCCCCACAATACTTCATGCATAAGTTTTGGTGGATGACATGAGACCCCCACACTACTTCATACATAAGGATAAGGGTGGATAGTATGTAAAAATCCACATTACCTTCATTTCATGCATAAATGGCGAATGCGTATCCTACGGGATGTACTCATTACTTTTATGCTTATGATAGATGAGAAAGAGAATCGAGATGTTATATGTTTAACAAAGTTTATTCGCTTTACTTTATTATCATAACAAGTTAATGTTTGAGAATTGACTACAAGTGTAGTAATGTCATACTTTGGATTTTATGGAATAGAATCACCTACCAGTTTGGATGACTTTAGGAGTGTTTTGTGTCGTTTAATTGGACACAAATCGAAATGCGAGTTTGAGGTCTATCTTTACTTTTTATGCTATTTATTCTCACTGGGCTTAGTTTGTTAGCTCATGATATTACAACCAATTTCAGGTAATGCCTTGGCTAGAGGTCGAGGAGGAGGAGGTGGTCTCCGCGTGATCGAGGGATGCCGACCTCGAGATGGACTAATGGTTTTTGTAAAGTTTATGTCTTATTTTGATGAACTTTAAGGAATTGTATTTTGTATTTGGCTCCTAAGAGCCTAATATTGATGTTTTATGATATTATATGTTTGAACTCCTGATTTGGACTTAAAGTCCATGAGATTTGATTAGAATTGAAAATTAGGTTGTAAACAGGTTTTCGGCATGCCAATTTTCAAACAAAACCACGCCAATTTTTCGTAAATTAAAAGACTTCCGCTATTTTCTCTGAATTTAATTTATTTAAAAGTGACGGGTCGTCACAAGGCTTCAACTTTCTCTCTCCTCCATGGTGTAGGTGTGGGAATGAGTATTTATGGGGCAAATATTATCTCCTTAATATTTCCATAAATACTTGTTTTAAAATAATTATCTTTTAATTAAATGGAACAAATAAAGAAAATATTTTCCATGTAATCTTATAACAATTTCTAAATTCATAATTTAAGATAGGGATATAATCTTTAAAAAGATTTTATCCTTATCTTAAATATTTAAATTTTTAAATTGAGATAACAAGATAATTATGATAAAATATCTTACCATATCTTTACCTTTTCTCATCCTTATCTCTTTCTTGGGCGTGGACATCATGGATTTTGGTTGAAAAATTTCTTTCTTCCTCCCCTTTGGTGTAGCCGATTTTTGCCTCCTTTGATATGGGAAAATTACAACTTTTTCCTATACCCTAAAATTAGGGTTTACAAATTTTCTACTAAAATTTAAAATTCTAAGTGCCTCAAGAATACCTAAACAGTCAATTAGGAAACCTCCACAATTTATATAGCACAATTTATATAAACATACATAAAACGATTTGTGACGACCCGTTCCCGGTAAGTAATATTTAAATAAATAATTTATTTATTTAAATAGGTGGGATTGTTTTATTATGTTTGAAGAGGAGGTGGTGATTATAATTTTAATTCTTTTTACAGGAATTAAATAAAGGACATTATCTCTTCTTTTAAAAAAGAAAAAAAAGAAAAGAAGGTTGGTTTTAACGTGGATGGGAGGGAGGGAAGAAAGAGAAGGGGGTTTTTGCATCTGAGATCCAGAACGTACAGAGAAAAAGGAAAATGTAGGGTTCCTTCTCTTCTTCATCATCTTCTTCCTTCTTGCTTCTTTTTCTAAAGGATTTTAGGGTTTTGATCAATTGATCTCCCCTTGTGAATTACGTAAAGCTCCATAGCTTTGCTTTTGGTGAAAGTGAGGTGGAGATTGGAGAAGTCATCTTTGGAAATTGAGACCAAGGTATTGGAATTCTATCCTTTAAATTTCTGATTTTTGTTTTGAATGTGATGAAAACCACCAATTTCACTTAATCTCAATCTCCTTCTTCAATTTTCCCAATTCCATTCAAACCCTAGAAACCCTAATCTTTGATTCATGAAAAACCCATTCACCCTATCATGCAATTTGCCAAAAAAAATTGATCAATACTAGAACCAAAAGAGACCGCCGCCGCCGTAGCCCAGCTGGCCGGCGGCAATGCAGCCCCTTTTAGGGGGGTTGCTTTGCGTTTTTTGTGCCGTTTCTCGGCTCTGTTTCGACCCCCTTTTTGGTATTTTATGTTTAGGTAATTTTTAGAAAGGGTTTTGATTGTTGTTGGGTAGGTGCTTGAACCTTTGGAAAAGGAAGACCAACTTGTGATTGAATTACTTTTAGCTTTAAGGTGAGAATTTAGTTAATCTTTGATCAAGGTCAAGTTTAATTTTCTTTTTCTTTATAAGCATGTATTGTTTCTGGTTTGTGTGTTCAGAGTAATTTGGGTGTTGATTGTAAGCATGAATTTAATAATCGTATGTTTGTGAATTGGAGTTAAGGATATGAGAATTAAATGGCATGCATGCTTTTGGATGATATTATTTGTTGATACAATGGGACTTTCTTGTTGAATGATTTTTAAGGTGATAATTATATGATTTCTAGTCACTTTTTGGATGTTTTAAGACTTCGAAAAGCTTCTGGATTTGATGATATTGTAGAAGGATCAATAGAGCCTTAGGTGGAATTTTGTCCAGTCGAAGACCTTTTCATGGGAGTTTAGGTGGGGGATTATTTTTGGATGATTATTGAGTGTGTCTAGGTGATTTAGGGGCTGTTTAGAGGCCTTAAAAGCTGCTGGAAAATTTTATAAAATTTCCTTATCAGTTGTCGCTGAAAAAGAAGCAAAACCGTACTAGTTAAGCTAGTTTAGCTTTTTAGGGTGGGTTTTCTTCTGGGGATCATCTTGTGAGTTAGAGATATGATTTTAGGCATTTTTAGACCCTTTAAATGCTGTAATTACATTGATTTTCCAGAATTTGGAATTTTTGAGATTTAGCCTATTTAAAGTCAGTTTTAGTAGGAAACAGGTTTTCTGAGTTAGAAACTGGGCCTAGGCTTTGTCAAGCATTCTGGTAGTGATGCTTTCTTAAGAATCACATTATTCGATGCCTTAGATAATGTGGTTGTAGGTTCGCATTAAGTAGGGTCATACTTAATGAAGAATAAACCGTTAAGGGGTGAATTAGAGTTGTGCACAACTTAATTACACTTAACGGGGTAGGTTCATTCCATTTGATCAATGGGAGAGAATAAACTTGTAGGTTCGCTTGTGAGTCTTGCAAACTCATAAGAAGAATAACTCAAAAGTCGAATTGTGGTGACACAGGTTCAATACTTTGAGTGTGCGGCTCACTTTAATTGCGAGTAAAGTGGAGCTAAGGCATTGGGTGATAAAATTTAAAAGAATGGGATCTTCTCTAGAGTTGAGATTATGCCTTGGAAGTTGAGAGTGATTGGAAGTTGTGAGGACGATTACGGACTTAAGGAATTTAGAAAGTTTCTCATGGCATTGCTCTTAAATTAACTTTATTCTCATTGGGCGTAGCCTCATGATGCTACAATTTTTTTTTCAGGTAATAAAAAGAAGAAAACTGGCAAATGATGGGGTCGTGGATGGTGACTGGTTGGGCTTGGATTTACAAGCCGGCAATATTGTTTCTTTCTTATTCTAGTTGGATATTGGGATTTTTAACGATTCTTAGTTCTTATATTTCATGTTTTACTTGAATTTGGATTTTTCTTTGATTTTGTTCAAGTTGTTACAATAAGTTTTCGTTTTAAAACGAGCTCACTCAAACTCTGTTGAAATGTTTTGTTTATTTTGAGAATTTTAAGTTTGAATAGAAGTGAAGAACTGTTTCATTTTGTTTAAATAAGAAAGATTTGTTTTTGACTTGATATTTATATTTATTTCCGCTGGGTAATTGTTTATTTCTATGTTTTGGAATGTTGGGTTGTTACAGTTGGTATCAGAGCCCTTATGGTTCTGAAGACCGTAAATCCAAACCAACCATCACTCCACGAACCCGTCGGTGCCAGGTATTTTTTTTTATTATTTTAGCTATGCATTAAATGAGAAATGATATAAGTTGCCTTAAGTCGTTAGATAAGATATAACTGCTATACGTTGTTGTTATGTCTTATTCTTTTGTTTGTGTGGTTTCAGTATGCCTCCAGTCAATGCACGTGGAAATGCTAGAGGACGCGGTCGAGGCCGTGGTCACCGAGGCAGAGACCTAGGCCGAGGTTTGGGCCGTGGGGACAATCTCATGTATGATAGTGACGCTGAGTCGAGTAATGAGGTGAACTCATATGCGACTCCTGCAACAGCTGTATATGAGGAGGCATTGGAAAACCAGCCACCAGTTGCACCTGTACCACCAGTTGTACCTGTGCCACCAGTTGCACCTGTTGCACCTGCCCCGCTTGTTGTACCAGTTGCGCCCGCACCCCCCGCTGTTCAGGGTGTGTTTGTTCCTCAGGAAGAGTATGAGATGATGTAGAGGGCATTAGGCAGGTCGGGAGGCACTACTGAACATGCCCGGTTTCGAATGAATATAGGAAGTACCGCGTCGAAGGAATTTGATGGAAAGTCTACTCGATCCTGATGAGGCTGAAAAGTGGATTTCTCGAGTGGAGCAGGCCTTGGAATTCATCAACTTCCCTAATCACTTGAAAGTGCATTGTAGTACTTTCGAGCTTTTGGATGATGCCCTTTACTGGTGGAGGACCGCTAAGAAGACCCTTGGTCAGGATGTGACTTGGGAACAGTTTCATGAAGTGTTTTGTAATAAGTACTTTTCTGAGCGTGTCAGAAGTGATAAAGAGGTAGAGTTTCTGGCCTTAAAACAGAATAGCATGTCAGTACTGGATTTTGAGAGAGAATTTGATAGATTGGCGAAGTTTGCTGAGTATCAGGTTGCTACACCTGAGTTGAGATTGAAGAGATTCATGATGGCACTGGATGATGACCTGAGCCAACTGATTATGCCTTCGACTTGAAAAAGGCAATTGCTCTTGATCCAAAAAGTAAGGGCAAAGCTGTTGTGAAAGAAGCTGGGGAGCCAGTTGTGGGGCAGAAAAGGAAGTCTGAGGTTGAGTCAAGTCAGAAACAGACTAACCAGGGTACAAGTAAGAATCAGTTTCAGCAGAACAGGCAGTCTAGTAAGTTTCAGCAAAACCGACAGTTTCAGAGGAGTAATCAACAAGGGCAGAAACCAGAATGTAAGAATTGCAGGCAACGACATTGGGGTAACTGTACTTTGCCTCGCAGATGCTTTATTTGTCAGCATGAGGGTCACATCTCCACATAATGCAAAAAGAGGCAGGATAAAACGGTTGAGCAGAATCAGCCTAGACAGAATGTGCAGTAAGGTAGGCTGTTTGCTACTAATAAGGCAGAGGCTGAGGCAGCAGACAATGTGGTAACAGGTACATTATCTCTTTTGGGTCATAGTGTTTTTGTTTTGTTTGATTCTAGAGGGAGTCATTCGTTCATATTTGCTACTTTTGTTGAGCATGCTCGTATAGTCACTTTGCCATTAGAGTATGTACTATCTGTTTCTACTCCGATTGGTTTGACTGTGAATGTGAATAGGAAAGTAGAAACTGATGATTTGTGCATATTAGGAGAGCATGTGCCTGTTTCTTTGACTGTTTTGCCTATGGATGGCTTTGATTTGATACTTGGTATGCATTGGTTAAAAGCCAACTTTGATGTGATAGACTGTCATAGGAAGGAAGTAAAGTTTAAGGGTCCTAGTGGAACTGAGTTAAATTTTAGAGGATCTAATAGAAAGGTTGCACCTGTAGCCATTCTGTTTTGCAAGCTCAGAAATTGATAGAGGAAGGGGCTTGGGCATACTTAGCTAATGTGGTAGACACCACTATGAAAGACATCTGTATTGAGTCTATGCCTGTAGGGAGGGAGTTTATGGATGTTTTCCCGGATGAATTACCTGGTTTACCTCCCGTTAGGCAGTTAGACTTTCAGATCGATGTTTTGCCTAACACTGCTCCATTGTCAAAAACACCCTATAGGATGGCCCCAGCTGAGTTGAAAGAGTTGAAAACTCAGTTACAGGAGTTATTAGACTTGGGTTTTATCCACCCTAGTGTGTCACCTTGGGGAGCCCCAGTATTGTTTGTTAAAAAGAAAGATGGTATGATGAGACTGTGTATAGATTACCGTGAGTTAAATAAGGTGACCATCAAGAACAAGTATCCTTTGCCTAGGATAGAGGATCTGTTTGACCAGCTTAAGGGTGCAACAGTATTCTCAAAGATTGACCTTCGATCAGGTTATCATCAATTGAGGATAAGGAATGAGGATATACCAAAGACAGCTTTTCAAACTAGATATGGTCATTTCGAGTTCGTTGTGATGTCTTTTGGGTTGACTAATGCTCCCGCTGCCTTTATGGATCTAATGCACACAGTTTTTCAGAAGTATTTGGATACCTTCGTGATAGTATTCATAGACGATATCCTAGTGTATTCCAAGACTAGGGAGGTACATGATGAGCATCTGAGGATTATATTAGCCACTTTTAGATCTAAGAAACTTTATGCCAAGTTCAGTAAGTGTGAGTTCTGGTTGGATAAAGTTTCCTTTTTGGGACATGTTGTGTCGAGTAGTGGAGTATCAGTAGATCCTTCTAAGATTGAAGCTATTAGTAGTTGGCCCCGACCTACCAGTGTGACTGAGATTCGAAGTTTCCTAGGTTTAGCCGGTTATTACCGAAGGTTTGTGCAAGACTTTACAAGGATTGCCTCACCTATGACCAAGCTAACCAGGAAAGGTGTGCCTTATGTTTGGGATGATGAATGTGAGCAGAGTTTCGAGGAACTTAAGAAGAGGTTAGTTTCAGCTCCAGTTTTGATAACTCCAGATGATTCTTGGGGTTTAACTATTTATAGTGATGCCTCGAAGAAAGGGTTGGGTTGTGTGTTAATGCAACATGGTAAAGTAGTAGCCTATGCTTCTAGACAGCTTAAGGAGCATGAGAAGAAATACCCTACCCATGATTTGGAGTTAGCTGCTGTGATTCATGCTCTAAAGATATGGAGACATTATCTCTATGGAAAGAAGATCCTTATCTTTACTTATCACAAAAGCTTAAAGTATTTCTTTACTCAGAAGGAGTTAAACATGAGACAGCGTAGATGGCTAGAGTTAGTCAAAGACTACGATTGTGACATCCAGTACCACCCAGGTAAAGCCAATGTAGTGGCTGATGCCTTGAGTAGGAAGTCAGCTCATAGTGCAGTTTTGCTTGTGAGACATCCGAGACTTCAGTAGGAGATGGATAGAGCTGAGATTGAGGTACTTACTTCTGAGATGACTGTTAGCATGGCCAGGTTGACTGTGACACCTTTGTTGAGACAGAGGATTATTGAGGCACAGAAAACTGATAGTAGTCTTCGCGGTTATGTACTTGATGTTGAGACTGGGTTGTAACGTCTCGTTATTTTTTTTTTTTTTTTTTTTTTTGGAGTCAAAATTTTTTTTATTTAATATTTAATTTATTTATTCATTTACTTTAATCAAAGTATTTAGTTTAATTTTAGAATTAGTAATTCAGAATTTAGTAGTTAATTTCGTTCGAAAGCTTTTTAATCGTTTTATTAGCTTAAATTAGATTTGGACGTATTAAAAATTATTAGCGGGCCCACTATTGATTGTTAAATACTTTTAAGATAGATTAGAAGTAGTTAAGTTGAATTGGGATTAGAAACGTGAAATAACGAGCACCCGGAACAAGTTTTCTTAAGAAAATAAGAGGAGGGGCAATATGGTCTTTTACCAAAATATCTTTATATATATCTAATACATAATTTGCAAGGATAAAGATAAAAAAAAAAAAAAGAGAAGTGAAAAAAGGAGGCCAAACCCGTAGCTAGAGAGGAGGAAAAGAGAAAAGAAAGAAATTGTCGCCCCGGCTTCGTTTCTCGACCGTTTTCATCGTGCCTTAGCTCGTTGGAAATCTCTCGAGATGATCTTTCTACCCATCCCATCAATCAAGCCAATCCATTAAAGATCCAGGAGATACAAGGTGAGGAAGAAATGGGTTTTTGTGTTTTCTTTATTTCCAATCTTGTATGTAAGCCTTGATTCGTTTTTCCCGGGTGTTGTTTGTGAATTCTAGTTAGGAAAAATCACTTTGGATGAGGTTGTTGTCTTGGACCTAAACCCTTGTTGATTGGAAAACCCGTTCCATTTGTTTTCTCTCACATGGTGATGGTTGGGGTGTTTAGTTTGTTATTGTTTTGTATTTTACTTAATTTTTCGGGAATCAAGTATTGTGTAAAACCTTAAATCACAGTTACCCATTGATATATCGACTTACAAAGTGTTTGAAACCAACCCGAAACGCCTCTAAAATGCCTAAAAGCCGAAAAACGGAACTCGAGCCCTTTTTATCCTTGTATGGCCGAGAGCCTCATAGGGGGAAATTCCAGGTTTTTCGTTGTTTTATGCACTTAGATGTCGTTTTCTTGATTTTCAGATAATTAATGATTGTTAGGTGTAATTGATTTGTAGGATTGTGACTGCTCGTGTGGTTTTCGACCTCGACAGTTTGGAAGTTCGGTTTCAATTCCAAGGTGAGTTTAAAATGGAAGTTAGTAATTTTATGAATTATGTTTCATTACGATATTGTTTATCGAGGTTAAGAGGGGAACTAACTTCCGGAAGTTATACTTGGTTGGTGATTTTAAACTCGGATGTGAGTGGAGTGGCTTTGGTGTTCTTGTGAATTTGGAAGTAAAAGAGGAGTTATGAGTGATTTGGAAGTCTAGTAAGATGAATTGAAGAGTTTAGATAAATTGAAGAGTTTAGATGAAAGTGAAAGTTTAAGGTACTTTGAGAAGTTTAGATCAAAGTAGCGTAGATGTTATTCTCAAAAGTATGAAAGGTTATAAAGATTCTGAGACAAAGTTGGGAATTGAATTTACTTTAGGTAGTTTTGACCAAAGTAAAGCAAAGGAAATGTTTGGAAGTTAACTCATGGTTTATGGTAATGGTTCGGAAAGTATTCTTGTGATTTGAGGTGATTTATTGTCATTCGTGACATGATGATGTTAAACCTCGTTTTGTTTATTGGGAGTTATAAGACTTTGTGGAATTATGGCATCAGTGATGATAATGGTTAATGTTTTATGAACTTATTACCTTGTGTGAGTAATAAGGATTGTATTATATTATGGTAATAATGTGGAGTATGAAAGTTCATATGATAATAAGGAATGATGTTAATTATGTTAGTACTCGAAAGTATGGAATCATGATGATAGTACGATTGATGTACTCAGGACTTTTGGTAAGAGGCAACACTTTAAGTACAAAAGATAAGCATATCATTGAGTGTAATTGTAGTGTGATTGTATTGTTTGTTAGTTGTTTGTGTTGTGATGCTCAAGTAATGAACCGATTTATAGATACTATGATTTGTGATATAGCACTATACACGCTGTGGTAAGGTTGGCATTCGAAGATTTGAGCGTGTATGGATGCGTTATTATTGTTATCATTATTATAGCACTATACACGCTGTGGTAAGGTTGGCATTCGAAGATTTGAGCGTGTATGGATGCGTAATTATTGTTATCATTATTATAGCACTATACACGCTGTGGTAAGGTTGGCATACAAAGATTTGAGCGTGTATGGATGCGTAATTATTGTTATCATTATTATAGCACTATACACGCCGTGGTAAGGTTGGAATTCGAAGATTTGAGCGTGTATGGATGCGTTATTATTGTTATCATTATTATAGCACTATACACGCTGTGGTAAGGTTGGCATTCGAAGATTTGAGCGTGTATGGATGCGTTATTATTGTTATCATTATTATAGCACTATACACGCTGTGGTAAGGTTGGCATTCGAAGATTTGAGCGTGTATGGATGCGTTATTATTGTTATCATTATTATAGCACTATACACGCTGTGGTAAGGTTGGCATTCGAAGATTTGAGCGTGTATGGATGCGTTATTATTGTTATCATTATTATAGCACTATACACGCTTTGGTAAGGTTGGCATTCGAAGATTTGAGCGTGTATGGATGCGTTATTATTGTTATCATTATTATAGTACTACACATGCGATGAGATGTGTTATGGCACGTGATAGTATGTGATACGCTCCATACGGTATCATGGTGCGACGATATGTGTTATGGCACGTGATAGTATGTGATACACTCCATACGGTATCATGGTCCAATGTTATGTGATACGGCACATGATAGTATGTGATACGCTCCATACGGTATCATGGTGCGAGGATATGTGTTATGGCACGTGATAGTATGTGATACGCTCCATACGGTATCATGGTGCGAGGATATGTGTTATGGCACGTGATAGTATGTGATACGCTCCATACGGTATCATGGTGCTAGGATATGTGATATGGCTCGTGATAGTATGTGATACACTCCATACGGTATCATGGTGCGATGATATGTGTTATGGCACCTGATAGTATGTGATACGCTCCATACGGTATCATGGTGCGATGATTTGTTATATGGTGAAATTCCTTATATCTATATGGTGAAATTCCTGATATCTATATGGTGAAATTCCTGAGACCTATATGGTGAAATTCCTGATATCTATATGGTGAAATTCCTGATACCTATATGGTGAAATTCCTGATATCCGATGTGATGAGAGTTACGATGGTTTGTGATATGGTACATGATGGTATGTTGACTTCGGTCCATACGGTATTATGATACGATGAAAGATAGTTAGTAATGCAATTACATAATCTTTAGACTTGTATAGTAAGACTTAGTAATAACAGGTACTTTTACTTTAAGTCTTGATATTGTTACTTTTAGAAAGTATATGATGTATGTTGATTATAATTGGACTTTGGAAGTGTAGAATGGTTAGCAAAGAGAAAGTTAGGCCTTTGGACACAATTTCTGGTATGGAATTTAGTCCATGGGATTACCTGGCTTTCATTTTATTCTCACTAGCATTTTTATGCTAATGTTGCTACTTTTACATTTTTTTCAGGTACTTCTTGACATAGTAGTTGTGGTAGAGGAGGTGGTCTTGTTTGACTTCTCGAGGCAATGAAAGGACAAGAACAGGAACACTTTTGAATAGAATTCTTGGAATGCTTTGTTTATACCTTCTACTTTTCATATTTTGTGATTTTGAGCTCGGTAGAGAAATTGTCTAAAATTGTAAATGTCTTATGGTTTTAAAGTTCTTTTCGAAGTTACTTTTAAGCTGGAATGCGCATTCCACAATTTTTATTGCTTTCCCTGAATTGGGTCATTGTAAACAGGTTTTGGTTTATCCGAGTTTTAAACGAACCCATGCCGATTTTCTTTAAAACCAAGTCTTCCGCTGTGCATTTGAATTTAAAGGATTTTACGGTATCGGGTCGTTACATGGGTTGCCTGGGTACTTTGCATATGCTTCAGATGGTGGATTGACTTATAAGGGTCGTTTGTGTGTAAGTGATGTTGAGGGTTTGAAAGGGGAAGTATTGACAAAAACGCATAGTTCGATGTTTTCAGTACATCCTGGTAGCACCAAAATGTATAATGGCCTTAAAATGCATTATTGGTGGCCTCGAATGAAAAAGGATGTGACGGAGTTTGTTAGTAGGTGCCTAATATGCCAACAGGTGAAAGCCTTGAGAAAATGTCCATATGGTCACTTAAAACCATTAAGTGTACCAGAATGGAAATGGGAAGACATAGCCATGGATTTTGTGTGTGGTTTGCCAAGAACACAAAAAGGCTATACAGTGATATGGGTCATTGTTGATAGATTGACCAAGTTTGCTCACTTTTTACCAGGGAAATCGACTTACTCAGTAGAGAATTGGGCAAAGTTGTATTTGAAGGAAATTGTGAGACTTCATGGGGTGCCAGTGACTATTGTGTCTGATCGGGACACCAGATTTGTGTCCAAGTTTTGGAAGAGTCTTCATAGTGCCATGGGTACTAAGCTACTTTTTAGTACAACTTTTCATCCTCAGACTGATGGACAGACTGAGAGGGTGAACCAGATATTGGAGGATATGCTCCGAGCCTGTGTATTGGATTTTGGTGGTAGTTGGGATGAGCAGTTATACTTGGTAGAGTTTTCTTACAACAATAGTTTCCAAGTGTAACGACCCACTTTCCGTTAAGTTCTTTAAATTCAAATGCACAGCGGAAGACTAGATTTTTAAAGAAAAACGGCGTGGGTTCGTTTAAAAATCGAATAACCAAAACCTGTTTTACAACCCAAATTCCAGAAAAAGCGATAAATTCGGAAATGTGCATTTCAAAAGATATTTAAATCATACAACATAGACATATTTAACACAAATACCCTTTCGGGCTCAAAAAGACATAAGTATGTAAAGATGGAATAATTTACAAGCATTTCAATGAATGCTAAACCAAAATGAGTTCTTAATATTGTCCATACACCATCTCGACTAGTCACGCGGCTCCACCTCCTCTACCACGCTTCTAAGCTCGAGGTTTACCTAAAAATTTGTAAGTGTAGCACCATTAGTATAACATGCTAGTGAGAGTAAAACGAAAGCAAGTACTCCTATGAACAAAATCTCATAACCGAAATCGTGTCCAAAGGCCTATAGTGCTCGATACTACCCACATCCACACTTCCAATTTCCATACAATCAATCGATAGTCATATACTACCCGTAATCGTCATTCAATACCATGAGATAGATACTTAAATTAAAATTAACATTCACAACTAAGTCTCATTACACATCTCTAAAGAATAGGTAAAAATAGCATTAACTATCTTTATTACCAAACAAGTTCATCGTAACGTGCTAATGTATGGATCGAAATCAACATACCACGTACGGTCGTACCATATTACCATCATCGCACCATGATACGCATGGATCGGAATCAACATACTATCATGTGTCGTGTCACAAGTTATAGTACCATGGCTACATATGGATCAAAATCACATACTACCATATACTATTTCACAAACCCTCGCACCATGATTACATATGGATCAAAATCTCATACTACCATGTGCCGTAGTGCCATCATCGTAATGTGCTCGTATGGATCCGAATCAACATACCACGTACGGTCGTACCATATTACCATCATCGCACCGTGATTACATATGGATCAAAATCACATACTACCATGTGACGTATCACAAGTTATAGTACCATGGTTACATATGGATCAAAATCACATACTACCATGTACTATTCCACAAATCATCTCACCATGATTACATATGGATCAAAATCACATACTATCACGTGCAGAATCAAAGTGCTCGAAGTTCCCACAAATCATCACACCATGATTACCTATGGATCAAAATCAACATACTACCATGTGTGAATCAATGTGCCCTAGGTCTCCAATAAGTTAGCTAAACTCCAAAGAATTCTACTAAGTTAAAAAGAAACCTAACTAACTAGATTACACAAGTTATCACTCAAGTGCATCTTCTAATTACTTTAACTTCTAAAATCCATTATAGTAACTTTCATTCTCAGTTTCATCTAACATCTCCAAATCACATTACCATACATCCAAACCACTCCGATGTTCCCTATTCATCGAACTATCCATAAATCCAAACTTTCTCCACACACACTTCCAAATTAAAGTCTCCAACCAAAACTTAATCCTAAGAAGTTATCACCCTCTTTACATCGATAAACAATTACATAACGAAACTAAATTCATAAAACCACTAACTTTCACGTTAAACTCACCTTAGCTTGAAGACAAGCTCCGAATAATCTGAGGTTGTAAATTCACGATCAATTCACAATCCGAGAACTCTGTGGATCATGGGTGGCAAGCACGATGGTTGGGTGGAAAGGAATCCTAGACTCGAGGGCTTTTCGATGCAACCAAAATCGAGTCGATCCGCCGAGAAACAAGCAAAACCCAAAGATTTCTTCCCCCCCCCTTGAGAGCCACAGTTTTGGGATGAAAAAGGATGAGAAAAATGAAGACTTTTGGTCAATGATGTGTTTTTAAAGATGAAGGAATAGTGTTTTGGATATTTTTAAGAAATCGGAAATTACGGTTGCATCCTTTTATGACTTTCGAATTCTAAAACGAAACCCGAAGCTCTTAAATTAATCTAAAAATGATTAATAATTATTAATTGGCCTATTAATAATTATTAATGTCACCGAAGCAAATTTAAAAGTATTAAAACGATTAAAAAGGATTTTCGGACGAAAATAGCTATTAAAATCGAAATCACTAATTTTAAACTAACCTTAAATACTTTAATTTAAAATAAATAAATAAAATAAATAAAATAAAATAAATTAAAATAAAAATTTACCCCCAAAAGTAACGGCACGTTACAGACTACCCTCCTTAAAAGACTTTTCGTCCTCGAAAAGTGCACTTACCAAGTAATAAGTAAGGGTACTTATACTGCATTTTGTCCTCACGTTTCCACGTTATCTCCTTCAACACTTGGTTCATTTACAATACTTTGACCAAGTGGATAACTTTTTTTCTCAACACTTTGGTTCGGATGCTAGGATCACAACCAGTGTCTCCTTCTAAGACTAGCTAGCATCCAAAACCACTTAATAGAATATAACGTTCATACACACGACTATAAGGTCTCAGATAATACAAAAGAGTGCTCTAAAACTGACAAGGTACCTGTAACAATAGTACCAGATGCCTCAGCATCCTCTCGAGTTGTGGCAAAGACACGGGCTTGCTGTCGTGTCTGATTGGGAAAAACCTGACTCTGTCCTCGACCCTGACCTTGACCTAAACTCTGACCCTGACCTCCACTCTGTTTTGGTGTCTGTAAACTAGGGCAAAAAGGTCTTATATGTCCGGTCTGTCCACACTGAAAGCACCTCATCACCTTACACTGACCTAGGTGATACCCGGTACAATTTGGACAGTAGGGTAAAGGAGGAGCCTGTCTATGTGGCTGTGTCCCTCGACCTGAAAGGTCGTCCCCAGCCTTCCTCTTCTGAGAAGAGGCCTGTGCCGCAATCTGAAAAGCCTTCTTCTCAGCATCCCCAATATCTAATGCCAAAGCGGCATTCAAAGCATCGACGAAGGTAGTAGGTTGCAAGGCTCGTACCTATCCTCGTAACTCTGCCCTCAAACCCACTATAAACCTTCTCCTCTTACTCTCTAGATCGATAACATGTCTGGTGGCAAACTTTGACAACCTTTCAAACTCTCTCTCATACTCCACCACAGATATATCACCCTGTCTAAGGGTAAGAAACTGAATCTCTAACTGGTCTCGTGTATCCTCGAGATAGTATTTATCAAAAAACTTCTCCCTGAACATCTCCCAACTAACCGGTAAATCAGGACTGAGAGTATGGGATATACCATTCCACCAATAAAGTGCATCATCAACCAAGGAATAGATCCCACAGTGAACCTTCAGCTAATCTTGGCACTTAATGAACCCAAGTACCCTCTCAATCCTGGTAATCCATCTCTCCGCATCAGCCGGATCGGTGGATATACCATCAAACTCAGGAGTGTTATACCTGACATACTCCTTCAGAGTTTTCACAGCATCAGTAACACCAGACTGATCTACCACTAGAGCAGGTGCTCTAACAGGTGGTATAACCTGATCAACATGTCCTCCACCACCTCTTAATAGATCTCTAAAATACTCCTCAGAAATGGTAACACTGCGACCATGACTAGGTGGCTGGTCAACTAGAGGCTCATCCTCCTCATACACAGGTGGAGGTGGTAGGGGTGGTGTAACTGCTCTAGTACGACCTCTGCCTCGTACTGCAGTCGGTACTCTACTCCTACCTTTCCTCGGTGCAACTGTCCTCAAAGGCATACTGAATCACAATCAGAAAAGACCTCACATGAGATACCAGGAAAGGAAAAGCAAAAGTACAAACAAACTAATCAAAAGAGAGCATTATAAGGATACCTGGCGCCGTTGACTTCGAGCGATGTTTGGACAATATTAAAATATGAAAAACATGCAATGCATGTGGTCTTCAGAACCAAAGAGGCTTTGATACCAACTGTAACGACCCGCTTTTCGTTAAGTTCTTTAAATTCAAATGCACAGCGGAAGACTAGATTTTTAAAGAAAAACGGCGTGGGTTCGTTTAAAAATCAAATAACCAAAACCTGTTTTACAACCCAAATTCCAGAAAAAGCAATAAATTGGGAAATGCGCATTTCAAAAGATATTTAAATCATACAACATAGACATATTTAACACAAATACCCTTTCGGGCTAAAAAAGACCTAAGTATGTAAAGATGGAATAATTTACAAGCATTTCAATGAATGCTAAACCAAAATAAGTTCTCAATATTGTCCATACACCATCTCGACTAGTCACGCGGCTCCACCTCCTCTACCACGCTTCTTAGCTCGAGGTTTACCTGAAAATTTGTAAGTGTAGCACCATTAGCATAACATGCTAGTGAGAGTAAAACGAAAGCAAGTACTCCTATAAACAAAATCTCATAACCAAAATCGTGTCCAAAGGCCTATAGTGCTCGATACTACCCACATCCACACTTCCAATTTCCATACAATCAATCGATAGTCATATACTACCCGTAATCGTCATTCAATACCATGAGATAGATACTTAAATTAAAATTAACATTCACAACTAAGTCTCATTACACATCTCTAAAGAATAGGTAAAAATAGCATTAACTATCTTTATTACCAAACAAGTTCATCGTAACGTGCTAATGTATGGATCGAAATCAACATACCACGTACGGTCGTACCATATTACCATCATCGCACCATAATACGTATGGATCGGAATCAACATACTATCATGTGTCGTGTCACAAGTTATAGTACCATGGTTACATATGGATCAAAATCACATACTACCATATACTATTTCACAAACCCTCGCACCATGATTACATATGGATGAAAATCTCATACTACCATGTGTCGTAGTGCCATCATCGTAACGTGCTCGTATGGATTCGAATCAACATACCACGTACGGTCGTACCATATTACCATCATCGCACCGTGATTACATATGGATCAAAATCACATACTACCATGTGCCGTATCACAAGTTATAGTACCATGGTTACATATGGATCAAAATCACATACTACCACGTACTATTCCACAAATCATCTCACCATGATTACATATGGATCAAAATCATATACTATCACGTGCAGTATCAAAGTGCTAGAAGTTCCCACAAATCATCACGCCATGATTACATATGGATCAAAATCAACATACTACCATGTGTGAATCAATGTGCCCTAGGTCTCCAATAAGTTAGCTAAACTCCAAAGAATTCTACTAAGTTAAAAAGAAACCTAACTAACTAGATTACACGAGTTATCACTCAAGTGCATCTTCTAATTACTTTAACTTCCAAAATCCATCAAAGTAACTTTCATTCTCACTTTCATCTAACATCTCCAAATCACATTACCATACATCCAAACCACTCCGATGTTCCCTATTCATCGAACTATCCATAAATCCAAACTTTCTCCACACACACTTCCAAATTAAAGTCTCCAACCAAAACTTAATCCTAAGAAGTTATCACCCTCTTTACATCGATAAAAAATTACATAACGAAACTAAATTCATAAAACCACTAACTTTCACATTAAACTCACCTTAGCTTGAAGACAAGCTCCGAATAATCCGAGGTTGTAAATTCACGATCAATTCACAATCCGAGAACTCTGTGGATCACGGGTGGCAAGCACGATTGTTGGGTGGAAAGGAATCCTAGACTCGAGGGCTTTCCGATGCAACCAAAATCGAGTCGATCCGCCAAGAAACGAGCAAAACCCAAAGATTTCTTCCCCCCCCCCTTGAGAGCCACGGTTTTGGGATGAAAAAGGATGAGAAAAATGAAGACTTTTGGTCAATGATGTGTTTTTAAAGATGAAGGAATAGTGTTTTGGATATTTTTAAGAAATCGGAAATTACGGTTGCGTCCTTTTATGACTTTTGACTTCTAAAACGAAACCCGAAGCTCTTAAATTAATCTAAAGATGATTAATAATTATTTATTGGCCTATTAATAATTATTAATGTCACCGAAGCAAATTTAAAAGTATTAAAACGATTAAAAAGGATTTTCGGACGAAAATAGCTATTAAAATCGAAATCACTAATTTTAAACTAACCTTAAATACTTTAATTTAAAATAAATAAATAAAATAAATAAAAAAATAAAAAATTTACCCCCAAAAGTAACGGGACGCTACACCAAGCTACCATAGAAATGGCTCCTTTTGAGGCACTTTATGGAAGAAAGTGTAGATCTCCACTTCATTGGGATGAAGTTGGGGAGAGAAAGTTATTGGGGCCAGAACTTGTGCAAATGACTAATGCCTCAGTTGAGTTGATCAGAGAAAATATGAAAACAGCTCAAAGCAGACATAAAAGCTACGCTGATGTGAGAATGACCGATCTCGAGTTTTCTGTTGGAGATCATGTGTTTCTAAAGATAGCTCCGATGAAAGGGGTTATGAGATTTGGAAGGAAAGGCAAGCTGAGTCCGAGGTTCATTGGACCATTTGAGGTATTGGAGAGGATTGGATCTTTGGCTTACAGATTGGCCCTTCCACCAGCTTTGTCAGGAGTCCACAATGTATTCCATGTTTCGATGTTGAGGAAATAAATTATCGATCCGTCTCATGTGATAGATTATGAGCCAGTTCAACAGAATGCCGATTTGTCATTTGAGGAGCAACCAGTTGAAATCTTGGCTAAGGAGCAATAGATTCTAAGGAACAAGAACATTAACTTGGTTAAAGTTTTGTGGAGGAATCAAACACATGAAGAAGCCACTTGGGAATGAGAGGATGAAATGCGCGAGTTGTATCCCCATCTTTTTCATGAGCAGTAGCACTTTTCGGGGACGACAAGCTTTGTTAGGTGGGAGGATTGTGACGACCCGTTCCCGGTAAGTAATATTTAAATAAATAATTTATTTATTTAAATAGGTGGGATTGTTTTATTATGTTTGAAGAGGAGGTGGTGATTATAATTTTAATTCTTTTTACAGGGATTAAATAAAGGACATTATCTCTTCTTTAAAAAAAAAAAAGGTTGGTTTTAACGTGGAAGGGAGGGAGAGAAGAAAGAGAAGGGGGGTTTTTGCATCTGAGATCCAGAACGTACAGAGAAAAAGGAAAAGGTAGGGTTCCTTCTCTTCTTCATCATCTTCTTCCTTCTTGCTTCTTTTTCTAAAGGATTTTAGGGTTTTGATCAATTGATCTCCCCTTGTGAATTAGGTGAAGCTCCATAGCTTTGCTTTTGGTGAAGGTGAGGTGGAGATTGGAGAAGTCATCTTTGGAAATTGAGACCAAGGTATTGGAATTCAATCCTTTAAATTTCTGATTTTTGTTTTGAATGTGATGAAAACCCACCAATTTCACTTAATCTCAATCTCCTTCTTCAATTTTCCCAATTCCATTCAAACCCTAGAAACCCTAATCTTTGATTCTTGAAAACCCATTCACCCTATCATCCAATTTGCCAAAAAATTGATCAATACCGGAACCAAAAGGGACCGCCGCCCCCGAAGGAGCAGCAGCCGCCGCAGCCGCCCCTTATGGTCGGCTGCTGGCCGGCGGCAAAGCAGCCCCTTTAGGGAGGTTGCTTTGCGTTTTTTGTGCCGTTTCTCCGCTCTGTTTCGACCCCCTTTTTGGTATTTTATGTTTAGGTAATTTTTAGCAAGGGTTTTGATTGTTGTTGGGTCACTTTTCTGGTGCTTGAACCTTTGGAAAAGGAAGACCAACTTGTGATTGAATTACTTTTAGCTTTAAGGTGAGAATTTAGTTCATCTTTAATCAAGGTCAAGTTTAATTTTCTTTTTCTTTATAAGCATGTATTGTTTCTTGTTTGTGTGTTTGGAGTAATTTGGGTGTTGATTGTAAGCATGAATTGAATAATCGTATGTTTGTCAATTGGAGTTAAGGATATGAGAATTAAATGGCATGCATGCTTTTGGATGATATTATTTGTTGATACAATGGGACTTTCTTGTTGAATGATTTTAAGGTGATAATTATATGATTTCTAGTCACTTTTTGGATGTTTTAAGACTTAGAAAAGCTGCTGGAATTTGATGATATTGTAGAAGGATCATAGAGCCTTAGGTGGAATTTTGTCCAGTCGAAGACCTTTTCTTGAGAGTTTAGGTGGGGGATTGTTTTTGGATGATTCTTGAGTGTGTCTAGGTGATTTAGGGGCTGTTTAGAGGCCTTAAAAGCTGCTGGAAAAATTTATTAAATTTCCTTATTCAGTTGTCACCGAAAAAGAAGCAAAACCGCACTAGTTAAGCTAATTTAGCTTTTTAGGGTGGGTTTTCTTCGGGGGATCATCTTGTGAGTTAGAGAACTGATTTTAGGCATTTTTAGACCCTTTAAATGCTGTAATTATATTGATTTTCCAGAATTTGGAATTTTTTAGATTTGGCCTATTTAAGGTCAGTTTTAGGAGGAAACGGTTTTTCTGAGTTAGAAACTGGGCCTAGGCTTTGTCAAGCATTCTAGTAGTGATGCTTTCTTAAGAATCACATTATTCGATGCCTTAGATAATGTGGTTGTAGGTTCGCATTAAGTAGGGCCATACTTAATGAAGAATAAACCGTTAAGGGGTGAATTAGAGAATAAACTTGTAGGTTCGCTTGTGAGTCTTGCAAACTCATAAGAAGAATAACTCAAAAGTCGAATCCTGGTGACACGGGTTCAATACTTTGAGTGTGCGGCTCACTTTAATTGCGAGTAAAGTGGAGCTAAGGCATTGGGTGATAAAATTTAAAAGAATGGGATCTTCTCTAGAGTTGAGATTATGCCTTGGAAGTTGAGAGTGATTGGAAGTTGTGAGGACGAATACGGACTTAAGGAATTTAGAAAGTTTCTTATGGCATTGCTCTTAAATTAACTTTATTCTCATTGGGCGTAGCCTCATAATGCTACAATGTTTTTTTCAGGTAATAAAAAGAAGAAAACTGGCAAATGATGGTGGGCTTGGATTTACAATCCGGCAATATTGTTTCTTTCTTATTCTAGTTGGATATTGGGATTTTTAACGATTTTTAGTTCTTATATTTCATGTTTTACTTGCATTTGGATTTTTCTTTGTTTTGGTTCAAGTTGTTACAATAAGTTTTCGTTTTAAAACGAGCTCACTCAAACGTGTTGAAATGTTTTGTTTATTTTGAGAATTTTAAGTTTGAATAGAAGTGAAGAACTATTTCATTTTGTTTAAATAAGAAAGATTTGTTTTTGAATTGATATTTATATTTATTTCCATTGCGTAATTGTTTATTTCTATGTTTTGGAAAGTTGGGTTGTTACACGATTTTTATGCAACCCACCAAAATTTTCGAAAACTCACAATTTTGCATGATAATTAAAATTAGCTCTGATACCAATTGAAGGGATGATTTACTACATTAGCGGAATTTTATTTAGTAAACTTATTAACATTTATTAACGGATCTATTAACATCATGCAATTTGTGATAAGAACATGTAGATTCATGCTAGTTTTTCGAAAATTAAAGGCCTTTTACTTACATTGAGTAATTAATGGAGAATCGGTTGGAGGTTTCTTTACAAGAACAAATCCTCAAGCAACACCTGGATCTTCTACGCTATATCCCGATCGATCAAACGAAACCCGATTGTGGGATCGAACTTTAAGAAGAAATTGGGAAGAAGAAAAAAAAATTTCTTCCAAATTTTGAATAGCAAAATCGGCACTAAGGGGAGAAGGGAGGGAGAGAGATTTCCAATTTTCTATGGAATTGAATTGTGTGATTTATGAATGACCCAAACCTCCTATTTATAGGAAAATAGGAATCCTAATCACATTAGGATTAATCTATAGAGATAAATACAAAAAGAAAAAAGATTATCTCTTTCCTTTATCTTGCAATTTCGAAAAATGTCATAGATAAATAGGAGAATATTTTATTTTCTTTATTTTATTTATCTTGGGTAAATAAATCTATTAAATTATTTTAGGATATAATTCAAACAATTATCTTCTCCTAAAATACATGGCATGGCCGAAATTACCATTAATAATTAATAAATAATTCTAATTTATTTAATTAATTATTTTGGGCCAATCTCAATTGGGTTCATTAATCCAATTGGGCTTGAAACTCTCTCTTAATTTAATAAGTCCAACTTAATTAATTAATTTATTAATTACCATTTAAATAAAATATTTTATTTAAATAATTAATAATATTAATATTTTCTCCCGACTAAATATTATCAAATTTATATTTAATTATTAATTTCCATTTAAATAATTTTCATTATTTAAATAATTAAAAATAAATATTATAATTATTAATTTCCATTAAATATACTCATTATTTAATTAATAATTTTATTGACAATATTTTATTATCAATTAATTAATTTTAATTATTAATTTCCGTTCAAATAAAATTAATTATTTAAACAATTAATAATTGTTAATTAATTTCAAATTATTAATTACCATTTAAATATACTCAATATTCAAATAATTAATAATATCTAATTAATAATATTTCATTATTAATTTCCTGTTTAAATAAACTCATTAGTTAAACAATTAATAATGTTTATATTAATTACCGTTTAAATATACTAAATATTTAAACAATTAATATTGCCTATTTTAAGTAATTCACATTACTTAAAATTTCCATTTCTTCTACTTGATTTCGCGACTACGATATTTGGGCTAGCATAGGAACCCGATGGACCTATAGATCATGGGCTTAATAATTAGTCAATTAAGTGATTAACACATAATCAGTTAATTACTTATTATCTAACTATGAATAATTCCACTATAGATTCATAGATGAACTCCCCTCACTATAGATGAGTTATTGTCCATTTAGTTTATCTTTATTTATATCTGTGATCTTATCCTTCACGTGGAACACTCATAATTACAGGCGGATAAATTTACCGTTTTGCCCCTGTAATTACCGCTTTATCCTTGTGTTCCCGCTGATTCTCTAATGAACTTTATCTTTAGTCAAACTAGAGATAAGATACTTATGTGATGAATAGAAGTCGTGACGTCACCTGTTCATGCCTCGAATCAGTACATCAAAGGAGTTTCCTAAAGTTCCTAAAATGTTTAGGTATCACACTGATACCGTTAATTTATAGGAAAGTTATGAATTCCATCTCATGAAAATGAGTTCCCAGCTACTTATCTAGTCATGTTCCCAAAACAGGAGTGTATTGAGCGTTCTTACAGATCGCTCTCAACTATGTGAATCAAAGAACATAACTCCACAAATAGGAGTCCGCATTTCACTCAGGATTGAGATCTATCACGGTTGATAAACTTAGTTTGATATTCGATTATTTCTCGTAAACGGTACTAATGAGAAATTTGATCGAACATCGTGGTCCTGTCTTATACAATCAACATTGCATATGATACTTCCGTTTCATGTCTCCCACATGAATGATCAGGATTAGATCATTTGTCTATAAACAAAATGTGAAGCTATCAACAGTGTTATCAGAATAAGGTTCCCAAACGTTATCCATTTACTGTAGACACTTTTAAGTTACTCATCTCAACTTTAATCCTCTCGTATGACTCACATACTAAGTCGTGATTTCATAAGAGTGACTTACTATTTGAATGTTCGATATTAATATATTTCCATATATTCCTAATATCGTCAATTGAATCAGTCTAGAAAATATAAAGAACTTATGTTTGTTTATTTAATTGATTAGAAATAAATTATATTTATTAAATAATTACAAGTTCTAGGACACCATTCCTAACACTTGGTGCATTAAAGTTCAGGGAATTGGGGTTGAAAAGTGATAAAGAGTGGTTGATGCACTCTTTCTGAGGGGCAAATAGGAGAATATAAATCAAGATTTGAGACATTAAAGGAATGGTAGAAACTTTAGAGGAAGATACAAGTACAAGACAAAACACAAGAAGTGTTTTCTATTGTAATCAATAAGAAATTGGAGAAAGAATTGCACTCAGTTGAAGATCGTCAACAAGAACCAGAATCAGTGGGAAGATCAATCAGCAGCAAACTTACAAGAAGAATATGAATATGCTGACATTTTGATGGTCATAGATAGGACATATGGAGAGGAGTGGATCTTGGATTTAGGGTGTTCCTTTCACATGTCATCCAATGAACAATACTTTCAAGATTTAAAAAGATTTGAAGGAGGAAATGTCTACATGGATAATGATCAATGTTACAGTGTTTAAGGCATTGGATCTATTAAATTAACTCTTGTAAAGGGAGTAACCAAAATGGTGTCTCAAGTAAGGTTTGACCTGATCTAAGGAGGAATCTTATCTTCTTAGGAACTCTCGAAAAAGCTAGGTATGTTAAGAATGGTGTCCTAGAACTTGTAATTATTTAATAAAGATATATTATTTTAAATAAATAAACATAAGTTCTTTCTATTATCTATATTGATTCAATTGACGATATTAGGAATTATAGAAATATATAAATATCAAACATTCATATCGTAAGACCGTAAGTCACTCTTATGAAATCAAAACTTATTATGTGAGTCATACGAGAGGATTAAAGTCAAGATGAGTAACCTAAAAGTGTCTATTGTAAATGGATAACGTTTGGGAACCTTATCCTGATAACACTAGTGATAGCTTCGTATTTTCTTTATAGATAAATATTCTAATCTTGATCATTCATGTGGGTGACATGAAATGAAAGTATCATATGAAATATTGATTGTATAAGAAAGGGCCACTGTTTACGAGAAATGATCGAATATCAAACTAAGTTTATCAACCGTGATAAATCTCAATCCTGAGTGAAATGTGGACTCCTATTTATGGAGTTATGTTTTTTGATTCACATGGTTGCGAACGATTTGATATGAACACTCAATACACTTTTGAAAACATAATTAGATAAGTAAATGGGAACAGATTTACACGAGATGGAATTTAACTTTGCTATAAATTAACAGTATCAATTCAATAACTAAACATTTTAGGAACTTTAGGAAACTCCCTTGATGTACTTATTCGAGACATGAACAAGTGGCGCTACGACTTCTATTGATCACAGAAGTATATTATCTCTTGTTCGACTAAAGATAATATTCATTGGAGAATCAGCGGGAACATAAGGATAAAGAGGTAATTACAGGGTAAAACAGTAAATTTAATCCACCTGTAATTATGAGGGTTCCACGTGAAGGATATATTACATATATAAACAAAAGATAAACTAAATGGACATAACTCATCTATAGTGAGGGGAGTTCAGCTATGAATCTATAGTGGAATTATTCATAGTTAGTTAAAAAGTAATTAACTGATTATGAGTTAATCACTTAATTGACTAATTATTTAGCCCATGATCTATAGGTCCATCGGGTCCTTATGCCAGCCCAAATATCGTAGTCATGAAATCAAGTAAAAGAAATGAAAACTTTAAGCAAAGTGAATTAATTAAATATGCAATATTAATTGTTTAAATAATGAGTTTAATGAAATATTATTAATTAGATATTATTAATTATTTAAATATTGAGTATATTTAAATGGTAATTAATAATTTGAAATTAATTATAATTATTAATTGTTTAAATAATTAATTTTATTTTAAAGAAAATTAATAATTAAAAATAAAATATTATCAATAAGGATTATTAATAAATTAAATAATGATTATATTTAAAGGAAATTATTAATTAAAATATTGATTATGAATTTTTTAAATAATGAAAATTATTTAAATGGAAATTAATAATTAAATATCATTTGATAATATTTAGTCGTAAGAAAATATTAATATTATTAATTGTTTAAATAAAATAATTTATTTGAATGGTAATTAATAAATTAATTAATTAAGTTGGACTTATTAATTTAAGAGAGAGTTTCAAGCCCTGTGATGCCCCGACACTTTTAAATAAATTTAAATTAGAAAACACAGTGGAAGACTTTTATTTTAAGAAAAATTGGCGTGGTTATGTTTGAAAATTGGCTAGCCAAAACCTGTTTACATCCTAATTTTCAAAATCTAATAAAATCACATGGAAGTCTCAATCAGGAGTTCAAAGATTTAATATCATAACATAACGACGATAAGCTCTTATGAGCTAAATACAATGTACAAATCATCAAAGTCTTTAAATTCACAAAAGTAAATACATAGACTTTACAACAACTGAGTCCATCTCGAGGTCAACATCCCTCGATCACGCAACACCATCTCCCCTTCCACGGCCTCTAGCCAGGGCATTACTTGAAATTTTTGTAATATCATGAGCTAACAAACTAAGCCCAGTGAGAATAATAAGAATAAAAAGTAAAGATAGACCTCAAACTCGCATTCCGATTTGTGTTCAATTAATCTGACACAATCAATCCTAAAGTTCTCCAAACTCTAGGTAATTTCATTCTAAACTTTCCAAAGGACGTAGTTTAATTCTCATCCATTAACTTGTTACAACATAAATAAGAAAAGTAAATAAACTTTGCAATGAGTATAACATCTTAATTCCTCTTATTATTTTACTTTCCATTATGAAATATACAATTCTTTCTCCATGATATAATTCCACCGATAATATGCATAAAGGTAGTGAAGACATCCCGTAGGATTCGCATTCACCTTTTATGCATAAATGAAGGTAATGCTGACACTCCCTGTAGGGTCCAACATTCTACCTTATGAATGAAGAAGGTGATGCGGACAATCCCCGTAGGGTTCAACATTCTCGCCTCCTTTTCTTTCTCACTTTCGTTTCTTTTTCTCACTTTCATTTCTTTTTCTCGCTTTCGTTTCATTTTCTCGCTTTTGTTTCTTTTTTTCTCACTTTCCATTTCCATCAATGATATGCATGAAGGTAATGGAGACTCCCGTCGGATCCACATTCACCTTTTATGCATGAAGGTAATGGGGACTCTCGTCGGATCCACATTCACCTTTTATGTTTCTCACCTCCCTTCTCTTCCATTTCAATGATGTAAGATGTTATGGTGCAAGATGTTATGGTTATGCTTGCACATGCTTGCAAAAAGTAAATAAAGTAAAGTGCGAATAATAAAGTAACCGAAACAAACATAAAGTAAAGGGGCATAAAGTAAATAAATAGGAAACTCCGGACAAATGATATGTCAATCGAACTCCGCTAACAATAAATAAAGTAAAAATCATAATTTAAACGATTAACCTATACCTTCAAGGATTCTAAACTTCCAACATAATCCGAGGTTCTATTAACCATTCTATCTAAAAGTTTGGATCTTCTAACCTCCAATGATCCATCCTATGCTTCGAAATGAATCTAACTTAGAATTCTCTAAGATTCAATACTTTCCTCGAGAACTCCTAAGTTCTCACTTAAAGGATTCACTTCTAATCCTAAGGGCACTAACTCACTTCCCTCTATCTTAGATTCGAATTCTAGTCTTAGTTTCTAATTCTACAAATCATTATACTTATTTTCTTTCTAAAATTACTTTATATCCTAACTATTCTTACCTTAATAAAAGTTGACTTCGCTCCTAAGTCCGAAAGAGCGATCAAACGAGCGGTTCAAAAACACCTACAATTGGAATTATATCACACAATCAATAAATTACTAACTATCGATCAAACATCAACTAAACGTACAAAACGACGAAAAACTCAACACACCCCCACCCAAAGAGGCTCTCGGCCCTCCCAAGTAAAATGGGCCTCGGGTTTGGTTTTTCGGCTTTTAGGCAATTTTAAAGTGTTTCGAGTTGGTTTTAAGCAAATTTGATATTCCCGATTTCAATGGGTATCGATAATTAGGGTTTTTGAACATTATGCCCTTTCCTGAATTGAATTTAAATAAACATTATTTCACTAATTTATAACCCATAATCAAACCCAAAAAGGTAAATTTCAAATGGGAAGGGTTTCGACTGAAACTCGGTTTTAGGGTTATGGGATTGTTTCCAAAAACTCTTAAAACAACTCCTGTATTTACAAACACCGAGTTTCACGACAAGAAATCGAAAGAAAACAAAGAAAACTCCATTAAAACACTATTTGGAGCTTAGGGTTTCAAAATAAACTTACCGAGAACTCCTTGGATCTGGACTCGAGGGCTTTCCGATGGAACGAGAATCGAAGCGATCCTGCAAGAAACAAACGAAACCCGAAAAATCCCCTTTTTGCTCTTGATACCCACGGCCTTGGAGGAAGAATTGGATGATGATTTTGGTCAAATTTGGTCAAATGGAGATTTAAAGAAGATAAGTGAATAGTGTTTAGATATTTAGGAATTTTGGAAATGACGGTTGCGTCATTTTATGACTTTTGACTTATAAAACTAAACCCGATGATCTTAAACTATCCCAATGGTGATTAATAATTATTAATTGGCCCGTTAATAATTATTAATACCATTAAAACGAAATTAAACTAAAAAGGTAATTAAAAGGACTTAAACCGAAATAAACTACTAAATTCTAATTTACCGATAAATAAATAAACTTTAATTACTTAAATTAAAATAAAATAAATAAATAAATAAATAATTATCACAAAATAACGGGACGTTACAAGCCCAATTGGATTAATGAACCCAATTGAAATTAGCCAAAAATAATTAATTAAATAACTTTATTTATTTTATTTATAATGGTATTTTCAACTATAGCAAGTAATTTTAGAGAGATAATTGTTTGAATTATATTCTAAAATAATTATATAGATTTATTTACCCAAGATAAATCAAATTAAAAAAAAAAGAAAATATCATCTTATTTGTCTATGGCAATTTCGAAATTACCAAGTGAATGGAAAGAGAATATATTTTTGCTTCTTGTACTTATCTGTATGGAATATATTTATGAGATTAAATTTGCCATTAGCCTATAAATAGGAGGCTTGGGTCATTCATAAATCACACCAAAAACATAATTCAATTCCTTAGAATTGAAAATCTCTCTCCTTCCTCTCCCTTTTGCCTTTTCCGATTTTTCCCTTCATTGTTAGGAAGAAAAATATTTTTTTGTTCTTCCCAATTTCTTCTTAAGTTCGATCCCACAATCAAATTTCGTTTAATCGATTGGGATATAGCGTAGAAGATTCGGTGTTGCTGAGGATTTGATGCGGTAAAGAAACCTCCAACCAATTCTCCATTTTTTACTCAATGTAAGTAAAGGCCTATTATTTACGAAAATTAAGCATGAATCTTCATGTTGTCACAAATTTCATGATATTAATAGATAATTAATTAAATGTTAATTAGATTACTAAATGATATTCCGCTAATTTAATAGATCACTCCCTTCAAATATTACCTCAGATTCGTGATTCCCACTAAGAAACCAAGTTCAAAGTTCACAATTTATTAAAAAAAATACTTTAAAAAAATCATTTTTCATACATAACTGTTTATCATAGTTTTTTCTCTATATTTTGTAGGATGACGAAGAATAAAAACATTCAAATTTTCCTGGAAGAATAAAGTATTCAGAAGGTTGAAGATTGAAGATTTTTCTTTTATTTTTTGTTATAGTTTTATTCCTTTTTAGATTTATTTTTCCATTACTTTTGCAAAATTTAAAGAATTTTGTATCTTTCCTTAAATCTTCCACAAATTAAGGAGAATTAAATAAGGGGTAGTTTTTGTCTTTTTAAAATTTAATTTAATTTTTTGGTGGTTGTTTTAGGTACTAATGCTATTATATAAAAACATCCGGTTTATATGAGATTTCCCTATTTTTATTGATTATTAGTGAAATTAACTCAATTCGAGTTAATGTCCTAATGCTATTTTATAAAAACATCCGGTTTATATAAGATTTCCCTATTTTTATTGATTATTAGTGAAATTAACTCAATTTGAGTTAGTGGATCTACTTCTATCTTAAATTAATTTCAATAATTTCAATGTAAATCTTTGAAGAAAAAAATCATCAAGCATGAGTTAATTAATTACCTTACCTTTAGTTTATTATAAATTTCAAAAAACAATAGTACTTTTTTTATACCAAATGTCAGGGGTGAGAATTGAACACATTCTTGAGTGTGGAATTACATGTCTTAATAAATGGGTTATGCCCTGGTTAGTGCACAATCATAGTACCTAAATGTTATTTAACAATGATATATCTAAACACAGGGTTGTTCTTACAAAAATAAGGGCCCAAAGCGATACCTAATTTTGGACCATCTATTATATAATCTATAATATGAAAAATCACAAAAAGAATATAATAAAAGTATAGCATAAAATTATCAAAGTAGTATAAACAAATATAAAAATTGAACTTTCAATTTATGTTGGGATCGAACTCAATTCATGATGGCGGAGAATATAGAGAAATTGTTGGGAGAAAGTCAGCCAACGCGACTTAGAATAAATTCTCATTTATATATTATTAATACTAAATTTTTAATTCAAGATTTAGGGACCGCAAAGTTCGGGGTCTTGTTCGGTCGCCTGCTTGCACTATGCATATGACGGCCTGTCTAAAAAAAAAAGACAATTATAGAAATGACATATTTTTGCATAATAATTACGGAAATGTCAGAATTTTTTAAAAATTACACAAATAGCATAATTATAATTCAATAACTTATTGAATTAAAAAAAATAATAAAAAAACTAACAAATTCATTAAAAAATAATAATGAAACTAATCAAATAGTTCGATAAATTATTGACTCGAACTTAAAAAAGAAAAATACAAACAAAGTCATTAAAAATTCCATAAAAATAGTTCAATTATTTATTGAACTATTAGTTCATTATTGTTTTGAATTATAATGATACTATTTGAGTAATTATTAAAAAGTTCTGATGTTTTAGAAATTAGTATGTAGATTTATGATATTTGAGACAAATTCTAAAAAGAAATAAAAAAATGTATGATAGAATTAAAAATACTATTACTCACAAAATGAATACTAATAATATCTAATTTTATTTGTAATACTGATATATCTAATTTTGTTTGAAATACTGATGTGTTTGTTTTACGTTAGAATAACATCTAAATAATGAAAAGTGAATATGTAATTTAAGGAAAATGCTGAATATTTGAATATATAAATAAAAATATACATCTAAAATCTACTATTTAAGTAAAACACTAAAAGTGATGATATAAATATAAAACATATCTAGATATGTTATTTGAGACCATTTTCATAATATAATTTAAAATTAATAGGATTATTAAAAGCTACATATTTTAGATACATTCCACTTGTATATTATTATTTTTAAAATAGCTGATTTGATAAAATATTGACATCAAGTCAATAAATTATTGAGTTAGAGAAAAAATTTAAAATTAAATTAAAGACTTAATTTATAATAAGAGTAAAGTTTTATTTTCTAGAAGCTCATTTAGATTATATTTATTTAAAGTTTTATTTTCTAGAAGCTCATTTAGATTATATTTATTTAACTTAAAAATAAAAATTATAATAAAAATATTAAAAGTCACAATTCTATAATAATAATAATTATCATTTTTTTGCCATTTAAAAATGTCGTTCCTGAGCCAACAACAACATCAAATTCCAATCACTACAATCAACACTCCTCCAGCGTCAATCAATTCAAATATACAAAACCATACTCTTCTTCAGATGCATACTCTCATAGGTAAGAGATATCAACCCTTTTATCCTCAGTATTATCAGTCAAAGGGCCACCATTAAGCTTAAGATGCTTGAGCACAACCAAACCGAGAAGACTGGATAGACTAAAATCAGTTCGAACGAACAAAGTTGGCTCACCTGGTCGTAATCTACAATTTAAAATTCCTTTACTTATTGATATAAATATATCTCTAGTCAAAAGATTAAAGGATAAAACTTATCTACATGATAAATTATCTCCTGAATTATCATAGATAAATACTACATTATCTATGAATACTCTATATAATCACCTACATATGATAACGAAATTAATTGACTCTAAATCAATGTTAGCATATATTGTTCTTATTTTCTCATCAATCTTCCTCAAAATCATTGACTTGATCGTCGGAGACGGTTTGACAGGCACCACACCGGTATTTTCTTATATTTGTTTTGCAGATATTCAAGGTAGAATGACGTAGACAGTGTCAAGTAAGAAGCAAAGTCGGTAGAATTTTAAACCAAAATTGGCCGACTAGCAGGCTCTCATTAAAGGCCAACTTTCTTGGAAATTAAAGATGTCAAAAGACCAAAGAATAAATCCTATGAATGTGCTAGAGACGTTTCTCAGACCAAAGAGCATTACCTTCCACTCATAGATATCCTCTTTAGTCTTGAAAGGAGTCTTCCACTCGTCTCCATGGTGAATTCGAATTTGATGGTATCCACTGCGCATATCTACTCGAGAAAAGACAGTGGCCATTTTAGTTGATTAAGTATATCCTCTATTTGGGGGATTTGAAACATGTATTTGATTGTTATCTTGTCGATTGTTTTCTTGTCCATACACATTCGATAGGTTTTTTTTTCTTTGGAACAACAGGGTAGGGATAGCACAAGGGCTCATGCTAGCCTGAGTCGCCTACTTGTTCAATAGGTCATCAATCTGGTTTTGCATAATTCCATGCTCATTGGGACTCATTCAATAATGTTCCAAGTTGGGCAAGCTAGCCCCAGGGATGAGATCAATACAATGTTGTATGTCCTCTTCAAGAGAAAGGATAGATGGTAAATCTGTTGGAGAAATGTCTTGGAATTCAGCTAGTAATTAATGTCTCAATTTCAAAATGTCTCGGTTTGAGACCATCCTTTACTATGGAGAGGACTATGAGAAAGGGTCTGTGGGTTAAAACAACTTTTTTAAAATGTCTAACTTCTAGGGAGGGATATTAGTGTGAGCATGGCTTTGGGCAGGGATTGGTTCGATGGATCACTGCTTGGTAGGATGATAATTATCTTGTGGCCCCATTGGAAATTGTAACAATTGTCTCTATCATCGTAGCAAAAAGACTTATCGAATTTCCACGGGCGTCCCAATATAACGTGACAGGCGTCCATATCCGCCGCCTCACACTTGATATTATCTCTATAATACTTCCCAATGGATAGTTAACTATCACACACCTCTATAACTTGGTGTTCTCCACCTTTTTTTATCCAGTCAAAGCGATATGGGTTTGGGTGTTTATTAGTGTGAAATTTCAGAGTTAACAAACACCTTGGGCACAATATTCTCAATGCTCCCATTATCAATAATAACATCATAGACCTTTCGTTGTATAGTACAACATGTTAAAAAAATATGACTACGTTGGGATATATTGGGCTTTTTGGGAGTCAGCAAAATGCGTTGAACAGCAGGCAACCCTATCACCATCATCAGCACACACTTCTTCCACATCCTCTTGTTCAAGTGTTTCATTGCTAGAATTCTTGACATAATTAGAATCCATATGTCCTTTAAAATGGATGTAGTATTTCGAAGAGGACATTCTTCAACTCATGACCAGGCTCATTGCATTTGCAGCATCAGATCGAGTTAGGTTTAACATATGGGTTTGGGTTTATTTATGGGCCAGGCTGTGTTGTTAATTTAGTTGGTTCTTTTGGGGTATGTGACTGAATGGGTGTGGTGGATGGGAGGGGGGTTTTGCTCTTATAAAAAAATGATCTGCAAACTTTCTTCTTCGCTGATAAGGTTGAGTCAGCTTGAGTGCTTTAGATAAGGTTTTAACAGTCTTAAGGGCTAGTTGTTCTTAGATAATGGTGTTGAATGTCACGGTCATACATTTTTCGACCGCGCGGTGCCATGTTTTCTTCGCTCACATGGACAGTCTTATATGAGTCAAAACAGATCTTTATTGGACATTAGGCGAGGTTCTCTCAACAATCGAGTTCACCTGATACATATTGAGGAAGTCTTGAACCAACACAACAAAACTAACCCACACGCGTGAGCACACTCTTACTCGAAGCTAGCAAGTCTTAATTTGAATTCTTGACCTTCACATGCATATCAGAACACTCTTCGGTCATACACGTCGCCCACACTTTCTCTGGAGCACACTGCCTGTCCGATAGAGCCCACCACAAACATGATTTCTGAGGCTCCCCACTTTGTTCGGCACCCTAGGATTTCACCGACATCGTTATGGTCGGGGTATGGCTCTGATACCCACTTATTAGGGGAAAACGAGTCTAGCTCCACAATCTCAACATTGATATAATATTGTCCACTTTGGGCCTAGGCCCGTATGGCTTTGCTTTTAGTTTCACCCAAAATGCCTCATACCAATGGAGATGTGTCATTCCCCTTATACATCCATGATCATCCCCTTCCCTAACCGATGTGGGAATTTGTTCGCACTCTAACATATTTATACAATAGAAATTTTACGGGATGAAGTTCTTTTATGAGTAATTTGAAAAATAATAAATGTTATGAAATATTTAAAAATGATATTTATGAGATAGAGATTCCACAAATTTGAGTGAGATTGGTAGATCAAAGTATGAGAAATGTCACTTCTTTTAAATATTAAAAACTTTTACTATTTTTAAAAATAACGGTTCTTAAAATGTTATTTTTGAAAACTCATTTAAAATAATCATATATCTTTTTTCAGTAAACAATAATAAACATTTCCATACTAAAAACAAAAATAAATTCAAATTTTCAGACCAAATCAACATTTGAAGTTGAATATTTCATGAATTTAAGGGGAGATAAACATAAGAAATATAAAATTAACGGTTGATGGGATAATTGACATTTTAAAACAATAAATTAAAAAATAAATGATACACTCAACATGTAAATTACAAAAATGGTATTTGACATTAATTGGTGTATGTATCGCGACATGAAAAAATACGAATAGAAATGTCCTAAAATTAATAAAGTTATATAATAAACATGGATGATAATTTCAATTATCACTCGAGTCTTCACTCCCTAATTTGATGTAATATTTAAAAATAAATAAAAGAAAAAAAAATCATAACATCATCATGACTCTAAATTCATCAAAATTAAGAACTCCATCACTATTGAGATCAAATTTGGAGATCATTGCCTTACAATCATCAACACTTTTGGACTCACCCAACTTCGACAGCATGCTTCTCAAGCTCTCAGGGGTTATAATCCCAAACCCTTCCATCTCATACATTTTAAATGCCTCTTTCAATTCTACAATCTTCTCTTCGTCTCCTCTTTCCTCCATAAACCTTACAAAATCCTCCAACCCCAATGACCCTTCCCCGTTCGAACCGAATAACTCCATTGTCATCGCGGCCTCTGCAGCTGTAAGGTCCTCTCCGTATACGGTTATGACACAATTCTGGAGATCCAACAGTGAAATCTTGCCGTCTCCATCGATGTCAAAGTTGTTGAACAGTCTCTCGTAGCAAGCATCTTTCTCCATTTGGAACTTGGTTTTTTTTTTAGGAAGATTATTTCAAGGGATATATATTCAAATGGATGTCCAAGAATGGTTGATTTGGCTGTAAGTAATTCTGCTATGAAAATGTAGGTTTGGTTTATAATGGCACTTTAACGTGTTTGGAGGGTGTGGGTTTTGAGTATTGACCAGCACAGTTGGCCGAAGGAGAAAGGGTGTGCAGTTCGTGTGGCGGTCAAAATGGTTAATACAAGCAAGAAAGCTCAGCCCACGTGTTAGAATTGGATTTTTCAAGTTTCTTTTATTAATTTATTTCGGATAATGAAAATAAGGCCTTGTGAGGCCATTCATATCGATGTAATATAAGAAAACAAATTATCTAGATAACATTATTCATTTTGCTGCAATATCTGATCTTTTTAGATTGTGCCATCCATCCATAGATTTTTTTATATCACAATACGACCGTATTTTATTTTTTATTTTTTTTCCCTTCAATATTATAAAATGTTATTCCTATTTTTACATAGAACTCTTAACATAAAAAATAATAATAATAAATTATTTTATCATCATGAACTAAATTTAGAAACATAAATTTTTTTTTGTTACACTAATTATTGATACATTAATAAATTCATTTGTACCAAATAAATATATAAATTTAAATCTTCATTATACATTAAAATAAATAACTTATAAACTAAATTAAATTATTAAAATAGTCAGGGTACAATAATCTATAAAAAAGAATATTTATTAAATTAGTATGTAAAATTTATTAATAAAAAAACATAAAACAAGGGCATTATTAGAAGAATTGTTAATTTTATTACATTCCCACCTTGTATACACCATGAGAAACACATTAATCTTTCATACCCAAGAGATTGTAATTTCTACTTATTGTAAAATGAATATTGTAATCTTACATTCCTTGCAATCCAGATAACCATGTATTATAGATACCCAACAATCTTAGATTATATGCTATCTGAGATAATCGGAAATGAACGGCCGCTATATGTCATAGCTATTAGGCATATAATTGTAATAATTAATTGGATAGTTGTTAGATGGTTCAAGTAGTTAGTAATTATTACTTGTATATATAAGCATATTTGTATCATGATTTATCATTTAGGCAAATATTTTTTCTCTCTCATCTAATATGGTATCAGAGACACTTAACACGTTTTCCTTGCTTCCGTCGCTTTTTCTTTCTCCTCGTTGTCTCTGCCATTGTCTTTGTTAAGCTTTAATTCAAAGCTTTTTCTAAGGTTACTCAGATAGAGAATATGAATTATGCTACCCAAGCAGGGAATTCTTCTTCATCTCAGAATTCTGATTCGATTTATCATCATCAAAGTAATCCTCTACTTACATCACTCTGATAGTTCCTCTACGATTCTTGTTTCTCCACCTCTCACTCTTTGAATAAAAAACAAACTAGGTTTTATTGATGGAGCTCTTCCATGATTAGAGGATGATTCCTTGGTTCAAGCACGGTGATGAACAACGATATGGTTGTCTCCTGGATTTTAAATTCAGAAATGAAAGAAATCTATTCAAGTTTTTTGTATACTGATTTTGCAGCAGATGTGTGGTAGGATTTGAAGGATCAATTCGAGCAAGGTAATGTACCTGGTCTTTTTGAAGTAAGAAGAGAATTGATAGATATTACTCAAGGAGAACTTTCTGTTAGTGCTTATTTCATGAAATTGCAAATTGTTTGGCAAGAATTGATGGGAGTATAAACCAAAATGTGTTTGCACTAGAAAATGAATTCATTTTATCAAAGTGGATAGATTAAGAGCTTTCTGTTGAGTCTTAATCATTCATATCCTGCTATTATTTAACAAATTCAACTCATGGAACCATTACCCAACAATTAACAAAGCTCTTTCTCTAATAATTCAAGAGGAACAAAAAACGAAGACTTAATGTTTCAGAGTCTTTAAATTTTTTATACGAAAACCCTTTCGAAATGCTTTAAGAACCCTTAAACTTAACTAAGGACCCAAAAAGATCACAACCAAAGAACCCACATATACCATTTGAAACAACCCAAGGAAAAATGCTAGAAAATGATTATCCTTATGATCAATGATCTAAAGACAAGAATTGAATTTCTTGTTCTAGGATTCGAATCAATCCACCAATTTAGAATGATCAATCCTAAAGGCTTGATTCTACAGCCACCCTAAACACAAGGAATGACAAAATTGAAATGGTAAGCTCGGCTCACAACAATTTCAAAGAAAAGCTCTCAAAGAGTTTTTGTATTTTTATCTCATGAATAATCTGATTTCTTACAAGCATGTCTAATGGCTTTATAGCCTTCAATAGCCATGAAAATAAACTGATAAAATTGAATAAAAAAAGGCCAAAAGACAGCTCACAAAAGTAAAGACAGAAATAATGACAATTAACTAGCCTACTGAATTTAAAGTGTAACCAAAAATAAAAGAGTTACAATTCTGATTTGTAACTGAAACTTCTTGATCACATGTGTTTATGGGAGTCATAAATAAAGCTTTAAGATGTCATGAATAAGTCTTGAGTAGCATTGAGGTCTTGAGTTGCATTAAATGAGCTTCGGTTGCATTAACACTACAAAAAAACTGTCAATTTGCGACCACGAAATTGCGACCAAATGGTCGTTTTTTACCTAAAATGCGACCAACTAAGTGGTGGCCAAAAAGCTGGTCGGTTCTGAATTTGTGCGACTGGATGGTCACAAATATACGACCAAAAATTTTTGGTCGCAAAAAAGTCAAACTTTTTAAAATGCGACCAGATGGTCGCTTTTTATGCGACCATATGGTCACATTTTATCTTCAATAGAAGTGACCATTTGGTCACATAAAAAGTGACCAAATGGTCATAATTTTTGTGACCAAATGGTCACTTCTCGGCTCAGTTAAAATACGACCAGATGGTCGCCTAAAAAGCGACCATCTGGTCGTAATTTATGTGAAAGATTAGTGATTAAATGGTCACATAAAAAAGTGACCAAATGGTCGTATTTTATGTGACCAAATGGTCACTTTTAGACTAAGTAGAAAAGTGACCAGATGGTCGCTTTTAAAGTGACCATCTGGTCGCATATAATAATTTTTTTTTTAAATTTAAATTTCAATAATTAGTTAATTAATTATTAATTATTAATTAATTATTAATTATTAATTAATTATTAATTATTTATTTAATTAATATTAAAATTTCATAAAAAAAAATTGGAATTAAAATAAAAAATATATATATCAAATATTAAAAAAACGTTTTATACAATCGAAAGAATCCTAGAACTATCTGCGGAGGGGGGGGTGGGGGAGGAGGCGTCGATGATGAAGGGCGCCGCCAGAGAGATCAAGTACGCGGCCAAAGCGGATGCGACCTGGACGTCGACTCATGCCTGCATGCTGGCCTCAATAGTAGTGACTCGAGTAACGAAGTCCTCGCGCATAGCCTCCATGTCCGCGCGCAGCTGCTGCTCAGACGGAGAAGGGCCGGAGCTAGTGCTCGCTCCGCTCCTTTGAGGCCGGGGCACATCTGCATAAAGGCGTCGCCCGTACGAGCCGAGCCCAGGAGCTGACCCATCAGGCCGAACCCCTCCAGCAGCCTCTAAGAACGCCTCTATACGGTCCTCCTGAGTCGGTTGCGAGTCTGGTGTGGGCAACCACGAGTCAAGGACTCCGTGAAACGTTCCTAAACATTTAAATACCGAATCGCTTTGCCTTTATCGCCGATTAACGCCCCGTCCTTCTTCGTGTGAAGAACTCGGTGCGACTCATCGGGCGGGACGGGGCGCCGTGCTTCGCTTCCTAAAAAATTAAAGAGTGAAGAATAAAACATAATAAATTAATAAGTAATTGAAAAAAAAAACACGAAAAAAGTACGTAAGTAAGAAAAAGAAAAAAAAAAACATACCAATCTACGATGGTGCTCGTCGTGGGTCCGCGCCCCATTGTGTGTTTTGCGGGATTCTTCGCGCGGTTGGCCTTTTATCCCGCTTGACACGCCTTGCCCTCAGGAGTGCTCAAGCTCGCGGAAGCCACGCGTGGTTTTCTGGGCTCATCCACACGGGCGGTTTTTCCGCTTGCTCGCGCGCCGGAACATGAGGTCCTTGAATCGATCCCGGACGTGACTGTCCCATAGGGGGAACAATATACCGTCTGTGATATCGGGATCGATAACAGGAAACTTGCCCTGAAAAAATTGAAATAAAAAATTGTTAAAGTAATAAATTTATTTCTATAAATTTCAAAATTAATTAATTATGAAAATGAATGATGATTTTACTTTCCAATTGTCGTACATCCGATGTTTCTCCGTCGTCGGAATCTTCGTCCAGCGAAGGTCGCTGGGTAGAGGCATGCCCTGGAGGACCTCGCGAAACCGTTTTGAAACGGTCGTATGCGGCTGTACTCTGCAAAATCAAAAAAAATTATTGTGCTATATATTAGAAACTATTAGTTAAAAGGAATAAAAAACACTTTGAAAAATAGTAAACAAAATTACTTACGTATCCCCTTCAATCGAAGGGGTAGAGTCTATGCCTGGAGACGATGCGTGCATGAAGTCGAGGGGCCACTGATCCGACCCCGATGCACAGCGAACCCGGACGCATACCCGGATGCAGACCCTGATGCTAAGCCCGGAGTTGTGGCAAGGGAGTCCTGCGGCAGTCGTGGTGTCGCAGACTCGGTCTCAGGGACTCCATCATTGAGCGTGGCAGCAAGTCCCGTCTCGTAACTAAAGAGGATGTCCAACTCCTCCGTAGTCAGGTCCGCATCAGAGGCAACGCCAGTAGGCGTCTGCGGAGACCCCTCGTCACCCGCGTCGTCAGGCTCGCCTGGACCTGGGGGAGAACGTCGTCGCCTGGTCATAGTCCTACAACCAAAATAAACTAATTTAATACTAATTACGTAAGTAAAATATTGATTAGTTTATTTAATTAATTAATTAATGAAATAATGTAAATTAAACTAACATAAATTAAGTAAATAATTTAAAATAAACTAATCAAATTAATTTGAATAAAAGTAAATTAAAATTAGATTAATTGAACTAAAAGTAATTCAATTAAACTTAAGATTAATTAATTAAAACTAAAATAAACTAATCATTTAATTTGAAATAAAGTAAAGTAAAATTAGATTAATTGAACTAAAATTAATTGAATTAAACTAAAATTCAATTAGTTTTAGTTTCAATTAAGCTAATTTTAATTTACTTTAATTCAAATTAATTGATTAGTTTATTTTAATTTTAATTAATTAATCTTAAGTTTAATTGAATTAATTTTAGTTCAATTAACCTAATTTTAATTTACTTTAATTCAAATTAATTGATTAGTTTATTTTAGTTTTAATTAATTAATCTTAAGTTTAATTGAATTAATTTTAGTTCAATTAACCTAATTTTAATTTACTTTAATTCAAATAATTGATTAGTTTATTTTAGTTTTAATTAATTAATCTTAAGTTTAATTGAATTAATTTTAGTTCAATTAACCTAATTTTAATTTACTTTATTTCAAATTAATTGATTAGTTTATTTTAGTTTTAATTAATTAATCTTAAGTTTAATTGAATTAATTTTAGTTCAATTAACCTAATTTTAATTTACTTTATTTCAAATTAATTGATTTGTTTATTTTAGTTTTAATAATTAATCTTAAGTTTAATTGAATTAATTTTAGTTCAATTAACCTAATTTTAATTTACTTTATTTCAAATTAATTGATTTGTTTATTTTAGTTTTAATTAATTAATCTTAAGTTTAATTAAATTAATTTTAGTTCAATTAACCTAATTTTAATTTACTTTTATTCAAATTAATTGATTTGTTTATTTTAGTTTTAATTAATTAATCTTAAGTTTAATTCAATTAGTTTTAGTTTCAATTAAGCTAATTTTAATTTACTTTATTTCAAATTAATTGATTAGTTTATTTTAGTTTTAATTAATTAATCTTAAGTTTAATTGAATTAATTTTAGTTCAATTAACCTAATTTTAATTTACTTTAATTCAAATTAATTGATTAGTTTATTTTAGTTTTAATTAATTAATCTTAAGTTTAATTGAATTAATTTTAGTTCAATTAACCTAATTTTAATTTACTTTAATTCAAATTAATTGATTAGTTTATTTTAGTTTTAATTAATTAATCTTAAGTTTAATTGAATTAATTTTAGTTCAATTAACCTAATTTTAATTTACTTTATTTCAAATTAATTGATTTGTTTATTTTAGTTTTAATTAATTAATCTTAAGTTTAATTGAATTAATTTTAGTACAATTAACCTAATTTTAATTTACTTTATTTCAAATTAATTGATTTGTTTATTTTAGTTTTAATTAATTAATCTTAAGTTTAATTGAATTAATTTTAGTTCAATTAACCTAATTTTAATTTACTTTATTCAAATTAATTGATTTGTTTATTTTAGTTTTAATTAATTAATCTTAAGTTTAATTGAATTAATTTTAGTTCAATTAACCTAATTTTAATTTACTTTATTTCAAATTAATTGATTAGAATACTTAAACAAAAATATTCTAATTAATTAATCTAATTGTACTTTACTTTAATCAAATGTAACTAAAATTAAGTAATTAAACAATTTTTATTTAATAATTAAACTAAAATTAATTAATTAAATTAGTGTAACTCATTAATTTAAACTACTTAAGTATAATTGAAGTTAAAATATTTGAATTAATTACCCTACTTTAAATTAATGGATTTAATTAAAGTAATCTAAATTACATTAATTAAACTAAAATTAAAAGTTAAACTAGTGTAATTATAAATTAATTTAGTTTAATTTTATTAAATTAAATTAAACTATCTTAAATAAACTAAATAAGTAATTAAACTAAATTAGATTAAGTAATTAAATTAATTACTACTTAAATTGAATTAAAGTAAACTAAGTTAGATTAATTAAACTATTAGATTAATTAAACTAAAATTACTTAAAGTAAGAAAATTAAAGTAAACTAATTAATTAGTTAATGTAAACTAAAATGCTATGAATTAAACAAAAGTAAACTAAGTAATTGATTACACAAATTTAGATTAATTAAACTAAAACTAATTAAATTAACAAAACTAAACTAAACTACTTAATTAAAAACTAAAAACTAAAACTAAGTAAACTAAATTCTTAAACTAAACTTCAATTTGATACGAAAACTAACCTCGTAATTGAAACCGGGATTGGGGGTTGAGAGTTTTCAGTTTAGAGTAAGAATGGGAACGGGAACGGGAAGAAATAACGGGGAACGGGAGAGGGGAAAGAGAGAAAAGAACAAAAAATGAGGAAGAAAAACAGAAGAAAGAAAAGAAGAGAAAGAAAAAAAAAAAGAAGAAACGGAGAAAAGAAAAAGAAACGGGGGAAAGGAAAGGGATGGGAATTTAAATCATAATTTGCGACCAACTGGTCGCAAATATGTAATTATGACAAGAAACGAAAGGTCGCGCGTGCTGGGGCAAATGCGACCATATGGTCGCATTTTCAGAGAGATTTGCGACCAAATGGTAGCATTTCTTGAAAAAGCGACCATTTGGTCAAGCGACCATTTGGTCGCCCAGTTACCATTACCAAGAACAGCTGTCATATCACGAGTCCCATCAACAATTGCGACCAGATGGTCGCAATAATGACATTCACCCCCAAATATTGCGACCAGATGGTCGCATTGTTTAAATTCACCGCCATAAATTTCATGAAAATTTAAACTTACCGCCCATATTTGCGACCATATGGTCGCAATTCCACTTGTATTTTAAAAAAAATATTATTATACTTTTCCAAAAATGCGACCACTTGGTCGCCTTTCTCTCCAAAACCCTAAACCCTAAACCCTAAAAAACCCTAAACCCTAAACCCTAAACCCTAAACTCTAAAATGCGACCATTTGGTCGCCTTTCCCTTCTAAATTACTACCATGTGGTCACCTTTTTTGTAAAATTGCGACCACTTGGTCGCAAATATTAATATTTATATACTTTTTTTTTATATTGGGTTACTTTCTGATATTTACATATGACGGGAACTCTTGTTTCCATGTTGTTATATTCATTGATATGTTTCTTCATGATTTTCGAGATAAATTTTTGTAATTCTTGATTTGGAACTATTTGATTCTATTTAAGAGTTTTTTTAAATAAATATAGATAATTTTATTCTTGTTTTTCAAGATAGAAAGTGCTAGAAGGGAACCAAAGAGACTATTGAAGATGTACATATTTATATATAATTTGCATCCACATATTCATTCGAAGCAATTCCACTGCAGAATTCGATATAAACATGTCAAAGTTGAAATCAAGAGGAATCTTTCTTATAATAATAAAAAAAAAAGTTAATTTCATTTTCATCGTATTTCATCATCTTTTGATTTTAAGTTTGGTCTATTGCTTTATTCATAATTGTAAATGCTTTACTTGAACAAAAAAGAGTCAAAAGGACTAGATTCAACTAGAGGTTTAAGGAAAATATAATTCTTCTCTGTACAATATTATCGTTCTCTCTTTTGTATGAAATTCAGATATTTTCAAGACGAGGTTAAATATTATTATTTACTCTACACAAATTTTAGAAAAATCTAAAGGCGTTTAGATAGCTTCTTGATCTTGAAGAGTTTTATATTAATTGAAAGTGAATAATTTTTATTTAATTGACATTATTATTATTGTTAAGAAATGTAATCAACAAAATTAACCACATCTTGAAATTTTGGAATTATTGGTAATTTTTTCAATCATCTATTCTTATTTTTATTTTTTCTTTCTTAAGCTTATAATGTAATTTTCCTTTTACTTTATCTATTTTACCCCATAAATACAGTGGGAAAAAATCAACAATTATTAAATATTTTATTTGTTCATAAAATAAATATAATTTAAAAATTGATTAACAAACATTTTAACTAATACACATAAAACTCTTAAAGTATACAATTGAATTGTAAAATAAGACTAAAAATTCCACGTGCATCGCACGTGTTAAAAAACTAGTTATTTATAAATTATTGGTCATATAAAATCACAGAATTTGCGACCATCCGGTCACTTTCTAATGTGACCACTTGGTAGCTTTTTTCCCTACAAAATTTTAAGCTACCAATGCCCAATAAAGGTCACAAAAATTGCGAGCAGGTGGTCACTTTTAATTGTGACCACCTGGTAGCTTTTTTCCCTCCAAAATTTTAAGCTACCAATGCCCAATAAAGGTCACAAAAATTGCGACCAGGTGGTCACTTTTAATTGTGACCACCTGGTAGCTTTTTTCCCTCCAAAATTTTAAGCTACCAATGCCCAATAAAGGTCACAAAAATTGCGACCAGGTGGTCACTTTTAATTGTGACCACTTGGTAGCTTTTTTCCCTCTTATTTTAAGCTACCACTGCCTAATAAAGGTCACAAAATTGCGACCAGGTGGTCACTTTTAATTGTGACCACTTCGTAGCTTTTTTCCCTCCAAAATTACGCGCCATTTTTTGCTACCAAGGTATATTTTAGTCACAAAAATGCGACCAGATGGTCGTTTTTTTAGGTGACCAAGTGGTCGCTTCTTTTGCGCCATAATTTCGCGCCATTTTTTATGACTACTTCTACTTTTGGTCGCAATCTGGTCGCAAAAAAAGTGACCAGATGGTCACTTAAAGTCAACCTTCAAAGAAAGTGACCAGGTGGTCACCATAAAACTACCACTTTTTTTTTGTCGCAAATTTCTGGTCGCATTTTGACAGTTTTTTTGTAGTGTAAATGAACTTGATTTGCATTTAATGAACTAGGCTTGAAGTTGACTTGCATTTAATGAGCTTGGCTTGAACTTGACTTGCATTTAATGTACTATGCTTGAAGTTTGAGCTTGACATGAACTTGGAGTGTAATGAATGCAACTCCGCAACTTGTAAGGTTCCTTGGTTCATATCAATTTTACTGATTCTTTAGCCTCAATACGTGGCTCCTCCTTCTCGTGCTCTTTCTTATTTAAAAAAGAATTATCGAAATGATCATCCAATTTGTGCACACTTCAATATACATGGACATACAATTGAAAAATGTTACAGATTTCACGGTTTTCCCAGGTTTCAAGTTTAAATCTTAGCATAAATACACCTTCTGATGTGACTGTTGAAATATTAGTTATGGACTAACATAATCTTATGACAATTATTGTTATTTTGTGTTTATGCAAGTGACATATCAATGGACCATTTATGGGATTGACAATAGTATAAATATTATTAATGGGTCATTTGGGGTTTTACTCTTAATTCATGCCCAAGCCTCCCCATTTGGGCTTGTGGCCCACCAGGGTTTTGGCAGACAATATAAATACTTTATATTGTCAGGTCTTTAACTAACGTAATTGAGATGGTGGTGTGTTCTAATTGAATAAGAGACAAAAACCGCCATAAGCCCTATTACGACTAAACTCGTTAATCAAGGAGATTGGATGCAAAGTTTTTTCAAATCTATTCAATAATCCAGGTAATATCTGTAACGTCCCGTTATTTTGAAGTGAATTTTTATTTATTTATTTTATTTATTTATTTATTTTATTTATTTTATTTATTTATTTATTTAATGTTATTTATTTATTTATTTATTTATTTCAATTTAAGTATTTAGTTTAATTATTATTTTGTAATTTCGATTTTAGTAGTTAATTTTGACCGAAATTCGTTTTAATCGTTTTAATGCTCAAAATTCATTTCGGTGACATTAATAATTATTAATAGGCCAATAAATAATTATTAATCACCTTTAGATTTATTTAAAAGCATCGGGTTTCGATTTAGAAGTCAAAAGTCATAAAAGGACGCAACCGTCATTTCCAATTTCATAAAATATCTAAAATTACTATTCATTTATCATTAAATATCACCAAAGTTGACAAAAAAATCAATTTTCTCTTCTTCTTCTCTTCCTCTTGGCCGTGAGCCACATCCACCATGGATGAGAAATTCTTTTCTTCGTTTCTCATTCGTTTCTCGACGGATCATTGTGTTTTCAGTTGCGTTGGAATGGTAGGGACGAGGGCTACCTATCCAACCTAGCTTTTCGAAGTTTTTCGTTCCCTAAGGGAAGTCCCAAAAAGTAAGTTTTCAAAAAATTTTAAGTGTTTTTGTTCGTTTTTGATGATAAATGAGATTTGCAGTTGAAATCATGAGTTTCTATCATGAAAAATGACGATTTTGAGCCCGGATTTTCGAAAAACACTATTCACCCGAGACACTATTCATCCGAAATCACTATTCACCCGAAATTGCACATTTGTTCTCATATTAGTTATGATTTGTAATATGTTGTACAATCGGTGAATTGTAGGTGCAATTGCTCGGTGGTTGTTTCGTGGAAATTGGAGATTTGGAATTATTTGGCTAAGGTGAGAATAGTTAGAATTTAAAGTATCTATAGAAAGCAAATAAGTGTGAAGGTTTGTAGAGTTTGAAACTAAGATTAGAATCCGAATCTAAGATTAGAGGGTTGTGAGTTAGTGCCCTTAGGATTAAGAGTTAATCCTTTAAGGAGAACTTAGGAGTTCTCAAGGAAAGTATCGAATCTTAGAAGATTCTAAGTTAGATTCGTTTCGAAGTAAGTTTGGATCATTGGAAGTTAAGAGATCCAAGACTTTTATAAAGGACGATTGATAGAACCTCGGATTATTGGAAGTTTAGAATCCTTAAAGGTTAGGTTAATCGTTATGTTTTGACTTTACTTTTATTATTGATACCGGAGTTCGATTTATAAATCGTTCGTCCGAGATTCTTATCTATGTTTATCATTTTGTCATTTACTTTATGCCCCTTTACTTTATGTTGGTTTCGATTTCTTTAATATTCGCACTTTACTTTATTTACTTTTGCAAGCATATACAAGCATATGCATAACATTTTTGCACTATTATTTATTGTACTATAACATCTCGCATCATTGAAAGAAAGTGAAAAAGGAAAGAAAGTGAGGATGAAAATGTAAGGAATGGTGGATGAATGTGAATATCCACGTTCCTCATGCATAAGGAATGGTGGATGAATGTGAATATCCACGTTACCTTCATCATGCATAAGGAATGGTGGATGAATGTGAATATCCACGTTACCTTCATGCATAAGGAATGGTGGATGAATGTGAATATCCACGTTACCTTCATTTCATGCGTAAATGGCAAATGCGTATCTTACGGGATGTACTCATTACTTTTATGCATATGATAGACGAGAAAGAGAATCGAGGTGTTATAATTATGCAAAGTTTATTTATTTACTTTTTGTATTTATGTCATAACAAGTTAATGGTTGAGGTTTTGACCTTAAGAGTTAATATTATCGTACTTGGAGAATATGGAATAGAAAGACCTAGACTTTGGAGAATTCTAGGAAAGATTGTGTCGGAATATTAGAGACAAATCGAAATGCGAATTTGAGGTCTATTCTTACTTTTTATTCTTATTATTCTCACTGGGCTTAAGTTGTTAGCTCATGATATTACAAACATTTCAGGTAATGTTTGGGATCGTGGAAGAGGAGCTGGTGCGCGCTTGATCGAGAGGATGATGATGATGGAGATGGACTATGTGTTATGTAAAATCCATGTACATGGTTTTGTGAACTTTATATCATTTTGATGATTTGTATTTTGTAATTAGCTCATAAGAGCTTATTGTCGTTGATTTATGATTTTAATCATTTGAACTCCTGGATAGGAACTTAATGTTCCTTGTGTATTTTAGATTTTGAAATTAAGATGTAAACAGGTTTTGGCCAGCAAATTTTCAAACATAACCACGCCAAATTTTCTTAAAATAAAAGACTTCCGCTGTTTTCTCTGATTTAATTTATTTAAAAGTGACGGGTCGTCACAATATCACTATCTTTTATTTTTCTAATATGTTTCTTAATCATAGAGGATTCTTGTGTGGTATTTGGGATTTTTCATTGTTAATGAATTATTATTTAGCCCAAATTATTCTAACAATTGATATCAGAGCCATACTCTATTGATTTCGAGACTGTTGGGAAAATAAATTCTCATTTTCAGATTTATTCAATATGCCATAAAATTGATTTTGAAAGTTTTGAAATATGGGTTGAAATCAGGTTTTAAGTTGAGGCTTTTATCATACTTGATAAACTTGAGTTTTGTAAATTTTTCGGATCCATAAATCCCTTCAAAGCGGATTGAATCTGCAATCGTTTGTTCCTCTATCATTAAATTATCAGTAAAACTTGATTTTAATTCATTCTAGACTATTTTAATTTAATTTAGTTGTAATGAATGGATTGAAAATAAAAAGAGGAAGAAACCCATATATTATGTGCGTTTGGTTTGGAAGGAGATGACTTGTGTTTTGTGTGGCTCAATAACAGACGCCCAAACAAATTATCTTAAGATAAAATATATATCAAAAGAAAAATGAGTTTTGGAGCGTGGCTGTGGATTCTTTAACCAAATGGTTAACATATATCTGCAGATTTTCTAAGTCTAAATTATTGTGTTATTTATACATAAACAAGGCAAATATCATGTCATCAATGGTTAATCTACAATATAACAATGTTAATGGTTGGGTTTATTTTTGGACAATTTTCGAGGCACAAATTAAATAATGTTTGTTGGCCCTATTATTTAGAGTAATGTTTTTTTTTCTTTGAGTGCTTATATTGTCCACTTCTTTTTTTTTAAATGTCCAATAATACAGTGAATTAAAATGCTATTTTGATAATTTTACTAAATATTTCAGTACATGTATCAATTCGTTTTAGCATTCTGAACTCGCTTATATTTTATTATGATTATTGGGACATAAATTGGGTTAAATATTCAAAGACCTATTGTAAATCTAGGTCTTTGAATATTTAATTATTATTATTTTTTGTTTGAAAATATTGGTAATATTATTGTTTGATTTTAGTATCATGTCAACTTATATATAGTGTTATTGGCATTATATTTTTTTTTATGGATTAGTTATCAATTGCTTTAAATTTTGACTCACTATATTATTTCGTTATGATTGGTGTGACATAATAGAATGTTATATGTTTAAGAACTTACCTCTCATAAGTCTAAAACATTCAATAGTTTGGAAATAATATTATCGTAAATTTTTTTTATGGTATGTTCCATTTTATTATATCATTATTACCATGGATAAATTTTTAGTACTTATTTGGAATAATCATGAACTGTTTTAGTTATCGACTAAATTGTTATTTATCTTGGTTGTTTGGAACATAATCGAATATTGTTTGCTTATTTACTTACCTCTCGTAAGTTTTGAGCATTTAAATATTATGGTAATAATGGTTATTATTATATTCTCCCAATATAATCATTATATTTTCTAAGATCCATTACGGGTAATGAAATTGTCCTATCGACAATTCAAGACCTGGTAGGATGTTTTAGATTGGTGAAGAGAATCCATGAAATATTATGAACCGGCATAATTGTGCTATCCTATCGGTAGTTCATTGATGCATTTAGTTGTAATATTAAGTGTATCAGTCTTACCTATGTGATGAGTTCCTTTCATGATACTTGAAGAACTCTAGCATTTTAGTGATCACTTTTGTGGATCTTTTGATAAAGTTGAAGAAAGAGCATTTACATGCTTATCTTTAATACATGTATTTTTGTTATTGCTCTCACGTTTTCTTCTTCAACTTTAGGTAATCTTATTCTAGTAAAGTTGAACAAAGAGCTTATGTATGTGCATTTTCTGTATTGCACAGTGTTTTCTTGTTCAACTTTTGACAATTTTTTATTTTTGGTAAATTTGAAGAAAGAGCATATGCATGGTTGTGTTTTATGACATGCATTTTTTGGTATTGCTCCTTGTTTCTCTTCTTCAAATTTAAGTAATCCTCAGTATCATGTCCGTATTTTAGAGTTGTCAAGCATATGTGAAACTCTGTGTTAGGGGTTGTAAAAACATCCATGAGACCCTATAATTCTAAATTCAAGAAACTTGATTTTAAGATTGCAAATGTGTTTTAATTGGGTATTATTAGGAATTAAGAAGCTTCGGGTTCTACTACTAATCACTACCACTAGAATTATGGAGTTCATTTTGAGAATGACACTGGAACAAGTCAAGGATTTAGGGAAAATCATGTTCAAAGAATGACCAGTTTTGGTTCCTACGTCTGTCGCTTCCGCTATTACAATTGACCCCTAGTTGACTAGATTCCAGTAGTTGTTTAGGATGGCCCAATTAGTGAATTGCAAAGATTACTTAATATGGATGGCTAATTGAGGGGACGTATTTTTTGTGGTTCTTTGTTCGAGGGAAAAATTGTTGATTGATGGTGCGATCAAAGTCCCACGTCTCTATTAGTATGAGTTTTGTTGTGTAGAATATGTGTTGTTTCAACAAGTGATACCCATAGATTTATGACATCGTCATTGCTAATGAATTCCAGATTAATATTGTTAATCCAGTATATATACTTGAGTGATTCTGATTAAAGCCATTAGAAAATAGGTAAGAAGGTTTTGTGATTCCTTTTAAGTATCAAGGTTTTTTGTTTTGATTTTTTGCCTACTACATTTACATTTTCTCTGACTAAGATGGCAGAGTATGTGGCGTGTTAAGAGACTATCTGATATATTATATTGCTACATATTCCTTTTTCAGTTTTGGGGTTGTGGACTCCATTTCAAGAATGCTGAAATTTCCTTTGTAATAATATTGCAGCAATATCTTTCTCTAGATATTTGTTTTGAAAAAGAGAAAGTTGTGAAGTCTCTTATTGAAGTTGTACACACGTTTACAAGTAGCATGTCAGCAAACCCACTTTACTAGGGCTCACTCATGAGTTTATTATTGGGAGCCTAGTTTCTTTGTCCAAGTGGGAGTTTTGTTGCTCTTGATATATATTATGAGGATATTACTTTTGTTAACAACATTTTTATATGCCCACTTACTACGGCTCACTTGTTTGTATGAGAGCCTAGTTTCTTTGTTTCAGTGGGAGTTTGTTGTTTTTGGTATTTGTATGAAGATTGCTTCTGGTTTTGTGTAATTCGTGCATATTATGGAAGTTTTTCGCTATCTATGATACTAGTTATCATTATGTTTTGATAAGTGATGAAATGAAGTCTTTTCATTTCTCTTGATCCATATTGATGTAATTGTCATGCTTCTAAATTAGTGCTTAATTATGTATAGCTTATGCATCCTATCAGTGTATCTGTTATATATGATTAGTTTGATTTTGTATGTTGTTGAAGCTTTTGTGATAAGATTATGTTGTCTAAGTGGGAGAATGTTGAAATATTAGTTATGGACTAACATAATCTTATGACAATTATTGTTATTTTGTGTTTATGCATGTGACATATCAATGGACCATTTATGGGATGGACAATAGTATAAATATTGTTAATGGGTCATTTGGGGTTTTACTCTTAATTCATTCCCAAGCCTCCCCATTTGGGCTTGTGGCCCACGAAGGTTTTGGCAGACAATATAAATCTGTGACGACCCGTCACTTTTAAATAAATTAAATTAGAGAAAATAGCGGAAGTATTTTATTTTAAGAAAAATTTGCGTGGTTTTGTTTGAAAATTGGCTAGCCAAAACCTGTTTACATCCTAATTTTCAAATCTAATAAATCCACAAGGAACATCAAGTCCCATTTCAGGAGTTCAAAGATGTATATCATATAAACATCAACATTAAGCTCTTATGAGCCAAATACAAAATACAATTCATTAAAGTTCTTAAAGTTCATCAAAATAAGACATAAACTTTACAAATCCATTAGTCCATCTCGAGGTCAACATCCCTCGATCACGCAGCACCATCTCCCCATCCACGGCCTCTAGCCAGGGCATTACATGAAATTTTGTAATATCATGAGCTAACAAACTAAGCCCAGTGAGAATAATAAGCATAAAAAGTAAAGATACACCTCAAACTCGTATTTCGATTTGTGTCCAATTAATCTTACAAAATTCACTCCTAAAGTTCTCCAAACTCTAGGTGATTCTAATCCATTTTCTCCAAAGTATGACATTACTACACTTGTAGTCAATCCTCATCCATTAACTTGTTATGACAAAGAATAAGTAAAGTAAATAAACTTTGTATAAAATATAACATCTCGATTCTCTATATCATCAATCATAATCATGATTGCATGAGGACATCCCGTAGGATTCCACAATTTCTTTTATGCATGAGGAAGTAATGCGTACGTCCGTAACTTACCATTTAACTCCACATGATGAAGTAATGCGTACGTCCGTAACTTACCATTCAACTCCCTATGTATGAGAAGTAATGTGTGCGTCCGTAACTTACCATTCAACTCCGCATAAGGAAGTAATGTGTACGTCCGCAACTTACGATTCAACTTCTATACATGAGAAGTAATGTGTGCGTCCTTAACTTACCATTCAACTCCGCATAAGGAAGTAATGTGTGCGTCCGCAACTTACGATTCAATTTCTTTTCAATGATGCGAGATGTTATGCATATGTTTACATATACTTGCAAAAGTAAATAAAGTAAATGTAAATGATAAAGCAACCGAAACATACATAAAGTAAAGGAGCAAAAGTAAAGACATAAAGTAAAGGACATAAGTGAAATAGATAGTAATCTCGGACGAACGATATGTCGATCGAACTCCGGCATCAAATAATAAAAGTAGAATCATAACACGAACGATTAATCTATTAACCATTCTAAAAACAAGCTTGGATCTTCCAACCTCCAATGATCCAACCTAAGCTTAGAAACGAATCTAACTTAGAATCTTCTAAGATTCGATACTTTCCTTGAGAACTCCTAAGTTCTCACTTAAAGGATTAACTCTTAATCCTAAGGGCACTAACTCTCATGCCTCTAATCTTATACTCGGTTTCTAGTCTTAGTTTCAAACTCTACAAACCTTTACACTTATTCAATTTCTATAATTACTTTAAATCCTAACTATTCTCACCTTTAATAAAAGATGACTTTGCTCCTAAGTCCGAAGGAGCTATCAAGCAAGCGGTTCAAAAACACCTACAAATGAATTATCTCATACAATCAATAATTACCAACTATCAATCAAACATCAACCAACGTACAAAACGATGAAAAACCCAACAAAACCCCACAAGAGGCTCTCGACCATCACAAGGAAAAAGGGCCTCGGGTTTGGTTTTCCGGCTTTTAGGCAATCTAAAAGTGTTTCGAGTTGGTTTTAAGCAAATTCTATATTCCCGATTTCAATGAGTATCGATAATTAGGGTTTTTGAACAATAAGCCCTTTCCCGAATTGAATTTAAATAAACATTATTTCATTAAATTCTAACCCAAAATCAAACCCAAAAGGGTAAATTTGAAACGGGAAGGGTTTCGACTGAAACTCAGTTTTAGGGTTAAGGGATAGTTTCCAAAAACACTTAAAACTACTCCCGAATTTACAAATACCGAGTTCTACAACACGAAATCGAAGGAAAAAAAAAAAACTCCATTAAAACACTATTTGGAGCTTAGGGTTTGAAACTTTACTTAACGAGAACTCCGTGTAAAACGGGCGGCAAGTACGAAGGTTAGGTGGAAAAGGATCGTAGGACCGATACCTTTCAAATGGACCCGGAATCAAGTCGATCGGGCAAGAAACGAACAAAATCACAAATCTCTCCTTTTCTTCTTGGAGCTCACGGGTGGGAGGAGAGAAATGAGGAGTGATTTTTGGTCAATTTGAGTCAATGGTGATTTTAAAGATGATTAATGAATAGTGTTTAGATATTTAGGAAATTAGGAAAAGACGGTTACGTCCTTTTATGACTTTTGGCTTAAAAACGAATCCCGAACTTCTCAAACTATCCCAATGGTGATTAATAATTATTAATTGGCCCGTTAATAATTATTAATACCATTAAAATAAAAATAAACTAAAAAGGTCAATTAAAAGATTAAAACCGAAATAAACTGAAAATTCTAAATTACCGATAAATAAATAAACTTTAATTACTTAAATTGAAATAAAATAAATAAAAGTTTTTTTTATCACAAAATAACGGGACGTTACAAAATCAGGTTTTTAACTAACTTAATCAGGTATTCAATAATCGAGGTAATATCACTATCTTTTATTTTTTCTAATATGTTTCTTAATCATAGAGGATTCTTGTGTGGTATTTGAGATTTTTTATTGTTAATGAATTATTGTTTAGCCCAAATAATTCTAACAGTGACTTCTAATAAGACTATTTCTCCTTCAGTTTTACATCCATCAGTTTCATTCATTAATCAAGAACAATACCAGCAAGTGATGCGTCTATCATATCTCATTTTGGTTCTTCTTTGGGTGGTTTTACAACATGCCTTCCACTTATCATGTGACATAATGAATTTTATTTTAGTTTACATTCATCTATTAATCTTTTACTTATCTGGATTATTGATAGTGGAGCTTCTCATCATATTTATGGTTCTACCAAGCTCTTTCTATCTCTAATAAAGGTGCATAATGTTTATATTTCTCTTTCTAATGGTCTTAAAAATATTAAAATGCCAGTTGTTCAAAATATTATCCTCCTTAATTCCATTGTTATGCACAATGTTTTTTACATCCCAGAATTTACATTCAATTTTATTTCAGTGAGTACTTTAACTAAATTTCTGGTTTGGCTCTTTACTTTTATGGTGATGGTTGTGTTATTCAGGACAAGTCATCCTTGAAGATGATTAGCAAGGGGGATCTCTCTTACATGGACTTTATGTTTTGAATTCAGGATCTTTTATTTACCACCTGATATTCTATGGATTGTTTCAAACATTGTAATATTGTTTGTAATAAACCTTCAATGCAAACTTGGCATAATCGCATGGGTATTTTTCTTTTAAAAGACTTCAATTGTAGCAAAGTCAGTTGGATACAAATTCTTTTTCAAATAAGAATACTGTTTTGGATCTTTCATATATATGGAGGCTTCATTTTGTTTCTAATAATAATATAGGGTAAAATACCATTTTGGTCCCTGAACTTTCACTCAAGTTTCATTTTCGTCCCTGAACTTTCAAAAATTACCAATTTCGTCCCTGAACTTTCCGTTTCGTTTCATTTTGGTCCTTCAGATTTTATTTTTCGTCTAAAACACTAATGGAAGGCTTATGTGGCAAGTAATTGATTGTGTGACATTATAGAAATATACCGTGAGGTTAAATACCATGAAAAAACGAATATAAAGGAAGATTAATCTCATCTTTTTCTCTTTAATTTCAGTCTTAAATCTCACTGTATATTCGTTTTATACATCTTTTAACTTCATTGTATATTTATATAATGTCACATCATCAATTATATGCCACATAAGCCCTTTGGTGATGTCCTAGATGAAAAAAAAATTCTGAAGGACCAAAACGAAACGAATTGGAAAGTTCAGGGACGAAAATGGTGACTTTTGAAAGTTCAGGGATGAAAATGAAACTTGAGTGAAAGTTCATGGACCAAAATGGTATTTTACCCAATAATATCTCCTTCCCGTTTTGATCTCGTGCATTCTGACACTTGGGTCACTATCACTCATCTACTCATCAAGACTTATAAATATATAAAATAATGGGATAAATATCCAATTGACCAGAGATAAAGTTGGAAATTCTTTCAGTTCGTCAATCCACGACAACAAGGAGCCATTTAGAGGTATTAAATAATTTTTAGTTTAAATATTTTAATCTTAAATAAATGAGAATTCTAATTAACTTACCATTCAAAATTTTCCTATAATTTTAAGAATAACAAATATTTTTAAATAGATATATCTCATATTTCATCAATCTCAGATTGAGAATTGTCATTTTTAAAAATATTCAAACATTTTTCTATTTTTAAAAATATTGAAAACTTTTTCTATTTTTTAAAAATATCAATTATTAAAATACCATTTTTAAAAATTAATAATAACAATTAGCAATTAATTACGTATATAACAATTAACATACATTTCAATTTCAGGCTAATTTGAATAAAAAAATTTGAGAGAAATTCCCGTTGTTCGAATCTTTGACGGGGGGCAGTGGGGGATGGAGGCAGCGAGGGAATAAGGATGGTAGGGAGGTCGTGGTGATGGCGGGGGTAGTGGGGGAGGGAGAGCAGTGGGGTAGGGAGAGCTTCGAACGACGATGGTGGAGTGTCCAGCTGCGTGGTCTTGGCGTGTGGCGGAGAGGGTTTGGGGAAGGGGGGTTTGGGGATGGAGGGAGGGAGGGAGGGAGGGAGAAAAGAAAGCTCACGAGGGGAAGGGTTTTTTGACACTTTTTTAATTTATTTTAGCGACGAAATACGTCGCTGAAAGAAATGAAAAGATGCCAGCTGGGACACGGAATATAAAAGCACGCGCCATTAATTTTCTCTTAGCGACGAAATATGCAAGAATTGAAAATTTTCACCAACCGCCATAATTTGCAGCTTTAGCGATATAATGCGTAGCTAAAATTGGTGAAATTTTAAAAAACGCGCCTTTATATTTCGATTAGCGATGAAATGTGTCTCTATATTTGAAAATATTCGTTGAAACATTTGATTTCTTCAATAGAGACACATTTCGTCGCTCTTAAGGAAAGTATCCATTAAAGGCATTGATGACCCCCTTTAGCGACGAAATGTATCGCTATCTATTGAATGTTCTGGAATTCCTTTACCCTTTAATGACAAAATGTGTCTCTATTGGTTAAATATTCTAGAATGGTAAAATCCCATTAGCGACGAAATGTGTCTCTATTTTATGAACATTTTGGAATTTTTATTTCCCATTAGCGATGTATTTTGTCTTTATGTTCATATTTAGAGATGAAATACATCGCTATTTATATGATTTTTTTTCAACTTTTTTTGGTCCCTTACAAGTTTAACAATTCATTAACAATTTTAACATCATATTCAAATTCATCGGTGCTGGACTTAGAGTTGTTGTCCTCAGTATCTTCTTCTTCGTCCTCTGAAGGTTGAGGAGATGAATCATCAATAAAAGGGAGATGAATATATAAGCCATCGGGATTAAACAATATTTTTGTTATGTCATTTAACTGACGAACAATATCAGACTTTATTCCTTCATCTATTTCACGACTCTGCACCTCTTCTTCTTGGAAACCTACAAATTCCTCGCTTTCTTTATCTGGGAGACTTTTGTCAATGTGACACGACCGCACTTTGCAAACAACTAACCAATTATTGAATTGTCTAGAAGACGAAAAAGGCAAAAAATACGTTTGAATTGCTTGTTGTGCCAATACAAATCGATCATTTGTGCGCATTTTCTTTTTCTTGTTCACCTCTAAAATCTACAAATGTGGTATCTTTCACATCCCACCTTGCTGGATTGTCTCAAGACACGTACAATTAAATAATACGGTATACTTTACACTCCCTCCTGCATACTCAAGCTCAATAATTTCATCAATGACTCCAAAGAAATCCTCTTCACCATTTCCAAACACTTGACCTTTGATGCATACGCCACTGCTATCTATTTCTCAGTTCTGTGAATGAGATTTTGTTTGAAATTTGTAGTCATTCCCTAGATAGCCAGAGTATGATTTGACAATTCTAGCAGGTCCTTTTGCCAACATTACTATGTGATTGTTTGTAACCGGTGTCGTTGGCGAATCAACCTGTACAACAATTAACTTTGGTAAAGGAATAACATAATTTCATTTAAGATAAACAAATAGAACACATATGCATAAAACCATGAACGAAAATCTCTGTCAATTATGATCCCCTCCCCGGTTGCATTTAGTCCAGGATTTACCGATCTTACGAAAAACTCAATGAATAACCTATTATTGAAAATAATATTTATAAACTTGAAAAGGAATTATTATCTCTTTCACATATTATTTTAGTTCATGCTTACTTGATATTATGGTCCCAACCAAAATTGCTTATTTATTAATTATAAATTTGATATAATTAAATAGTTATTATTCATGCATAAAGTATGTCATAAATAAATATTCCCATCATAAATGCATAAATATCATGACCATGCATCATTAAGAGAGATTATTGATTATATGCTGATACCTTGTGTAAATATAAATGTTACATTCATTGTCCTAGAATTTTAATTAAGAGGTTAATTAGTAATTACTAGCAGCGTGTTTTAGGTTTTAATTAAATTGTCCAAAAAGAGTTTAGTAACCAATATTTTAATTAATTGTTTAATTTTAAATAGGATTTTAAAGTAAAACTTAAAAGATGAGGTGTCATTATATTTTAATTAAAGAGTTAATTAAAAATTAATGAAGTTGAGTTTATTAATTTAAATATAACTCTGGTGAGAAAGCTCTGCCCTTGATAAGAGGTTATTTAATCGTTCCATTAACACGCGACCCCTATAACTGGGAGCGATCTGAGAGTGATATTTTATTAATAATTCTCTTCATTGAGACGATGCATAATGTGTTAGGATTAATAGAGATTTATCACTTGGCTATCACATTAAAAACTATGTAACCAATTTATAAAAACTATTATAATTTAGATTGAACTTATATATTAAAGGTAGCCTGAGTATATCTAATTAAATGTCTTAGCTGGATATATTAAATGGGAGAAGGACAATTGACAACAAGTCCTGCGGTGTCCAAGTTAGAATCAATGAGTGAGATTCATATAGGGTTTTGTGGTGTTGGTAACTCTTCACTTATTCCCTCGGAAAGTAAACCTATGAATCAATACCTGGGTGATTCTCTTCAAGATAGAATTTTTTAAAGATTTTGATGTTTGACTCTCCTTTTGGGAACACTCATCTAAATAACTTTAAGTAATCTAAAACTTGGGTAACACTCAAAGGGATTCATTTAGAAAGACTCTTAAGAGTTTTGATGTTTGACTCTCCTTTCAGTGACACTCATCAAAATTAATATTTAAATGCTCTATATGTTTTGCTTGACCAAAAGATGGTAACTAAAGAATTGTAGGATATGAGATACCCTGAGGATGTTCATTAGTTGATAGGAGTCTCATTTTAGTGGGAGTGAACCTTGACATGCCTACATAGGCATCATTCCTGTCACAATAATATACCTTGGCGTTTAAATTGTATTTTAAGGTTTTAGAGTTTCATTAAATGTGCATTCATGCATCACGTTTAATAGATGCCAAAACTATGAATGAATGGATACATAAAAATATATTACTAAAGCACGTGTTTATTTATTTGTCAGTAATATGTCAAATAGGATTTTCTTGACTTGGAAAAACAAACCCACAATGAATGATGAGAACTATGGTACTTGTGAATAAAAATTATTAAGTATTCTTGTCGATGAGCGCATTCAATTTGTTATTTACAATGATTGTCCTGAAGGTTCAAGTGTTTATCTTCGAGGTGTGTGGGATCCACATGAGAGATGGATCCAGAGAGATGAAATGGCTCAGATATACATTCTATAAAGAATCTCTTTCAACAAGTACAAGATGGTAGAACTGACTGCGACCACACGCGAGATGATGTATCATTTTTTACACTCGTGCCAACCCTCAATATAAGATGACTGAGCTGAAGTATGTAAGGAAAAGAAGAACATATGTACTGGTAAATATGATTTACTTAGTGACAGTACAAGATAATAAAGATTTTATCCTATTGAATTTACAGAAAATCAATTCACTAAATTAACTTCTTTTTTAGCAGAAAGATAAATTTTTTAAAGTTTAAGAATTCAGCTCAGAAGATGAGTTCAAAAGAAGAAAGATAGAAATTAATAGTGGTTAATATGATTTACTATTCTGCTGATGAATTATGAGATAATTCTAAATCTTTATCTTTTCTTTTGATAGTGGAAGAATGGAAAGAAAATAGAGATTTCATGAAGTCTGCATCCTGGGCTTGGAGAAGCTTTTTTAGTTATTTATGAACCATTATTAGAATCTATGTTATAGAAACTATTTAGTAAATGTTGTTACTTTTATTATGTTTTGAAAACATTTGATTATTTGATTATTAATAAAATAAGTATTGGTTCATTTATAAAGTTATTGATTATCTTTAAATATAATGTTTATTTTCCTGAACATTGTTTACTATGTTCCTAGTTTAAATCGGAACATAGTTTCCTTGGGTTCTATTCGCAAACAATCTTATACCGTAGATTTCAGTGTTAATAAAGTTGATATTTTCAAAGATAAAAACTTTATTTGTTTAGGATTAGAAATAAAAATTTAGTATGTGCAACACTTTATAATACTAAGTTATTCCCAACTGTAGAATCAAGAATAATTAAAGGTAGAATTTCTAACGATAAGACCCTTCTATGGCATCTGAGGCTTGGCCATATTAACCTCAACGGAATTGAAAGACTGGTTAAAAGTGGACCTCTAAGTTACTTAGAGCTTGGTACACTCCCAGTATGTGAATCTTGTATAGAGGGTAAAATGACCAAGCCTCCTTTTTCAGCTGAAGGAAATAGAACCATAGAACCACTAGAGCTTATCCATTCAGACCTTTGTTTTCCAATGAATATAAAAACTAGAGATGGGTATGCGTACAATGAGTCTTTCTGTGACGACCCTTCACTTTTAAATAAATTAAATCAGAGAAAACAGCGGAAGTCTTTTATTTTAAGAAAATTTGGCGTGGTTATGTTTGAAAATTTGCTGGCCAAAACCTGTTTACATCTTAATTTCAAAATCTAAAATACACAAGGAACATTAAGTTCCTATCCAGGAATTCAAAATGATTAAAATCATAAATCAACGACAATAAGCTCTTATGAGCTAATTACAAAATACAAATCATCAAAATGATATAAAGTTCACAAAACCATGTACATGGATTTTACATAACACATAGTCCATCTCCATCATCATCATCATCCTCTCGATCAAGCGCGCCCACTCCTCTTCCACGATCCCAAACATTACCTGAAATGTTTGTAATATCATGAGCTAACAACTTAAGCCCAGTAAGAATAATAAGAATAAAAAGTAAGAATAGACCTCAAACTCGCATTTCGATTTGTGTCCAATTAACTGACACAATCTTTCCTAGAATTCACCAAAGTCTAGGTAATTTTATTCCATATTCTCCAATTGATGATACAAACTAGCACACTTAGATTGTTCATCCATTAACTTGTTATAACATAAAGTAATAAAAGTAAATGACTTTGCATAAAATATAACATCTCGACTTTCTTTCTCGTCTGTCATATGCATAAAAGTAATGAGTACATCCCGTAGGTTACGCATTCGCCATTTATGCATGAAATGAAGGTAATGTGGATTTTTACAAACTATCCACCCTTATCCTTATGTATGAAGGTAATGTGGGAATCCACTCATCCACCATTCAACCTTATGCATGATGAAGGTAATGTGGGTATCCACTCATCCACCATTCAACCTTATGCATGAAGGTAACGTGGGTATCCACTCATCCACCGTTCCTTTCATTCTTTTCTTTTCTCTTTTCAATGATGCGAGATGTTATAATATAATAAATAATGGTGCAAAATGTTATGCATATGCTTGCATATGCTTGCACAAATAAATAAAGTAAAGTACGATTATTAAATAACCGAAACAAGCATGAAGTAAAGCGGCATAAAGTAAAGAACATAAAGTAAAGGGCATAAAGTAACATAGATAGAATCCCGGATGAACGATTTATCGATCGAACTCCGCTAACAATAATAAAAGTAAAGGTCAAAACATAACGATTAACCTAAACTTTCAAGGATTCTAAACTTCCAAGTGAACCATTCTAAACTCCGAAACTAATCTAACTTAGAATCTTCTAAGATTCGAGGTTTTCAACAAGAAATCCTAAGTTTCTCGCCTAAAGGATTAACTTCAAATCCTAAGGCACTATCTCACATCCTCTAACCTTAGGTTGGATTCTAGTCTTAGTTCGATTCTACAAATCAACGTACTTATTTGCTTTCTATAGTTACTTTAAATTCTAATCATTCTCACCTTAGCCAAATAATTCCAAATCTCCAATTTCCACGAAACAACCACCGAGCAATTGCACCTACAATTCACCGATTGTACAACATATTACAATTCATAACTAATATGCGAACAAATGTGCAATTTCGGGTGAATAGTGATTTCGGATGAATAGTGTCTCGGGTGAATAGTGTTTTCGGGTGAATAGTGTTTTTCCAAAATCCGGGCTCAAAATCGTCATTTTTCATGATAGAAATTCATGATTTCAACTTCAAATCTCATTTATAATCAAAACGAACAAAACCACCTAAAAAGTTTTGAAAACTTACTTTTTGGGACTTCCCTTAGAGAACGGGAAACTTGAAAAGGTAGGTTGGATAGGTAGCCCTCGTCCCTACCAATCCAACACAACCGAAATCAAGCCGATCCATCGAGAAACGAATGAGAAACGAAGAAAATAAAAACTTCATCAATGGAGGAAATGAAGGTCACGGTGGAAGAAAAGAGAAGGAGAGGAAAAAATGAAGTAATCTTGTCAATTTTGGATTTTTAAAGATAAATGAATAGTGAATTTAGATATTTTAAGAAATTGGAAATGACGGTTGCGTCCTTTTATGACTTTTGACTTCTAAATCGAAACCCGATGCTCTTAAATAAATCTAAAGGTGATTAATAATTATTAATTGGCCTATTAATAATTATTAATGTCACCGAAACGAATTTAGAGCATTAAAACGATTAAAACGAATTTCGATTCGAAATTAACTACTAAAATCGAAATTACAAAATAATAATTAAACTAAATACTTAAATTGAAATAAATAAATAAATAAATAACATTAAATAAATAAAATTCACTTCAAAATAACGGGACGTTACAGTCTACCCTCCTTAAAAGACTTTTCGTCCTCGAAAAGTGCGTTCACTAAGTGAATAAAGCGAGGGTACTTGACTGTATCTCATCTTCACGTTCCCACGTTATTCCCTTTGACACTTGGTTCTTTCAAAGAACTAACCAAGTAAATTCCTTTTTTTATTTCTCATCAACTTTTGTTCGAATGCTCTTATCTTAACTGGTGTCTTCGCATAAGACTTAATAGCATTCAAAACAACCAGTTCATAATCAATCACGTGGAACGGATTCACCATGTATTCCGAAGCATCAATATATGGAAAACATTACAAACGGTCGATAACGAAAGTGGTAAGGCTAAACAACAAGCTACCACTTCTACTCGATTGAGTATCTCGATAGGCCAAATAAACTTAGGGTTCAACTGACCCTTATTCCCAACTTCCATAACACCCTTCCTTGGTGCCACTTGAAGAATACGAGATCCACTACTATCGCTTGAACGGACTACACCGAATCCTGCTGTCAACTTTGGTTAACCCTGATCATTTATGTGGGAGACATGAAATGGAAATATCATATGCAATGTTGATTGTATAAGACTGGACCACGATGTTCGATCAAATTTCTCCTTAGTACCGTTTACGAGAAATAATCGAATATCAAACTAAGTTTATCAACCGTGATAGATCTCAATCCTGAGTGAAATGCGGACTCCTATTTGTGGAGTTATGTTCTTTGATTCACATAGTTGAGAGCGATCTGTAAGAACGATCAATACACTCCCTGTTTTGGGAACATGACTAGATAAGTAGCTGGGAACTCATTTTCACGAGATGGAATTCATAACTTTCTTATAAATTAACGGTATCAGTGCGATACCTAAACATTTTAGGAACTTTAGGAAACTCCCTTGATGTACTGATTCGAGACATGAACAAGTGGCGCCACGACTTCTATTGATCACAGAAGTATATTATCTCTAGTTCGACTAAAGAAAAAGTTCATTGGAGAATCAGCGGGAACACAAGGATAAATCGGTAATTACAGGGGCAAAACGGTAAATTTATCCGCCTGTAATTATGAGGGTTCCATGTGAAGGATATATCACAGATATAAATAAAGATAAACTAAATGGACATAACTCATCTATAGTGAGGGGAGTTCAGCTATGAATCTATAGTGGAATTATTCATAGTTAGATAATAAGTAATTAACCGATTATGTGTTAATCACTTAATTGACTAATTATTAAGCCCATGATCTATAGGTCCATCAGGTCCCTATGCTAGCCCAAATATCGTAGTCGCGAAATCAAGTAGAAGAAATGGAAATTTTAAGTAAAGTGAATTACTTAAAATAGGCAATATTAATTGTTTAAATATTGAGTATATTTAAACGGTAATTAATATAAACATTATTAATTGTTTAAATAATGAGTTTATTTAAACAGGAAATTAATAATGAAATATTATTAATTAGATATTATTGATTATTTGAATATTGAGTATATTTAAATACTAATTAATAATTTGAAATTAATTGACAATTATTAATTGTTTAAATAATTAATTTTATTTGAACGGAAATTAATAATTAAAATTAATTAATTAATAATAAAATATTGTCAATAAAATTATTAATTAAATAATGAGTTTATTTAATGGAAATTAATAATTATAATATTTATTATTAATTATTTAAATAATGAAAATTATTTAAATGGAAATTAATAAATAAATATAAATTTGATAATATTTTGTCGGGAGAAAATATTAATTGTTTAAATAAAATATTTTATTTAAATGGTAATTAATAAATAAATTAATTAAGTTGGACTTATTAATTTAAGAGAGAGTTTCAAGCCCAATTGGATTAATGAACCCAATTGAAATTGGCCCAAAATAATTAATTAAATAAATTTGATTTATTAATTATTTATTATTAATTTTGGCCTTCATAGATAATTTGTAGGAGATAATTATTTGAATTATATCCTATAATAATTATATAGATTTATTTACCCAAGATAAATAAAATAAAGAAAAGAAAATAATCTCCTATTTATCTATGGCATTTTCGAAATTGCAAGATAAAGGAAAGAGATAATCTTTATTCTTTTTGTATTTATCTCTATAGATTAATCCTAATGTGATTAGGATTCCTATTTTCCTATAAATAGGAGGGTTGGGTCATTCATAAATCACACAATTAAATTCCTTAGAAATTCGGAATTCTCTCTTCCTTCTCCCTTCCCCCTTAGCCGATTTTCCCTAGTCCATTGGGAAGAAAATATTTTTTCTTCTTCCCAATTTCTTCTTTAGTTCGATCCCACAATCGGATTTCGTTTGATCGATCGGGATATAGCGTAGAAGATCCGGTGTTGCTGAGGATTTGATGCTGTAAAGAAACCTCCAATCGATCCTCCATTAATCAGTCAATGTAAGTTCCGGTTTTAATTTTCGAAAATATAAGCATGAATCTACATGTTTTATCACAAATTGCATGATGTTAATAGATCCGTTATTAAATGTTAATAAGTTTACTAAATAAAATTCCGCTAATTTAGTAAATCATCCCTTCAATGTGAACAAGGCCTGATCTGGAGGAAAGAGGGGCAGGACGCATGGGAAGCTGACGAAAGACACGCCGCGTCATTAGAAATTCCATTAACGCCCATAAGAGGTCCCATTGTGAAGCAAGCTCCCCGTTTACCGGGTCGAGCATTCCTCCGTTGATTTGATTAAATATTCCCGGAAAGACCTAGAAGACATCCATCTGTTCCACAACGACACACTGGTGATAGCGATATCCATCGGGTCTAATACGGTTAGCAGAGTCCTAATAGATCCGGGATCTTCCATCAATATACTATACATGTCAGCATTTCGAAGTATGAAGCTGAGAAAGTCGGACCTCACCCTGGATTCCCAAGACCTGGTGGGATTCAACGGAACGGTGACAAGGTGCTCTGGAACTATTAAGCTACCAGTCCGAGTCAAAGGTGAAAATCCTATGACACTCTTTCACGTTATAGATGCTTCCTTGGGGTACAACGCTTTGCTCAGAAGGCCTTGGATTCATGATATAAGAGCACACCCTTCAAATCTCCACCAGAAACTGAAATACCCCACTGCAAAGGGGTCCGGATTATATAAGGGGACCAGCAGGTCTCAAGGTCGTGCTTGGTCGAAATCGTCAAACTGAAATTCCAATGTTAGGCATAGCAGCTACAGGATCGGGGCCCCGAGAGAGGCTCGCCTGTGACGACCCGACTCCTTTTAATTCATTTAAAATCAGAATTTCAGCGGAAGACTTAATATTTAATAAAAATTCGACATGGATATGTTTAAAACATGGACTATCCAAAACCTATTTACATTTTTCACAAGCAGAGAATTTAAAAGACAAGAAATTGCAATTCCTTTTGTAAAGTTTAAAAGAGTTTATGACTGTAAAAGTTAAAACGAAAAGCTCTTATGAGCTTATATACAAATATACATCTTAAAAGACAAAATATAAGACAAAGTGAGTCCATGGACTTTAAAAGTATCTCTAGTCCCTCTCGGCATCATCATCATCCAGATAAGGCTGCACCAGCTTCTCTCCCACAACCCGAAGCATTACCTGAAAATGTTTGTAATATCATGAGCTAACAACAAGCCCAATGAAAATAAACAGAAAATAGAGATCTCTAATCCGGATTTGTGTCTAAGAAATTACTTACTCTTTGTTATCCATCCATTCAAAGAGATTTACACCAAGTCTCCCAAATGATTGAGGATCTAACTTCCAAGCATTTAAGAGGATGTGTTTCATAACACACATAATATTGTATTTCATTCTCTTTAATACCTTATACTATACATAAGGTTTACATACAAGTGTTAATCTCCAATTTCAAGATCTCACAATTAAAATGAGAATCTAGTTCTCTTATTTATATAACATAATAATTATACAAGGTTCAATACACCCTTGTATTCTCTCATTATACAACTCAATTTCCTTCCTCTTTCTTATAGCACTCGACTATCATCATATTTCATTCTTTTTCTCTATGGAAAAGTATAGTATACAAAATGGTTCATTTCTTTCTTTAATAAATAATGCTAATCTCACTCGGTCTTAACATATTTAAACATTCATTAACTCACTAAACAAGTGTAAAAGGCACACAACCTTTACATTAATATAACCATCACATGCGAATAATGACAGGTAATGAAGCTCCCGTAGGCTAAGTTCATTCACCTCATTATCTCGCTTTTCAAAATAAAATATACAAAGTTCTTTCAATAATATATTTCCATCTCTAGTGAATAATGACAGGTAATGAAGCTCCCGTAGGCTAAGTTAATTCACCTCATTAAACTCACTTTCCAAAATAAAATATATGAATTAAAACACTATTTGTAGGAAATTTTAGAAACTTTGTCATCCCCAGAGGCCTTTAGAAAACGGAAGAAAAGTTTGATTGGTAGGTTGAAAAGGATGCTTGGACCGAGGGCTTGCAACGCAACTGAAATCAAGTCGATCCGTCGATAAACAAAGAAAAACAAAAAAAAATCCAAGGGAAGGGGGGCTATGGCCACAAGGGGGAGAGAAAGATGAGGAAATGAATTTCTTTTCACTATTTGGTCTTTTAAACAAGATGGATGAATAGTGTTGGATATTTTTAAGAATTTAGAAATTACGGTTACGTCCTATTAATGATTTTTAGCTTATAAAATGAAACCCGATGATCTTAAACTAGCTAAATGGTGATTAATAATTATTAATTGGCCCGTTAATAATTATTAATACGACCAAAAATAATTAAAGCTAATAAAACAATTAAAAAGGTTTCCAAACGAAATTAACTACTAAATTATAAATTAAAAATTCTAATTAAACTAATTAACTCTAAAATGAAATTAAATGCTTTAAATAAAATAAATAATAAATAAATAAATAAAAATTTGCCTTGTAAAGATCTGGAAGAGAGTATGAGAGATAGACGTTACACCGCCCTTTGTTCGACCAAAAATAGAAGCACCTCAGGACGGATCAGATCCAGATTCATTCAGAATATCAGAAGAAAACAACGAACATTGGGAAAGATCTGGACGAGAGTATGAGAGATGGACTAGTGAATTTCTTGAAGAAGAATTGGAATATGTTTGCATGGGATCACAAAGACATGTCCGGTATAGACCCGAATATCATAACTCACAACCTCGAAGTTGATCCGAACCAACCTCCCGTCAAATAGAAGAGACGCAAATTCGCGCCCGAGCGAAATGAAATCATCAACGAGGAGGTTCAGAAACTTTTGGGTGCGGGTTTCATCCGAGAGGTCAAATATCCTGAATGGCTAGCTAATGTGGTGGTTGTAAAGAAAAAGAACGGAAAATGGAGGGCGTTTATCGACTTCACGGACCTTAACAAAGCCTGCCCAAAAGATTCTTTCTCGCTGCCTAAAATAGATCAACTGGTAGATGCCACAGCTGGCTACGAACTGCTCAGCTTCATGGACGCCTTCTCTGGGCACAACTAAATCAAGATGAACCCAAGAGACCAAGAAAAGACTTCGTTTATAACGAACATAGGCACATATTGCTACACTGTGATGCTCTTTGGTTTAAAGTACGCATAAGCTACCTATCAACGCCTAATGAACTGAATGTTCAAAGATCTATTGGGAAAAATGGTGGAGGTGTACATCGATGACATGTTGATCAAGTTGTGGAAGGCAGAAGACCACCTAGCCCACATGGAACAAGCATTCGAAGTGCTTTACCGATACGGAATGAAGTTGAACCCCGATAAATGCTCATTCAGAGTCCTGGCAGGCAAATTCTTAGGTCACGTGGCAACTAGTTGGGGGATCGAGGCAAACCTCGACCAAATCCAAGCAATAATATACATGCAGGCACCCAAAATCTGAAAGGGGTGCAAAAGTTGACTGGATGCCTAGCAGCCTTGAACAGGTTTATATCGCAATCATCAGATAAGTGACTACCTTTCTTCAAAGCACTGAAAAGGAACAGAGAATTTAGTTGGTGAGATGAGTGCCAGAAAGCTTTCGAGGAACTGAAGGGTTACTTGTCTTCGCCCTCGTTATTGGCCAAGCCCTCAGATAACGAAAAGCTATTCCTTTACTTAGCAGTATCTGATGCGGTGGTTAGTTCGGCGCTGGTGCGCGAAGACGATAAAACACAACACCCAATATACTACGTAAGTAAAACAATGGTCAATGCCAAAACGTGATACTCAAGGATGGAGAAGTTAGCGTTCTCCCTGATAGTCGCTTCGCGCAAACTGAAGCACTATTTCTAGGGTCACTAGATAATAGTGAGAATGACCTTCCCACTGAAAGCCGTTCTTAACAAACCAGACGTTTAGCGACTCCTGACAAAATGGGCAATAGAACTGGGCGGATACGACATCAGTTATGAGCCACAAACTGCCATTAAAGGGCAAGTTCTCGCAGACTTCGTAGCAGAAATGACCCCGGCAAGCTTGAAAGATACCGAAGCAAGCTCGCCATTACCGACTGGCCCAGGGATGGAAGTATGGACCCTAAGTGTTGATGGGTTCTCAAATTCAAAAGGGTCCACCGCAGGGCTAGTCCTGTCGACCCCCGAGGGATACCTCTTAGAATAGTCAATCTGATTCAGACTTACAGCTTCAAATAATGAAGCCGAATATGAAGCATTGATAGCTGGACTGCAGAGAGCAAAGGAACTGGGAGTTGGGAACCTGAGCATCAGAAGCTATTCTCAACTCGTAGTAAATCAGGTAAATGGTTTATTTGAAGCAAAGGTTCCTAGAATGGTGAAATATCTAGAAAAAGTTCTGTCTATCCTCACTAAGTTTGCAGAGTATAACATCGATCAAGTGCTGAGAGCTGAGAATGGACACACCGACGCTCTGGCCAGTCTTGGGTTCGCAGTACGTACTGAAACGAGAAGAATGATCCCTATTGATTATCTGTCCGAACCAAGCATTACCCTCAATTCGAATATGGGGAGTAGAGACGATGGCAGGATCAGACAAGTAATGCCAGCAAAGCAGAATCCGAAGCCCGAACCAGAATGGAGGAACCAAATTATCGAGTACTTAAGATTAGGACTTCCACCTGAAGGGAAACTAGAAGCACAAAAAGTCTGATCCAGATCCGCCAGATACTCGATCATCCAAGAGGAACTATACAGAAGGTCCTTCAGCGGACCCTACTTGAAATGTCTGGGAAAGTCAGAAAACTCCTATGTGCTAAAAGAGTTGCACCTTAGACACTGCGAAAACCACGCAGGACTAAGGTCCTTGAGCCACAGAGCACTGACACAAGAGTATTATTGGCCCACTATGGTCAAGGACGCTAAGGATTTTGTCTCCCGGTGCCACAAATGCCAGAGGTTTGTAAAAATGATTCATGCGCCGCTCACGGTCATGACGACAATCTCTACACCGTGGCCCTTCATGCAATGGGGTCTAGACCTAGTGGGAAAGCTGCCATTAGCCCCAGGTCAAAAATGCTATATGATTGTAGCAACAGACTATTTTTCCAAATGGATCAAGGCCGAGCCACTGGCTACGATCACAGAACGAAAGATTGAAATGTTCCTGTGGAAGAACATCTTCACTTGCTTCGGAATCCCCAAAGTTATCATCACTGATAAAGGAACTCAGTTCACAGGAAGATCCATTCAAAAGTATTGCACGGACAGGAAAGTGGAGCTCCGATATTCAACACCCCGCTACCCACAAGCTAACGGACAAGAAGAAGCTTCGAATAAAACCATCATGGATTTTCTTAAAAAGAGACTGGAACGAACTAAGGGAAGATGGGTAAACGAGCTGCCAGGAGTCGTTTGGGCGTATCGAACCACCTCGAGAATCCCAACAAGGAAAAGCCCATTCTCTATGGCTTTCGGGGTAGAGGTCGTCATCCCCACAGAAATGATCATCCCCATGACCCAGAGTTCGATTCCAGAAGCAGAAAATGACACTATGATGGCGGAAGCACTAGACATGGACGAAGAAAAAAGAGAACGGGTAAAAAATCGTCTTGCCCGTTTCCAGCAAAATTTGGCAAAATACTTCGAAAGGAAAGTAAAGCAGCGCAATTTTGGAGTGAACGACTTTGTCCTGAGAAAAGTATTCTAGAACACGCTGGAACCCGGAGCGGGAAAACTGGGACCAAAGTGGGAAGATCCGTGAAGGGTAATTGAAGAAGTCAAGTCGGGAACCTACCGCCTTGAAGACCAGAAAGGCGAACTGATTCCGAGGGCTTGGAAGGTCATGCATTTAAGGATCTATCGTGTGTGAGAATGAGAGAACTATGTAAGTACTAGGCCGTAGAGGCCCAGTTTTGAAATTAATATACAAGTATTACATTTTTTCTTCCACACGATCAGTTGATGCCTTTACAACGAAATGCCCTATTCCGTTAGGCAAATCGCTAAGTCCCTCGCGGACAAAAAGCCCCAACCCGATAGTAAAGCATTTTGAAGCACGAAAAGGAAAAATTCGCACAGAAAGTAAAACAAGGAGACAACAAGTGGCTAAAATGCCATGTTTTATTTAACAACAGACAAATAAGGCTCGGCCCCACATCTCAGAAACTTAGCCTAAAAAAGTTACAAGATTCGTACAAAAGTAAGCAACATCGAAAGATGCGTTGTAACTCCAAATCGAAGCTTCCAAAGAAATGACGTCGGGAAGATCGAGACGATCTTCGAAGGGAAGATGATGATTCTATCAAAAGAAAGAGAGTATCCATCTGACTAGCTGCGTTCGGCGCCCCAACAAATATTGAAAAGGTAAGGATGGTGAGACTCCGAGGCCAAACAGGAGGCCCAGAGAGACACCATTCTCACCACTCTCTGACCAAGCGGAAGACTGCTTCTCCCATCAAGTCAGAGCATACCAAGGTGCGGAGAGCAGAGAGCTCCCATTTTCATCAGACATTGCTCCATATGCTCGTCTCAGGAAGAAGCGAATTTCTTCCTTTTTAAATACCAACCAAGATGTCACCTCCCATGCTGAAGCCCCCGACGATATCATGATGTAGAGAGTCGTCAAGGGCCAACATGGGGAGATGTCCTCTCCACCGTTCGCTCTAGTGCTCGAGTACGACAGGAACTAACTCTAGAGCAGTGGTGGAGCGACTAATCGGCCAGAACAGTTTGAACCTTAAGGTCTATCCTCACAGGCGTAGAGGATTACGACTAAGAGGTTCAAGACGGTCGAGGCCAACCAAACAGGCTTAGAAGATCACGACCAAATGCTCACTATGCAGGCCACAATTAAGAAAGGCCAAACGTGAAAAAGAAACAGGAAGAAATGGGGAAAACTCATGGATTTACTCAGGAGATCTGATAATGAAGAAGAAGCAATTTCTAAAAAAAAAGGGGTTCAAAGATGGAAATGGGAAACTCCAAGAGGCCTATTTAAAGGATTGAGCAACCATCGCGATCATGACATGTGTCACACATCAGGCATTACTACGCGAATAGTTAGGCATGTAAAACGACGTCTATGTTAATAGATAATACGGTTAACCCCCTAATTAATCGCATTTAAAACGATTTGATGGGAATGAAAGACGTTTGACGAGACCAATCGCAGTGTGACATTATCGCCTTGAAAACATGGAACGGCTCGGTGCATCAAACGACCACCCATTAATGGCGAATCTCTTTGACTTCCGGAGGAAACGTCACCTCCCCCACTATAAAATGATAAGGATTTCAAAGGTATCCCACAGTCTACTTTATCGTTGACTTCTGACTGAAGATATGGATAACTGAACTGCAACCTTAAAGGTAACTAAGAGGGTCTTGAAATGGGAGAACCGAGAGTTACGTGTGGAGAAAGCGAGGCTTGAACTCTCCCTCCTGATAAAGAGGAGAGAGAAGGAGATACAGAGTTGTTGAGACAAGAGCTTAGTAGCATCCGAGGGGCCCTAGAGGCAGCAAATAGCCTAGTAGAGCAACTCAGGCAGGAGAACTGTTCCCTCCAACAAAGCCTAGAAATCTCGGAAATGGTGGAGGGCTATGCCGTCCGAGCGCTACTACGCGCTCAAAGACCGCCTCCAGGCGGCGAAAAACCTCACGGACTACTACGAGAAAGAAAACGAGGCCCTAAAGGAAGAGCTGGTCTCCATGAAGCGACGAAGGAGATTAACTCCGACGGTCAACATCGATAGCGATGAAGACTAGATGGCCGAAATTGTAGTTAGTTTGTTTTCTTTTTCTTTGTTGTTTTGTTTTATCCAATGTACAAGCAAAGAAAAAAAGGAAATTATATGTTTTGCTTTAAGTAGCTTACATACATTCTCTTCCTAAAGCCTTCTCCGGAAGCAAAAGACTTGGTCCGTCCAAGCACTTAAAGGCTTCTCTAGAAGCGAAAACCTTAATCCGTCCAAGCATTTAAAGCCTTCTCCGGAAGTGAAAGCCTTGGTCCGTCCAAGCACTAAAAGTCTTGGTCCGTCCAAGCACTTAAAGCCTTCTCTGGAAGCGAAAGCCTTGGTTCGTCCAAGCACTCAAAGCCTTGGTCCGTCCAAGCACTCAAAGCCTTGGTCCATCCAAGCACTTAAAGCCTTCTCCGGAAGAGAAAGCCTTGGTCCGTTCAAGCATTTAAAACCTTATCCGGAAGCGAAAGCCTTGGTCTATCCAAGCACTCAAAGCCTTGGTCCGTCCAAGCACTTAAAGCCTTCTTTGTAAGCGAAAGCCTTGGTACGTCCAAGCACTCAAAGCCTTGGTCCTTCCAAGCACTTAAAGCCTTCTCTGGAAGCGAAAGCCTTGGTCCGTCCAAGCACCTAAAGCCTTCTCCGGAAGCAAAATCCATGGTCTGTCCAAGCACGTAAAGCCTTGGTTCGTCCAAGCACTTAAAGCCTTCTCCGGAAGCAGAAGCCTCTGTCAGTCCGAGCATTCCCTATCCTTAAAGATAGGAAATGTTGGAGTATTAAAACGTAAAAATACTTGGTCCGTCCGAGTATCCTGGGCCTTTTTCGGAAGTGAAAACCTTGGTCCTTCCAAGTATCCTAAGCCTTCTCCAGAAGCGAAAACCTTGGTCCGTCCAAGTACTCTCAGCCTTCTCCAGAAGCTAAAACCTTGGTCCGTCCAAGTACTCTAAGCCTTCTCTGGAAGCGAAAACCTTGGTCCGTCCAAGTATTCAAAGGGAAGAAGAGCTCGCAACTATGGAACAAGTTAAAAGACACTTTGTAAAGAAGGTTAAAAGGCAGATATAACAAAGGAACATACATATTAAACGATTTCAAAGGCAGAAGAAATATGTGTTCGAAAGATCAAGGCAAAAAGAAAAAAGTTCAAGACAACAGACAAAAAAGGGGCTCCACAACCCGGAGTTTAACCTGAAGAATTCAGTGAGAGACATAAACAGTCTCATTCAGGGGAGATCCCATGGGGGCATCTTCGGTCACCACGCCTTCACCCCTGTCAGTATGGACACTCGCGTCTCGAACCGTAATGCCTTCATCTCCATCAGCATGGATGCCTGCATCCTCGGCCACTGGGCTCTCATCTCCACCAAGATGGATGTCCTCGCCACCGTCGACCTCACCTTTAACTGGAGCTTTGCCCTGAGGAGGCATTCAATCTGTTGGCTCTATCGAATAACTCCTTCTGGAGGTCAATGGCATCCTTATAGGCGATCAGATTGGTTGGGCCTCGAACTTCCTCAATCAAACCCATCTACACCTTGACTGAGTCACGTCCGACCGTGAGACCGACAAGAGTAGACTCTGTGAAAATCTCGATTGCCCTAGCCAGTCTCCGATGGAGGTCACTCACAGAATCTCGAAGAGTCGAAACTTCGGACGCTTGGGTTTTCAAAAAGCCATTCTCCAATGTAGCCGCGTCCAAATCTTCCCTGACCTTCTGTAGGGTTTCAGCCTTCAGGTTGAAATCATCCATAGCTTTGGACCTTTCCTTGCGTACAACGTTTAGATCCTCCAATGCCTTGTCCCGAGGAGCTACGGCTTCATCAAGCATCTTCTTGCTATCGTTATTAAGTTTTTGAAGTTCCTAACATTCCTTCTGGATGCGCTAAAGCTCAGCGGATCGTTCTAACCCCTCGGCCTCCAATGAAAAGATTTTCTTGTTGGCCTCTGAGAGGTCGGTCCTCAGTTGAAGACCCTCAACCAGCGCCAAATCAAGGATACGAGACTATCGACAGCTAGCCATTGCCTCTACCAGTTTCTACTTGAGGTCACGGTATTTTTGGAGTAAACACTCCAAATTGAGGGCAATCTGGGTTGAGGCATGGGTCCCCTGGAGAGGCAAACACGTGTAATGATATCGAGACCGTCTAAAAAAAAACAAAAAAAGGAAAATGAATATGAAAAGGACTAACCAGCCAACTGCGGTGGCACAAACAGCTAAAAGTCTCATCCTCACTATCGTAGTCAAAGAAAGGTTTCAATTGCACGACCCCAGAGTCACGAGAAAATCCGACTGAATCCATGGCTTGTCAGAGGCAGAAATTGTTGGAGCGGTCAAAGCTGGGTCCAGGTGGAGCGAATAGGTGAAGCAAAGAAGATCCACCGCCCGTGGTACCCGATCCACTTGCCATTACTGGAACCACACCCGTTGGAGGGGGAATAACCTACACAGCTGGATCAAGCGGATGCGAAGTTCCGACGTCAAGGGGTCCATCAGTCGTTTGATTGTCCTCAAGTTTAAAGTCCGAATCAGAAGGTAAAACATGGGAATGATCAGAAGAAGGGGAATCTGCCTCAGAAGGAAAAGATTGATAAGCCATCTCAAGATGCTTCAGAACAAACGTATCTGCACCCCTTACCGCGCGCTCATACACCCTGATAATTCCATCCCTTCTTCATTTGGGAACGAGGGAATCTGTAGAGAGATCCGCAGGGGAATCCAAAGGAGGGTTCGTAGGAGAATCCATGACAGCAGCCACTACACCCTCTGTGGAAATTTCTAGAGCGCTGATCACCATAGATTTTCCAGTCCACGAAGGACGGGGACTCTTAGAACCAGCCACCTCTTTTCCCTTTCGGGCATGAGGGGGTTCCATCGTGGGTCTCTTTTTTCCCATGTACTTGAGAAGGGCAAAGAAAGCGTAGGAATCATTGGAATCCGGGGCCGGGGTGAGCGAAATTCCATCCATTCTTGTGCTGAGACCTGCAGTACGATCAATCTAATTTAGCCGCACACCAGGATAAACACATGTGCACATAAAAGACAGAAGACCAAGGCAAAATACTTACGGAGAATAACTGGCATGAAAACAGAAGGCGGAGTCCAAAGCTTGGCAAAAACTAACCAAGAATTCTGAATAAATTCTTCCTAATTAAAAGGGCCCAATCGACTGAGAACCTTGCAATGGTCGAGAATCTCTTTGGAGATTCCCTTTGAAAGCGGGGTTTTTACTGCAACATAAAATCAAAGATGGTCAGCACGACTTTAAACAAACAAGACATAAAGTAATACAGAACTCATTTTCTCGCCCTCATCTTCCCACGAGGCTGGAAGGACCTAGTTCCCTTACAAGAAGGTACCGCGAATGAAGAACCATTCATCCTTCAAATTTTTATCACAAAAGGTCTCATCAACAAGAGGAGGTTTCTTATTGGTCTGAAGGATGTAGCGCATCCGATCCTGGACGTTCAAGCTAAGGGACCAAAAATGGGAAACCATACCCAAAGTAGGCCCAAAATCCAACCATGAACACAAAACAAAGAGGGTGACCAAAGACCTCAAAGCGTTCGACATTATTTGGCACAAAGCAAGGCCAGTACTCTGAAGTAATTCGGCAATCAGGGGAGGAAGGAGAAACCGAATCCCCCACTGGGAAAACCATGAATAAAGAGCGGTCCAGCCTTCCCCTGGATAAATATAGACCCGCTCCAACTCTTTCGGGAGTCTCATCTCAAAATCTGAAGAGATCCTATATTCGGCCCTCAACTTGTCGAGTTTTGCTTGCATAATTTTGGAAGAATAATGATAGGGACCTCTATCGTCCACGATACCTTTAGTTGAGATTTCTTTTTCTTCCTCTTCACAGCCCTATACCCAGTCAGAGCGGCGGAATGGGACCTAGGAGGACTAGAGATGACAGCTTGGTCGACCATGGGGGACTCTTCTTCCCTCAATGACATATAAGTGGATGGGGTAACCTTAGATTTGGCCTTACCGCCCTTGGAATGACTTTTTCTTTTCTTCTTTTTCTTTTGAGCCGCCTCTATGATAGGTACAGAGGAAGAAGGATGAGAAGGGTCGGAAACTGCGGCTGAACCTATCAAAACAGATTCTCCCCCCCCTGATGGACGAGAAGAAGGAGAAAGAGTGGGATCTACATCTAGACTCGCTTGGATTTCAGAAAGAGACCCAAACTCACCCACAAACGGAAGGGAATCCTCCTCAACTGGAGAACGGGAGTCAATCACGGGCTCGTTCCCCTCAGGCTCACCCCGAGACGAGGGAACGGTATTAGTCCCACTCGTATGAACAGAGGAAGGGAAGTATCAGACTCAACCCTCAAAAAGACCAGTCCGTCATAATCATCATCCTCTACATCGGAGTCCTATGGCCTCTAACTATGGAGTTTTCCTCAAAATTATCCATGACAGAAAGAATGGAGAACAAAAATCAAATAGGAGAGACTAACCTTCAGAGAAGAACAGGGAAAGCTTTGAGGGAGCAGAAGGAAGATGACGAAAAATTGTTCGAAAGCAAATAATCTTTAGACAACTTTGAGAATTCGAAATGCAAACAAGCCTTCAATTATGAAGAAAAACCCTATTTAAAGGGCGGGGGAGGGGGACACGCGTCCAACCATCAGGACACGTGGAGGGGGATGCAACGTTCCGAACCCCCCAACACCCGTTGGAATTCAAGCCCATCCGACGGGTCGATTTTACGAAAAATCACATCTCTTGGAACGGATAGGTTCACAAAAGGGTGTGACGATCCGTGAAAAGAGGCCACTGAAGGTTCGAACTGCAATAAAGCTGAAGCGGTCTATTTTTTGAGAGGTCGCGACCCTCAACTGTCCCAAGACGATATGAGGATCAGGACGAGCATCATGCCTCCGATCTGAATACTTACTATTCCCTATACCAGACATTCCGAGGAAATAGGGGAAAACTGTAAAGGGTAAAAATAGCCCTCTTACGAGTCGTATTCGTACAAGGCCAGTTCACATGGGCCCAAACCCATCTGAACCACCATCTGAAGGAGCCAATCCTTCATGGGCCGAGCGAAAGCCCATTAAGCCTAGTCCCGGACTAGCCCGGTACGACGAAGCCCACGATCAAGGCATTATAAAAGGCGACGACCTATCAAATAAGGGATGACAAAAAATCGGTTAGACATCTTTAACCTAACTCTCTTTGCGGCGTAAGACATTTTCTCACCTACCACCACATAACTTGATCGTCGGAGGGTTCTCGACTGGTACCACATCGATGCCCTTCTGACCATCATTCTTTGATCTGTTTCAGGTAGCTTAGTCGCGAGGGACCAACACGCGATGTAGTGTGTTCAACCGTGTGGAAGAAATCCATCACGAGAAATACCCCACACACAATGATTTTCTGAGGCCTTAGTATTCCTATAAAGAGGAACCTTGGGGTGACCCTAAGACACACAACTATGAGAGTAAAATAAATAGTCAAGAAAAAATCCTCTCCTCCCTTTCTCTCTGCCGCCGCCCCTATGTTATTCGAAAGACTTTTTTTTTATTTAATCCTTTTTCCAAAGAGGATAGTGCCCACGCACGGATTCTCTTGTATGTTTAGTTAGGAAGAACTTTTTGGTGGTCCCAGTATCCTAACCAAAAACGAGGAGGAAGAGCCAGACACTTCTCTATAAGGGTTAGTTTTCTTTTATGCATTTATTTTTTAATAATATTATATTGTAAGGAAAGATCATTGGGATTTGATTGAAAACTCTTATATAGAGGCCTCAATCCCAACATATCCCCCCCAGGTAGCTCCTGAGTTTTAAGGAAAAGGCTAACCAGAGACGTCTGCACCACTAATTCTGGTTTCATCTTCAGCAAGCCTATGTATGATATTCTGTGTGTGATTGTACATGTTTTTCCATAAAATGTCGGTGATAGATCGTGAAAGAGTAAGTGGTTTTATGATTTCTGGAGGCTAGTCGAGTAGCTAGAGATGTTTGTGGTGGAACAACCGTGTAAATGTTTCTTTTAATGTTAATAGAATAGGAATTAGCATGTTTGACAGTTTTTGAGTTATTTTCTTAGGGAGGAGCCCATTATATTAAGTGCAGAATTATGTTAAATGTACTTACAGGTTGGTTTACTTGAAAAACAAATGAAAGTTTGCTAACATTTCCTTAAAAAAAGTTAGACTTAAATTGATGTTTATCTAGTTATTTTTAGTTCGCTTGATGGTAGGTGTTGACTACTAGCTTTTGCTTGCGATTGACACATGTCGTCTCGAGTATTTAGGGGGTTTTCGGGACAGGCCATGTCATATTTTGACTACTCAGAGTCTCAACTTCACCCTTCAATCTCCTAAAACTCCTTAACCTTCCCGAGAAGTAGATCATAACTAATTTCGACCTTAATTGCTATAGTGGTCATGTCCTTGAGAGACTTTTTCATCGCCTGAAATTTCTGAAGAGCCATTATCAGCTGAAGGGTCATATGAGCTTGAACTAGGAACCCTTGAAAAAGGAAAAGCAAATTTCAAAGCCATAAGGACCAAACTTAAAGTATGTAGGAACAACTTACTATATAGCTCGGTTGGGCTACTGATCCACCATTTTCTCTGGATGAAATAATCCAAATACACGAGGCAAAAAAACCTCCTAAACATTGGGTAATGATCGACTCTTCTCAAAAGATTGTTTCTCTCAGATTCCTCCAAAACCGACCAAACAAATGGACAGTAGGAAAAGGAGGATCAATTGTCACAAGGTCCATTTTAGGATGATGTAAATATTTGAAAGGCAATCCAAACTCAAACCCAAACACATCAGAAGCGGAGCAAAAGTTCTCCGCAAAAGACACATATCAGGGGGCATAATGCCATATGAAAACATGTCCTTGGGAAGGAAGCATTCACTGACAAACCCAACTTGGACTACGAGGGCTTCGTCCTCTTCTTCGATCAAGTGGGAGAAGGAGCACGGTCAACCTTTTCCTTCCTTTTCACCTTTTTCTCCATCTGAGCAGCCTTGGTTGTCGCCATTTCTTTCTTGGTCGCTAAGACAAAAGAATTTAAACCTGCATAGTCACCAATTATCGGTCTAGGAACTTTAATTTCAAACCACACCTTCTCACTCTACCTGCGACAACCAAAAAAGCATTAAGATCCAAATAAACAGATGTTAAGTGAACCAAACCAGACGTACTAACTTCTCATTAGAGCGACGAGGATGAAAATGTAGGCTGTCTTGCTAATTTAACCTAGTAGACCAGAAGTAGGTAAGCATCCCCAACGTCAAATCCATTTTAAATCGAGCACTGACGGCACGAAGAGTAATAAGGCCCATCAAGGTGTTCAAAAACCAGGTGCCACATCCAAATCCTTTAAAAATTGGGCCATATAAAGAGAAATGGGGAAACAAATACCTCGAAAATGATAGAATAGATAGAAGTCCACCTATTTCCATAACTCTAGTAATCTCAGCCTGTAGAAAATATGTTATCCTCTAAGGCACCTCATGAAAAACACTGAAGGTCTACCATGCTCCCCAAAGAGCCAGGTGTCACGGGTACAATTCCCAGGTAAATTTTTCGTTGCACCGTGATGGCACTAGGAGGTCCTCCTAGTCAGCCCCTTACTCAAATCCTCGGCGACTCGAGTAACCAGCGGAAGTCTTTTTAATAAACAGAGTACGTAATCACACTAAGCTTTCACCAATGAACACAAGGACGTGCCAAATGAAAGCATCTTCATTATATTTACAAAAGCATAAAGCAAATACAAGACATAAGCGTTTGCCACAACCTTGGCAACTAGCTTCATTCACAATAGACAAGCTCTCAATACAATGTTTCTCTCGGCCTCACAACACAAAGACACTCTAAGTGCTTTACACTACTCGATTCTCTCTAATCAAGTGTGATGCCTACGCCTCTTGTCCTCTCTTTTCCGAATGAAGCATTGGCTTCCTTTTTATAGAGAAGCCAGGGTAGTTTTCGTAACTACCCACTAAGACATGTGGTTAACATTTACGTGGGAGTTATCTCTCATAACTACCCACTAACCAAGCCTTCCACTTTCCATTTCGCCCCTCCCCCACTATCCATAGCTTTAGGAAGTAACTACCCACTCATAGGTAACTTCCATGTAGTGGGGAGGTAGTTACAGGGAGTTACCATAATTCTAGGAAGAGTGTAGATCATGGGTAGTGCTAACCACCCATAATTAGTAACCACCCACTACTTCCTTGATTTTAGGTAACTATATAGATCATGGGTACATGGTAGTTATCTTTGTAAAGTAACCACCCATGATCTCCCTTAATTTTAGGAAAGTGCTTGGTAACCGCATGTAACCACCACCATGTCTTCGGCCATGCCCATCGTGGGCCTAGGCCGTGCGCCTGTCTAGCGCCAGCGCTCCTCGCGCTATCTCACACCCAGTGTCCTGTCTAGCGCCAGCGCTCCTCGCGCTGTCTCGCGCTGTCTCACGCCCAGCGCCCTGTCTAGCGCCAGCGCTCCTCGCGCTGTCTCGCGCCCAGCGTCCTGTCTGGCGTCATGCGCTCCGCGCGTTGTCTCGCCCCCAGCGTCCTGTCCGGCGTCATGCGCTTCGCGCGCTGTCTCGCTCCCAGCGTCCTGCCTAGCACGCTGTCCGGCATGCTGCCTATGTCGTTCGCCTCGCGTGCTCCCTCGCACACGCCTGTCTGCGTCGACCACTCAACGCCCAGCGTCACGAACTACTACAGCCTGCTGCCCATGTGCGTCTATCTACGCACATCAATGTTAACTCTAGTCAGCGCCGATGACTAGAGGTCTTGCCTTGTGATCGGGGTCTTGATGCACACTCCTCGTGCACCCCCATTGGCCTTGTGACATGGAATCAAGGCGTACACCATGTCACAAACAGGCCAAGGTGTCAAGGGTCTAACAAACCTCCCCCACCTAAACTCGACGACGTCCTCGTCGTGTGGGAGTTCCAATAATCCTGAATCTGATCCTCAAATTGCCATAAAGTAACATCTCTTTCCCATGAAATGTCTTCATCCCTTCCTCCTTTCCAACGAACTAGAAAATCCGTTCTACGGTTTTTCTTACTCATCCCCAGGTTCGATGATCTAAGATTTTGTCAACATCTTTATCAAATTGTTTTCGAATCACGGCGGGAGCTCGCTTGGCTTGTTTTCGATTTTTATCTAACAAGTCTCGAGAAAAGGGTTTCAGGAAACTCACATGGAACGTGGGGTGAAGTTTCAGTCGGTCGGGTAACTTCAATCGGTAAGCTACGTTCCCAACTTTCTTGATCACCTCAAAGGGCCCATCGAACCTTGGTACCAACCCTTTGTGTACCCCCTTGCCTCTAAGTTTCTTCCACATTTGAGGAGTAAGTTTCAACAGAACTTGATCCCCAATTTGGAAATCTAAAGGTCTACGACCTTTATCTGCATACTTCTTCATTCTTCTCGCAGCTTTTGCTAAGCTGTCACGAGCTTGCTCGATTAAATCTTGTTTATCTCGAGCATAATGATAAGCAGCAGGGCACTTTCCTCCAGTGCGTTGTTTAGCTACTTCTTGGGAACACAGAGGTTGTTGTCCCATAGCTAACTCTGCGGGACTCATCCCTGTCGATGATGACCTATGGATATTATAACTGAATTGGGCAGCATTCGAGTAGATTGATCCAATTCTTTTGACTGGCTGTTACGTAGTGTCGTAGGTATTCTTCTAACATGGCATTTATTCTTTCAGTCTGTCCATCAGTTTGTGGATGGTTGGCGGTTGAAAACTTCAATTCTGATCCTAACATATTGAACAATTGTGTCCAGAATCTTCCCGTGAATCGAGCATCTCGATCACTGATTATATCGTTAGGCAACCCAAAATATTTGACTACATTCTTGAAAAAGAGATCTGCCGCAACATCTGCTGGACAGGCATGTGGTGCTGGAATAAAAATAGCATATTTAGAGAATCTATCCACCACTACCAAAATACTTCGAAACCCGTCTACTTTTGGTAGTCCTACTATGAAATCCATCGACACTGACTTCCATGGTCCATCAGCGATGGGCAGGGGCTGCAACAATCCTGCCTCTTTCTTTCTTTCTGTCTTGTCCATTTGACAAACTAGACAAGTCTTAACATAGGCTTCGACATCATTCACCATCTTAGGCCAGTAGTAAGATCGTGATAGGAGCGCCATCATTCGCTCCACTCCAGGATGTCCTGCCCACAAGGGGTCGTGAGTCTCTCTCAACAACTCCTGTCGTAGTCCCTCTCCTCCTGGGACATATAATCTGCTACCCTTAGCATATAGAAGTCCATCTTCAAGCCAATATCTTTGGACAATACCTTCCCGAACTTCTTGTTGAAGTTTGAGGTATTCCTTATCCTTCTCAGCTTGTTGCTTCAATCTGTCAAGAAAGTTACTTTCAATGGAGGTTAATGCGGCAACATAAGTTTCCACTTCTTTGCGACTCAGAGCATCTGCCACTTGATTTTGGCGACCTGGTTTATGGATCCAAACAAAATCAAATTCTGCAAGAAACTCTTGCCAACGAGCTTGCTTCGGTGTTAGTTTCTTCTGAGTCGTGAAATATGTATTGGCGACATTGTCAGTCATCACAGTAAAACGTGTACCCAACAAATAATGTCTCCATGTATCTAGACAGTGTATTACGGCTGTCATTTCCTTTTCATGAGTGGAATATCGTTGCTCAGCTTCTTTAAGTTTCCTACTTTCGAAAGCTATGGGGTGCCCATCCTGCACCAATACTCCTCCAATCGCTCGATCTGATGCATCTGTATATACATCAAAAGGTTTACTGAAATCAGGCAATCCCAGTATTGGTTCAGTGGAGATGGCTGTCTTGAGATCATCAAACGCCATCTGACATTCACTTTCCCACTTCCATTTGGCATCCTTCTTTAACAGATCAGTTAAAGCATTAACCTTATTGGAATATCCTTTGATAAATCGGCGATAATAATTAGCAAGTCCAAGGAAGGATCTCAATTCAGAAACTCGAACCGGAGTGGGCCAGTCAACTATGGCCTGGATTTTCTTCTCATCCATTCTGATCTTCCCTTTGCTAATCCAATGTCCTAAGAATTTTACTTCTTGGCGACAAAACTCACATTTTTCTTTCTTGACACAAAGTTGGTGCTCCTTCAATCTTGAAAACACCTTTCGTAGATGGTCCAGATGGTCTTCTAGTGTTATGCTATATATGACAATATCGTCTAAATACACAACGACAAAGTCATCCAAGAAATCATATAGCACATCGTTCATAAGGTTACAAAATGTAGCAGGGGCATTAGTAAGCCCAAATGGCATAACCAAGAATTCGTACGAACCATAGCGAGTCACACATGTTGTCTTCGCTTCATCTCCTTCTGAGATTCTCACCTGCCAATACCCGGACCTCAAATCCAGTTTGGTGAAGTAGTTCGCCATGGCTAGCCGATCAAACAAGTCTGTAGCGTTTGGAACCGGGTACTTATTCTTAACGGTGACTTTGTTCAAAGCACGATAGTCAACACACATTCTCAAAGAACCGTCTTGTTTCTTCTGAAATAGAACTGGGGCGCCGTAAGGAGCTTTAGATGGTTGTACTAGACCTGCTTCCAACAATTCATCTAATTGTTTCCTTAACTCCATAAGTTCTAGTGGTGACATTCGATAAGGTGCCTTGGCTGGTGGCTTCGCACCAGGCTCTAGTTCGATCTTGTGATCCACCGCTCTTCGTGGGGGTAGAGCTTTTGGAAGTTCGGGGGGCATAACATCTTCAAACTCCAAAAGAATATCTCTCACGGTATCAGGTACCTCTACTACCTGATCATCAAGGATTTCAAATAACGCAGCAACTACGGTTATTTCTCCTTTTCGTACCCCAGCCTTAAGCTGTTTTGCGGATTGCAGCTTCCGCTCGATTCTCCTAAATCTGATTCCTTCTGTATCTGCAAACTCTACTTTTACAAAACAGGGTATCTTATCATCTGTGATAAGTATCCCTTTTATATAAGGCATGAGGACTACTTTTGCCTTAATAAAGAACTCAACCCCGAGGATTAAATCAAAATCATCAAGGGGAATTACCATGAAATTACACTGGTCTTCCCATGTCCTTATTTTCATGGTTGTTGCTGTCATCCCTTGAATTGGTTGAGAGGCTGAATTGACAGCCTTGATGCGACTTCCACTGCGCATCGTTTTGAGCCCTAACCTGTCAATCATACGTGATGCAATAAAGTTATTAGTTGCACCCGTATCCAGCATGGCCAACACCTCTTGGCCGTTGACAGTCACAGTCACGTGCATTAGTCCTCTCGACAATGTCTCTCCCGACATTGTGATAGTGTTCAAAAGTTGAAGGGGATTCACCAAACATTGTGAATCATCTTGGACCTCCTCGTCGCTACCTTCAGTCACCAAAGCATTCAGCTTTTCCTTTTTTGAACAATCACGTGCCCTGTGGTTACCTTTGCATATAAAACAGCTCATCACTCCTTTAGTTGTATCTTGGGTCTTCTCGGGTTGTTTGAAATATCCAAACCCACGTCTATTCTTCTTATCAGACTTCTTCTCAGTCTTGGAAGAACTAGATTCACCCTTCTTCTCATCCTTCTTCTTCTCTAAAGAAGGTTGCCCAATCCTAAAGTCATTTAGTGCCTCAGCTGCTGCAATGGCTGAAGGAAGGTCTCTAACGCCTTGCCTTCTGAGCTCCGTGTAGGCCCATGGTTGTAGACCTGAGAGAAAATTGAATAGCTTGTCTTCCTCTGACATATTGTGAATGTCTAACAGTAGGGATGTGAACGTCTTCACATACTCCCTCATAGAAGTGTTTTGTTTTAGTTTCTTCAGAGAATCCCTAGCAACCCATGCAGTGTTACCAGGAAGGAATTGATCACGTAATTCCTTCTTTAGAACATCCCATGTTCTAATAGCTGGTCTGCTCGCAGCCTCATCATCAAGCTTACGAGTTCTCCACCAAAGTTTGGCATCCCCTGCCAAATAGAGTGTGGCAAAGTCCACACAATTCTCTTCTGAAATCTTTGCCGCTTTGAAATATTGTTCCACGTCCCATAGAAAGTTTTCTAACTCCTTAGCATCTCGTGAACCTTCAAATGGTTTAGGTTCAGGTACTTTCACTCTAGCACCTGAATCCTCCTTCAAAGTGGTACCATTTAAGGCCTTCTTTAACACAGCGATCTCTGTTCCTGTTGCTTCTTGATTTTTCTGGATTGTATCAGAAAGAGTCATCAAGTCTGTCAATACTGAGTTGTATTGAACATTAACTTGAGAAACGGAGGTTTCAAGAGAAGTGCCTAGCTCCTCATACTTATTCTTCAGTTGTTCTATCACAGAACATAGAATAACCTCGTCTTCTCCTTGAGGTATTCCAACAATAGCCTCAAGTCTTCCAACTCTATCTTTAACCGTCTCCGCCATTGAAGTAGAAGTAAGTCACGAACGTTGAGTTAATTCTTCAAACCTTCTAGTCGTGTTAAGTGTAGTTGTAAAATTACACCTTAATGCTTAAACTTACGCTCTGATACCAAATTGTCACGGGTACAATTCCCAGGTAAATTTTTCGTTGCACCGTGATGGCACTAGGAGGTCCTCCTAGTCAGCCCCTTACTCAAATCCTCGGCGACTCGAGTAACCAGCGGAAGTCTTTTTAATAAACAGAGTACGTAATCACACTAAGCATTCACCAATGAACACAAGGACGTGCCAAATGAAAGCATCTTCATTATATTTACAAAAGCATAAAGCAAATACAAGACATAAGCGTTTGCCACAACCTTGGCAACTAGCTTCATTCACAATAGACAAGCTCTCAATACAATGTTTCTCTCGGCCTCACAACACAAAGACACTCTAAGTGCTTTACACTACTCGATTCTCTCTAATCAAGTGTGATGCCTACGCCTCTTGTCCTCTCTTTTCCGAATGAAGCATTGGCTTCCTTTTTATAGAGAAGCCAGGGTAGTTTTCGTAACTACCCACTAAGACATGTGGTTAACATTTACGTGGGAGTTATCTCTCATAACTACCCACTAACCAAGCCTTCCACTTTCCATTTCGCCCCTCCCCCACTATCCATAGCTTTAGGAAGTAACTACCCACTCATAGGTAACTTCCATGTAGTGGGGAGGTAGTTACAGGGAGTTACCATAATTCTAGGAAGAGTGTAGATCATGGGTAGTGCTAACCACCCATAATTAGTAACCACCCACTACTTCCTTGATTTTAGGTAACTATATAGATCATGGGTACATGGTAGTTATCTTTGTAAAGTAACCACCCATGATCTCCCTTAATTTTAGGAAAGTGCTTGGTAACCGCATGTAACCACCACCATGTCTTCGGCCATGCCCATCGTGGGCCTAGGCCGTGCGCCTGTCTAGCGCCCGCCCTCGCGCTATCTCACACCTATCTCAACCGTGTCTGTCTAGCGCCAGCGCTCCTCGCGCTGTCTCGCGCTGTCTCACGCCCAGCGCCCTGTCTAGCGCCAGCGCTCCTCGCGCTGTCTCGCGCCCAGCGTCCTGTCTGGCGTCATGCGCTCCGCGCGTTGTCTCGCCCCCAGCGTCCTGTCCGGCGTCATGCGCCAGGCTGTTGTCTCGCTCCTGGCGTCCGCCTAGCACGCTGTCCGGGCATCTTGCCTATGTCGTTCGCCTCGCGTGCTCCCTCGCACACGCCTGTCTGCGTCGACCACTCAACGCCCAGCGTCACGAACTACTGCAGCCTGCTGCCCATGTGCGTCTATCTACGCACATCAATGTTAACTCTAGTCAGCGCCGATGACTAGAGGTCTTGCCTTGTGATCGGGGTCTTGATGCACACTCCTCGTGCACCCCCATTGGCCTTGTGACATGGAATCAAGGCGTACACCATGTCACAAACAGGCCAAGGTGTCAAGGGTCTAACACCAGGCTATCACAGATGAACTCAACTTGTCCTGATAAGTTCAAGCCTAACTTGGATATATAAATGCGATCAGTTTAGTAAAGTTGCAAAAAGAATGCCACGAAAACCAACTAGACATTTGGTAGTTCATCAACAATATTCTCCCCTAACATATCAACAAATAATTTATTCTTAACCTTAAAATAGGGTCAAGATTTATGACTCTTGACCATTGAAAAGGGTCAACTATGCTAGATAATATTTGCTTTTGACTGATTATAAGGGTCAACAAAACCATTGTTGACCTTTATTATATGTCAAGTGTTTAATTTATCTTGACAAATTTAAGGGTCAAGTTTAATTACCAAATCTTGACCCTTTTTAAGATTATTAGACGATCACTTTTACCGGTCAAGGTACTTTTTGTATTCTTATGAAAAAATTATAAACCATTTGATACATGGTTTGCCACTCCTTATAATATTTTATATTCCAAAAAAGAAATCTCATTCAATGAATTTAAAATTCATTGAAATTAGAAATCAACTATAATGCAGAACATCAGACTTATTCAAGCTAGTCGCACATACACTAATTCTACTCAAGATCAATCATAGTAGGACTTAGAATTCAATCCCAGCCAATTTACGAAAGAATATGGATCAACATAGCAATAGAAAAGAAATAATAATATTTTTGGAATCTAATCCATCCAATTAACATGATTTCTATTGGAAGTAATGTCAACATTTCAAGAAACCATAATATATCATAAGTATGTAATTTAAAGAGAGCATTTCTATACTAATTGTGCAACCATAAAAAACTAAACTAGCTATAAGAAAAGGTTCTTAAAGAGCATTTCTATACTAATTGTACAACCACAAAAAATTAAACAAGACTATAAGCAAAAGTTCTTGGAGAGCATTTATACACTAACTGTGCAGCCATAAAAAACTAAACTGGACTATAAGCAAATGTTATGTCCTGATAACTTCGTCCATGTGTCATATTTCCTAAATAAACATTGGCATGAATTCAACCCACTCGATCCGCACTTCATCAATTTCTTGTTGAGTGTAGGCAACCTTTTTTTTTTGTTCTACATTCATAAAAAAGTACTTAGCATAAATTTATACTTCTAAGAATAATGAACATAAAGAATAATATAAAAACCACCAAATCTGAAATCAAAGTCGATTGGTTTGATATTATATCTTGCATGAATCTCATGATAAAATATCAACACTCGACATTTTCGCTTTGAAGAGGACAGTATTTTAAACAACATTTGAACATTTATGATTAGACAAAACAACTAATTAGAGTATTACGTAAAAAAACTAACAAGTACAATATTTTCTCCTTAACACTATGCCATGTAGTTTTCTTATTACATGCCGGTGATGGATTTTATGCTTTAAACATTGTCAATACCCTACACACAAAATAAATATATTAAGTTTCAAGTATCCCTTTCTTTTTTGATATGAAGTGGACCATAATTCTGTTATCAACCAAAATAAGAACAACCACCAAGAATAAGAATAAATCCTTCTAGCATATAAAACATCTAAAACATTAAACAATAAAAAGTTGGATATATACTTTCAGATCATCCCAATATTTTCATCAATCCTAAAACAGTTGAAGCATATACTAAAAAAAGTTAATTCACTAATGAGAAAGGGGGATTAAAACCGTAAAACATCATTTTCCATTAGGAAAAACTACAAGCACTCATAGGTTTAATTGTAATAAAATATACAGTAGCCGCATAAATTATAATATAATCAAGCCAGCAAATCATTCAAAGATAATTAAAAAGATAGTTTCCAACAACAAATCATCAAACATAACTCAAAATAGTGTTCCAGCCAATGTAATGGTCCAATCCATCTTATCTACTAATTCTTACTAATCCACTTAGTTATAATACACTAAAATCTAGGAAAATAAATTATGGTAAACATCAATGAAATTACCTTATGCGCTTACAATCAATTTTATGTCTTCATTTGAATCGACCTCATTGAATTCAATACATAGGCAACATCATTGAAAGGATTTATCACAATGAGTATCCAATGGAAACTATACAATTAAAAGGATAAATAGTACACATTAATAAATTTACTTCACATTAACACTAATTAAAAATAATAAAAATATTTTGCATATAATGAATTGTATGGACACATTACTAAGTGACTTGGGGTAGCTACTGAAACTATATGTAAAAGAGTTCTTATCTGATCTCCTTGTCTATTTGATCTATGAGAAACAGTTCTAGGATCTATAAACACATATTGACTCACTTGTTATCCATATTTATAGTGTAGAGACATATAGAAAACAATAATAAGATACCTAATAAATTAATCACTTGAAAAAGAGAAGCTGAAAAATGTAGATACAAATTTGGAGAAGCAATCCATGAAATGGTTATTAGCACAAGAAGAAATAAAAAAATTTGATAGAGTAAGCATTTACTACAAAAAAAACTGCGTATTTGCGACCAGGAAATTACAACCATGACGGTCGTAATTGACCAAAATACGACCCCAAATGAGACCAAAATTATGGTAGCCAAAAAGTGCGTCGTGATTATGTATTTACGACTCAAGGTCATATAATTACGACCAAATTGCGACCACAAATTTTTTGGTTGTAAAAAAGTCAACCATAAATATTACAACCAGAGGGTAGCAATAATTACTACCCTATGGTTGTACTTGTGGGCCCACAATTACGACCAAAGGGTAGAAATAATTGCTACCCTATGGTCATAATTGTGGGCCCACATTCACGACCAAAGAGTAGCAATATTTGCTACCTTATGGTCGTAATTGTGGGCCCACAATTACAACCATACGGTAGCAATTATTACTACCCTCTGGTCGTAATTGTTAATATTTTGGGTTTATTTAATAAAAAAATAATTCAATATTTGCGACCCCGGGGGTAGCAATTATTGAAATATTTTTAATTTAAAAAATAATAAATTTTTTATTTTATTTTAATTAATGGAATATTATTTATTATTCATTATAAAAAAGGAATAAAATAAAATAAAAAAATATATATAAAAACAAAAATAATTCGTATAAAACCGAAAATGAATTACTAAAATATATAAAAATAAAACTGAAATAATTCATATACAACCAAAAAAAAAGAAGTATATGAAAAAACTACTGGGGTGGTCAGGGTGGGGGCTGTAAAGATGAAGGGTTGGGGTCATTCGGACCACGAGTAGCGAAGAACGCAGCCAAAGCAGCTGCAACCTGACCTGGACCTGCGCTTTGAACGAAGTACGGATCTCTTGGACCTCTGATTGGAGCTGCTGGACCTCCTCACGTAGGTGCCTCTCAACGGTACTGCTCCTCCACTGCGAGCTGCTCTCAGGTCGAGGTACGTCTACGTATAGACATCTCCTGGAAGATCCAAGGCCAGGAACAAATCCATCTAGCCAAACACCACCAGCCGCTTCCAAGAAAGCTTCTTGCCGATCCTCCTGTGTCGGCTGAGAGTCTTCAGACTGCAAGTGCTGGGACAATGTGTCCCTAAAACGGTCATGTTCAAAGTAGAAGTAAAACATAAACACTTTAGTTAGAATATATGTTTTAGTAAATAGAAAAGTACAATGTAATGGTGGACAAAATATTTATTTGAACCGCTTGCGTCTTGTCGTCCACAATAGTCCCGTTCTTCTTTATGTGAAGGACTAAGTGTAACTCATCGGGTGGGACTGGACGTCCAAGCTTTTTTTCAAAAAAAAAAAACATAAAACAAAGAAATATATATTATTGTAAACTATTTAAACCAAAATTAGTAATTATTTAGAAAAATAAAAAAAATGTACATAGGCATACTTACCAAAAGATGATGGTGCTCGTCGTGAGGACGGGCCCCTCCAATGTGGAGAGTAGGGTTGACCAAACGGTTACGCCGGTTCCTCACAAATTGTCTGACTGCAGCCTCAATGAGCATGCTCGCTAGAAGTCGGGCGTGTTCCTCCTCACTCATCCAGACGGGCTGATTTGCTGCGTTCTTCTTCCGTGCCTGATACATAATGTCTTTATATCATAATTGCATTTGTTTATCCCAAAGGGGAAACAACCTCTGATCCGTCACATCTGAACCGATAGTAAATTTACCCTGTAAATATATGAAATACGTAAATTATAATTTTACATTAGTAAGTTTGTGGAAAACAAAAGTCCAGATATAAGATACGGAAATGAAATGTTTTTTACCTTCCAATTGTCGAACAATCTGCTCTTCTCATGGTATGGAATCTTCGTCCAACGAAACTCGCTGGGAAGAAGACCACTCTGGAGCACCTCTTGAAACCGTTTTGAAACGGTTTTATGCGGCTGCAATCCGATATTCATATAAAAAACATAATATTGAGAAATATAATTAGATTTCATGATATAGAAGAAATGAAACGGATATAATTTTAAGAATACGAGTTACTTACTCATCTTTCTCGATCCGAAGTAATGATGGTTCACGCGGACCGGGGGGAGGGAGGCGGAACTGCTGGACCAGACCCAGAAGCTGAGCCCGATGTTGAACCGGAAGCACCGCGAGATGTCCCAGGTGTGTCATGTACTGCATGCAGAGTCCTGAGCTGTGTCTTGGGTACTAGTGTAGATGGATCTCAGTCCTCATATGGTGTGAGGAGAGTGTCAAACTCCTCAGTCGTGGGTGTGCCAGTACCAAACACATCATCATCGTGATCATCGCCAACATCATATGATCGAGGAGGATGTCGTTCGCCCGTCATTTTTGTCTACAGTTGTAAAAAGAAATATTACATTATTTAAATTAATATAATTAAAATTAATATAATTTAAACCTTAAATTAATTAACACTAATCTAATTTAAACTAATTATATAAATTAATTAAACCAAACTAATTATACAAATTACTTAATTAATTAACCTAAAGTAATTAACTAACCTAATTATACAAATTAATTAAACCTATACTAGTTAAGTAAACTATAATTATACAAATGAATTAACCTAAACTAATTAACTAAACTAATTAACCTAAAGTAATTAAATAAACTAATTATACAAATGAAGTAATTAACCTAAACTAATTAGCTAAACTAATTAACCTACATTAATTAAGTAAACTATAATCATATAAATGAATTTAACCTAAAGTAATTAACTAAAATAATTAAAATAAACTAATTAACTAAAATAATTAACTAAAATAATTAAACTAAATTAATTATTCAAATTAATTAACGTAACCTAACCGAGCCTAATTCATTGACTTTAAGTTTCAACGAAGTTTTAAAAAGAAAATTTAGAAAACTAACCTTTTGTTTATGGACGAAAGAAAATCCCGGGATTTGAGAAAATGAGTGTTGAGGAAACGGAGCTAATGAATCATTACTTGATGGGTAGGGATTATACGAGAATACGAGAGGGGGAAAACGGAACCGAACGGAACAGAATAGGAAGAAAAGAAAAGAAAAAGGTCGAATGGGGAGGGGGAGAATCCGTCTGCCTATTTAATTTTAATTTTTGCGACCATCTAGTCGCAAAACGTAATTATAACAGAATGTGGGGAGTCACGCGTGTAGTCTATTATGACCATATGGTCGTAAATTTTAATTTGTAATTATGACATTTTGCGACAATATGGTCGTAAAAGTCAAAATCACCTCCATAAATTTGGTAAATTTTCAAAATTACCGCTGAATATTACGACCAGGTGGTCGCATTTGACTATATTTGCGACAAGGTGGTCGTATTATATGAAGACAGTTGTTATTTTTTTTTACTTTCCCTGGGAAAATTACGACCATCTGGTCGCAATTGTCATTGGGAAAGTATAAAAACAAAAAACCTGTCATGGCAATGACGACCTAATGGTCGGATGTTGACCCATGATAATTACGACCAGATGGTCGTAATTCTAATTTATTATTATTTTTTTATATTTTCTAAATGGAGCAATAAAAAGAAAAATATCTTCTTCCACTCATGGAAATTTTGACTTGATGGTCGCATCTTGCCTTGCCAATTACGACTAGATGATCGTAAGTATATATATATATATATATATATATATATTTATATATATTTTCTAAATGGAGCAATTAAAAGAAAAAAATATCTTCTTCCAGTCATAGAAATTACGATCGGATGGTCGCAAATTGCCTTGCCATTTACGACCATCTGGTCGTAATTATATACATATATATATATATATATATATATATATATATATATATATATATATATATTGAAATATTTTCTAAATGGAGCAATTAATAGAAAAAATATCATCTTTCAGTCATCATCCTCTTTGTCTTCTCGTCGTATTTCAAGTTCATCCTCAGATTCTGATTCAATTTCTTCTTCAGGTGTTTCATCTTGTGAAGTTTCATGATCAGAATCATTTGGAATATCTGTATTGTCCTGCAATGTAATCGATCCATCATTCAGTGGTCTAGCAGTACTTGCGTTCTGACCATCATCAATCGTATGAAATCTTATCTCGTCTTCTTGAAAAGCACTGTACTCTGTAACGTTCTTATCGGAGATACCTTCTTCTATATGGGACGGTTTTACTTTACAAACAACTAACCAATCTGTCAGATCGCGTCTATAATAGACTTGAATCGCCTGTGAAGCCATGACAAACCTATCTTCTGTGCGCATGTGTTTAGATTTATTAACCTCCACGATCTGTAAATGAGGGAGCTTACAAATTCCGCCTCGTCTCGTTGTCTCAAACCACGTGCAGTTAAACAGAACAATGCGTTTTAGAGTCAAACTTGCGTATTGAATCTCAATAATCTCATCTATTACTCTGAAATAATCGTCTTCATTGGTTCTGAACACTTGACCCTTTATGCAGACCCCACTATTGTTCGTTGCTCTATTAACTGAATGCGCCTTCGTTTGAAATCGGTACCCATTACCAACGTAGCCAGTATATGATCTTGCAACCCGTGCAGGTCCTTTTGCCAAAGAAATAATGCGAGGATCAACTACTGACAATGTAGGTGAGTCAACCTGTAGTCACATATATTGTGAGTGAAAAGGTAAAAGTGCAATAAATTGCCAAAGAAATAAATTGAAAATTTTGCCAAAAACTCACGTATGCAGATAACCAAGAACGAAACTCTTTGTCAATCATTGATCCCTCATCAACGGATGTAAGACCAGGCCGTACAATTCGAGCGTATATGTTTAGAAACAATCTATATATGATAATTAATAAGTTAAACAACAGTTTCAAACATTGAAATTGTTTTAAAACTATATGAACATCCTAAAAAAAACGTACTCTATGTATGGCTCCACTTCCGTGCAGTTGCATAACACGTATGTTTGTATAACGTGATACTCAACATCTGTCAACGGCCTCCGCACACTTTTACAAACAGTCACGCCAGCCTCTGTAAATATGGACAAGTCGTTTACATCAACACCTTCTAGTAAATTTTCAACAACATTTTGCTTCACTGATCGATACTGCTCTGCAATTTGCTAATCAAAATAATAAGAGCAAAATGTGGTAGTCTCTTGCGTAATGTATGCACTACTTATAGATCCTTCTACTCGTGATCTATTTTCAATCATCTTCTTCAACCGGCGTAAGTACCTATCCATACGGTGTAAATCATACGTTAAATATTCAATGTGTTGATTGCGTGCATATAACATTATGAGTGTTTTACCTTCGAATGGGTACATCCAATGATAATGCACCGGACCTCCTAAGAAGGCCTCGTATGGAAGATGCACTGGAAGATGCTTCATTCAGTCAAAAAAGGAAGGTGGGAATATTCGCTCCAACTTACAAATGATAACAGTAATCTCTGAACTCATTGATGCAACAGTTGCGTCGGTCAATTCAGTACAAGTCAAGTCCCTAAAACAACACTCATTTGCGCAAGCGGCTCCTAATGTCTATGCTCTAGAAATGGCCTGAACGTGACTGGTATCAATCGTTACATGAATATATGACAATTGTGACTTTTCATCCCGAACATTATATGTTTTTGGCTGTCTATACATCGACTGAGATTGGAAACGTATCCATCTGGGAATTTGATTGATCTTATCCACTCAAATAATGTCTTTTTTCCTCCGTTGTCAACATGTAATTCCCTTTAACGTAATGATCATTAGCATCAGGCTCCAACTCAGGGCGATGGCATATCTCTCGGATATCATAACGTGCCTTCAGATTGTCTTTTGTTTTTCCCGGAACGTTCAGAATAGTGTTGAAAACATTGTCAAAGAAATTCTTCTCAATATGCATTACATCCAGGTTAGGTCTGATTAGAAGATCTTCCCAATACGGTAGCTCCTAAAAAATACTCCGTTTCTTCCATCCGGTGTTTTTTCCAGCCAACTTGTTTGCATTCTCTACACCTTCACATGTAATCTTCTGCATGCCTAAGGCATCTATACCGTGAAGAGTTTTTCGCCCGCTAAACATTGTAGAGGGTATCTTTTTTCGTGCACGTCGACCTTTCTTCCAATTAGTATTGCTAGCCCGAAATGAATGATTCAAAGGTAGAAATCTTCTGTGACAATCGAACCAATAATTTTTTCGACCGTGTCTTAGAAAAAATGCCTCTGTGTCAAGCATGCAATGTGGACATGCGTATTTACTGGTCATACTCCATCCTTTATAAGAGGATGAGAGAAGGTATAGATTACTTATCTAGACATTATGACTAAGCAAACAATTATGCAAACTGATTACTAAAAAGACAAAAGTATAAACATATACCTAATAACATTGAATACGCTTGGAAGTCACTGATCGTCCAAATTAATGCTGCGCGCATCAAGAAATTCTGTTTCCTTGATATATCGTACGTCATAATACCATCAGTCCACAACTTTTTCAACTCTGCGATAAGTGGTTGCAAATACACATCCAGTTTCTGTGTTGGACTCTTCGGACTAGAAATGATTACAGTTAAAAAAATCACAGGGTCTTTCATGCACATCGAGGGTGGCAAGTTATACGGGGTCACCATCACCGGCCATACTGAATATGGTTCTCCTGACGCCCCAAACGGGTTAAAGCCGTCCATGCATAATACCAATTTGACATTTCTAGGATCTTGGGCAAAATCTGGATGACACTTATTCAAATGCTTCTACGCCGCAGCATCTGAGGGATGTCTCATAACTCCTTCATCTTCAGAATGCTCGTGATGCCATCTCATGTGAGAAGCTGTCACATCTGATGCATACAATCGTTGTAGATGCGGGGTCAGCGGTAAATAGAACATGTGGGTGCGTGGAATCAGGCTGCTTCTCCCTTGTTTATATTTTGGCTGAAAGCAAAATTTGCAGTGATGCAGACTCTCATCCACATCATAGTATATCGTGCATCCATTTCGACATGAATCTGTTCTCTCCATGGGTAAACCGAGACCCTCCACAAGTTTCTTCGTGTTGTACAAACTTTCTGGCAGCGTATGTTTTGGTGGAGCACATCGACGAAACCATGATGTAATTGAATCAAAGCCTCTCACTGGTATGTGGTTCTTCATCTTCTCTTTCGCGATTCATTTCATTACCATACCCTGCACCATCCATTATCATCTGCTGCATTTGACCGACCTGGTTTTCTTAAATATTGCCTGCAACGTCAACATTCGAGCCGCTTCCTTCGTACTGTCGAGATTCTTGTACTGCAGCGTCGAACATTTCTTTTGTTTCACCTTGGTACACCCAGTGATAATAATTTGGCACAAAACCCCAACTATAAAGATGCTTCTTCAAATCAGGAACCGGTATGATTTTTCTGTTGTCACATTTTCTGCATGGACATCGTAGTTTCTGACCATAGTTTTCATAATATCCAGTTGCCATACAAAACTCAACAAATTGCTCAACCCTTGCAACGAATTCATCGTTCAAAAAACCGTCAATTAAGAGAATGTACATCCACTCTCTCATTTTTTTTGTGTTGATACACTATGTATGGAAGTGCATTTTATAGGTGCTTAATCTGTCCTTTTGCGACCAACCCGTCACAAAAATTGGTGGGAAGGAAATTAATATTCCCTCCATTTTTTGCGACCAAATGGTAGCCATTTTGCGACCATTTGGTCGTAATTGGCCTCCTTTTTTTTCCCTCCAAAAAATAAAGCGACTTAGAATAGGGAGAGTCGCTTTATTGCGACTACCTGGACGAAATACATTTGTGACTCCCTCGCCGTCATTGTGGCGCCATTCTTTCGCGCCAAATTTTGTGACAACAATTATTTTTTGCCCTTCAAATACGACCATGTGGGTCGTAATTATGTACGACCACCTGGTTGTAATTGTGGCGCCATTCTTTCGTACCAAATTTTGTGACAACAATTATTTTTTGTTCTTCAAATACGACTATGTGGGTCGTAATTATTTACGACCACTTGGTTGTAATCTTCGCGCCATACTTTCGCGCTTTTTTTACGTCTACTTCTATAATACGGTCGCATTGTGGTCGTAGTGTTTGCGACAAAATGGTAGCTCTCAACGCTTGAATTTACGACTCAGTTGGTCGCATAAAAGCGACAAAAATGTATTGTCGGAAAGTTCTGGTCGTAAATTGACAGTTTTCTTGTAGTGATTATGTAACGTCCCGTTACTTTTTGAGGTAACTTTTTTTTATTTAATTAAAGTTTTTAAGATTAGTTTAAATTCAGAAATTTCGATTTTAGTACCTATTTTTCGTCCGAAATTCTTTTTAATCGTTTTAATACTTTAAATACGTTTTGGTGACATTAATAATTATTAACGGGCCAATTAATAATTATTAATTACCTTTAGATTTATTTAAGAGCTTCGGGTTTCGTTTTTAAATTAAACGTAAAAGAAGGACGCAGGCGTCATTTCCCAAATTCTTAAATATCTAAAAATCACTATTCACCTTCTCTTAAATTAGCAAATCAAAGACAAATCAACTCATTTTTCTCTTCCTTTCCCTCCTTGAAGCCGAGAGCACCCTAACCAAATCCCAATTTTTGGTTTTTCTTTATTTCTCGGTAGATCGTCTCGATTCTACTCCCGTTAGAAAGCCCTTGGCCCGAGGATCATTTCCAACCTACCGATCGTGATTTTCGCTCGTTTTGTCGAGGCCTTAAGGTACGTCAAAGTTTCTAAAACTTGATGTGTATAGCGTTTTAATGGAGGTTTTGAGTTGGAATCTTCGAATTCGTTCACCGAAGCTTGAAGGTTTCAATCGGGGAAGTCTTTATAGTCAATTTTAGAAACTTTCCCTAAACTCTAAAACCGAATTTGAGCCAGAAACCCGTCCCTTGTGATTTTCCCTCACTTGGCTTTGTTTAGGATGTTAGGGTTATTGTGTTCTTACTATTTACCTAATTTTTCGGAAATCGTTTAATGTGAAAACCCTAAATTACGGTTACCCATTGTAGTTGCGAACCTCCAAAGTATCCGAAACCAACCCGAAACACCTCTAAAGTGCATAAAAGCCGGAAAACCAAACCCGAACCCTATTTTTCCTTGTATGGCCGAGAGCACCATGGGGAGGAAATCCGGGTTTTTTGTCGTTTTATGCGTTTAGATGTTGTTTGAATGTTTTCCGGTTAATTAATGTTATTTAGGTGTAATTCGTTTGTAGGATTGTGATTTGATCGTGGAATTGCAACCTCGGAAATATCGGAGCTTGTCTACAAGCTAAGGTGAGTTTAAAGCGAAAGTTTGTGGTTTAATTAATTGAATTTTGTTATGTTATTGTTTAAGAGGGAATTAGCTTCTTAGAATTAAGTTTTGGTTGGCGACTTTAATTCGGAAGTGAGTTGAGAGAATCTTGGAATTTTGATGAGTTCGATGAAAAGGAAATATCGGAGCAGTTTGGAAGTATTGTAAAGTGAATTGGAGATGTTAGGTGAAAGTGGAAATGAAAGTTACTTTTCTTTGGTTTGGAAGTTAAAGTAGTTAGCGGACGAACTTGAGTGATAACTCGTGTAATCTAGTTAGTTAGGTTTCTTAATAAGTTAGTAGAATTCTTTTGAGATTAACTAACTTATTAGGGAGCTTAACCTTTCGTGATACGAGACATGATAGTATGTTGATTCGGATCCATACGTATCATGGTGCGATGATTTGTGAATGGTATATAGTAGTATGTTGATTCGGATCCATACGTACTATGGTACTATGATTTGTGACATGGCACATGATAGTATGTTGATTCAGATCCATACGTATCATGGTGCGATGATTTGTGATATGGTACGACCATACGTGGTATGTTGATTCGGATCCATACAAGCACGTTACGATGATTGTGACATGGTACATGGTAGTATGTTGATTCGGATCCATACGGTACCATGGTACTATGATCTGTGATACGGCACATGATAGTATGTTGATTCGGATCCATACGTATCATGGTGCGATGATTTGTTATATGGTGAAAGTCCTAATATCCGATATGGTGAAAGTCCTGATATCCGATATGGTGAAAGTCCTGATATGTGATGATTTGTGCTATGGTACATGATAGTATGTTGACTTCAGTCCATACGGTATCATGGTACGGTAACTTGAGACATGGTACGACCGTACGTGGTATGTTGATTTCGATCCATACAATAGCACAATACGATGAAACTTGTTTGGAAATAAAGATAGTAAATGTTACCTTACATATTCTTTAGAATTGTCTAGTAAGACTTAATAGCGAATGTTACTTTACTTTAAGTCTTTATATCTATCTCATGGTATTGATTGATGATTACGGGTAATATATGACTATCGTATAATTGTATGGAAATTGGAAGTGTGGATGTGGGTAGTATTGAGCATTTTAGGCCTTTGGACACGATTTCGGTTATGAAATTTAGTTCATAGGATTACTTGCTTTCGTTTTACTCTCACTAGCATTTTATGCTAATGGTGCTACACTTACAATTTTCAGGTAAACCCCGTCCTAAGAAGCGTGGTAGAGGAGGTGGAGCCGCGTGACTAGTCGAGATGGTGTATGGACAATGTTAAAGGCATCTTTTTGTTTAGCATTTGTTAAAATGCTTGTAAATTATTTCCATTTTACATACATGTGTCTTTTTGAGCCCGGAAGAGTATTTGTGTAAAATTTGTCTATGTCTTATGATTTATTTCTCCTTTGGAATGCGCATTCCCTATTTATAGCTTTCTCTGAATTTGGGTTGTAAAACAGGTTTTGGTTATTCGATTTTTAAACGAACCCATGCCGTTTTTTTTAAAAATCGAGTCTTCCGCTGTGCATTTGAATTTAAAGAATTTAACGGAAAGCGGGTCGTTACAGATTAAAAAAAAGGCTTAACATGATAACTTTGATACTAAGTTAGGCATCCTTGATAACAATTGAATGTTCAATGGTAGGTTTTCTATCACATGACATGATTGTAGTATTGTTTTTACTTATATACCTAGAAAGAACCTGAGATCTTGTAAAATTGAATCACTAAACTCATTTAAAAGTGCAATTGTTTATATAAAAAATTAAAATATATTAATCACTCCTATGTAAGCTATGATTCTTGACGTCGTAAGATCCACCATGGTACATATATGGATAATGTCTTCTTGTAGCACATAAAACGTTCGATCTACTCTAAATATCTCTTCTACTAAATTGAATGCAACACTGCCAATTGTTTTCATGACATACTCAACATGTCTCCATATAAACCTCAGAGCTATCGGTAGCCTCAATTCATCAACACCATTGAATCCTTGCACATGTTGTCTAATACTTGCTTCATTCTCTACCAAATAATTAAGGTAATAAAGTTTATACATATCTTAAAAGTACAATGCAACTAAACATTATTTAAAAGTTCTTCAAGACCTTTGGTGATGTTGCAACCTTCGATTATGTGGTGACCTTATTTGATACATTCGGTGACATGTAAATCTTTTTTTAGACCATCGGTTATGTTGGAACCTTCTTTGATGCCTTGGGTATCGTGTAAACCTTCTTTGACAACTTCGGTGGTGATGTGGGAACCTTGGAAAGCCTAGAGTATAGCACCCTCATACTCATTATGTAACGACCCAAATCCCTAAAATCCTTTAAATTCAAATGCACAGTGGAAGACTCGGTTTTAAAGAAAAACGGCATGGGTTTGTTTGAAAATAGGATTATCCAAAACCTGTTTACATTGGCCCAATTCAGATAAAGCAATAAAAATTGGAATGCGCATTCGAGCTTCAAAGTAAACTTCTAAAATAACTTTAAAACTATAAGACATTTACAATTTTAGACAATTGCTCTACCGAGCCCAAAATCACTAAGTATGAAAAGTAACAAATGTAAACAAGCATTTCATAAATGCTACACAAAAGTGTCCCTGTTCTTGTCCATCCATCATCTCGATAAGTCAAACAGTGCCACCACCTCTACATGCCTTCCTCGATGAGATTTACCTAAAAAAAATGTAAAAGTAGCAACATTAGCATAAAAATGCTAGTGAGAATATAATGAAAGCCAATAATTCTATGGACCAAATTCCATACCAAAAATTGTGTCCAAAGACCTAACTTTCTCTTTACTACCCATTCTACACTTCCAAATCATCATAATCATATACCAATCAACTTCCCAATTTCTAAATCATATCGATCCACATCTAATACTAAATTTGTACCAAATCATAATACCATAACATATTAGCACAACTAATACCTCGTAACGTGTTACTGTATGTTACCACCTCAACATACTAACACGTACGACGTTACCATATCAAGTCTCCTTGTAACGTGATACCGTATGAATCAACATCAACATACTAGCACGTACGGTCTTACCAAATAACGTATCATCGTAACGTGTTACTGTATGGATCAACAACAACATACTAACATTTACAGTCTTACCAAATCTCATATCGTCATAACGTGTTACCGTATGGATCAACATCAACATACTAACACGTACGGTCTTACCCAATCATGCATCATCGTAACGTGTTACCGTATGGATCAACATCAACATACTAACACGTAAGGTCTTACCAAATCTCATATCATCGTAACGTGTTACCGTATGGATCAACATCAACATACTAACACGTACGGTCTTACCCAATCATGCATCATCGTAACATGTTACCGTATGGATCAACATCAAAATACTAACACCTACGGTCTTACCAAATCACATATCATCGTAACGTGTTACCGTATGGATCAACATCAACATACTAACACGTACGGTCTTACCAAGTCTCATATCATATACTATCAATTCTCGAATTACCATAAGTAGCCACATATTACCACATAAGGTATTACCATCGAAAACCAAACACTTGTACAAAGGATAAGCATGCATCTACGTAACAACTAACAGACAAGTTGGGATGCTCATTATATGAACTCGACCATCTTCCAATCTTGCCATATAACACCCGCTCATAGCCTGTTTCAACTATGAACCTGTTATATCACATAGTATCTCGATATGTGACGCCCATAACTTCTTTCATCTATGGACTACACATATCCATAAGTATCCTGATAAGTGACAACCATAGCCTCTTTCATCCATGGACTACACCTATCCACAAGTATCCTGATATAGTGACACCCATAGCTTATTTCATCCCTGGACTACACATATATCCATAAGTATCCTTATTAGTGACGCCCATAGCCTCTTTCATCCATGGACTACACCTATCCATAAGTATCCTGATATAGTGACGCCGTAGCCTCTTTCATCCATGGACTACACATATATCTATAAATCGGTTCATTAAATGAGCACCTCAACACAAACAACTAACAAACAATACAATCATACTACAATTACACTCAATAACATGTTTATCTTTTGTACTTAAAGTGTTGCCTCTGACCAATAGACCTGAGTACATCAATCGTACTATCATCATGATTCCATATTCCACTTTTTTACTACAATTCACATCAAACCTTATTACAATTAGAACGTTCGTACTCCACATTATTACTATAATAAAATACAATCCTTATTACTCACACAAGGTAATAAGTTCGTAAAAATACTAAACAATGTATACCATCACTGATGCCATATTCCACGAAGTCTTATAACTCCCAAATAAGCAAAAATCATTGTTTAACATCATCATGTCACTAATGACAATAAATCGCCTTAAATCCCAAGAATAATTTCCAAGCCATTACCACTGTTATGGGTGAAATATCGCTAAGGGTAAAATGACCACGTGTCGAACATACGAAGAGACACGAGGAAATTTCAAACTCTTTCGGCCTACGCATGTCGCACGACGGACCTAACCCCCACCACTAGCGGAGAACGTACCATCAAGAGAGGTCCGCAAACTCCTCGACTGACCAGGACCACGAGGCACAACAATCCAATTAATGATGGAGTGACTAACTCGTGGGTGCGTATAGATACAGACCCATCTCAAAGAAATAATGACTAAGTGTCCAAGAAAGAAGCTCCGCTGCTGCGCTGCGCGCATCTACCCCCACCTCAGAGAAGCGTAGGTGCACACCAGCCACCTACGCACCTACACACCTACCAACACACCTACACACCTACCTACACACCTACACCCAATCAAGACCCAACACATGGACCAATCCGTGTGTGACACATGGCTTGATGACATCATCCATTTACACTCCTATAAATAGGAGATGAGAAATGGCCAAAAGGTAATTCATTTTCATTCCTCATTTGCTTTAACCACAAGCTCTGCTCTGCTCTAACTTAAGCATCGGAGGGTATTAGGCCGGCACCACACCGGTGCTACTAGCTCTACTTGCGCAGGTGATCACCTACGTAGCAGGACACCCACGCAAGTTACCTCCAACGCGGATCTTCATCTCCAACTCAATACAAATTTATTGTTCGTTGCACACGTGGAAGCAAGAGCGGCATTGACGCGGAGCACGCCTGCGCGTTACACTTAGTACCATTTCCACGCAACAACAGTTGGCGCCGTCTGTGGGGATGTATACTTTATTACGTGCTCTATCATCAAAAATGAGTCGGAGAAGTCATACAGAGCACCGTGGTGGTGATGAAGAAGTGGAAAACAACATTCCTCGCACAAGAAGGTACCCGGCTCGTGGGGATAGAGACCGGGTTCAAGAAGCAGAGCCTGAGGGAGTAAGAGTTGAGCCCCTGCCGGATAGGAGGGTGGATGCCTTGGAAGAACAAGTTCGAGTTGTGAATCGAGACCTTTCAAAAGTACTTGAAATACTCAATCAGAAGTTTGTGGTCGACAGCCAAGAATCAAACCCCGGTAACGGCAATGGCAAAGAGCATGTGGAGTATGTAGATGAGTCACGAACCAACGGAGGAGATGGCTCGAAAGGAAAGCAGAGGACGAACAATCAACATATTCCCCCATCCCGTCTTGAACCATCCTACCATGGACAATCTCGACTGAAGGGAGGATCCGACCTCCGAGATGTTTTGAATCAAAAAAGGAAAGAGCAAACTAAAGTTATGAAGTCCACCGCGAAAAGCACCCAACCTTGGGCGCCGGAGCTAAAAAAGCTTCAAGACGAGCTCGGTCACATGAAGAAGGAGTACCGAGGTAAGGCTCCCCTTGCTTTGGAAGACCTCCTCGAGCAGGCAGAGCCTCCATTCACTGATGACATTATGGAGGTAGACTTACCCGCCAAGTTCAAGATGCCAACCATGCCCACCTATGATGGCTCTAAGGACCCGATTGAACATGTTGACACGTTTCGGACCTGGATGGAGCTCCAGGGAGTCCGAGACGCAATCAAGTGTAGGGCATTCCCTCTCACTTTAGGAGGCCCTGCACGAGGATGGTACAGACAACTCAAGCCAAGGTCCATTTCCTCGTTTAAAGACCTTACGCGGTCCTTTGTGACTCAGTTCCTCGGAGGAAGAGATCACAAGAAGCCGGCTACGCACCTATTAACTATTCATCAGAAGTGGGGGGAGAGTCTACGTGACTACGTGGTGAGATTCAACAATGAATCTTTGAAAGTAGAAGGTTATAGTGATAACATAGCTCTGACCGCCATGATGGCGGGACTGAAAGATGAGAAATTCTTGTGGTCGTTAGGCAAAAAAACCCCGATTACATACACTGAGCTTCTTTCTAGGGTGCAAAAATACATGAGTGCCGGAAAGTTGCTCAGTGCAAGAAGAGCTCCAGGAGAAGGGGGTAGTAGCAAACACTCGGAACATAAAAGAAAAGATCGAACAGAAGATGCTACCCGGAGGGATGATCGCCATAGAGATGATAAGAGTAGGAAGATCGAAAACCGACTTGGTAAACAGAGTCTTCCTCCTAGCAAGTTCAAGAAATACACCCCTACCACCATACTAGCAGAGCAGCTACTCATGGAGATCCAAGATAAGAACTTAGTTAGGTGGCCATCGAGGATGAAAGCGGGATCAAACAAAAGAAATAAAGACAAGTACTGTCTTTTCCACAAGGATCACGGTCATACTACCTCCGATTGTTTTGATCTTAAGGAGGAAATTGAAGCTCTAATTCAAAGGGGGTACCTAAAGGAGTTCGTAATGAGGAGAGAAGGAGGTCAACGTGACACCAGACCTGAACAGAAAGACCAGGACCGAGGCGGTAAAAAGCCCATGGGAGGTGACATAAGAACTATATTTGGTGGACCAGCAGGTGGAGAGTCAAGCAGAAAAAGAAAAGCAAGTGCCCGAGAGGCAAGTCATGCCCCACCTAGATTCGAAGTCTTCACCACTCATACAATGCCTAGACGGGAGGCAAAAATTAATTTCGATGAAGAAGAAGTCGCTGACATCCATCAACCTCACAATGATGCTCTGGTAGTAGTAATCATTGTAGCTAACTTGAGAATGCACCGTATTCTGGTCGATGGCGGTAGCTCGGTAGACGTACTCTCTCTAAGCGCATTTGAAAAGTTAGGAATCGGAAGAGAAAAATTGAAAAGAAATCTAGCACCCTTGGTGGGATTTGAGGGAAGCCAGGTCATCCCGGAAGGAAGTATCGAGTTGCCGGTCACTTTTGGAGAAGAACCTAACACCGTCACTAAGATGGTAGAATTTCAAGTGGTTGAGTTCCCATCAGCTTATAATATCATATTGGGACGCCCTACTATCCACGCTCTCAGGGCCGTACCATCAACTTATCATCAAATGATGAAGTTCCCTACTACAAATGGAGTAGGGGTGATCAGAGGGGAACAAAAGGTCTCTCGGGAGTGTTATTACACAGCTTGAAGGGTACTACACCGGTAAACATGATCGCGGTAGAGCATACTAAGGAAGAGGCGCGCTCTGCTACGACCAACTTGGTAGAAGAGGCGGAACAACCTCCCTTAGTAAAACTACCAGAAAAGTTCAATCAAAGAGCAACACCCACAGAAGACATGGAGTCTGTCCTACTTCTACCAGAAAGGTGTGTCAAAATCGGGACTAGACTAGGGGGTGAGCAGAGAGATGACTTAATAAAATTTCTGAAGGAAAATATTGACGTGTTTGCGTGGACTCATAAAGATATGCCTGGCATCGATCCAAAAATTATGGTGCATAGTTTAAACGTCAATCACACGTTTCGACCCGTCAGACAGAAACGTAGAGTGTTTGACCAAGCCAGGAATGGAGTTATAGCCGAGGAGGTAAGAAAGCTCTTAGAGGCAGACTTTGTCCGTGAAGTGCATTACCCCGACTGGCTATCCAATGTTGTTCTAGTGAAGAAAGCTAACGGAAAATGGCGGGTATGCATAGACTTTACTGACCTCAACAAGGCATGTCCAAAAGATAGTTTTCCCCTACCTCAAATTGATCAGCTGGTAGACGCCACCGCAGGGCATGAGATGATGACCTTTATGGATGTCTACTCAGGCTATAATGAAATTAAGATGTATGAGCCCGACCGGGAGAAAACTTCCTTTGTGACAAGTCAAGGGCTTTATTGCTACAAGGTTATGCCATTCGGGTTGAAGAACGCAAGTGCAACCTACCAACGAATGGTGAATAAAATGTTCGCAGGGCAGATTGGGAGAAACATGGAGGTTTATGTAGATGACATGTTGGTCAAGAGCCACCAGGCAGATCAACATACCTCTGATCTAAAAGAGGCATTTGATGTACTAAGAAGGTACCAGATGAAGCTCAACCCAGACAAATGTGCATTTGGAGTAACTTCAAGAAAATTCCTGGGGTTTATGGTCCACCAAAGGGGTATAGAAGCGAACCCTGACAAGTTGAAAGCTGTCCTGGACATGGAATCTCCTAAAAACCTTAAACAATTGCAAAGCTTGAATAGGAAAGTAGCGGCGCTAAATAGATTTGTATCAAGGGCGACAGACAAGTGTCTCCCGTTCTTTAAGGTTCTCCGAAAAGGAATTAAGTTCGAATGGACAGAGGAGTGCGAGAAAGAGTTCATAGAGCTAAAAAACTACTTAAGCTCCGCACCTCTACTCTCCAAGCCTGTCCTGGGTGAAGAGTTGTTTTTGTATTTAGCTGTGTCAGAGACCGCGGTGAGCTCAGCTCTAGTAAGAGAAGAAGGTGGAGTTCAACTACCTACATATTATACGAGCAAAGCCATGGTGGACACCGAGACGAGGTACCCACAAATGGAAAAATTGGCACTAGCTTAATAACCTCAGCTCGGAGGTTGAGGCCATATTTTCAAGCACACAGGATTGTGGTTCTGACAAATCACCCATTGAGACAAGTTTTACAAAAAACGGAAGCATCAGGTCGATTGATGAAGTGGGCGGTGGAACTTAGTGAGTATGATATTCAATATAAGCAGAGAACCGCAATAAAAGGCCAAGTCGTGGCTGATTTTATAGCAGAACTCACACCTGAAAAAGAGGAAACACACTTAACCCCTGAAAGAGAGCTTGATCCAGACCAGGGACTCGTCTCTCCACAAAGAGAAGGGTCCACTTGGACACTCTACGTGGACAGATCTTCCAATATGAAGGGTTGCGGAGTAGGCCTTATCTTAGTCTCACCTGACCAAGCCCACATTGAATATGCTCTAAGGTTTGGGTTTAAGGCTTCTAACAATGAAGCCGAGTATGAAGCACTTCTGGCCGAATTGCGGTTAGTAAGGAAGGTGGGGGTAAGCCGTGTCAAAGTCTTTAGTGACTCTAAATTGGTTGTCAATCACATAACAGAAGAATATCAGACGAAGGGGGAAAGAATGGCGGCGTACCTAGCAAAGGTGAAAGAACTTCTTTGCACATTCGAGTGGTGGGAAGTTAAGCAAATACCACGCTCAGAGAATGCTAACGCTGATTCGCTGGCACATCTAGCATCTGCCTACGAGACCGAGTTGAATCGTACAGTGCCGGTAGAATTCCTCCCCAGCTCAATTATAGATGAGCTAGAAGCCATGGACATTGACAAAGCAGCACAATTGACCACCTCTTCCTGGATAGATCCAATCATAAAATTCTTAAGAGATGGTGAATTGCCTCTTGATAAAGTAGAGGCGCGACGGCTCCAACGTCAGGCAACACGTTATATAATGAGAGGAGATGTATTATACAAGAGAGGTTTTTCCCTACCACTACTAAGGTGTCTCCTACCTGATGAGGCAGACTACGTCATGAAAGAAGTTCATGAGGGAGTATGTGGTAACCACTCTAGAGGAAGGTCGTTGGCACATAAAATCATAAGGCAAGGATATTATTGGCCAACCTTGTATGAAGATGCCAGGTCATTTAGTCGAAAGTGCGACCAGTGTCAACGTTTTGCTACAGTCCCAAGACAACCACCAGAGTACTTGACTAATATCACAAGTCCTTGGCCGTTTGCTCAATGGGGGGTCGACCTGGTAGGACCCCTTCCTCAAGGAAAAGGTCAGACCAAGTTTGCTATAGTGGTAGTAGATTATTTTACTAAGTGGGTGGAAGCCGAAGCACTAGCCACAAACACCAAACGTAAAACCACCGACTTCATGTGGCGGAATGTGGTGTGCAGGTTTGGCATTCCCTATGCCATAGTCTCAGATAATGGCAAGCAATTTGACAATGCAAAGTTTAGATCATGGTGCACTGAACTCGATATCAAACACTTCAAGTCTTCTCCAGCTCACCCACAGGCCAATGGCCAGGTAGAAGCTGTAAACAAAATCATTAAGAAAAACTTAAAGAGCAAGCTTGAAGGTTTGAAGGGGCTTTGGGCAGAGGAGCTTCCAAATATCTTATGGGTGTATAGAACAACATCGAGGACCTCCACGGGTGAAACACCTTTTTCATTGGCATTTGGAGCAGAGGCGGTAGTACCCGTTGAAATAGGACTACCTTCCCCTCGAATTGAACACTTCAACCCAGAAATTAACGAAGAATGCCAAAGGTTAAGTCTTGACCTGTTAGAGGAGCATAGAGAGACCTCCCGTCTCTATGTGGCTGAGTATAAGAACAGAGCGACGTGGTACTACAACTCTCGGGTCAAACCACGCAGCTTTAAGGTAGATGACCTCGTGCTAAGAAAAGTACTACTTAACACGAAAGACACAAGCAGCGGAGCTCTAGGACCCACCTGGGAAGGTCCATACAAAGTCACTGAGATCGTGAGACCTGGCACCTATAAGTTGGTTGATCTTAGCGGAAAAGCATTGCCCCACCCGTGGAACGCCGAGCACCTCAAAGCCTATTATCAGTGATGTCAATGTATTTTTCTTTATGTTGAAGTTTTATTTTTCATGTTGTATGGATTTCCACAATCAAAGAAATTAGAACATGACTTTTCTACTCCGAAAGTGATTTTGATTCAAAGATTATAAGGGAGGAGGCCTAAGCTACTACCAAGGATACACCTTAGTTAAAGCTTAGGTCGAACCACTCTAAAATCTCAACAACTCATTCAAGGCTTCAAGCTTTGTAACTCTGTTTGAACGGGGAATCGACTACACGAACATACGTGATTAAAAGTTCAAAAGAATCGACCACTGAAAAGCTCAAGTTGATTAAAATTCTAATTTCAACTAGGATGTAGGGCTGCACATCCACACCTGACTAGCCAGACTTAGAAAATTAAATCTTAAATTCACTCAGGATGTAAGGCTGCATAGCCGCACCTGACGAACGAAGCTTAAAATTTGAATGTATAAACTCACTGCATCACTACAACCCTACATGTAACGTCCCGTGACTTTTAGGGGTAAAATTTTTTTTATTTTATTTTATTTATTTTTACTTTATTTTATTTATTTTAAAAATAAAGCTTTTAAGATTAGTTTAATTTTAGAAATTTCAATTTTAATAGTTATTTATGTCCGAAATTGTTTTTAATCGTTTTAATAATTAAAATTTGTTTTGGTGACATTAATAATTATTAATGGACCAATTAATAATTATTAATCACCTTTAGGTTTATTTACGAGCTTCGGGTTTCGTTTTTAAAGCAAAAGTAAAAGAGGGACGTAGGCGTCATTTTCCAAATTGTTAAATATCTAAACACTATTCCTCCTTCTCTTTAAATAAGCCAAAATTAGACAAAATATGAAATTTTCTTCTCATTTTTCATCCCAAACCCGTAGCTTAGAGAGAAAAAAAGAGGAGAGAAAGAAATCGTCGCCCCGGCTTCGTTTCTCGACCGTTTTGCGTGATTTCGGATGCGTTGGAAAGCTCTCGCCGAGACCTTTCTACCCATCCTAACAATCGAGGTTTTCGCTCATTTTCTCGAGGCTTAAAGGTATGTTAAAGTGTTTTAATGGAGGTTTTGAGTTGTAATCTTCGAATTCGTTCACCAAAGCTTGAAGGTTTCATTCGGGGAAGTCTTTATGGTCAATTTTAGAAACTTTCTCTAAACCCTAAAACCGAGTTTGAGCCGAAAACCCGTCCCTTTTGATTTTCCCTCTTTGGGCTTTGTTTAGGATGTTAGGTTCTTTGTGATTTTGCTTTTTAGTTAATTTTTTGAAAATGAATTAATATGCAAAAGCCTAATTTTTGGTTACCCATTGATTATGCAAACCTCCAAAGTATTCGAAACCAACCCAAAACACCTCTAAATTGCATAAAAACCGGAAAATCAAATCCGAACCCTTTTTTTTCCTAGCTTGGCCGAGAGCTCCATAAGGGTAGAATCCGGGATTTTCGTGGTTTTATGTGTTTAGATGTTGTTTGATTGATTTTCGGTTAATTAATGTAATTTAGGAATAATTCGTTTGTAGGATTGTGAATTGATCGTGAATTTACAACCTCGGATTATTCGGAGCTTGTCTTCAAGCTAAGGTGAGTTTAATGTGAAAGTTAGTGGTTTTATGAATTTAGTTTCATTATGTAATTGTTTATCGATGTTAAGAGGGAGATAACTTCTTAGGATTAAGTTTTGGTTGGAGACTTTGATTCGGAAGTGTGTGTGGAAAGTTTGGAATTATGGTTAGTTCGATGATTAGAGAACATCGGAGAGGTTTGGAAGTATGGTAATGTGATTTGGAGATGTTAGATGAAAGTGAAATGGAAGTTACTTTGATGGTTTTGGAAGTTACTTTGATTGATTTGAAAGTTACTTTGATGGATTTGGAAGTAAAGTAATTAGAAGATGCACTTGAGTAGTAACTCGTGTAATCTAGTTGGTTAGGTTTCTAATTAACTTAGTTGAATTCTTTGGAGTTTAGATAACTTTTTGGAAACCTACGGCACATTGATTCTGCACGTGATAGTATGTGATTTTGATCCATATGTAATCATGGTGAGATGATTTGTGGTGACCTTAGGCACATTGATTTACACATGGTAGTATGTTGATTTTGGTCCATACGTATCATGGTGTGATGATTTGTGGGTACCTTGAGCACTTTGATTCTGCACGTGATAGTATGTGATTTTGAGCCATATGTAATCATGGTGAGATGATTAGTGGGATAGTACATGGTAGTATGTGATTTTGATCCATATGTAACCATGGTATTATGGTTTGTAACTAGCACATGATAGTATGTGATTTTGATCCATATGTAATCATGGTGTGATGTTGGTACGACCGTACGTGGTATGTTGATTCGATTCCATACGAGCACGTTAGGATGATGGCACTACGGCACATGGTAGTATGTTGATTTCGATCCATACGTATCATGGTGCGATGATATCTATATGGTGAAATTCCTGATATCTATATGGTGAAATTTCTGATACCTATATGGTGAAATTCCTGATACCTATATGGTGAAATTCCTGATACCTATATAGTGAAATTTCTGATATCTATATGGTGAAATTCCTGATATCCAATGTGATGAGAGTCACGATGGTTTGTGATATGGCTCATGGTAGTACGTTGACTTCGGTCCATACGTATCATGTTGCGAGAGTGTAAATAGTACATAGTAGTATGTTGATTCGATCCATACAATAGCACGATACGATGAAACGTGTTTGGTAATAAAGATAGTTAATGTTACTTTACATATTCTTTAGAATTGTGTAGTAAGACTTAGTAGTGAATGTTACTTTAGTTTAAGTCTTTATATCTATCTCATGGTAATGAATGATGAATACGAGTAATATATGACTATCGAATGATTGTATGGAAATTGAAAGTGTGGATGTGGGTAGTATTGAGCATTATAGGCCTTTGGACACGATTTCGGTTATGAGATTTTGTTCATAGGATTACTTGCTTTCGTTTTACTCTCACTAGCATGTTATGCTAATGGTGCTACACCACAATATTTTCAGGTAAACCCCGTGGCAAGAAGCGTGGTAGAGGAGGTGGAGCCGCGTGATTTGACGAGATGGTGCAAGGACAATGTTAAAACTCTTTTGGTTAAGCATTCGTAAAAATGCTTGCAAATCATATACTTTTTACATATTTGTGTCTTTTGAGCCCGGAAGGGTGTTTGTATAAAGTATTTTAATGTTTTATGATTAAACTCTCTTTTGGAATGCGCATTCCCGATTTATAGCTTTCTCTGAAAATTTGGGTTGTAAACAGGTTTTGGTTATTCGATTTTTAAACGAACCCATGCCGTTTTTCTTTAAAAATTGAGTCTTCCACTGTGCATTTGAATTTAAAGAATTTAACGGGTTCGGGTCGTTACACTACATGTTTGGGTGTTCAATAAAATCAACAAATGAAGAGCTTAAGATAAGAAAAATTCTAAGTCTGCCAGGGAGTGTAGGGCTCGCGCAAGCCGCACCTGGTAGGAGAATTTAATATGAAAATATTTTAAGTCTACTAGGCAGTGCTAGACTTGGCACCTGGTAGAAGGATTTAAAATGAGAAAATTCTAAGTCTACTAGGGAGTGCTAGACTTGGCACCTGGTAGAAGAATTTAAAATGAGAAAAAATTCTAAGTCTACTAAGGAATGCTAGGCTCGCACGAGCGGCACCTGTAGAAGAATTTGAAACGAAAAACATTCTAAGTTTACTAGGGAGCGCCGGACTTGTACGAGTCGCACTTGGACAAAGAATTTAAGATAAACAAAATCCTAAGTTCATCCAGGATGCATGGCCGCACAACAACATCAGACTAACAACACTTGAGAAATAGAAGTGAGGAAGTAGAGGCAACAAAAGATAAAAGTTTTATTCACCAAAGGGTCAAATGACTGAAGTTATATTTAAGAAAGCAAGAGAATGCAACTAAAGGCGATCATATGCCTATACCAAGTCAAACAGTTAAAGAAACAAACATAAATAAGTTAGAAGATGGACATGCCCCATCAGACAGAGAAAAGCATAACAGAGCAACGTCTCAGAAAGTCAGTCAAACTACGAGGAAGCGTTAACGTGCGTCATTGACAAAGCTCAGGTCCAATTCCGGATACTTTTTAGATACCCAGTCTACAGTATAGTCGATTCCATAAACGAGGATTTCTTTTTCCAGATTGTCATATTCTCCACAAGCTTTAAGCATCTTCTTCAGCTCCTCTGAATTCCGAGTCCTTGCCTCCAAATCATTGAACTTGGCCGACATTTTAGCAGAAATATTTTTCTCACGAGCTAAGTCACTTTCAAGAGATTGATTCCTAGCACGGGCCTCTTGCAGCAAGCGGGCTCTTTCGGCTAAGGAACTGTCACGATCACTTAAATCATCTTTGAGGCGTTCACAATCACTCAGCACCCTCAGGGCAGCCAGGTTCGCTCTAGCCCCCGCCTGAAAAGGTAAGACAATGAGTGAGCCACACAAGAAGAATGAAAAGTAGAAGGGAGAGAAACCATGAAGTATGTCAAAGTTTACCTTGAAAGACTCCTGGATGGAAAGACCGAACAACCGGGTCGTACTCATCAAAATTGCTTCCTCCCGATCGTTAATCAAAGTTTCCTAGAAGTTAGTGGTAATCTCATCAATGTACCTTTTTAGCTCAGCCTCACTCTCTCCGTGGGCATAAGGACTTTCAAACTCAGATAAGGAACGACAGGTACCACGAGAAGAGGAAGCGACCGCAACCGCGCCTGAGGGTGTATGAACCTCAGGTGACCTGACGCGCACTCGTTGAAGACGATGCTCCTCGTCGGGCACATCACCAGAGTTAGCCTCACAGATCAAAGCTTGCTGAGCTTGGCGGCGACGCAGCTCAATGTATGACATGGCACGCGACATATCTGAAACAGAAGTAAAGTATTATGGTATGATGAAGCAATATAAAAGCAGAGTCAAAACAAACATACCGGTTTCCTCAGAAACAGGTTGAAAAAGTCCAGTGGAGATCAGTCGTCTTTTTGTGAGAAGAGCAGTGGTGCTGCGCTGCACGATAGGGATACTTAATATCCAATTGATCACCGACTGAGCAAATTCAGAAAAAGGAAAAATCTCCCGGTTATTTCCTGCAATGCAACATGGTAGAGATGAAATAAATTATTTGAGAAGTTAACATAGACACCTCAAAGTGAGCCTACCAGGAATCCTGAATTTTCTAGGAACGCGGTATGTGAAATTATGTCCAGGAACATTAGACAACCAGTCACCACCTACAAAGAACCATTGATTCTTCCAGTTCCTGACAGAAGAAGGACTTGCCACTATTGGTTCCCCTCGCGCCGTAAGATAATATATGAAATTCCCTCCGGGTAATGAGTTCCAGACGGTAGAGACCATGTAAAGTTTTATAAGATAGAGGAGTCCCTCCACTACTAAGACTCCAAAGAACCCAAAGACCTGAGTAATATAGTCCACCCATTCGGCCCAAGCGGGCGGGTGCTAAGCGACAATAGTAGAAATTTTTGAGGGAAGTAGTGAAGCAGGAGTCTAACCCCACACTTGAACATTTTCAAATAAAAGGCTACCTCCCCCAGGGAGGGTTGAAGGGCGTCTCCCCCTCTTCAGGACACCGTAAGCTAATGGATGAGGGGATGTCATATTTCACCCTGATATACTCTAATTGTTCTATGGTAATGGTAGATGGATAGGGGTGAATCACGATATCTTGGGAAGGAGAAGACTGTTCAGTCTCAGAACTTTCCCCTCCATGCTCAGCTGCGCTCCCGGTATAGTAACTAGATTCTTCGTCAGACATCCTAGAATGAAAAGGATCTACCTTAGCTACTATCAAAACTCTCACCGAGCTACGCTACTTGAATGAATTATACTAAGGGAAAGACCAAAAATGTACCTGAACTCTTAGTAATGAGGAATGGGTCGTCTCTTGTTCCCTAAGTAAGCAGTGTAGCTGTGAACATTCAAGCACGTCAACAAAGGAAAACAATAATTTTGTTAGAAGCATCTGAGAAGTTTATGGATCGACTGAGTAAAAATATTGTCAAAAATTGCTAAGGGCATAGTGGAAATTAAATTCATTACCTAGAATCAAGAGTGGAAATTGAATTCACTACCTTTACTCAAGGTTGGAAAGTGCGTGGCCCTGTGAAATCGAAAATAGTTCGATTAATTTCTATGAAAAATCAGCTATGCAATGCAATTTACAAAAAAAAAAAAAAAAAAAAGGGATGAAACGGCCCAGCCCACATGAAGGGGCTGGGCCTCGCCAGCACAAGCCCAACGAAGGGCTGCAGGATTTAAAAAAAAAATAAATAAAAAATAAAATAGAAAGGGGCGTAAACAGCCCAGCCCAGCCCAAAAGAAAGGGCTGGGCCACGCCTACGCCAAGCCCAACGAGAAGGAAAAGGAAGCACGCGGGTCACGAGCCGGGTTCGGATCCGGGTAGTTGGGTCGTAGGGGAAATGGGCAGTCTACTAGTTAAGAAAACGCAGCATACCTCCTTCCTTAGTTTTTTTTCTTCTCTCAATCTCGATCTCTCTCTCGCGTGTAACCGTGGAAGACGAAGTTAAAAGCAGATCCAAGCGACCATGGAAGCAAAAAATCGAAGCTTTATTCCTCTTTCCCTTCGATTTCCTCCCTTCTCTAAAGCCCTAAGAAACCCCAAATCTAGTTGAATCCAAAGCTTCAAACCTCACTAAGCCTGATTCAATGGAGGTTGGCTCGAAATTGGGCTGATTTGCGAGGAAGAGGGAAGGGATCAGGGGCGATTTCCATAGAGGCTCTTGAATTTTCTTTAAATTCGATCTCCAATGGCTGGTGGTTCTTTGTAGAAGGAGATGAAATTTTATTTTGTTTTGGTCTTGGCCATCATAGTCTCATTAGTTTTGTTTCGTTTCTTCTTCGCTTTTCTTCAATTTCCGGATCTTATCGTGGACTGAAGCGTGAGAAAGGACCAGGGATCAAGTGGATTTTATCCCAACTTTCGTTCAAAGTAGCCTCAAGGTCTGCTACGAAAAGGGATTCTACGGATCCTAACACCTACGGCTCTGCTATGTTGTTTGATTTCAAGGGAAAATTGAATTCCCTTAAAAATCAAAGGGGGAAAGAAAGTATATGTCAAGATTAAATAGGTCTGCTATGTAATCGTGCAGAGGTCCAATATCGTCGAGATTACAGGTCTGCTCTGTCTGAAAATGCAAGCTTGAAAATTTTTGACAAGAATTTTGTTGCTCTGCTATGTAGATATGCAAAGAGTGGGGAAAATCTAAGTAAGCTAGAACTCAAAATTACGGGTTTGCTATGTGTTTTTGCGAAAAACAGAGTGATTGAATATTAATTTTCATGAGACTCTTATTCTCATCTAAGTTAAAGGAAATTTTTGGTACTTAGCACTGCAGAAATCATGAGAAAGTTGGCCTAGGATTACGATTCTATTGAGTAATTTTAAGGAGGAATAGAGCATACCTGAAGAAAAAATCATTTTCGCTACTCAGTTTCTACTGCTCTGTTCATCCGGTCTGTTGTTTCTTTTTCTGCTATGTTAATTACAAAGGCCTGCTGTGTAGAAGTCATGAAAGATTAGAGGAAATCCGACAAGATTAAGCTATAAATTTTGAGTCTCATCAACATCTACCCAAAGAATCGAAGCTACAAAGTATTCAGAGCTGATGTCTATGTTTGCTATAATTTCAGAAAATCACAAGTTCAAGCTACGCTATGTGGTTTTTTCAAAAATTGTACTACCATGCTGTGTTGTTTTCAGGTCCAGGAATTGATTCGTCCCACTGATTAGTCGAGTTACAAGCCACATCGAAAAAGAGCAGTGATAAGCAAACAAAAGTTCAACATTTAATATGATTTTAAGTTCATTCCACTGACCTACTATGTAATTTCAAATGAAAATAAAAAAAAAGAAGTCTACAGGTCTGCTATGTAATTTTTGAGAACTATGTGAGATTTTTTGAAGCCACAAAAACCTGATATTTTACAGAATATTGAGTTCGCCAGTTGAGTGATTGAAGCATCGAAAAATTCTATAGCTCTTCTACGATGAAGGTCAGGTTTGTTATGAGTAGGAAACATGATTTTTATGAAAATGCTAACTTAGTTCTCTGCTATGAGTTTTTTTTTTAAAAAAAACAACAACAACAGGGCTCCCTTGATAAAAGACTTATTCCTTCTCAAAATCAGCTTTGCTTTGTTACGAAGCATGACAAAAAATAGATTATTGTTCTGTTGAGTAATTTTAAGGAGCAATAGGAATTATTAGCTCTTAAAATTAAGATGTAAAGCATGCCTGAAGAGAAAGTCATTTTCGCTACTCAAATTCTACTCTTCTGTTATGAGAAAAAAAAAATTTGAATCAAAGGAAAATTCTATGCTCTGCTATGTGGTTGCTATGTAAATTTGATCTACAAGCTATAAAGGAAAAGTGATTTGCTATGTGAGAATTGCGTAGTGACGACAAAAAGTGGAGAACTCTTAATTTCTGCTGAGAAAATTATTAGAGCTCTACGGTGTTGGTTTGTTACAAAAAAAAAAAAAAGAAAAGAAAAGCAAACCTGAGAAATCGAAATCGCAAGTGACCAAGTTCGACGGCTTTGTTGGCTCCGCTATGCTAGACGTCAGATATGTGTTAATGAAATTGAAGTTGGGAGGAAACAAAAGGTAAAATAAAAGAAAATTTAGTATATAGATAAAATATGATAAATGGAAAGTAAAAAAAAAAAAAAAATCTTTAGTGGGAGAAATTACCAAGCTACAAACTTTCTCAAGTTTCCTCAAAATGTGGAATGAGAAGTGTAAAATTCTCCCTTATTTATAGTGGGATCAAGCCTTCTCCAAGCCGTTGGATCGTGGTAAGTAAAATTAATGGCTTAGATCACTGATGAAAGTACAATGGTAATAAGTGTTCTACCAACCAAATGGAATAGTAAACTTGAATTCAATGAACGGTTGAGTAATGGAGGTGCATGGTAGTGGTGACCATCCAAGAGAATACTTAGAAAAATTTCACCCTCAAGAGCACTCCCAAGTGGTCATAAGCTACCCCAACCCGACTTGGGAGTAGGGGCCACTGTTATGGGTGAAATATCGCTAAGGGTAAAATGACCAATTGTCGAACATACGAAGAGACACGAGGAAATTTCAAACTCTTTCGGCCTACGCATGTCGAACGACGGACCCGACCCCCCACCACTAGCGGAGAACGTACCATCAAGAGAGGTCCACAAACGCCTCGACTGACCAGGACCACGAGGCACAAACATCCAATTAATGATGGAGTGACTAACTTGTGGGTGCGTATAGACACGGACCCATCTCAAAGAAATATAGAATAAGTGTCCAAGAAAAAAGCTCCGCTGCTACGCTGCGCGCATCTATCCCCACCTCAGAGAAGCGTAGGTGCACACCAGCCACCTACGCACCTACACACCTACACACCTACCTACACACCTACACCCAATCAAGACCCAACACATGGACCAATCCGTGTGTGACACGTGGCTTGATGACATCATCCATTTCCACTCCTATAAATATGAGATGAGAAATGGCCAAAAGGTAATTCATTTTCATTCCTCATTTGCTTTAACCACAAGCTCTGCTCTGCTCTAACTTAAGCATCGGAGGGTGTTAGGCCGGCACCACATCGGTGCTACTAGCTCTACTTGCGCAGGTGATCACCTACGTAGCAGGACACCCACACAAGTTACCTCCAACGAGGATCTTCGTCTCCGACTCAATGCAAATTTATTGTTCGTTGCACACGTGGAAGCAAGAGCGGCATTGACGCGGAGCACGCCTGCGCGTTACACTTAGTACCATTTCCACGCAACAACAACCATAAACCACGAGTTGATTTCAAACATTTCCTTTACTTTACTTTAGTCAAAACTAACTAAAGTAAATTCAATTCCTAACTTTAACTCAAAATCTCTATAATCTTTAATACTTCTAAGGATAACCTCTAAGCTACTTTGATCTAAAAATACTCAAAGTATCTTAAACTTCTACTTTCATCTAATCTCTTCAATTTCACCTAAATTCTCCAATTTCGTCTTTCAAGACTTTCACATATACTCAAACTTGTCTTTCCACCCAAATTCACTACAAACTCCAAAGTCACTCCGCTCACTTCCGAGTCTAAGTGACCAACCAATAAGTATTTACTCCTAGGAGAATGTTTTGTCACTTAACCTCGATCAACAAAATCGTAATGAAACTTAATTCATAAAATTACTAACTCCCATTTTAAACTCACTTTAGACTTGAAATTGAACTTCCAAAGTGTCGAAAGAATTACCTCACGTGAGATTATCAAAACCTTCAATAACACCGATTGAATACAATTATAAACCAAAACTAAATAAGAGAATTGATTTTCGGATGAATAGTGATTTTCGAGTGAATAGTGTTTTTCGAAAATCCGGACTCAAAATTGTCAAATTTCTTGATGAAAACACATGATTTCAACTTCAAAACTCGTTTATAAAAAAAAATAAAGAGATTCATATAAAAAGCTTTGAAAACTCACTTTCTAGGGCTTCCCGTAAAGAACGAGAAACACCACAAGGTTAGGTTGGAAAGAAAGCCCACGTCCCGAGCAATCCAACGCAACTAAAATTATCGAAATCGGTTGAGAATTGACAAAAATCCAAACTTTTCTTCCCCTCCCATGGAGCTCACGTATGAAGAAGAGAGAAAGATGAGGAGTCTTGCAATTTTTTGACTTTTTGGTTATTTAAGAAGACAAATGAATAGTAAAAAGATATTTTTAAGAAATCAGAAAATGACGGTTTCATCCCTCAAGTGATTTAGCTTATAAAACGAAACCCGAAGCTCTTAAAATGACCCAATGGTGATTAATAATTATTATTTGGCCTGTTAATAAATATTAATACAACCAAATAAAATTTAAGCTAATAAAACGATTAAAACGGTTTTCAGACGAAATTAGCTACTAAATTCTAAATTTCTAATTTTCTAAAATTAACTAAATACTTTAATTAAAATAAATAAACAACTAAATGAAATATTAAATTAAATAAAATAATAAAAAAAATTCACTTAAAAAATAACGGGACGTTACACATTATCACTATTTATATCCTCCATATGTCGACACCTATATATCTTAGATGTAGTAAAATTCAAAAGAAAATGCACATTAATAGTAATAAAACTTATAATAATACCATGAAAATATGTTTTACTCATTTTAGTTATGTTTACTCACTCTATTTCATTTACTAGGTGTCAATCCATGTCCCTCACAATTTGTGTGTATATATGTACAATTGTTCTCATCCATCTCTTCACATGATTTAATGTTAGACATGGTTAGTGAAAATCCATTACATTCAGATATCGTATAATCAAAGTCATCATTGTTAATTTGATCATGAAAATCTTGTTATGAAGGTATTATCACAACAAACCAATTATTATCACTCAGATCTTCAATGTAGAACACTTGTTTTGCCTGACTAGTGAAAATAAAAAAATCAATCTTGTGTCCTGTACGATTCAAATTAATTAATGTAAACCCTAGCTCATCAATCTTTACAGCACTATTATTCTCAACTCAATCACACTTAAATACTAGAATTTATGATAAATTGTAATTCAACTATCATATAATTTCTTGAATAACTCCATAAAAAGACGTATTTGTTACTATGATGATTTTTATCATTTGCACTAGATACTTGCATTATCTTTGCTACTAACATAGCTCCACTATTTTGAATAGTACGATGATCATCATGATATTTTGTACTGTAACGATACCCATTAATAGCCAAACCTTCATAACAAGTTACAAATAGATGGGGGCTATGAGATAAAAACAACAAGGTTTCTGAAATTTGATTGTTGGATGTTTCTAGTTCTCATGCCACTTCCTCACGAAACCATATAATAAAAACAGGATTATGTTCTTCTCGCAACCATTTTTTATTCTTTGATTTCTTTGGATTTTAAATTTTCATAACTTTGAAATGTTGTTTGCATTTAGAAGAAGAATATTGTTGCAGAACTTCAAGTGCAAAATATTTTTAAAGAATTCAAATTCAAAAGACATAAAAAATTAAATACATACTCGTCGTATAGTTGAACATCATTTGTATTTTCTAAGACATATAAGTGAGTTTGATGCAATTGATCTTGATTAGGTTTAAAGCACTTTCAAGCTGACAATGACCTCCCAAGCATGTTTCAATTCTCTCTTGGCATATATGAGCAAAGTCTAATGGGTTCTACAACACACAAAAACTCGAAGGAAAATCCAACAGCTTCTTCTAATATGTAATTTTCACAAATACTTTCATATAATATTCAAATGGATACATCCAGCGTAAATAAATAGGCCCACACAGTTTGACTTCTCTAACAAGATGTACAAAAAGATGCATCATGATCGTGAAAAATGTGGGTGGAAAATACTTTTCCAATAAGCACAATGTAACCATGATATCCTCTTCTAGCTCATTCAATTGTGAAATATCAAGAACCTTACTACATAGCCTATTAAAAAAAGGCTCAATCTTATAATGGTATACCTCACATGCTTTGGTAGTATCGCAAGTATTACAATGGGTAGCAGTTGTTGAAGAAGCACATGACAATCATAAGATTTAAGTCCATTTATTCTTAAGTTTGTCATAGAGAACAAGGTTTCGTATATTGGATGAATAACCTTCTAGAACTTTAACACTTGACAATGACTATAAAATAGAACGTTGTTCAACTTTTGTTAACGCATAGCATGCTGGTGGAATGAAAGTCTTTTTGTTGACAACAATTGGTGCCAGTTCACTCCAAATATTCAATGATACTAAATCTTCTCTAGTTTTGACTATTTCTGTATTCCCGGGATATCAAGAAGTGTACCTACAATATTCAAGCAAATATTTTTTTCAATGTGCATTACATCTAAATATTGCCTCATAGGAAGATGTTTCCAATATGGGAGTTTAAATAAAGCAGTTTTTCATTTCGAACATTTATCAACTGCTTACACATTTGTTTAGTGTGTTTCTCATTTTTCCAATCAACTTTACCTTTTCCTTCAGAGAACTCTAAATCTTTAATCTTTAAGAAAATATCTTCACCAGATAATTGTTGGGGTGCAACATCAAATTCTTGTTCTCCATTAAAGGATTTTTTTTACGTCGATAAGGATGATCACATGCCAAAAATCTCCTATGCCCTAGCTAAACTAGTTTTTGACCTTGTTTTAATCTTATTAAGCATGTATCTTCACCAAAAACTAGACATGCTTTATACCCTTTTACACTTTATCCACTCAAATTATCATATGTACGAAAATTGTTAATCATCTATAACAACACTGCCCTCAATGTGAATATTTCTTTAATAAATGAATCATAACATTGAATCTCATCTTCCCACAAAAGTTTTAATTCATCCATCAAAGGCTCCAAATATACATCTATATCGGTTGCTTTGGACCCCAATATCAACATCGTTAACATCATGAATTTCTTTTTAATGCATAACTATGGTTGAAGATTGTAATTTACCATTACTACTGGCCAAGTACTATATTTACTACTTAACTTGCCATGGGATTAACACCATTAGATGAAAGAACCAGTAAAAGATTTCTAGGTTTGCAGGAAATAGAGTCTACTAATTTCCAGGCATATGAGTCTGCAGGATGCGTACCTTTCCATCTTCTTCTCTATCAACAACATGCGAAATCAAATTTTGTGCATTATCATAACTTCTAAACAAACGCCTAAATCGGGGCATGGGAGGAAAAGACCATAGAACTTTTGCAGGGATTCCTTTATGCTCTTCATTTAAATTCTTACAAAGTTTCCATCTTGATTCTCGACTTTGATGACATTTAGTAGCATTGATATGTTCTTTTATATACACGCAACAGTCCTTTAGACACACATGGATTTTCTCATATTCCATTCCAAGTGCACCCAATGATTTCTTTGCCTCGTACATTGATTTTGGAAGTTCATGATTTTCTGATAACATGTCACTAATCAGGGTTAGTAACTCTGAAAAACTCTTGTCATTCCACCCGTATTTAGCCTTTAAGTTGTATAACTTCACTAATGTAGAAGTTTTAGTCACTTTTTTGCACCGAAGATATAGTGTTTTCTCAGCATCATTAAGAATTCATTTGGGGCTTGAGAATATTGATCATAAACAGCTTCAACCATTGTAATTGCATTTTCCATATAATTGTCATGAGAGTAATCTTCAATAAATGAACGAGAATTAGTATAATGATTAGATGTGTTAGAGATCTCCACTATGTTGTAATACTTTTCATCAATTTCATTTTCATACAAATGGTTTCTTACATTAGTAATGGTTTGGACTAAACGATTTCCACATATCAAGCATGGACATCTTATCGAATTTTCACCATTGACATGACGAGTAGAAAATTCAATAAAATTCTTTACGCCTAACTTGAACTCTTCAAATAATATATTTTTGGACATCCATGATTTATCCATGTATGGATTGTAAGGTTTTCCAATAGTTTTTGTACTTCCTACCATATTCTTCTAATGTTGTAAAGTAAGAAAAACTAAAGTTAGTGCCTTGGCAAGAAAATAAAGTTTAGAACATTTATATTTTTGTAAGAGATAAAGCATAATGATTACATGCTTTCGGTGTGTCAAATGTAATATATATATATATCAATGTTTGTGTTAGATGGGTGTTAGAAAAAAAAAACATAACAATAAATAGAAAGTAATTACAATGCCAATGCAATGACAGCAAAACAAAAGCATAAAAAGAAAGTCACATATTCAAAGAATATTTATTATTAATTTTTATAATCCTATGAAGAAGTTAAGTCTAAAGCAATTAGGATATCCTAAATTTTTATAAAAGTTAGCAAGCACCTGCGACTGCTTCAAGGAATATATGGTTTGACAAATAAAACTTGAGATAAACTGTTGCAAGGTATCCAACAAAAATCCTAAGAATCCTAGGTTAAATTCCAAGAAAAAAAGTCCATAATGCCTAAAATTAATTAAAATAAAAAAAACGTCTCTGAACTAAATAAAAACGAAGAGAAGAAGTGAATAAAACAATAAAGTAGATTGATTTTTAGCAAGTAGAAAGCTTTATAGAGTTAGCCTCAGATCAACACTAATCAATTAGTCTTACCTCTCACGTTGATTGAATAAACTATAATTTATCTTCTGCACTTAAATTTTAAATATAAACAAAACCCTAATAATCATAAAGTTACTCAACTGAAATTATCCAAATCATTAACCTTTGATAAGGAATTAATTGAATTGCACAAGAATTCAAAATTGGAAGAACATGGTTAAGCATGAGGAATGAAGTAAATTAAAAGAAATAAACATGAAAACAATTCTAGAACATCAGAATGCAATTAAAATTTTCAACTATGGTTTAGAGAACAAGTATCTAAAATTATTGGAATTGGCAGTGGAGGCACTAGTTTGGGGAGGAACTTGAACTTTATATATAATTGCCTAATTTTTCAAATTTTCAATTTATCAGAATCAATAGTTTGTTATTTTTAATAGCGTCAAAAAACTCAGCCCAAATATCGTAAAATTGAAAATTTTAGAAAAGGAATCAAGTCATCCCCAATTACTTCAATTATAAAGTTACAAAACATTCAATTGCTTGAGACACTTGAGATTGAAAAATCTAGCAAAAACTCTTTAAGGGTTCAAAGAAACCAACGATATTCTCCAACTGACGAGTCGCCGAGAGGAATAGATTGAAAGCGAATACCAGAAACCAGCTTGAAAGAGAAAGCAAAATTTCTAGATGAGTAGGGAAAATATATTGAGGAGCAGAAACCATTGTTCTAGCCAATACCCTAAATTAGAAAGTTGGACTGAAATCGTGTGTCCCTTGGACTGAAATCAGAAGTCCTTTAAATCAGAAATCGTTTTGACTTGAAATCACGACTGAAATTGCCTTGAAATTGTGCTTCTTCTTCATGAATTGACCAGATTAAAAATCGTGGACTTTGGAAAAATGTAGGCTTTTGGAAAATCGTAGGGGGGAAATCCTGGACTTTGGAAAAGATATAACCTAATCGAGCGCGTTCTTATTTTTTTCATGAAAGCACTGATTGCTTTTTTTTTTAATTTTAAATAAGAATTTTTATATTTGACCCTCTAAAAGAGTCAATGATTGATTTTTCTATTTACATCAATTTTGACTTTTGATTATGGTCAAGACAACGGTAAGGAAAAAAAATTATGCTTAAAATGAAAATTATTAAATTTGACTCTTAAAATTTATCTTGACCTTTTTAATTTTAAAACCTATTTTCTTGCCTATTTCTCTTACAGGGTCAATAATTTATGATTATGAAGGGTCAAGAATACTACATAATGTATTAGTGTAAGATTATAGAATGTTACGACCCGACTATTTTAAAAATCATTCCAATTAGAAAACACAATGGAAGTCTTTTATTTTAAGAAAAATTGGCGTGGTTTTGTTTGAAAGTTGGCTGGCCAAAACCTGTTTACATCCTAATTTTCAAATCTAATAAAATCACATGGAACTTTAAGTCCCAATCAGGAGTTCAAAGATTTAATATCATAAAACCATAACCATAAGCTCTTATGAGCTAAATACAACATATATGTCATCAAAGCATTTAAAGTTCTAAAAAATAATTACATAAACTTTACGACAACTGAGTCCATCTCGAGGTCATCATCCCTCGATCATGCAGCACCACCTCCTCTCCCTCAACCTCTAGCCAAGGCATTACCTGAAATTGGTTGTAACATCATGAGCTAACAACTTAAGCCCAGTGAGAATAATAAGCATAAAAAGTAAAGATAGACCTCAAACTCGCATTTCCGATTCGTGTCCAATTAATCTGACAAAATTCACTCCTAAAGTCCTCCAACTCTAGGTAATTTCATTTTATACTCTCTCAAGGATGATATTACTAACTCTCGTAGTCAATCCTCATCCAATTACTTGTTATGACAAAATAAGAAAAGTAAATAATTTTACATAAAATATAACATCTCAATTTATATTCCATCGATCATATGCAATGTAGGGTTCGCATATACCCTTATGCATGAATGAAGGTAATGCGGACATCCCGTAGGCTCCCATTCAACCTTATGCATGAAGAAGTAATGAGTACATCCCGTAGGCTACCCATTCGTCTTCTTTCTTAGTTTTACTTTCTTTTTCTTTTCTTTTTCTGAAGGTGATGCGGACATCCCGTAGGCTCCAACATTCTTCCCTTCTTTTCTTTCTCACTTTCTTTTCTTTTTCTGAAGGTGATGTGGACATCCCGTAGGCTCCAACATTCTTCCCTTCTTTTCTTTCTCACGATTCTTTCTCTCTTTTTAATGATGCGAGATGTTATGGTTATGCTTGCACATACTTGCAAAAGTAAATGAAGTAAAGTGCGAATAATAAAGTTACTGAGACAAACATAAAGTAAAGGGGCATAAAGTAAAAGACATAAAGTAAATAAATAGGAAACTCCAGACGAAAGATATGTCAATCGAACTCCACTAACAATAATAAAAGTAAAAACATATCTTAAACGATTAACCTATACCTTCAAGGATTCTAAACTTCCAATATAATTCGAGGTTCTATTAACCGTTCTATCTAAAAGTTTGGATCTTCTAACCTCCAATGATTCATCCTACGCTTCGAAACGAATTTAACTTAGAATCTTCTAAGATTCAATACTTTTCTTGAGAACTTCTAAGTTCTCACTTAAAGGATTAACTTCTAATCCTAAGGGCACTAACTCGCCTCCCTCTAATCTTAGATTCGAATTCTAATCTTAGTTTCCAATTCTACAAACCATCACACTTATTTGCTTTCTAAAATTACTTTAAATCCTAACTACTCTCACCTTAAAGAAAGTTGACTTCGCTCCTAAGTCCGGAAGAGCGATCAATCAAACGGTTCGAAAACACCTACAATTGAATTATATCACACAATTAATAATTTACCAACTATCGATCAAACATAAACTAAACATTTAAAATGACGAAAAACTCAACAACCCTCCCAAAGAGGCTCTCGCCCCCCCCCCAAAGAAAATGGGTTTCGGGTTTGGTTTTCCGGCTTTTAGGCAATTTAAAAGTGTTTCGAGTCGGTTTTAAGCAAATTCGATATTCCCGATTTCAATGGGTATCGATAATTAGGGTTTTCGAATATTATACCCTTTCCCGAATCGAATTTCAATAAACATTTTTTCATTAAATTCTAACCCATAATCAAACCCGAAAGGGTAAATTTCAAACGGGAAGGGTTTCGACTGAACTCGGTTTTAGGGTTATGGGAAAGTTTCCAAAAACTCATAAAACTACTCCCGTATTTATAAAGAAAACTCCATTAAAACACTATTTGGAGCTTAGGGTTTGAAACTTTACTTACCGAGATCTCCATATAACACGAGTGACAAGTACTATTGTTAGGTGGAAAAGGATCCTTGACTCGAGAGCTTTCTGATTTATCCAAGATTGAGTCGATCCGTCGAGAAATAAACGAAAACCGAATTTTCTCTTTTGCTTCTTGATACTCATGGGTTGGAGGAGGAGAATGGATGATGTTTTTGGTCAAAATTGAGTCAATGGTAATTTTAAAGAAGAAGAGTGAATAGTGTTTAGATATTTAGGCACTACAACAATAAGTAGTATTCTTGACCCTTGTTATTTATAAATTCTTGACCCTTTAATAAAAAAGAGTCAAGACAATAATTTTTTAAGACTAAAAAGATCAAGAATATTATTGATGTGGTTTAAGAGTCCAATATAACCATTTATATCATAAACATAATTTTTTTTTCTTTTCATAATGTTGTATTGACCCTTTTAAAGAGTCAAAATAAATGGAATTAGAAATTTCAATTATTGACCATTTTAAACGGTCAAATTTAACAAATTTTAATATTAAAAAATAATAAATAAACGACTCCAAATCCAAATCACGCCCTAGCCCCCTTTTCTATTTTTCCAATTCCTAATCACACCCGTATCTTTTTCTCTATCAAAAGCTCAAGAATGCACAACGATTTCCTTCATCATGCACCGTCTATCAAAACCCTCAAGAAAGCGATTTCATCACTCTGCCCTTGTCGCTCGTCTATTGGATAACTCGAGAACGATGCTCATCTTTTCTTTCATGATCTCTGGAACTTCAAAGGTTTCATCACCCTAACAAACCAAGAACGTCGGAGGTCTTTTCAATCCCTAGAAGAATTTTTGACAGAAGATATTTCAAAATATTGGGGCAGAGTTTATATTTAAAAATATTGGAGGCTGAGTTGAGCCCTAGAAGAATTTTCAAGCCCTAGTTTCTCAAGCAATTGAATCAAGGAGTTTTCTAGGTAATTTTCTTAATCAATGTTGATTTTTTGTTTTCTATTTTTTCAGAGTTGAGAAAATCACTGGGAGAGTTTATTATGGTAAACAATATAAGATGGATGGTAATTTGGTTTTTGCACTTAACTTATGGACTCTTATGGAAGCACAAGATTTTTATGAGATCAGTAATATATTTCGAGGATTTTCCATAGTAGCGTTTTTATCATGGTGATTGCAACCTTAGGAACTTACTCCATTAGTTTAGTTGTTTACATATTCCGTTTCCTTGTGAAGAAGCTAGATAAATTGAAAATAGGAGAGGAAGAGGAAGTAAACAGTAAATTCAAATTAAAAATTTAGGGCTTATAATTTAATTGTATGTGTATATTGGAATATTAAATTTAACCTAACAATATATGCTTCCCTTTTTTTTCATTTGTTTGTTTGATTATAAATATCTCCATATGTGGAGTCTTCCATAAACAAGGAACCAAGTTTCAAATTCATCACACTTTCTATTTTCCCCCCTTTCTCTCTCCAAAAGATCTTCTTTTTCTGGACAATATAAACCGGATCAAAATTTTATTGTTTTTTTTAGCTTTCTTTATTTGTTTAATGCTCATTTTCTTACAAGTAATGTTCTGAAGACAAAGTTGTTTATGTGTTCAGTTATGGGTTCTCTCTAATCTTGCTGTCTTTTCTTGTTCTTAACCATTTTTTGTCAATGCTCATTTGCTCCAATTTGTTCTAATCCATTCAAAATGCAGTCTTTGAATATGAGTTCTCATTATTATTTTTTTTTCTTTCAAGTTTTTGGTTTTGAAGCCTCTAGCACTTTCAATCTTGTATCAATTTTAGCCTTCTTTAAGATGTAAATTCCTACCACATTACAAAGATCCAGTTTTCTTGTTCATTTATTCCTTGATTTGTACTCCTCTGGGTGGAATTAATTGTTTAATAGAACAACTTCTGATATGAATAAATGGAGTTTCGTTAGCATAGAAATTTTTCTCAGTTACAATGATAAATTCCACCCTTGTTTTATGTTTGATATAGAGTCTAAAGAAATTAGACACACTTTAAATTATTTCATTTTTTAAACTTGTATTTAGCAGTAATATATACTTCAATATTCTTTACAAACACTAATCATGTAAATATTTTTCAACTTCTTTCAATTTTATAGTGTTACATAAGGTTATTAAATGAATTGCATTCAAATTCTCCCCCTTTAGCAATATCAGTGATGCTTAAAGCAGCTCCAAATACTCTCATTGTAACTCTCCTCTCTAGCTTGTAAAATAAGGCATAATCAAAACCATTTTGTAGTCTTTCATTGTAGCCATAAATGCCATACTAATTCCAATATTTCCAAAAGTTATGCTCTATCAAAGTTGTCTTTCTAGGACTAATAACATTTTTTTTTGCATCTGTGATCCACACCAAAGCCAGTATGTCTTTAATACTAGAAGTAGGTTGCATCATTTTCTTGCTTGACAACAATATAAGCTCCACAAACCTTCAGTGACTTTGTCAAGATAAACAATGGGAGTTTTCCCAGTGAGATGAGCAACATTTATTTTGTACTAATTGTCATCTAATTAAAATATGCCCTTTGTACATGAAAAGCTAATTATATAGTTATCGGGTAATGTTGTGTTATTAGTGCAAGTCTTACTCAACAAATAAGTTAGGAATATACAATCTTAATTAGTATCCTCCATCGTTTGGTTCACAATTATTGCCTCTAAATTATTTGTATTGGAAGGAATAAAGTACTTCCATTCCTACATTGTTTTTTTCGTTCAAGATAAGTCATTTAGTCACATGTCTACAATTTTCCCCTCTGAAATGCTTACAAGACTAAATTTCTGTTTGCCAAATTAGTGTTTTGAGTTAGAGAGTTGTTTTCTATTTCGGATTAACATATTGCTTTGCGTTAATTGAAAATATTTTTGTCATGATAACAGGAGTCATGGAACAAATTTAATGCCGAAGAACTTTTCTAATTCTTTCCCTACTTGAGGCATATTTCGAAGGAGAAAGATTATTTAATTTAGAAGAACTTTTCCATTCTTGCTTGTGATATTGTACAATAAGAGTGAATGTGTAGAAGTTGTGCATTCATAAATCATAACCACACATTTAAGTCATTACTCTTATGCCGTTATATAAGTGAGATGAGAAATTTTACAAGTGAGATGTTCAGTCTAAGTTCTATGTATAAGTGAGATGAGAAATTTTACAATTTCGATGTTCGTTTTAAGTTCCATGTATAGAAAAAAATCAGAAATAGTCTATTTCCATTCAAGTCATTACTCTTAATTTTTAAGTTACACGATGATGAAATAATAATGGATAACAATGTGAATGCATTGAGATGTTTATATGGATGCATTTTAGGGATAAACATATATTTGTATGCATAGCTTGTTTATTTTGCTTTACTAGTGTTTACAAAATGTAATCATGCTGCATTATAGAGATTAATAAAAGTGTAACATTTCTTAATTTACAGTAAATATGATTTTGGGTGTTTCATAGAGGTTTAATAATTAAATTAATTTAAAATGTGATGGAAAGTATAATAGATTTGTGAATAGAAAATTTATTTGTTATGTTTTTTTTAATGCAATCACTTTCTACTCAGGTAAGAACGAACCTATAGAAGGCTCTGAGCTTAGGAGTTAAAATTCTTAAGGTGCGTTATGATTCCTCTGTGTTTATGGTTCCTTCAATAGTGTTTTGTTTATTCATTCGACTTTGTATTTGAGCTTCTCTCTCGTTGATCATGATTGGGTTTTTGTTGTTTCTTATGAATATAGATCGACACAAGGGTTGCCTACACTTAACAAGAAATTGATGAAGTGCGAATCGAGTGGGCTAAGTTCGTGGCAATGTTTATCTATGAAATATGACACGTCGACAAACTTATTATTTGTCGTATGGACAGAACTTTTTCTAATGGATAGGCTACTTTAGTTTTTTTGTGGCTGTAATTAGTATAGAAATGTTTTCTTCAAATTACATACATTTGAGATATTAAGGAATCTTAAATTATTGAAGTCTCATGTTTAATATTGTTATAAATATCTATTTTTTGGTTTCATTGAATGATATTTCTTTTTTGGAATTAAATATGATCAGATGGCTAGCTATGCATCGTATGGTGCATATTTTTTTTTAAGAAAAAATATACATATCTTGACTTGTAAAATAGGTCGACAATATTCTAAAAAAGGGCTAAGATTCGATAATTAAACTTGACCCTTAAAATGTGTCAATGTAAATTGAACACTTGACCCATAATATGGGTCAAGAATTGGTTTGTTGACCTGTAAAGACTCGAATTTTCACAAATCTTTAAATCAGAAGTAAAACAGCGGAAGACTTATTTTTACAATAATTTGGCGTGGATCCGTTTAAAATACGAACTCCCTAAACCTGTTTTTAAGAACACATCTCAAAGAATTTTAATCACATATATTCCTACTCCAGAATATACTCAAATAAGAGAAAGTAAACTCAAAATATACATACAATCGACCTTAGGCTTTCATGAGCCACAAAATACAAGTTTTAGGACTTTATTTCAAGTTTATATGTATATATTGCATTCTTAAAATGCTCCAAACTTAGATTTACTAGTCCAAATATCCATAAGCATTCACTCGAGATCATGCAGCACCACCTCCACGACCTCGTCCTCTGCCACGAGTATTACCTGAAAATAAAGTGGTGTAGCACCATTAGCAAACAATGCTAGTGAGAATAAGATGGATGCAAGCACTTTTATGAACCAAATTCAATATCGGAGAATGTGTCCAAATAATTCTAATGTACTTTTGCACTACCCATTCGATAATCCCATGTACTTTACATAAAAGATCAAACCATTATACTATCTCGTAAATTCGGAAAGTAAACATTCAAGCCCGTAGTTAAAGTAGGTACTAGTGCTTAACAAAGTAAATGACAAAGTAATTAACAAAGTAAATAACAAAGTAAATTTCTCATTTCATCCGTGACCACTTGTCACCAATCACAACCATACCATGATCTCACTATCACCGTGACATCCGTGCATAACAATATGCAAGTCACCAATCACAAACATTCCGTGACCTCACTGTCACCGTGACATCCGTGCATAACAATATGCAAGTCACCAATCACAAACATTCCGTGACCTCACTGTCACCGTGACATCCGTGCATAACAATATGCAAGTCACCAATCACAAACATTCCGTGACCTCACTGTCACCGTGACATCCGTGCATAACAATATGCAAGTCACCAATCACAAACATTCCGTGACCTCACTGTCACCGTGACATCACAGTCACCAATCACAAACCGTGCATAACAATATGCAAAACTTACTACTTTCTTTAGTAACACCTAAAAGTGAATCTCATCACTAATAATAACGTACTAACTCGATTCTACACAAGAATCTCTCCAAAGTTCTTTTAACTATTCTATAACCACTCAAAAGCATCTTACTTTAAGCAACAACCAATCTTAACTAAACTCCTTATGCACTTTCCTTAACTCCCAATTAACATATATTCTTGGAAAGATCTCAAGTCTATTAACCCTCTTAGCATCGATCTAACATAAACGTCAAGCAATTCGAAAACATAAAAGTAATCACAACCATTTTAAACTCACCTTATAAGAGTAGTCAACTCCTAACCACCGGTTGATCGAAAATCACGAACGATGCTCAAAACCTATAATTACAATACACCTAAAGTATATTAATTATTCAAAATGAACAACGATCGACACGATACAAAATTAATAGACAAAACAGCCCGTAAAACATGCCAAGAGGCCCACGGCTCAAGGGGAAGGAAGAAAAGGAATTTGTTTTCCGGATTTTAAGCACTTTAAAGACAATCCGGGTTGGTTTCGGGTACTTTGAAGATTGGTAAACTCAATGGGTAAACCTAATTTAGGGTTTAGGTCAAAAATTCAATCCCGAACAATTCAGTAAAGTCATTAAACTAATCAAATTCAAAGCTCTCATCAACAACAAACAAGAGGAAAATTGAAATAAATGGCTTTTTGGCTCAAACCCGAATCTAGGGTTAGGGGAAAGTTCCTAAAAATGAATAAAACGACTTTCCCGAATGATATCTTAAAGCCCCGATGAACGAATTCGAAAATTACAACTCAAAACCTCCATTAAACTGTAACGTCCCGTTATTTTTGTGATTTAAAAAAAAAAAACTTTTATTTATTTTATTTTAATTTGAGTAATTAAAATTCATTTATTTATTATTAAATTAGAATTTAGTAATTTATTTCATTTTAATTCCTTTTAATGGCTTTATTTATTTAAATACGTTTTAATGGTATTAATAATTATTAACGGGCCAATTAATAATTATTAATCACCATTGGGATAGTTTGAGTTGTTCGGGATTCGTTTTTAAGCCAAAAGCCATAAAAGGGCAAAGTTGTAATTACCCAATTTGCAAAATATCTAAAAACACTATTCAATTGTCTTTAAAAACTCATCTTGACCAAGAGTTGACCAAGCTTCATCTTTTTTTCTTTTTTTTTTCTCTCCAAGGCCGTGAGCCTCCTCCTTGGGTTTTCCAAATTTTGATTTTGTTCGTTTCTTGCCCGATCGACATGATTCCGGGTCCATTGGAAAGGTATCGGTCGTGCGAGTCTTTCCCACCTAGCCTTCGTCCGTTTCTCTCGAGATCCGAGGAGTACTCGGTAAGTTTCTCTTGAAACCCTAAGCTCCAAATAGTGTTTTAATGGAGTTTTACTTGTTTTCTTTCGATTTCTTGCCGTGAAACTCGGTGTTTGTCAATTCGGGAGTAGTTTTACGTGTTTTTGGAAACTATTTCATAACCCTAAAACCGAGTTTCAGTCGAAACCCTTTCCGTTTGAAATTTACCCTTTTGGGTTTGATTTTGGGTTAGAAATTAATGAATGAATGTTTGTTTAAATTCAATTCGGGAAAGGGATTAATGTTCGAAAACCCTATTTATCGATACCCATTGAAATCGGGATTATCGAATTTGTTTAAAACCAACTCGAAATGTATTTAAATTTCCAAAAAGCCGGAAAACCAACCCCGAAACTCTTTTTTGTTGATAGGGCCGTGGGCCTCTTTGTGGGTTTTATTGGATTTTCGTTGCTTTGTATGTCTAGTAGTTGTTTGAACGATAGTTGGTTTCGTTATTGATTGTATGATATAATTCGTTTGTAGGTGTTTTCGAACCGCGTGGTTGATTGCTCTTTCGGTGTTTAGGAGCAAAGTATTCACTTTTATTAAGGTGAGAATGATTAGTATGTAAAGTAACTGTAGAAAGCAAATGAGTGTATTGGTTTGAAGAGTTTGAAACTAAGATTAGAATCCGAACCTAAGATTAGAGGGTTATGAGTTAGTGCCCTTAGGATTAGAAGTTAATCCTTCAAGGGAGAACTTAGAAGTTCTCGAGAAAGACTTGAATCTTAGAAGATTCTAAGTTAGATTCGATACGAAACTAAGGTTGGATCATTGGAAGTTAAGAATCCAACTTGTAATTAGAACGATTAATAGAACCTCGATTTATTGAAAGTTTAGAATCCTGGAAGGTATAGTTAATCGTTTAAGTAATGATTGTACTTTTATTATTGATATTGGAGTTTGATCGACATATCGTTCATCCGAGGATACAATCTATTTCTTTCTTTTTACTTAATGTCATTTGCTTTATGTATTTTACTTTATGTTTATTTCAGTTACTTTATTATTCGCACTCTATTTTATTTACTTTGTAAGTATGTGCGAGCATATCATTGCATCTCGCACCATGACATATTGCACCATGACATCTCGCAAAAAAAGAAGTACAGAATGTTGGAGCCTACGGGTATTATCCGCATTTCCTTTTGAGAAAAAGAATGAAAATGAGAAAGAAAAGAAGTACATAATGTTGGACCCTTCGGGGATTGTCCGCATTTCCTTCTTCATGCATTTCATGCATATGGTTGATGAAAATATATATATATCCTGGATAGAGGATCGAGATGTTATATTGTTATGAGAGGGTATCTACTTTTCCTGTTTATGTCATAACAAGAATTTGGATGAGATTAAGACTACAAGAGTTAGTAGTATTATCCTTTAGAGAATGTAAAAATGATTTCACCTAGAGTTTGGTTGACTTTAGGAGTGTATTGTGTCAGTTAATTGGACACAAATCGAAATGCGAGTTTGAGGTCTATCTTTACTTTTTATGCTATTTATTCTCACTGGGCTTAGTTTGTTAGCTCATGATATTACAACCAATTTCAGGTAATGCCTTGGCTAGAGGTCGAGGAGGAGGAGGTGGTGCTGCGTGATCGAGGGATGCTGACCTCGAGATGGACTAATGGTTTTTGTAAAGTTTATGTCTTATTTGATAAACTTTAAGGAATTGTATTTTGTATTTGGCTCCTAAGAGCCTAATGTTGATGTTTTATGATATTATATATGTGACGACCCGTCACTTTTAAATAATTTAAATCAGAGAAAACAGCGGAAGTCTTTTATTTTAAGAAAATTTGGCGTGGTTATGTTTGAAAATTTGCTGGCCAAAAACCTGTTTACATCTTAATTTCAAAATCTAAAATACACAAGGAACATTAAGTTCCTATCCAGGAGTTCAAAATGATTATAATCATAAATCAACGACAATAAGCTCTTATGAGCTAATTACAAAGTACAAATCATCAAAGTGATATAAAGTTCACAAAACCATGTACATGGATTTTACATAACACATAGTCCATCTCGATCATCATCATCCTCTCGATCAAGCGCGCACCAGCTCCTCTTCCACGATCCCAAACATTACCTTAGCCAAATAATTCCAAATCTCCAATTTCCACAAAACAACCACCGAGCAATTGCACTTTTTGGGACTTCCCTTAGAGAACGGGAAACTTCGAAAAGTTAGGTTGGATAGGTAGCCCTCGTCCCTACCAATCCAACGCAACCGAAAACACGACGATCCGCCGAGAAACGAAGAAAAGCCAAGAAGATTTTCTTCTCATCCATGGATGAGAAGCTCACGGCAATGGCAAGGAAAAAAATGACAAGTTTGGTCAATTTTGGTCAAAAATGTATTTTTAAAGACAAATGAATAGTATTTGGATATTTTTAAGAAATTTGTAAATGACGGTTACGTCCTTTTATGACTTTTGACTTATGAATCGAAACCCGATGCTCTTAAATAAATCTAAAGGTGATTAATAATTATTAATTGGCCTATTAATAATTATTAATGTCACCGAAAAGAATTTAGAGCATTAAAACGATTAAAACGAATTTCGGTCGAAATTAACTACTAAAATCGAAATTACAAAATAATAATTAAACTAAATACTTAAATTGAAATAAATAAATAAATAAATAACATTAAATAAATAAAATAAATAAATAAAATTCACTTCAAAATAACGGGACGTTACAGTCTACCCTCCTTAAAAGACTTTTCGTCCTCGAAAAGTGCGTTTACTAAGTGAATAAAGCGAGGGTACTTGACTGTATCTCATCTTCACGTTCCCACGTTATTCCCTTTGACACTTGGTTCTTTCAAAGAACCTTAACCAAGTAAATTCCTTTTTTTTTTCTCTTCAACTTTTGTTCGAATGCTCTTATCTTAACTGGTGTCTTCGCATAAGACTTAATAGCATTCAAAACAACCAGTTCATAATCAATCACGTGGAACAGATTCACCATGTATTCCCGAAGCATCAAAACATGGAAAACATTACAAACGGTCGATAACGAAAGTGGTAAGGCTAAACAACAAGCTACCACTTCTACTTGATTGAGTATCTCGATAGGCCAAATAAACTTAGGGTTCAACTGACCCTTATTCCCAACTTCCATAACACCCTTCCTTGGTGCCACTTGAAGAATACGAGATCCACTACTATCGCTTGAACGGACTACACCGAATCCTGCTGTTAACTTTGGTTAATCCTTAACTTTTTTCTACACAATGATAGACTCGCTAGTCATTTGTTACAACTTAAGTACCAAAAATCTCTTTTCTCCAATCTCATCCAAATGAGCGGGAGAACGACATTTTCTACCATAAGGTGCCTAAATAGTACCAAAACTTCGAGACAAAGCGAGTGTCTCGTTCTGATAAAATCTTCACCGGCACACTACATCCTATCAATCTTTCTTTGGTACAACTGTACCCTAATCTTAACTGGATAGATAATCCTTCCAAGCGTAAAGTGTGCGGTTTTTCATCAAATGGTCTACAATCACCCAAATGATATCATAATTCTTTGCCGTCCTTGGCAAACCTTGATAAAATCCATGGAAATCTTTTCCCATTTCCATTTAAGTACTCTCAAAGGTTAAGATAACTCGGTGGATCTTTAGGGCCTTGACTTACTAACAAATCAAGCACCAACTCACATACTTTACAATCTCATGTTTCATTCCAGGTTACCAATAAAATTGTCTCAGTTCTCGTACCTCTTTGTATTGCCTGGATGAACATAAAAGATAAAACTATGACCTTCCTCCAACAGTTCTTTTCAAAAGTCGATCTTGAAGGCACACATAGCTTCTTACGATACGTCAGAGTACTATCTCGTAGAGAAGGTAAAATGGTCGAAATATCTCGACTCAACCTCTCTAAAACCGGCCCGTAAAAGAGTCTCTCCTCTCTGTGCATCAATCACCTCTGCCTCAAAGTAGGTCCCATTGTTAAACTAGCCACACTCACAGTGACCTTGGTAGTAAGAAATGCTATCTCGACTCGTTCCATATTCCACCTCAAACTCAAAGGTACTACGACAAAACCGACAACCGAGAAGACTTTCATCGAGCGCGTCACCACTACACTGACTTTTCCAAGATGATACTGAATGTCACAGTCATAATCTTTAACGAGCTCTAACCATCTCATGCTCTTTCAACTGACGGGAAGCATAAGCTGTAACTTTTCCGTGTTGCATTAGCACACATCCCAAACCTCTATGGGAAAACATTTGTGTACACAGTCAGACCACCGGTTCTGTCAAGCGACACTAGAACAGGTGTTGTCACAAGCCTTCTCTTGAGCTCCTCAAAGCTCTTTTCACAATCCTCAGACCATACAAAAACAACTCCCTTCCGAGTCAAACGTGTCAGGGTTGAAGCAATTTGGAGAAATTTTGCACAAACCGTCTATAATAGTCTGCAAGTCCCATAAAACTGTGAATATCAGCCACATTAGTCGGTCTAGGCCAGTTACCAACTGCCTCAATGTTAGAGGAATCAACTGATACTCCTCTACTCAATATACTACATGGCTTAAAAATGCCACTTCCTTCAGCCAAAACTCACTCTTGGAGAACTTGACATACAATCTCTGATTTCTTAATAATGTCAAAATTCCTTCACATGCATATCATGCATCTCCTCAGTCTTAGAATACATCAGATTGTCATCATTAACCGTAACATCGATAGAATTGGTGTACCTCTTGAACACAGTATGGATAAGATCCATAAAATTACAGGCGCGTTGGTTAAGTCAAAATGCATGACTACAAACTCATAATATCCATCACGCCTCCTGAAAACAGTTTTAGGATTATCTTAATCCCGAATCTTCAACGGATTTAACCGGATCTCAAATCTATCTTTGAAAAGATAGCGGTTTCTTCCCAATATTTGAGGAACAATCTTCCAACCATTAGGGGGATATGTTTCATAACATATATATAACATTTGAATCTCGTTCTCTTTACTACCTTATACTATACATAAGGTTTATATCAATCTTATTCTCCAATTACGCGATCCTCCAATTTATTGAGAAATTAGTTCTCTTACATAATTATCACATGATAGTTATAGAAGGTTCAATACACCCTTGTATTCTCTTATTATCCAATTCAATCTCATTCCTTTTTCCTATAGCATTTGGCTATACATCAATTTCTTTTCTTTTCTCTCTAGAAAAGTACGTCTTAAATAATCCTTTCTATAGTTCTCTAATCTCTAGAAAACTAACTTTCATAATCATAATCTTTATAGGATGAGCAACTGATCATATAGATCATCAATCAACACAATTGATACTTGTTTTTCCGTGTAATTGATTCAACTCTCGACAATCAATATACAGTCTCACTGAACTGTCTTTCTATTCACAAACAACCAAAGTGCTCCTTACGAGGACACATTAGGGTGAATAAACCCTGAGTTTAAGAGTTCCTATAACTGACTCTTAAGCTCTTTTAACTCAGCTAGTTTCTGGTACAGAAGTATCGATAATACTAGCTAAATAGCTCAAGGCTCCATCACTTAGAAGCACTTTAGCTTCTACCATAGATATCAAAGTGGGTGCTACTCTATCATTAGACCCACGAAAACATAGACTAGTCCCACATGGACTCATAAAATCAATAACTCTCTCGATACAATCAATGGTATGATTGGATAATAGTCAATCCATACCCAATATCACATCAACATCAGACATATGCATAACAATCATAATAAAATGTGAGCATCTACTCATAATGCAAATGTCATAAGTGCCATATGCACTATCATCATAATAAGCTTCCTCTCTGGGAAAGCACATATCTCGAAACTCAACAGTCTCGACTCAAGAGCTGCCAACTTAACATAACAAGATAAAATAAAAGAGTGGCTAGCTCAAGAAATAAACAGAATAAATGCCAAACGGCCTGAAAATAATAAAGTATAAACCACTACCATACTAGTAGCTTTTCTTGATAATTCTAACCTTATTACTATGCTGTGATGGTTAAGTCCTATACGCCCTATAAAAGTGGCGTGAATCCAAGTTGATCACAACATAGCTTCTTGGTAGAAGTGTGCATCTCCCTGATGGAAACTAACACAACTAATGTAGTAAGGATGATCCAATCCTTGTTGAGCTCCACCTCGAACTAGTTGTTGTTGTTGCCGCTGTTGTTGTTGTTGTTGATGTTGTTGCTGCTGCGGTATCTCTTGACTGGCGTCGTCATCCTTTGCTTTCTTCTTCGGAGGGGTAATCTTTCCCGTAGTAGTTAATTTTCTTTTCCTTTCATAAGATGTAAAATCCAAGATAAGGATGACTCCTAAGCCTCCTTATTCAAATCTTGAATGAACTCGACCTCAGAGATTATTTGCTTTCTTGTAAAGCAAAACTGGTGCCTGTCAAACACCTTAGTTCAATATCATTCTAACCTTCCAACATAGGTTTTACTTTAGAGTCTATCATAAAAGACTCAGTAGGTCCAAACTATGTCGTACAAGTTTCTCAAAGTTCACCGTTCAATTAGATGGTCAAACACCATGTGAATTGAAATTCACCAAGCCATCTCATTATCTTATAGAAGTTACCGATATCACGGTCCATCAACTTCCTTTTATACTTCAATCGAATACCAACACTCCACCTTAGTGTTAGTCAATCTTGAAAATTTTCCAAATATGGATCTCGATAACTCGACCTCGAGTATAATCCAATTCAAATTAGCACATCATACCATGATAGTGACCAAACTAGGCCATTAACCAATTATCACAATCTTTAATGGTCCTCGTTGAGACTTATCACGTAAAGTCCTTACTTCCTCTTTTAAGTGGCAACACACTTTCCTTTCCTTTCGTACAACCGTACTACCAGGATTTACCATTTACCATAATCCAACTTTCTCAACTCAAACAAGGAACTTGTCCATTGAGTTAAATCTAGGTTACTGGACAAGAGCCAAACCGATTCCTTACAAATTCTCACCTCAAACAGGTGTTTCATCTCTTAATACTGGGCTCCAGACAAACATGTTCCCTTGTACACCCAAAAAGTCAACACACATCTACTAAGACCACTACTTAGCAATTGTGTGACAATAATACTTTAATCAACTTTAAGGATCAAACGATTGATCTCTCGGAATATCTTATCTCCTTTACTTTGACATTATGTCAATACTCTTAACGAGGTGTATAACCTCCAAATCTGCACGGGATCATTCACTTTCTCGACACCTTTACCCAAATCTCAAAATGGGTCAAATAAACATAACCACATAGTGGTTTTACAAGGATGTGAAATATCACAAACATCATTAACTTTTAACAATATTCTCATAACTATTTCAATATCAAAGAAATAAAGCATGAGAATAAAAGTTATAGGCATACCTGGTGCCGCTGATCTCAGATGATGACTTGAGAATGGACTTAAAACAAAACATGAAAGACAAACATGCATCGCATGTAGTCTACAGAACCCGTAGGCTCTGATACCAACTATGACGACCTGTCACTTTTAAATAATTTAAATCAGAGAAAACAGCGGAAGTCTTTTATTTTAAGAAAATTTGGCGTGGTTATGTTTGAAAATTTGCTGGCCAAAAACCGTTTACATCTTAATTTCAAAATCTAAAATACACAAGGAACATTAAGTTCCTATCCAGGAGTTCAAAATGATTATAATCATAAATCAACGACAATAAGCTCTTATGAGCTAATTACAAAGTACAAATCATCAAAGTGATAAAGTTCACAAAACCATGTACATGGATTTTACATAACACATAGTCCATCTCGATCATCATCATCCTCTCGATCAAGCGCGCACCAGCTCCTCTTCCACGATCCCAAACATTACCTTAGCCAAATAATTCCAAATCTCCAATTTCCACAAAACAACCACCGAGCAATTGCACTTTTTGGGACTTCCCTTAGAGAACGGGAAACTTCCAAAAGCTAGGTTGGATAGGTAGCCCTCGTCCCTACCAATCCAACGCAACCGAAAACACGACGATCCGCCGAGAAACGAAGAAAAGCCAAGAAGATTTTCTTCTCATCCATGGATGAGAAGCTCACGGCAATGGCAAGGAAAAAAATGACAAGTTTGGTCAATTTTGGTCAAAAATGTATTTTTAAAGACAAATGAATAGTATTTGGATATTTTTAAGAAATTTGTAAATGACGGTTACGTCCTTTTATGACTTTTGACTTATGAATCGAAACCCGATACTCTTAAATAAATCTAAAGGTGATTAATAATTATTAATTGGCCTATTAATAATTATTAATGTCACCGAAACGAATTTAGAGCATTAAAACGATTAAAACGAATTTCGGTCGAAATTAACTACTAAAATCGAAATTACAAAATAATAATTAAACTAAATACTTAAATTGAAATAAATAAATAAATAAATAACATTAAATAAATAAAATAAATAAATAAAATTCACTTCAAAATAACGGGACGTTACAATATATTTGAACTCCTGATTTGGACTTAAAGTCCATGAGATTTTGTTAGATTTGAAAATTAGGATGTAAACAGGTTTCCGGCATGCCAATTTTCAAACAAAACCACGCCAATTTTTCGTAAATTAAAAGACTTCCGCTGTTTTCTCTGATTTTAATTTATTTAAAAGTGACGGGTCGTCACATAAACACTATTCACTTCTAGGTTTTGAAACTTTAACATACCTTAAGGCCTCGAGAAAACGAGCGGAAATCACGAAGAGTAGGTTGGAAATGATCCCCGGGCCAAGAGCTTTCCAACGGATATAGAATCGATGCGATCCGTTGAGAAATAAAGAAAATAAAAAATTTGGGGGGGGGGGTCTTGATGCTCACGGCAGCAAGGAAGAAAAAGATGCAGAAATTGTGTTCAAAAATGGCTAAGTGTTGGTATTTAAAGGATGATGAATTGTGTTTTTTGTGATTTTTAGTAAATCGGGTAATAACGCCTACGTTCCTCTTTTACTTTTACTTTAAAAACGAAACCCGAACCACTTAAACTAGCCCAATGGTGATTAATAATTATTAATTGGCCTATTAATAATTATTAATACAACCAAAACTAAAATAGGCTAATTAAGCGATTAAAAAGGTTTCCGAACGAAAATAACTATTTAAATCTAAATAACTAAATCTAAATTAACTTTAAATAAATAAATACTTATATAAATAAATAAAAATTACCTCTAAAATAACTGGACGTTACATGACCCTTATAATCAGTCAAAAGAAAATATTATTCTTGACCATGTATATTATTCTTGACTCTAGCATAGTTGACCCTTTTCAAAGGTCAAGAATCATGAATCTTGACCCTTTTTGAAGGTCAAGAATCAACTATTTTGTTGTAGTGAGGAATTTTGGAAATGACGGTTACGTCTTTTTATGACTTTTGACTTATAAAACGAAACCCGAACTTCTTAAACTATCCCAATGGTGATTAATAATTATTAATTGGCCCGTTAATAATTATTAATACCATTAAAACGAAATTAAACTAAAAAGGTAATTAAAAGAACTTAAACAGAAATAAACTACTAAATTCTAATTTACCGATAAATAAATAAACTTTAATTACTTAAATTAAAATAAAATAAATAAATTTTTTTATCACAAAATAACGGGACGTTACATAGAAAATATATTATACCTTAAAATCATGGTAAGCCCATCTGCACTCGACCCATCAAGTTGGCTATAAAATAATGTTCAAACCTAATGAAACGGGTAATGTCATTTTATCTGAGAAGCATCCACTGTCTTCTTACTCTTCGATTGTAAGCAGGGGTGGATGTAGGGGTAGGGAAAGGGTGGCCATTTTTTTGAAAAACTTATTTTTATATATTTGAATAAATCTTTATTAATTTAAATAAATAAATAAATATAATATTTATATTTATATACTTATAAATTTAAAAGAATGATTTTGATAAGATCTGTTTTTTTAATCTTTATTAATTGTAACGTCCCGTTACTTTTAGAGGTAAAATTTTTATTTTATTTTATTAATTTATTATTTTTTTTATTTATTTAAAGCTTTTAAAATTAGTTAAAATTAGTAATTTCAGTTTTATTAGTTATTTCCGTCCGAAAATCCTTTTTATCTTTTTAATTCGTTTCGGTGACTCTAATAATTATTAACGGGCCAATTAATAATTATTAGACACCTTTAAATTTATTTAAGACCGTCGGTTTTCATTTTATAAGCAAAAGGTCGAAAAGGGCAAAACCGTAATTTCGTAAACCTTAAAATATCTAGATATTTTCTTAACTATCATCTTTTTAACTTAGCCATTAAGCAATTAGTCTTCATCTTCTTCCTTTCTCCCTCCTCTTGGCCGTGGATACCAAAACCCCAAAACCCAAAATTCGTTTTCGTTTATTTCTCGGTGGATCGTCTCGAGCCTACATCCATCGGAAAGCCTCCGTCCCGTAGATCATTTCCCATCTACCGTACGTTGTTTTCGCTCGTTTTCTCGAGGCTAAAAGGTATGTTGAAGTTTCAAAACCTTGACGTGAATAGTGTTTTAATGGTAGATTTGAGTTAGGATTATCAAATTCTTTCATTAAAGCTTGTTGAATTCAATCGGGAAAACCGTTGTGAGTAATTTTAGAAACTTTCCCTAAAACCCTAAAAAGTAAGTTTTCAAAACTTTTTATATGGTTTTGTTCATTTTGATTGTAAATGAGTTTTGGTTTTGAAATCATGAATGGTTATCATGGAATTTGACGATTTTGAACCCGGATTTTCGAAAAACACTATTCACGTGAAAATCACTATTCATCCGAAATCACTATTCATCCGAAAATGCAAACTTGTTCTCATATTAGATATGAGTTGTAATATGTTGTGCAATTGATGAATTGTAGGTGCGATTGCTCGATTGTTGAATTGTGGGAAATCGGAGTTTTGGACCAAAACTAATTTGGCTAAGGTGAGTTTAAAATGGTTGTGATTACTTTTATGCTTTCAAATTACTTGACGATTATGTTCGATCGAAGTTAAGAGGGTTATTAGATTTTAGAACTTTTCCAAGAATGCTTGTTATTTGGGAGTTAAGGAAAGTGCATAAGGAATTTAGTTAAGTTGGGTTGCTAAGTAAAGTAAGATGTTATTGGTGGTTTAAGTTAGATTCTCGAGGAGAATGAGAATCCGGAACTTGGAGAAGAGTATTATGTACTCCTTTTATCTTGACTAGTGTTAGAATAGTTAAAAGAACTTTGGAGAGATTCTTGTGTAGAATCAAGTTAGTACGTTGTTTTTAGTGATATGATTCACTTTTAGATATCACGTTGACTTGCATATTATCGTTATGCTTGCATATTATCGTTATGCATAGATGTCACGTTGACTTGCATATTATCGTTATGCTTGCATATTATCGTTATGCATAGATGTCACGGTGACTTGCATAGTATCGTTATGCACGGATGTCACGGAATGTTTGTGATTGGTGACAGTGAGGTCACGGTGACAGTGAGGTCACGGTATGTTTGTGATTGGTGACTGTAAGGTCACGGTGACAGTGAGGTCACGGTGACAGTGAGGTCACGGTGACAGTGAGGTCACGGTATGTTTGTGATTGGTGACAGTGAGGTCACAGTGACAGTGAGGTCACGGTATGTTTGTGATTGGTGACAGTGAGGTCACGGTATGTTTGTGATTGGTGACTGTGAGGTCACGGTGACAGTGAGGTCACGGTATGTTTGTGATTGGTGATAGTGAGGTCACGGTATGTTTGTGATTGGTGACAGTGAGGTCACGGTATGTTTGTGATTGGTGACAGTGAGGTCACGGTATGTTTGTGATTGGTGACAGTGAGGTCACGGTATGTTGTGATTGGTGACAGTGAGGTCACGGTATGGTTTGTGTTTGGTGACTGTGAAGTCACGGTGACAGTGAGGTCACAGTATGGTTTGTGTATGGTGACAGTGAGGTCACGGTATGGTTGTGATTGGTGACAAGTGGTCACGGTTGAAATGTGAAATTTACTTTATTATTTACCTTGTTATTTACTTTGTTATTTACTTTGTCATTTACTTTGTCATTTACTTTGTCATTTACTTTGTCATTTACTTTGTTATTTACTTTGTTATTTACTTTGTTATTTACTTTGTCATTTACTTTGTCATTTACTTTGTTATTTACTTTGTTATTTACTTTGTTATTTACTTTGTCATTTACTTTGTTAATTACTTTGTTATTTACTTTGTTATTTACTTTGTCATTTACTTTGTTAAGCACTAGTACCTACTTTATTTTACGAGCTTGAATATTTACTTTCCGAATTTACGAGTTAGTAGAATGGATTGATCTTATTATGTAAAGTACTTCGGATTATTGAATGGGTAGTGCAAGAGTACTTAGATTTATTTGGACACATTCTCCGATATGGAATTTGGTTCATAAAAGTGCTTGCATCCATCTTATTCTCACTAGCATTTTTATGCTAATGGTGCTACACCACAATATTTTCAGGTAAACCCCGTCCTAAGAAGCGAGGTAGAGGAAGTGGTGTCGCGTGACTGGCCGAGATGGTGTAAGGACAATGTTTAAACACTTTTGATAAGCATTAGTAGAAATGCTTGTAATCATATACTTTTTACATACTTTGTGTCATTTGAGCCCGTGAAGGGTGTATGTATAAAAGTACTTTGATGTTTTATGATTACACTTTACTTTGGAATGCGAATTCCCGATTTATAGCTTTCTCTGGACTTTGGGTTCTAAAACAGGCTTTGGTTATTCGACTTTTAAACGAACCCATGCCGTTTTTCTTTAAAAATTAAGTCTTCCGCTGTGCATTTGAATTTAAAGAATTTAATGGAAAATCGGGTCGTGACATTAATAATTATGATAATATTCAAAAAGATAATATTAAATGAGAGTTTCAATTTTTGGTTAAATTAATAAAATTAATGGTTAAATTATACAAGATACCCTTAACCTATAATTTTAGTTTCAATTTTTGCTCCTAACGTTTTAAAAGATCAATTGTACCCTTAACCTTTTATTTTGTTAAAAAACACCTCTTGTTGAGGAAATCAATCTTTAAATATAATATGCATGCAATTCGGCTAAATTTAATGAAAATTAAGAGATTGAGGCTATTTTGAAAGATTTTTGTTGTAATGAAAGATATTTTTCTGAAAAGTGGATATTTTGAAAGAGTAATTTTTCAAACAAAGTGTATTTTTCAAACAAAACAAAACATTAGGGATAGAATTGAAACTTTTAAAATGTTAGCGGTGAAATTAAAACCAATCCTTTTTTGTGTAATTTAACCTAAAATTAATATATATATATATATATATATATATATATATATTAGTTCGGCCTTGCAAAACAAAACATTCTGGATTCACCCTCAATTGTAGGAACTTGAGGTGCGACAGGAAGCGGAAAATATCCATATCCACAACAAGAATTTTTATTTGCCGTGGATGTTTCCGAAGAAGAGAGCTTGAAGGAAGAAGTTTAAGCGTAAATTAAAGTCAAAATGACTAAAGCTGGGTCAATGAGGTCTAAAATGTTTTCCTTTAGCTATAGTTAGAAATATTAATAATAATAAAAATTAGGATCTTTTAATTTTAGATGATTTTTTTTAATAGAAATTGATCTAAACAAAGTGTAAGGATGGAAAAAAAGAAAAAGAAATAGATAGCATAGAGATATTAATTAAAAAACCTTGAAAGTAAAGGAATTATGGATATATTTAGCCCTAATAAATAAGTGAGTTTCATTGATATATATTTGTTCTAATTGAATTATTATAGGTGTGAAAAATATGGAACGTTCTAACTAACGAAGAGGGAAGTTCTATACTTATTTAATTCGTTAGGTCGAAGTTATTCACATTTTAATCAAGTAATTATTGATATCTGTATTCGTACATTGACCTAGACCTTTGAGTTTGAATAACCTGCAACTTTGAATCTGTCGTCTTTTGCAGTGGATTAGCTTTAAAGTCATGGGGACCAATTGAGTCTTACCTTTAGCAGGACATTTCTAATGTTTGGTTTGGCCAAACCATTCAAAATAGAAACCAAATCATCATTTGGTTTGGATTAGTTTGGTTCGTATATTTTTTTAGTTTTTCTTAATTATTTATAAATATTTAATTTGCAATATGATAAGTGTAAAAAAATCTTAAAAACTAACTTCTAAAATTTGTATGACTAATTTCAATTTATTTAAATCTTCAATATTCCATCAATTACAAATACAAACATAACAAATTCATAAATTATTATAATTATACAACTATAAGACATATAAAATTAAACATTCTTTTTTAAATTATTAAGTTTTATTGATATTAAAAATATCAAATATATCATATATGTTTTATATTATGTATAAAACATATTATAAATTTATATATGAAAGTTGGCAATTGGATGTTACATTCCTTGCCACAATCGACTTACATACAAATCTTCTGGGACAAGTCATTCATTTTTTGTTCTAGAGGTTATGATGATAATCTGAATTTTTTTTTTTAACTTATATTGGATAAATACATACGGGTATTACAAATATTAACACTTAAATGACATTTTTAAACTTAAAAAACTTCAGTAAAAAAACTATTCTTAATGATTATTAAAATACTAAAAACTAATGAATTATAAAATCTTGAAATATAATTTAAAATATCGTAATACCTGTAAAGGGTCAAAATAGCCCTCTTATAGGTTGCGCTCGTACCGGGCCAAGTCACGTGGAGGCAGGCTCATTCGGATCACGTTCTGAAGGAGCCAGCCCTCCTACGGGCCGCGCCCACTACAGTCCGGCCCATACGGGGATAAACCCATCCGAGCCAACACTACAAGGAGCTCGCCCTGTTGGGCCAAATGCAAGCCCACTAAGCCTAGCCCCATACTAGCCCAGTCGATGAACCCACGATCAAGAGACTATAACAGCACTTGACCTATCAAATCAGGTATGACACTTTAACCTAGAAAACGAACAACCTGATTGTCTTGAACCTAACCCTTGCGGCGCAAGGCAAGTCTCACCTACCACCACCTAACTTGATCGTCGGAGGGTCGTCGGCCGGTACCACACCGGTGCCCTTCTGACTGTTGTTTGCTGTAGTGTCTCAGGTTGCTCCGCCGCTAAGGGACAGCACGTAACGCGACGTGCTCTATTGTGTGGAAAGAGGCTCGGACGAGAAATACCCCACACTGTTTGGCGCCCACCGTGGGGCCGTTCATCTCTGATTTCCGGCAAAATCTAGATACTCACGCGGTTCCTACGAAGACGAATCAATGACTACTCATTCGACCAGGCAACGAGCTCTTAACGAAAACGCAAACAGAGAGAAGGGCGTAACTGACGATGCTCAAGACCTCAATGCTCAGAACCTCAACCCGGCGCAGGGAACCATCACCATCGCCTTGACAGAGCACTGAGAGATGGTAGAAGCCCACAAAGCTCTGAGAGAAGAAGTACGGGAAATGAGGGCCTTATTAGGGAAAGGCTTGGCGGCGGTCCAAGCCAACAGCCAAAACATCCTGAACGTTGATGAGAGAGGCCCTTCCAAGCCGCGAACTGGCAAGTCTCAGGCCAGGCAACGGCGTAGAAGGGCCACCACGTCCGAAAAGGCGAAGAATATACCAGGAGACGACCTCCGTACCAGGCTGACGGCTCATCGACGGGAAGAAAACGCAAGTTTAGAGATCTCCTCATTGAAGGAAAAAGACGCTCCAAGCAAAACATGCTCTGCCCGACAAACTCGAGATGGGATGCCGTTGCAGAGAGGTGACGGAGGAAACCAAGACTCAAGCTATACCGGAAGCGACGAAGGAAGCTGGGTGTCTGCAGGCAAGAACGAACGCGGAGAAAAGCAGTAGAAGTACACCGATGCGAGGCAGATCCTCGAAGAAAAGCTGGCAAAGAAGGTATCTGAGAAAGGAGCTAAACCCAATTCGGACGCCCGAGAACCAGGGGACTCTCCCTTTACGAGAAGAGTCATGTCCGTCCCACAACCAAGGCACTTCATCCTCCCAAATTTGAAATGTACGACAGAACTTGAGACCCGATGGAGCACGTGGCTCATTTCGTAAATATGATGGAATCCTCATGCGTGATTGGGCCCGATCTGGATGCCTTGACCTACCGTTTCTTCCCCACAAGCCTAAAGGGGTCACCCTTGCTATGGTTCAACAGCCTCCCTAAAAAGTCCATCAAAACCTTTTCGGACCTGTCTTCTGACTTCCTCAGCGAATATAGCGTGAGTCGGAAGTTCGCCAAAACGAACCACGACCTCTATGATGTGCTGATGGGAGAAAAAGAAGCCCTCCGAGACTTTATTGTCAAGTTTCGACAGGTGAAGTTAGAGGTCAAAGACTGCAACGACCTAGAGGCGGCCACCTCATTCTCACGGGCAGTGCACCCAAACCATCCCCTCTGGAGGTCTTTCAACAAACGGAGGCCTACGACTATGAAAGAGGCGTTGGATAGAGCAATGGCAAAGAAATCACAGGATGAGTCCGAAAGGGTAGCCCGAGAGATGCGGAGAACGGGATCAAGATCTCAAGGGGCATGGAAGAAAAGAGAACCTAACGTCGACGAAAGGAGAGGAAGGGAACGCGGACGCTCAGATAGGGGAAAGGAGGAAAAAAGAGACGAAAAGGAAAGGAAATCCGTTTGGGGAAGGATCAGCAATCCGAAGAAGCGTAGTCCGTAACGAATCCTCCACACGGAGACATCTCGTTCTTTCAGGAAAGAAGAAAGAGAAAAGAGGCGGCGGTATGCCCAAAAGAGTCTGGAAAGAAAAGAACCCTACTGCAGGTTCCATAAATCTAGAGGGCATGCCACGGAAGATTGCAAAATCCTAGCCCGGGAAATAGATCGCGTGTGCGAGCAGGGTCCGACCCGAAGAATCGATAGGCAAGATCCGAGAAAAGCAGATGAAAAGCTCGCCGCATCCGCGGAAGTTCCGGGGGACGGTCAAATCAATTCGATCCACTGCACCGGAGAATATGTCAACGCTCATAAAAGATCTTATCGCGAAGCTGGGCTCCCCGTCTATCGGGTCGAGCATGCTTCATAGGATCTGATCAAGTATTCCCAGAAGGACCTAGAAGACGTGCATTTGCCCCACAATGATGCGTTAGTAATATCGATATCTATCGGATCTTACACAGTCAGCAGAGTTTTGGTAGACCCAGGGACTTCCATTAATATAATTTATATGTCAGCATTCCGAAGCATGAAATTAAGAGAATCATATCTCACGATGAACTCACAGGACCTTGTGGGATTTAACGAGGCGGTGACGAGGTCCAACGGAACAATCAAGTTGGCAGTCAGAGTCGAGGGCGCAAGCCCTATGGCACTCTTCCATGTCATAGACTCCCGCTCAGGGTACAACGCCCTGCTCGGAAGGCCTTGGATTCATGATATGAAAGCACATCCCTCAACGCTTCACCAGAAGCTGAAGTACCCTACCGAAAGGGGGATCAGGGTTATAAAAGGGGACCAGCAGGTTGCAAGATCATGCCTGGTCGAAATCGTCAAGCTGAAATCTCGATGCCAAGCATAGCAATTACAGGACCGGGGCCCCGAAAGAGGCCCGCCCTTCGCTAGGCCAAGGATCGAAGCGCCTGAGGACGGATCAGTGAAAATACAGATCCATCCAAAAGATCAGGAGAAAACGACGAGCGTTGGGAAAGATCTGAAAAAAGATCTGAAAGATGAACTGGCAGACTTTTTGAGAAGAAGTTGGAAAACGTTCGCTTGGGACCACACAGATGCCCGGTATAAGCTCCGATATCATAACGCACAATCTCGAGGTTGATCCGAATCAACCTCCCGTCAAACAAAAAAGGCGCAAATTCACGCCTGAGCGGAATGACATAATCAACGAGGAAGTGCGGAAGCTCCTGGAAGCAGGTTTTATCCGAGAGGTAAAGTACCCTGATTGGCTGGCCAACGTAGTAGTAGTGAAGAAGAAGAATGGAAAATGGAGAGCGTGTATTGACTTTACCGACCTTAACAAGGCTTGTCCAAAAGACTCCTTCCCATTACCAGAAATAGATCAACTGGTAGATGCCACAGTCGGGTACGAAATGCTCAGCTTTATGGATGCTTTCTCCGGATATAACCAAATAAAGATGAACCCAAAAGATCAAGAAAAGACTTCGTTCATAACCAACGTAGGCACATACTGCTACACTGTGATGCCTTTTGGTTTGAAAAACGCTGGAGCCACCTATCAGCGCCTAATGAACAGGATGTTCAAGGATCTTCTGGGGAAAACAATGGAGGTGTATATCGACGACATGCTAATCAAGTCACGAAAGGCTGAAGACCACCTGGCCCACATGGAACAAGCTTTCGAAGTGCTGAACCGATACGGGATGAAGCTGAACCCTGATAAATGCACCTTCGGAGTCCCTGCAGGCAAGTTCCTGGGTCATCTGGTGACCAGCCGCGGGATCGAGGCGAATCCCAACCAGATCCAAGCGATAATGGACATGCAAGCACCGACGAATCTGAAAGGTGTGCAGAAGTTAACCGGGTGTTTGGCAGCACTGAACAGGTTCATATCCCGATCGTCGGATAGATGCATGTCGTTCTTCAAAGCGCTGAAAAGAAGCAAGGAGTTTGGCTGGGGAGTCGAGTGCCAGAAAGCGTTCGAGGAACTCCAAGCCTACTTATCTTCGCCCCCGCTGTTGGCCAAGCCCTCAGATAACGAAAAGCTATTCCTGTACTTAGCGGTATCTGATGCGGCAATCAGCTCGGCACTGGTGCGCGAAGACGGTCAAGTTCAGCACCCACTCTACTACGTAAGTAAAGCGATGATTGATGCCGAAACACGGTACTCAAAGATGGAGAAGCTAGCACTAGCTCTGATAGTCGCGTCGCGCAAGCTGAAGCACTATTTTCAGGGCCATCGGATAGGGGTAAGGACCGCCTTCCCACTAAAAGTCGTTCTTCACAAACTGGACGTTTCGAGACGACTGACAAAATGGGTGATAGAATTGGGCGGATACGATATATCTTACGAGCCAAGGACAGCCATAAAAGGACAAATCCTCTCTGATTTCGTTGCGGAAATGACCCCAGGGAGTACGAGCAAGATCAAAACAAACCAGCCGCTCGCGGTCGACCCCGGAGTGGAAACCTAGACCCTAAGCGTTGATGGTCCTTGAACTCAAGAGGATCCGCCGCAGGGCTAGTCCTGTCGACCCCCGAGGGATACCTCCTAGAACAGTCAATCCGATTCAGATTCGCAGCTTCAAACAATGAGGCCGAATACGAAGCGTTGATAGCTGGGCTACTGAGAGCGAAGGAACTGGGAGTAGAGAACTTAAACATCAGAAGTGATTCTCAACTGGTGGTAAACCAGGTAAAAGGGTTATTTGAGGCAAAGGACCCCAGGATGGCGAAATATCTAGAGAAAGTCCTATCCATCCTATCCCAGTTCACGAAATACGACATCAGCCAAGTACCGAGGGCTGAAAATGGACATGTCGACGCCCTGGCTAGTCTTGGATCCGCAGTCCAAACGGAAACAAGAAGAATCATCCCCGTCAATCATTTGTCCGAACCAAGCATCACCATTGATTCGAACATGGGGAGTGGAGACCGTGGAGACGATGGAACAGTTGGACAAGTAATGCCGGTAGGACAAAATCCAGAGCTCGAGTCAGATTGGAGAAATCAAATCCTCGAATACCTACAATCGGGACACCTGCCTGAAGGAAAACTAGAAGCACGAAAAGTCCGATCCAGAGCGGCTAGGTACTCGATCATTCAAGGAGAGTTGTACAGGAGATCCTTCAGCGGACCTTATCTGAAATGTCTGGGAAAGTCAGAAAGTTCTTACGTTATGGCAGAGTTACACCTTGGACACTGCGGAAATCACGCAGGACCGAGGTCCTTAAGCCACAGAGCGTTAACGCAAGGGTACTACTGGCCCACCATGGTGAAAGATTCGAAAGACTTCGTTTTCCGCTGCGATAAATGCCAAAGGTTCGCAAAGACCATTCACGCACCGCCGACGATGCTAACTACAATCTCGGCACCTTGGCCCTTCATGCAATGGGGGCTAGACCTGGTGGGAAAATTGCCGTTAGCTCCACGACAGAAATGTTATCTGATCGTTGCAACGGACTACTTTTCTAAGTGGATCGAGGCCGAGCCATTGGCAAAGATTACAGAAAGGAAAGTCGAGATGTTCCTCTGGAAGCACATCTTTACTCGCTTCGGAATTCCCAAAGTTATCATCACCGATAATGGAACACAGTTCGCGGGAAGGTCTATCCGGAAATACTGCGCGGATAGGAAGGTGGAACTTCGGTACTCAACACCCCGCTACCCGCAGGCGAATGGGCAAGCGGAAGCTTCGAACAAAACCATCATGGACTCTTTGAAAAAGAGATTAAGACGAGCGAAAGGAAGATGGGTAGATGAACTTTCTGGAGTCCTTTGGGCATACCGGACCACCCCTAGAATCCCAACTGGCGAAACTCCATTTGCCATGGCTTTCGGGGTAGAGGCCGTTGTTCCCACGGAAATGATCATCCCCACAACCAGAAGCTCGATCCCTGAGGCAGAGAATGACGCCATGATGGCAGAAGCGCTAGATTTGGCCGAAGAGAAAAGGGAGCAAGCGCTAGTCCGAATGGCATGCTACCAGCAAAAACTGGCCATATAGTTCAAAAAGAAAGTAAGACAGCGCAGCTTCAAAGTGAGTGATTTCGTCCTGAGGAAAATATTCCAGAACACACAAGAGACCGGAGCAGGAAAATTGGGACCAAACTGGGAAGGTCCGTACAAGGTGATCGAAGAAGTTAAGCCGGGAACTTATCGTCTTGAAGATGAAAAGGGCGAACTAATTCCGAGGGCGTGGAATGCCACGCACTTAAGAATTTATCATGTGTGAGTATGAGAGAAACATGTAAGTACTTAGCCGAAGAGGCCCATTTCAAATTAATATACAAGTATTACGTGTCTTTCCTCCCACATGATCGTTTGATGCCCCCCTTACGGCAAAAAGCCCTAATCCGATTAGGCAAATTTCTAAGTCCCCCACGGACCAAAGAACCTAACACGCTCGGAATTATGGAAAGTAACTCACGCAAAAAGTAAGGCAAAGAAACAGAAGGTGAATGAAGTGCAAACTTTTATTTCAGAACAAGCAAGTAAGGCTCGGATCCACATGTTGGGAACTCAGCCGAAAGAAATTACACGAGTTCTACAAAGTAAAATGGTGGAATTCGAGGTGTCGTCGTCGGAAACAGTGAGGACGTCCTCCTAGGAGAGGATGAGGGTTTTGCTCGAAAAGCGAATGGCCGGGGCCAGATCACCCGTCGGCTACTCCGCCAACTCATCAATTCCGAGGCTCAGCAGAACCCATCAGATGAAAGAAAGGGAGGTCTTCGACCCGCCACACCTAGCCCCCTGATGGATTTTGGAAAGTAGCCGAGCTCTCGCCCGAAAACTTTCAACCCAGGTGGGAGTACACTTCTCTCATCATAACAAGGAAGGCCCAGGGACGGGAACCGGAAGACCACCTCTTCCATCTGGCATTGCTCCATGCTCGATGTGGTGGAAATGCATTTCTCGCTTCCTTAAACACGAAACAAGCTGTCACCTCCCATGCTGAAGTCCCGGATGATGCGATGGTGAAGAAGACTGTCGACGGGACAGTAAGGGAGTTTCCTCCCCCTCGTTCGCCCCAGTTCCCGGAGGCTGCTGGAGCAAACTCTGGAGCCACGGTGAGAGGCGGTGAAGCGATTGGTCACCCCAGGCATACAGTACCCTAGATTCGACACTCACAGGCGTGGAGGACCACGACCACCAAGGCCAAGTCCTCCGGGACCAACCAAACAGGGGTAGAAGATCACGACCAAACTTTCTCAACACAGGCCATGACCAAGGAGGGCTAGATATGGAAGGAAAACAGGAAGGAATGGGAAAACCCCATGGCATGGAATCTGGAATTCTGTAAGGAAACTCGAATCTGAAAGCAGAGCAAAACGTTTCGGGGAACGAGTTCTAAAGGAGTAAGTAGAAGAAAGGTCGCAAAGGCCTATTTAAAGGACCCTCAAGCCGTTGCGATTGCGACAACTGTCAAGCATCCAGCGCCACTACGCGAGTCACCAGGCATGCGAAATGACGTGTATGCTAACCCGTAGTTAATGCGGTTAATTCCCCTATTTAAACGTATTTAAGGCGATTCGACGGAAACGACAGACGTTCAACATGACAATTCACTACCTGACGTCACGGCCTCGAGATATGAAACGGGCCTTTGCATTGAGTGCTATCCGAATTAATGACAAACCTTTTCGACTCCCAGACTAAACGCCTCCTCCTCGCTATAAAAGGATGGGAATCAAGGGAATGTCCTACGGTCTGATCATTCAACCACTCGACATCTGACTGAAGATATGGACAACTCTAACTCCACAGCAACCTCGAAAGTGACTAAGCAAGTCCTGGAATGGGAAAACCGCAGAATGCGTGCGGAAATAACCAAGCTGGAGGAGGCCCTGTTGGTGGAAAAGGAAAAGGGAGAAGACCCGGAAGCCCTGAGACAAGAGATCCAAAGCCTCTGAGGGGCCCTTGATGCGGCAAATAGCCGAGCGGAGCACCTAGAACAAGAGAACTTTTCTCTTCTAGAACGCCTGGAAAATGCAGAGACGGATGAGGACAGCGAACCCGGCGAGCCCTACCACGTGCTCGAGGATGGCCTCCAGTCGGCGGCAAACCTCAACGATCATTACGAACAGGAAATCAAATCCCTGAAGGAGGAACTGGCCTCCTTGAAGCAGCGAAAGAGACTGACTCCGACGGTCATCATTGACACTGATGAAGACTAGAAGGGTAGCACTTTTCCTTTTTACTTTGTTATTTATTTTTATGTATGATCGACAATGTACAAGAAATAAAGAAAGAAAAGAAACTCCATCTTCTCTGCTTCACATGGTTTGCCCACACTCTCTGTCCGAGCAAATAAAAGCCTTCTCCGGAAGCAAAAGTCTCGGTCCGCCAGAGCAATTAAAAGCCTTCTCCGGAAGCAAAACCCTTGGTCCGCCTGGGCAATCAAAAGCCTTCTCCGGAAGCACAAAATCTCGACCTGTCCGAATATTCAAAAGCCTTCTCTGGAAGCAAAAGTCTCCGTCTGTCCGAGCATTAAGCACTTCCTATTCCGAAGAATAGAAGACGTTGGAGTATTAAAACGTGACAAACCTCGGCCCGTTCGAGTACTCATAAGCCTTCTCCGGAAGCACGAAACCTCGGCCCGTCCGAGTACTCATAAGCCTTCTCCGGAAGCACGAAACCTCGGCCCGTCCGAGTACTCATAAGCCTTCTCCGGAAGCACGAAACCTCGGCCCGTCCGAGTACTCATAAGCCTTCTCCGGAAGCACGAAACCTCGGCCCGTCCGAGTACTCATAAGCCTTCTCCGGAAGCACGAAACCTCGGCCCGTCCGAGTACTCATAAGCCTTCTCAGGAAGCATGAAACCTCGGCCCGTCCGAGTACTCATAAGCCTTCTCCGGAAGCACAAAACCTCGGCCCGTCCGAGTATTCATGAGCCTCCTCCGGAAGCGAAAAATCTCGGTTCGTTCGAGTAATTGAAAGCCTTCTCCGGAAGCATGAAACCTTGGTCCGTCCGAGTATTCGGAAGTCTCCGTTGTAAACAGAAGGTCTCGGTCTACCCGAGCGGTCAAAAACATTTATGAGGATATTTACAAGTCAAAACGTTTCCTGCAAGGTGAGCGGGGAAGCACGACGAATAAGCATAGGGGAAAAGCACATGCATTAATTTTAACAAAGTATGTGTATGTTCAAGCGTTAAAAGAGAAAAAGGAAAAAACAGTTCAAAACAACAAATAACATAGGGGCTCTACAATCCGGAGTTCACCCTGGAAAAAAGAAGAAAGCCAGTCTGAAACATAAACGGTATCAGTGGGGAGGTCTTCGGTAGGAGCCTCTTCAACAGTCGCTCCATCTCCGTCATCACCGGGGAGGTTTTCAGTAGAAGCCTCCTCAACCGTCAGACCCTCTGCAGCGGCCTCACTCCTGGAAGCGTTCAGACTTGTAGCCCGCTCGAACAACTCCCTTCGGCAATCCACAGCATCATCATAACCAACCGGACTGATCGGATCATTCTCATCCTCAGATTGATCCATCTGCAGTTTGACCGAGTCTCGTCCGACGGCTAACCTGATGAAGATGGAGTCCACCGACGCAGCAGTCGCCGCGGCCAACTTTCGCTGAAGGTCACTGATACTGTATTGGAGGATTGGGAGCTCGGACACCTGATTCCTCAACGAGTCACTCTCCAACGCGAGGAGATCCATCTCCTCTTTAGCCTTCCTGAGGGACTCAGCTTCCCGGTTGTAAGCGTCCACTGCTTTGGACCCCTCCTCACGAGCAGCCCCCAGATCCTCTAACGCTTTGGTCCGAGCGACAATAGCCTCATCAAGCAGCTTCTTGTTGTCCTTATTGAGGGATCGAAGATCCTCTCTTTCCTTCCGGACGTGCTCAAGATATGCGGAAAGCTGCAGCCCGTTGACCTCCAACGAAGTAATTTTCTTCTCGGACTCATCCAGATCAGCTCTCAATTAAAGACCCTCGTTCAGCACCGAGTCAAAGGCTCGGGACTGCCGGCCGCTGGCCCTCGCCTCGGCTAACTCCTGGTTAAGCTCCAGGTGCTTGACAAGCAGGCTCTCCAAATTAAGGAGCATCTGCGTCGAGGCCTGGGTCCCCTGGCAGATCGAACACTTTAAGATATAAGAAACCAACTGGAGACAATAGAGAAAAGGTAAACAACGAAGTAAACGACTAACCAGCCAGCTCCTATAGCACATGCGACTGAAGGTTACTAACTCGCTATCATGGTCGACTAGAGGTTCCAACTGCACTACCCCTAAATCACGAGCAAAGCCGACCGCATCCATCGCACGTCGAAGGCAAAAGTCGTTAGAGAGGGACCCTTGGTCAAAGTTGGAGCCAGGGGAAGCAAACAGGCGAAGCAAAGAGGATCCACCGCCTGCAGCGCCCGATCCGCTTGGCATTGAAGGACCCGCATCCGATAGAGGGAGTATAGCTGGAATGGTATGAGTGGGTAAGATTGGAATTCCACCATCAAAAGTCCCCCCGGTCTCTTGGTCGTCCTCCTGTTCAAAGTCCGAATCAAAAGATAAAACATGGGCATGATCAGAGGGAGAGGGCGAATCCACCTCGGAAGGAAATGACTGATAAACCATCTCAGGATGCTTCAAAAGATACGCATCAGCACCCCTTACCGCGCGGTCGAGTGCCCCGATGATTCCGCCCCTCCTTCGCTTTGGGGCGGGAGAATCAGTGGAAGGATTTACAGGAGAATCCGAAGGATGGTCCGCAGGAGGATCCGCGGGAAGGTCCGATGCGCCCTCTACGGAGGGTTCTATGCTTGCAATCTTCACGGATTTCCCACTTCCAGATTTACGGGGACGCTTGGGGACAGCCGCCTTTTTTCCTCTCGGATCGGACGAAGATGCCGCCTTATCTCTTTTCTTTCCCATACCCTGAAGAAGGGTAAGGAAGGCCTTGGGGTCATTGCAGTTGGGGACGGGGGTGAGCCTAACACCATACATCTTTTTGGAGAAACCTGCGAAGAGAAAACAAGGAAAATCAGTGTCAAGCCGCATCTCAAACAGGTCGCTCATCCGTAACGATATGCTTACCGGGGGGAATCGGAACGAAGTTCGGCGGAGAAATCCAGAGGCGCGAAAAAACAAGCCAAGGATGCTGGGTAAACTCTTCCCAGTTGAATGGACCCAGTTCCTCCAAAGTCCTGCACCAGTCGAGATTTTCCGAGGAAATGCTCTTCGGAAGAGGAGTCTTCACTGAAACGAGAAAAGGGAAAACGGTTAGTCATCGTCACAACCGGACATGACATAAATAAACTCGGAACCTGTTCCTCACCCTCATCCTCCCAGGAAGTGGGCGGAATCCGGCCTCCAGATAGGATGGGGCCTCGGACGAAGAACCAGAACTCTTTCCACCTTTTATCACAGGTGGTCTCATCTACTAAAGCGGACCCCACGTGATTTTGAAGGAGAAAATGCATCCTATCTTGGGAGTTCGTGCGAAGAGCCCAGAAGTGGGAAACCATGCCTAAGGTTGGACGGACACCTAGACTAGAGCACACCATCTCGAAGGTGATTAGGGACCTCAAAGTGTTCGGCATGAGCTGACCTAAGGCGATACCACAACTCAACAGGAATTCCGACAAGAGGGGGGAGAGCGGAAACCAAATCCCCCACCGAAAGAACTTAGGATGGAGGGAAGTCCAACCATCTCCAGGAGAAACATGGATCCGTTCCGATGGAGCAGGGAGTCTCATTTCGAATCTCTCGGATATCTTGTAATCCTCCCTCAGCCTATCAAGGTCGCCCTGTACCATCTCCGACACGTAGTGGAGCGGACCCGAATCCTCCCGGATGCCCTTCGACTGAATATCCTTCCTCCTCCTTTTGACAACCTTTTTCTTCTTCTTTCCAACAGAGGGGGAAGCAGGAGGGCTAGAGGAGTCAAACTGGTCATCCAGAGAGAGATTTTCCCCCCCTGACGGTGGAGGGGCAGAAGGAGTAGCCCAGGATGCGGCCTCCCCGCCCCTAGAACGACTTTCCTTCTCTTTCTCTTTCCCTTTGGCCGCCACTGCGACGGGGATGGGAGGGAGGGGGAAAGAAGGGTTGGGAATGGGAGATGGGCCCATCGGGACGGATCCTGCGCCATCCAGCGGATAGGAAGTGGGAGAAGGGACGTGGTCTGCGTCCAAACCTGCTTGAATTTCAGAGATAGATCCAAACTCACCCATGGAAGAAAGGGAGTCCTCACCGACCGGTAAACGGGGTTCGGCCATGGGTTCATTCCCCTCAGACTCACCCCTAGACGAAGGGACGGTGTCGGTTCCGCCAACACCAACGGCGGAAGAGGAAGCGACAAACTCATTTCTTTCGAAAACTGGACCGTCATAATCATCATCTCCTACAACTACCCTCGGAGTCCTAGGGCCCCTAGCTACAGATTCCTTCTCAAAATTATCCATAAAAGAAAGAATGGGGAGTAGAGACAGAGAAAGAACTAACCTTTAAGGGAGAACGAGGAAGGCTTCGAGGATACGAAATGAAGATGGCGAAGAACCGATTCTAAAGCGGACGGCTCACAGACTATTTCTAGAATTCAAAAGGCAAATGAGCCTTAAAGTCTGAGAAAAACCCTATTTAAAGAAGAGAACACCCGTCCAATCATCGCGACACGTGGAAAGGTCCGCGACGATCCGGATCACCCAAAGCCCGTTGGAACTCGCGCCCATCCGAAAACCCAACGGATCAGTTTCGCAAAGAGCCACGTCTCTTGGAACGGACACATCCACGAGAGAACGTGACCACTCCAGAGACGAGGTCAATAGAACCTGAGTCACTACAAGGCCGAAGCGGTCTATTTTCTAAAGGGTCATGGTCCCTAACCGCTCCACGGTAGCACAAAAGTTAGGGCAAGCACCACGCCCCTGATCCAATTGATCTACTATCCCCTGCATCGGACTTTCCGACCCAGGAAATAGGGGAAAACTGTAAAGGGTAAAAATAGCCCTCTTATAGGTTGTGCTCGTACCGGGCCAAGTCACGCTGAGGCAAGCTCATTCGGATCACGTCCTGAAGGAGCCAGCCCTCCTACAGGCCGCACCCACTACAGTCCGGCCCATACGGGGATAAACCCATCCGAGCCAACACTACAAGGATCTCGCCCTGTTGAGCCAAATGCAAGCCCACTAAGCCTAGCCCCATGCTAGCCCAGTCGATGAACCCACGATCAAGGGACTATAAAAGGCACTTGACCTATCAAATTAGGTATGACACTTTAACCTAGAAAACGAACAACCTGATTGTCTTGAACCTAACCCTTGCGGCGCAAGGCAAGTCTCACCTACCACCACCTAACTTGATCGTCGGAGGGTCGTCGGCCGGTACCATACCGGTGCCCTTCTGACTGTTGTTTGCTGTAGTGTCTCAGGTTGCTTCGCCGCTAAGGGACAGCACGTAACGCGACGTGCTCTATTGTGTCGAAAGAGGCTCTGACGAGAAATACCCCACACAATACCTATCATGAAAATCAACAATTAGCTTCGTCATTTAGATAATCGAGATGAAAAAATTTAATGAAAATTAATTTCTTAATAAGGTTAGTAAATTAAGTATTTTTTAAGAATCTCTCAAATCTTCAAGCTATTAATCACTGAGTAAACTCTCTCTCAATCTCACACAAGCAATTATAACAAGAACACATTAATAAGAAAAGTAAAAACACATAAATTTATAGAGGTTTAAAATAAATCCTATGTTCTCTCTCACAAGTTTGGAGCTATCTTTATTCATCAATGAATCAAATCAATCATTACACCACTCAGCCTTTCTTTCTCACTTTTATACAATCTCCAACGGCTACAGAATGCACAACCACGATTAGTAATTGGAAAAACAAAAAGAATAGAGAAGATGAAAGCCTTCATTGGAGTTCATTCAGATTTATATGTAACGACCCGATTTCCGTTAAATCCTTTAAATTCAAATGCACGGCGGAAGATTCAATTTCAAAGAAAAACGGCATGGGTTCGTTTAAAAATCGGATTATCCAAAACTTGTTTACATTAGCCCAATTTCACAGAAATCAGTAAACATGGAATGCGCATTCCAGATTAAGTTTTAAACCTCTAAGATAACTTAAAAACCACAAGACCAACACAAATTTTAAACACATGCTCTCCCGAGCTCAAAACATAAAGCATGAAAGGTAGTAAAATATTTACAAGCATTTCCAAGAATGCTAAACCAAAATAAGTTTATGTTCCTGTCCATTCATCAGCTCGACATGTCATACAGTGCCACCTCCTCTACCACGTCCCTTGCGACGAGATTTACCTGAAAAATTGTAAATGTAGCAACATTAGCATAAAAATGCTAGTGAGAGTAAAATGAAAGCAAGTAATCCTACGAACCAAATTTCATACCAGAAATTGTGTCCAAAGGCCTAAATTGCTCTTTACTACCTATTCCACGCTTCGAATTTCCACAATTGAAATATACTTCCCATAATTGACTTTCAATCCCATACGAATATGAAATAGAGACTTGAAGTGAACGTAATAACTAATACTAAGTCTTTCTACACAATTTTATTGAATATATATAATTGTATCACTAACTTTCTTTGTTACCATACAAGTTACATCGTAACGTGTTACCGTATGGATCAACATCATACTACCACATGCGGTCTTACCATTGAAGGGATGATTTACTAAATTAGCGGAATTTTATTTAGTAAACTTATTAACATTTAATAACGGATCTATTAACATCATGCAATTTGTGAAAAACATGTAGATTCATGCTTGTATTTTCGAAAATTAAAACCAATTATACTTACATTGAGTAGTTAATGGAGAATCGGTTGGAGGTTTCTTTACAGCATCAAATCCTCAGCAACACCGGATCTTCTATGCTATATCCCGATCGATCAAACGAAATCCGATTGTGGGATCGAACTTTAGAAGAAATTGGGAAGAAGAAAAATATTTTCTTCCCAATTCTGAATAAGGAAAATCGGCACTCAAGGGGGGGAGAGGAGGAAGAGAGAATTCCGAATTTCTAAGGAATTTTAATTGTGTGATTTATGAATGACCCAACCCTCCTATTTATAGGAAAATAGGAATCCTAATCACATTAGGATTGATCTATAGAGATAAATACAAAAAGAATAAGGATTATCTCTTTCCTTTATCTTGCAATTTCGAAAATGCCATAGATAAATAGGTGTAACGTCCCGTTACTTTTAGAGGTAAAATTTTTATTTTATTTTATTAATTTATATTTTTTTTTATTTATTTAAAGCTTTTAAAATTAGTTAAAATTAGTAATTTCAGTTTTATTAGTTATTTCCGTCCGAAAATCCTTTTTATCTTTTTAATTCGTTTCGGTGACTCTAATAATTATTAACGGGCCAATTAATAATTATTAGACACCTTTAAATTTATTTAAGACCGTCGGTTTTCATTTTATAAGCAAAAGGTCGAAAAGGGCAAAACCGTAATTTCGTAAACCTTAAAATATCTAGATATTTTCTTAACTATCATCTTTTTAACTTAGCCATTAAGCAATTAGTCTTCATCTTCTTCCTTTCTCCCTCCTCTTGGCCGTGGATACCAAAACCCCAAAACCCAAAATTCGTTTTCGTTTATTTCTCGGTGGATCGTCTCGAGCCTACATCCATCGGAAAGCCTCCGTCCCGTAGATCATTTCCCATCTACCGTACGTTGTTTTCGCTCGTTTTCTCGAGGCTAAAAGGTATGTTGAAGTTTCAAAACCTTGATGTGAATAGTGTTTTAATGGTAGATTTGAGTTAGGATTATCAAATTCTTTCATTAAAGCTTGTTGAATTCAATCGGGAAAACCGTTGTGAGTAATTTTAGAAACTTTCCCTAAAACCCTAAAAAGTAAGTTTTCAAAACTTTTTATATGGTTTTGTTCATTTTGATTGTAAATGAGTTTTGGTTTTGAAATCATGAATGGTTATCATGGAATTTGACGATTTTGAACCCGGATTTTGAAAAACACTATTCACGTGAAAATCACTATTCATCCGAAATCACTATTCATCCGAAAATGCAAACTTGTTCTCATATTAGATATGAGTTGTAATATGTTGTGCAATTGATGAATTGTAGGTGCTATTGCTCGATTGTTGAATTGTGGGAAATCGGAGTTTTGGACCAAAACTAATTTGGCTAAGGTGAGTTTAAAATGGTTGTGATTACTTTTATGCTTTCAAATTACTTGACGATTATGTTCGATCGAAGTTAAGAGGGTTATTAGATTTTAGAACTTTTCCAAGAATGCTTGTTATTTGGGAGTTAAGGAAAGTGCATAAGGAATTTAGTTAAGTTGGGTTGCTAAGTAAAGTAAGATGTTATTGGTGGTTTAAGTTAGATTCTCGAGGAGAATGAGAATCCGGAACTTGGAGAAGAGTATTATGTACTCCTTTTATCTTGACTAGTGTTAGAATAGTTAAAAGAACTTTGGAGAGATTCTTGTGTAGAATCAAGTTAGTACGTTGTTTTTAGTGATATGATTCACTTTTAGATATCACGTTGACTTGCATATTATCGTTATGCTTGCATATTATCGTTATGCATAGATGTCACGTTGACTTGCATATTATCGTTATGCTTGCATATTATCGTTATGCATAGATGTCACGGTGACTTGCATAGTATCGTTATGCACGGATGTCACGGAATGTTTGTGATTGGTGACAGTGAGGTCACGGTGACAGTGAGGTCACGGTATGTTTGTGATTGGTGACTGTAAGGTCACGGTGACAGTGAGGTCACGGTGACAGTGAGGTCACGGTGACAGTGAGGTCACGGTGACAGTGAGGTCACGGTATGTTTGTGATTGGTGACAGTGAGGTCACGGTATGTTTGTGATTGGTGACAGTGAGGTCACGGTGACAGTGAGGTCACGGTATGTTTGTGATTGGTGACTGTGAGGTCACGGTGACAGTGAGGTCACGGTATGTTTGTGATTGGTGATAGTGAGGTCACGGTATGTTTGTGATTGGTGACAGTGAGGTCACGGTATGTTTGTGATTGGTGACAGTGAGGTCACGGTATGTTTGTGATTGGTGACAGTGAGGTCACGGTATGTTGTGATTGGTGACAGTGAGGTCACGGTATGGTTTGTGTTTGGTGACTGTGAAGTCACGGTGACAGTGAGGTCACAGTATGGTTTGTGTATGGTGACAGTGAGGTCACGGTATGGTTGTGATTGGTGACAAGTGGTCACGGTTGAAATGTGAAATTTACTTTATTATTTACCTTGTTATTTACTTTGTCATTTACTTTGTCATTTACTTTGTCATTTACTTTGTCATTTACTTTGTTATTTACTTTGTTATTTACTTTGTTATTTACTTTGTCATTTACTTTGTCATTTACTTTGTTATTTACTTTGTTATTTACTTTGTTATTTACTTTGTCATTTACTTTGTTAATTACTTTGTTATTTACTTTGTTATTTACTTTGTCATTTACTTTGTTAAGCACTAGTACCTACTTTATTTTACGAGCTTGAATATTTACTTTCCGAATTTACGAGTTAGTAGAATGGATTGATCTTATTATGTAAAGTACTTCGGATTATTGAATGGGTAGTGCAAGAGTACTTAGATTTATTTGGACACATTCTCCGATATGGAATTTGGTTCATAAAAGTGCTTGCATCCATCTTATTCTCACTAGCATTTTTATGCTAATGGTGCTACACCACAATATTTTCAGGTAAACCCCGTCCTAAGAAGCGAGGTAGAGGAAGTGGTGTCGCGTGAGTGGCCGAGATGGTGTAAGGACAATGTTTAAACACTTTTGATAAGCATTAGTAGAAATGCTTGTAATCATATACTTTTTACATACTTTGTGTCATTTGAGCCCGTGAAGGGTGTATGTAGAAAAGTACTTTGATGTTTTATGATTACACTTTACTTTGGAATGCGAATTCCCGATTTATAGCTTTCTCTGGACTTTGGGTTCTAAAACAGGCTTTGGTTATTCGACTTTTAAACGAACCCATGCCGTTTTTCTTTAAAAATTAAGTCTTCCGCTGTGCATTTGAATTTAAAGAATTTAATGGAAAATCGGGTCGTGACAATAGGAGATTATTTTCTTTTCTTTATTTTATTTATCTTGGGTAAATAAATCTATATAATTATTATAGGATATAATTCAAATAATTATCTTCTACAAATTATCTATGAAGGCAAAAATTAATAAATAATTAATAAATCAAATTTATTTAATTAATTATTTTGGGCCAATTTCAATTGGGTTCATTAATCCAATTGGGCTTGAAACTCTCTCTTAAATTAATAAGTCCAACTTAATTAATTTATTTATTAATTACCATTTGAATAAAATATTTTATTTAAACAATTAATAATATTAATATTTTCTCCCGACTAAATATTATCAAATTATATTTAATTATTAATTTCCATTTAAATAATTTTCATTATTTAAATAATTAATAATAAATATTTTAATTATTAATTTCCATTAAATAAACTCATTATTTAATTAATAATTTTATTGATAACATTTTATTATTAATTAATTAATTATTAATTATTAATTCCGTTCAAATAAAATTTATTATTTAAACAATTAATAATTGTTAATTAATTTCAAATTATTAATTACCATTTAAATATACTCAATATTTAAATAATTAATAATACCTAATTAATAATATTTTATTATTAATTTCATGTTTAAATAAACTCATTATTTAAACAATTAATAATGTTTATATTAATTACCGTTTAAATATACTCAATATTTAAACAATTAATATTGCCTATTTTAAGTAATTCACTTAAAATTTCCATTTCTTCTACTTGATTTCGCGACTACGATATTTGGGCTAGAATAGGGACCCGATGGACCTATAGATCATGGGCTTAATAATTAGTCAATTAATCGATTAACTCATAATCAGTTAATTACTTATTATCTAACTATGAATAATTCCACTATAGATTCATAGCTGAACTCCCCTCACTATAGATGAGTTATGTCCATTTAGTTTATCATTATTTATATCTGTGATATAATCCTTCACGTGGAACCCTCATAATTACAGGTGGATAAATTTACCGTTTTGCCCCTGTAATTACCGCTTTATCCTTGTGTTCCCGCTGATTCTCCAATGAACATTATCTTTAGTCGAACTAGAGATAATATACTTCTGTGATCAATAGAAGTCGTGGCGCCACTTGTTCATGTCTCGAATCAGTACATCAAGGGAGTTTCCTAAAGTTCCTAAAATGTTTAGGTATCGCACTGATACCGTTAATTTATAGGAAAGTTATGAATTCCATCTCGTGAAAATGAGTTCCCAGCTACTTATCTAGTCATGTTCCCAAAACAGGAGTGTATTGAGCGTTCTTACAGATCGCTCTCAACTATGTGAATCAAAGAACATAACCCCACAAATAGGAGTCCGCATTTCACTCAGGATTGAGATGTATCACGGTTGATAAACTTAGTTTGATATTCGATTATTTCTCGTAAACGGTACTAATGAGAAATTTGATCGAACATCGTGGTCCTGTCTTATACAATCAACATTGCATATGATACTTCCATTTCATGTCTCCCACATGAATGATCAGGATTAGATCATTTGTCTATAAACAAAATGCGAAGCTATCAACAGTGTTACCAGGATAAGGTTCCCAAACGTTATCCATTTCATCGTAGACACTTTTAAGTTACTCATCTCGACTTTAATCCTCTCGTATGACTCACATACTAAGTCGTGATTTCATAAGAGTAACTTAGGGTTTACTATTTGAATGTTTGATATTTATATATTTCCATATATTCCTAATATCATTAATTGAATCAATCTAGATAATATAAAGAACTTATGTTTATTTATTTAATTTATTCTTAATAAATTATTATTATTAAATAATTACAAGTTCTAGGACACCATTCCTAACAATCTCCCACTTGTCCTAGACCTTTGGAGATTTGACTTGTAATTCCAGTCAAACTGGATGACTATCAACTACTTAGCCATGGTAGTCATTTTAATACTTTATCGAGAACGTTTTCATCCTTTTTAGTATGTATTTCTTTTTGTCGATGTTAGTTTCATTGAGTGTAATAGATTCCATATTTTATCGCCATAAAATAAACTCTATTAACTATTGATTTGAAACCATCATGTTCAACCACCTTTCATTTACTAACAACTTAGTAATCACGCGAATCTAGAGTTTAGTTAGTAAAATCTTATTTTACTTATACTTAACTCATTTGATGTTTAATTCGCAAAGGTCTTTTGTCGAATTCTTACATGGAAGTAAATTCATGTTCGAATTTGAGCCCGTACAACTCATAAAATCTCTCATTTTATCTATGTACACTAACATACTAATTGCAATTATTATTTTAGTCACATTGGTTCTAGGATTCTCGAAATTCTTAAGCTCCCACTACAAAGTAATTCTCCATTACTTTCATTTGTTTAATGATTACAATTTTATACTTGTTATTATTTCAAAAATAATGTATAAGTATAAGTGACCATTTTTCAACTCCACTATTGAAAATTCGTGTCATTTTTATTTCACTTATTTTGAACTTTATTCATTGATTTTGAAGTCAATGAGTTTCACTTGGACTTGAAAGTCCTTTGGTTCGTATTATGACGCTCCCACTCAAATAAAGTTCTATAAGTAGTTTTACCATTTAAACTTTTAAATGACTACTTGTTTTATTGTGAAATAAAATCATTGTAATTCTTTTCTATCTTAAGTATGGTTTAAACTTTTTCGGGATCACCGATTTCTTGAACTTTTCTTTGATAATTTGTGAATTCAATTATCCACTAATTATTACTTTTCAATTTCTATTTTGTTTATTCCATATCAGTTAGTACTCCTTTAAAACATCCTTTTAAATAACTGAATGTTTGGAATACAAGAAATTGATTCTATGTTCATTTTTCACTTAAGTTCTAACATCTGAATGTTCAAGTTTTAGTGATATTTAAGTCTAATTATCTTTGATAAATCAAAGATATTCGATTTTACTTATCCCATAAGTTCGTGGATTAATATGGTTATCATCTCAAATTCCTTGAGAACCATCTTTAAGAGATTAATCCCTCTAACTTATTTAAGTAATTTTAGACTTAAACATTTAAACATTTTTAAACCTTCATAACTTGTTTAGATATTTAGGAGTTTAGAATTTGGTTTTGGAATTTATTTGTTTTATACTAAGTATTTTGAACAACCATCCAATCACACTTTGGAACTTTGTAATATAATTGTAAAGGAATATCTACCTAAATAACTCTTATTTAAAATATTCCCAAACTTGGTTCATACGAAATGAGAACCAATAGTTATTACATAATTCAAAATAAAAACAAATTGATAACTAAACTAAACTCGAAAACTATAGCTTGGGAAGAGAAATATTTTCTTCCCTTTTAGACTATTGTAAAATCGGTTACGAGGAGAATAGGAAGAAGAAGACTTTTCAATTTCGAAAATTGAAATTAGAAGCTTTTGAATGAACAACCTAGACGTTTGTATTTATACGCAAAACAGTTTTCCAATCGAATTAGGAAATACTATTAAAATAAATACAAGATAAATGCCAAGAATAAAATCAAATTTTATTCCTTATTTATCTTACGTGCCGATTTTATGTGAATAAAATCAATAAGAAAAACCAATTTTTTCTTTGTTTAATTTGTCTTTGGTTAAACATTCTTTTATATATTTATTTTAGATAAAATAATTCAACAATTATTTCCTAAAACATTATATATGTACCGATTTTGGTATTTAATAATTTGAACCAAAATCCATTGAATTCATTAATTCAATTCTAGATTCTTCCTTATTAATAAATCTTATTTATTAACTCTTGATATTTATTTCAATAAATCAATTATTCAAATAAAATATCATATTCCGATTTTATACTTTATCATTAATAAATATTTATTATTTTCTATTTAAATAATCGACATTATTTAAATCAATAATAAATATGTTATTTACTATTATCCTTTTAAATAATCGCTATTATTTAAAATTAATAATAAATGTTTAATTATTAATTTCCATTTAGGTAAACACATTACCTAAATAATTAATAATTATTTATCAATAATATTTTATTATTAATTACCATTTAAATAAACATATTATTTAAATAATTAATAATAATGATATTAATTTCTATTTAAATAAACTCATTATTTAAACAATTAATATTGTCATTTATTTAAGTAAACTACTTTACTAAAATTATTCATTTCATAGTTCTCATCTTTCAGTTTGTTCTTTCCAAGTATGGTGACTAAAAACAGATGCTATATTACTGAAATTTAAATAAACTTTATTTTAATAATCTAATATGAATTCAACATTCAAATACACAAAGTTTCGACATAAAATTAAATATGATGCATGAATGCGAACATATTAATGAACAGAAAAGCCCTAAAACATGTTACTATGTCACGATATTTTAATGATACCAGTGAAGTGCCGTCGAATGATAGGTCAGTTACCATCATTAAAACGAGATGCCACTCGAACAATTGACAACTCCAGAATAACTCATATTCCTATGTCATTGTTTACCGTGTGTTTGATCAAGAGTTTTGATAACAAAATTTATCAAATTTCTTTTAAGTGTGACCCACTAATTTAGTCTTTTAAATAAAATTGAAGAGTGTCTACGAAGTGTAGATTGATCTTCAATCAATCTCATTTAAAATTCTTTATCCCTTTCAGGAGACCCAACTTGATATTGATTTATACAATAAACCTTCCTATGGGAATGAACACTGCGCAGTTGTTACAGAGGCCATGTGTAAATCTCACGTTTCGAGCTCATTAGTGGAGACCATAGGATACATTGACATGTTTCCTTCTCCCACTTAATATTTTGAGTTAGGGTTTCATAACTTAGACTAATTCAGGCTAACTCATTAATCCAAGTTTTAATTAACCTAATCAACTTTAACTCTTAAATTGGTTAGATTAATTTTATAAAGTGATTGTTCAAGTTTTCCTAATTAAAACTAATCACATTATGAGCCGTCTTAATAATTTTGATTTATTAATTTGAACTTTTCTCCCGGATCGCTCCCAGGTTAGAGGCGCTCCGTGTTAGGGGAACTTTATGAAACCTCATCGCTGGGCGAGCTTTCGCCAGAGATCCGTTCAATTTAATTAATCTCAATTATTAATTTTTAATTAACCCTTAATTAAAAGTTTCTACTTGTTTATCTTATATGGATTTTGGCCCAATTGTTTAAACAATAATTCCATATTACAAATAATTCATTTAGTTTCTATTCAACTTTTAAACTAGATTTAACTTTTGAATTTTAACTAAATAAGCATGCTTTTAATTTTAAAACAATTAGAATATAATTTTCGATAATAACATTTATAAAATAAAATTATAGCATGCTTACATACATTTAGCATATAATAACACATATTATATCATGATGCATGTATGTACAATTAATAAAATCATACAACCTATGGTGGGATTTTCTACATGACATACTTTTATGCATGATCATTATTTAAAATAATTATATCATACATATAAACAATTTAAATAATAAATAGCTAAATTGACCGGTATTCTTGGCATTATTTCTAAAACGGAAAATTAAAATTACAACTTAATTTAAATCTTCCATTGTAGAATTTGAGGCTTTAACTTTCTCTCTCCTCCAAGGTGTAGGCGTGGGCATGGGTATTTATGGGGTAAATATTATCTCCTTAATATTTTCATAAATACTTGTTTTAAAATAATTATCTTTTAATTATATGGAAAAAATAAAGAAAATATTTTCCATGTAATCTTATATCAATTTCTAAATTCATAATTTAAGATAGGGATATAATCTTTAAAAAGATTTTATCCTTATCTTAAATATTTAAATTTTTAAATTGAGATAACAAGATAATTATGATAAAATATCTTACCATATCTTTACCTTTTCTCTCTCCTTTGGGCGTGGACTTCATGGAATGGTGGAGAAAAATTTTCTTCTCTTCTCCCTTTGATGTAGCCGATTTTGCTCCTCTTTGGTATGGGAAAATTACAACCTTTTCCTATACCCTAAAATTAGGGTTTACAAATTTTCTACTAAAATTTAAAATCCTAAGTGCCTCAAGAATACCTAAACAGTCAATTAGCAAACCTCCACAATTTATATAGCACAATTTATATAAACATACATAAAACGATTTTTATGCAACCCACCAAAATTTTCGAAAACTCACAATTTTGCATGATAATTAAAACTAGCTCTGATACCAATTGAAGGGATGATTTACTAAATTAGCGGAATTTTATTTAGTAAACTTATTAACATTTAATAACGGATCTATTAACATCATGCAATTTGTGAAAAACATGTAGATTCATGCTTGTATTTTCGAAAATTAAAACCAATTATACTTACATTGAGTAGTTAATGGAGAATCGGTTGGAGGTTTCTTTACAGCATCAAATCCTCAGCAACACCGGATCTTCTATGCTATATCCCGATCGATCAAACGAAATCCGATTGTGGGATCGAACTTTAGAAGAAATTGGGAAGAAGAAAAATATTTTCTTCCCAATTCTGAATAGGGAAAATCGGCACTCAAGGGGGGGAGAGGAGGAAGAGAGAATTCCGAATTTCTAAGGAATTTTAATTGTGTGATTTATGAATGACCCAACCCTCCTATTTATAGGAAAATAGGAATCCTAATCACATTAGGATTGATCTATAGAGATAAATACAAAAAGAATAAAGATTATCTCTTTCCTTTATCTTGCAATTTCGAAAATGCCATAGATAAATAGGAGATTATTTTCTTTTCTTTATTTTATTTATCTTGGGTAAATAAATCTATATAATTATTATAGGATATAATTCAAATAATTATCTCCTACAAATTATCTATGAAGGCAAAAATTAATAAATAATTAATAAATCAAATTTATTTAATTAATTATTTTGGGCCAATTTCAATTGGGTTCATTAATCCAATTGGGCTTGAAACTCTCTCTTAAATTAATAAGTCCAACTTAATTAATTTATTTATTAATTACCATTTGAATAAAATATTTTATTTAAACAATTAATAATATTAATATTTTTTCCGACTAAATATTATCAAATTATATTTAATTATTAATTTCCATTTAAATAATTTTCATTATTTAAATAATTAATAATAAATATTTTAATTATTAATTTCCATTAAATAAACTCATTATTTAATTAATAATTTTATTGATAACATTTTATTATTAATTAATTAATTATTAATTATTAATTCCGTTCAAATAAAATTTATTATTTAAACAATTAATAATTGTTAATTAATTTCAAATTATTAATTACCATTTAAATATACTCAATATTTAAATAATTAATAATATCTAATTAATAATATTTCATTATTAATTTCATGTTTAAATAAACTCATTATTTAAACAATTAATAATGTTTATATTAATTACCGTTTAAATATACTCAATATTTAAACAATTAATATTGCCTATTTTAAGTAATTCACTTAAAATTTCCATTTCTTCTACTTGATTTCGCGACTACGATATTTGGGCTAGCATAGGGACCCGATGGACCTATAGATCATGGGCTTAATAATTAGTCAATTAATCGATTAACTCATAATCAGTTAATTACTTATTATCTAACTATGAATAATTCCACTATAGATTCATAGCTGAACTCCCCTCACTATAGATGAGTTATGTCCATTTAGTTTATCATTATTTATATCGTGATATAATCCTTCACGTGGAACCCTCATAATTACAGGCGGATAAATTTACCGTTTTGCCCCTGTAATTACCGCTTTATCCTTGTGTTCCCGCCGATTCTCCAATGAACATTATCTTTAGTCGAACTAGAGATAATATACTTCTGTGATCAATAGAAGTCGTGGCGCCACTTGTTCATGTCTCGAATCAGTACATCAAGGGAGTTTCCTAAAGTTCCTAAAATGTTTAGGTATCGCACTGATACCGTTAATTTATAGGAAAGTTATGAATTCCATCTCGTGAAAATGAGTTCCCAGCTACTTATCTAGTCATGTTCCCAAAACAGAGTGTATTGAGCGTTCTTACAGACGCTCTCAACTATGTGAATCAAAGAACATAACCCCACAAATAGGAGTCCGCATTTCACTCAGGATTGAGATGTATCACGGTTGATAAACTTAGTTTGATATTCGATTATTTCTCGTAAACGGTACTAATGAGAAATTTGATCGAACATCGTGGTCCTGTCTTATACAATCAACATTGCATATGATACTTCCATTTCATGTCTCCCACATGAATGATCAGGATTAGATCATTTGTCTATAAACAAAATGCGAAGCTATCAACAGTGTTACCAGGATAAGGTTCCCAAACGTTATCCATTTACTGTAGACACTTTTAAGTTACTCATCTCGACTTTAATCCTCTCGTATGACTCACATACTAAGTCGTGATTTCATAAGAGTAACTTAGGGTTTACTATTTGAATGTTTGATATTTATATATTTCCATATATTCCTAATATCATTAATTGAATCAATCTAGATAATATAAAGAACTTATGTTTATTTATTTAATTTATTCTTAATAAATTATTATTATTAAATAATTACAAGTTCTAGGACACCATTCCTAACAACCATATCACAAGTCATCGTAACGTGTTACCGTATGGATCAACATCAACATACGACCACGTACGATCTTACCATAGAACAAGTCATCGTAACGTGTTACCGTATGGATCAACATCAACATACCAGCACGTGCGGTCTTACCAATAGAACAATTCATCGTAACGTGTTACCGTATGGATCAACATCAACATACCACCACATACGGTCTTACCAATAGAACAAGTCATCGTAACGTGTTACCGTATGGACAACATCAACATACTACCACGTACGGTCTTACCATAGAACAAGTCATCGTATCGTGTTACCGTATGGATCAACATCAATATACTACCACGTACGGTCTTACCATAGAACAAGTCATCGTATCGTGTTACCGTATGGATCAACATCAATATACTACCACGTACGGTCTTACCATAGAACAAGTCACCGTACGTGTTACCGTATGGATCAACATGAACATACTACCACTTATGGTCTTACCATAGAACAAGTCATCGTAACGTGTTACCGTATGGATCAACATCAACATACTACCATGTACGGTCTTACCATAGAACAAGTCATCGTAACGTTTTACCGTATGGATCAACATCAACATACTACCATGTACGGTCTTACCATAGAACAAGTCATCAAGTTCCCTAGTAAGTTAGATAATCTTAATAGAATTGTACTAAGCTACTAAAGAACATAGAGCACTTAGAATTACACTAGTTAACTCTCAAGTGCAACTTCTAAGCCACTTTGTCTCCCAAACCACTCAAAGTACCTTAAACTTCCACTTTCATCTAAAATCTCCAATTCCACTTACACTCTTCAATTCATCTTACAAGACTTCCAAACCACTCAACTCTTACCTTTTTCACCCAAAATCACTTGAACTCCAAAATCACTCCACTCACTTCTGAGTCTAAAGTCACCAACCAAGTAATTACTTCTAGAAGTTAGTGTACCACTTAACCTCTATAAACAATATCGTAATGAAACTTAACTCATAAAATTACTAACTTCTATTTTAAACTCATCTTAGATATGTAGTCTTCCCAATAAGTTGAGATCAACTCCACGTGATCAATCCCAATCCTACAAATCAATTACACCTAACAATCATTAATTATCCGAAAATAAAGCAACTGTAATTTAGGGTTTCGGGTTTGGTTTTCCGGCTTTTTCGCATTTTAGAGGTGTTCCGGGTTGATTTTGAGTACTTTAGAGGTTCAAATTATCAATGGGTAATTGTAATTTAGGATTTTGCACAATAATTGATTCTCGAAAAAATTAAGTAAAATACAAAACAATAACAAACTAAACACCCTAGCCATCACCAAGTGAGAGAAAAACAAACGGAACGGGTTTTCCATTCGAATCGGGTTTAGATCCAAGACAACAACCTCATGCAAAGTGATTTTCCTAACTAGAATTCACAAACAACACCCGGGAAAAACGAATCAAGGCTTGCATACAAGATTGAAAAAAAGAAAACCCAAAATATCCATTTCTTCCTCACCTCGTATCTCCTGGATCTTGAATATATTGGCTTATTTATGGGATGGGTAGAAAGTACGTCTCGAGAGTTTTCCAACAAGCTAAGGCACGATGAAAACGGTCGAGAAACGAAGTCGGGGCGATACTTTTTTTCTCTTCTCTTTTCCTCCTCTTCTTGCTCGGGTTTGGGGCTTCTATTTCACTTTTCCTTACCTTTTTTTTATCATTATCCTTGCAAAATATGTAGTAGATATATATAAAGAAATTTTGGAAAACGACCATATTGCCCCTCCTCTTATTTCCTTAAGAAAACTTATTCCGAGTGCTCGTTATTTCACGTTTCTAATTCCAATTCAACTTAACTACTTCTAATCTATCTTAAAAGTATTTAACAATAAATAATGGTCCCGCTAATAATTTTTAATACGACCAAAACTAATTTAATAAAACGATTAAAAAGGTTTTCGAACGAAATTAACTACTAAATTCTAAATTACTAATTCTAAAATTACACTAAATAATTTGATTAAAATAAATGAGTAAATAAATGAAATATTAAATAAAAAAAATTTTCACTCCAAAAATAACGGGACGTTACATTATATCTCCCAACAGGTTCTGCCCCTTTCACCTATGTGCCAAAGTCTTTTGTGCCATAGATTTATATTCATCCTTTTTTGGTTTTTCATAGAAGCAACTAAGCTAACAAGAGTGCTTCCAATAAAATGGTACAATCCATTTTTCCTGAAAGCCTTCATAAAAGTTCTTGAATCTTTGATAACTTTCAAGATTTCGCTTTCTGCCTCATAGGAATAACCCTTTTGATCAAATGTGCTAAGGGAGATCAGATTCCTCCTGAATTCAGGGACATGCCTAATGTAAGGACCTGGAAAATCTTTGTAGGATATTTAAGAATTTGTCTTATTTTGACTTGTTTTATTTGATTATTATTAAGTTCTTTGATTAATTAGTATTTAACCATGGTTAGTTTAACTATGAGTGGGAGTTTATGTGAAGGGAAAAGTTAACCATAGTTAATTTTTGAGTGAGGGCTAGTTAGCAAAAGAAAGAAGAGAAGGGGATTGAAATAAATTTAGGAGGTGGAAGGGCTTGGTGCTAAATGGAAGAGGTGGAGGGACTTGGTAATAAATTGATTTTAGTTGTCATTTTTTAATTAAGAAAACAAAGCTTAAAAGGAAAACAAGAAGAGAAAAGACAAACAAAATACAAATTCCATCTTTTTCTTCTCCTTCTAGCCGTAGACCCCCCCCCCCATCTCTCTCATTTTTCTTCAACCAATTTCACTCACTTTGCTCTTGGATCTTGGATCAACTTGAAGGGTTTTGTGTGATTCATGTAATAATCACCATCTTAGGAAGATCCAAACAAGTCTTGGAAGAATATTTAAGCAAAAACTCAAGGTATTGACTAACCTAGATTTTCATTTTTGGTTAGTTTTCTTTGAATTTGATTGAAGTTTCTTCAAGGATGTTTATTGAAGGTTCTTTTTTATTTGTTAAATTCTGGAATTGGTGATGTAATTGATGTTATGAACTTTAAGTTTCACCTCTTAAGTTTCTTTAAAAGGTAAAAGACAAGAGTGGGTTCAAGCTTTTACAAAACTCCATTAATGGAGGTTTTGAAGCTTTTAGTGTTCTTTGATTTTTAGGAATTCTTGACTATCACTTTAATTTTCTCAATTCTGGTATTTAAGAGTGTTCATATGATTATAAGATGTATGAAAAACAACTTGGAAAGGAAGGGAAATGAATTTTGATAGAATCTCAAAATTGGCCAAAAATGCTAGTTTTAAACTTAGCTAGTTTTGGATGTTTCTTTGTTTAATCTTAAAGATTATCAATTCTGGAAAGTTTGGATGTTTATATTTATATTTTATACATGGAAAACACTTTGGAAGATCAATTTAGTGAATTTCTATTTTTGGTCAAAAATTGCATTTTTGTTGGACTAGTTTCTTATTTTTGGGCATTACTTGACTTTTAGAGAAAGATTATCAATTATGGAGAATTTGGTGTTTAAATGGATATATTTAAACAAGGAAACCACCTTAGAGCATCACTCAAATGAAAATTTCATAAGTACTCCTTGTTTGACCGAAAATTGCATCCCGAATCAACTAGTTTTGACACTTGTATCACTAACCGGGTTTGGGGTTATTTGTGTTTGTTATGGCTGATTTGTAATGATTATATTAGCCTAAACATATATGGATTAACTTGTGGTAGGCTAAAGGCGATCAATTGCAAACGGAGCTAACGTTGAAGGTGAGAACAAAAAGAATCGGAAGGGTGATTGGTGTGGCGTCCCCGTTCCTCTTGGAACTAATTCGGGAATGGAATATGTGGATATGAGTAAATATGAATTGTGATGTGGGTGGTAAAGGTTGGAAACAAGTGAAGTTACGGGAAGAAATATTGATTTCGGGCATTGGTTAAAACCTTAATGCTAGAATAGCCAATTAATAAGATTATTGTTTTGACTAGTTGAACATTGAAGCATGCCTAAATTGCTTTGTTGCAATGTTCATAATCCATGAACGAGTCATATACTGGATTTGGGACTATGATCATGCATATTTGATACTTTTTTATTATGCTGGGAAACTAGTTGTGAAACATGAACACTGTATGAGTAAAGATTGAGTTATATGCCTATTTTGGAAAAGTTAATCTAATTACAATTGTTGAATCGATATCTCGTTATATAATCATGTTATGAAGAAACATGTTAATCCATTTTATATCATACATTCCACTCATGCATATCATGTGATCGTTATGTGGCCATGGGGTTGTAACCCATGTAACGGTGTATGGGTGTTGGATGTTACATGTGGTTACCGTGGCGGAGAAGTGATGGAGCTCCGGTGTGCTATGAAATGAATGGCCCGGGTGCTAGTGAATTGTGATAGTTTGAAATTGAGATGAGCGACGGCTCAAAGGTTGATTGATTTTGTAATATGGGCGTAGTGAGACGCCGGGTTTGTATTGGTAATGTTTGTTGTATTAAAGAGTTATGATTAGTTACCATCATCCAATCTCAAAGCATTTGTACTTCATTCTTATGTTTAGCATGTTATTATGTACTTTCACATTATGTCACGGTCATTCCACATCACTGTTCATATTCTTTTGTTTTCATTGAGTGTCATGCTCAAAGGTGCTCTACATCACCTTTCAGGTAACGCTCGGGGACGAGGGCGTGGAGCGGCAGGTGGTGCTCGTAGATCATGCCGAGATGGAGCTTTTGGATTGGTCTCCGATCACGCAAGCCGTATTTTGGGAGTATAGGAGTCTTGTTTTGACTTATGTTTTCTTTTGATTTTAAGTCAACATCTATGCATATTATGCTTGTATAAAACTTTTAAACCGGTGCACCGAACTCTATTTTGATTATGGTTTTTATGAAACTCTGAACCGGCCGATGTGCCAATGATTCTGGAAATAAAACAGGTTTACTTTATTTTGTATGTGAGGCATGGACTTTACGAATACTACATGCCGAAATTTTTCGTTTGTTTTTAATGAAAGTAATTGTTTTGAGTTTAAAATTCCTTGCTTCCGCTTGCGTAACTACGATCGGCTTTTTAATTATGTCGGGTCGTCACACCTAACTTCAGAAAGAATTATTTCTTGGCCATCATACATCTTGATTCTCACATTCCCCTTTCCTATCACCTTTCAAGGCTTTTTATTTCCAAGAAACACTTGCCCTTGTGACGACCCGACACTTTTAAATAGATTTATTTCAGAAAACACAGCGGAAGTCTTTTATTTTAAGAAAATTTGCATGGTTATGTTTGAAAATTGGCATGCCAAAAACCTGTTTACATCCTAATTTTCAAATCTAATAAATCCACAAGGAACATCAAGTCCCATTTCAGGAGTTCAAAGATGTATATCATAAAAACATCAACATTAAGCTCTTATGAGTTAAATACAAAGTACAAATCATTAAAGTTCTTAAAGTTCATCAAAATAAAGACATAAACTTTACAACAAAAGAGTCCATCTCGAGGACAGCATCCCTCGATCACGCAGCATCATCTCCCCTTCTATGGCCTCTAGCAAGGGCATTACCTGAAATTTTTGTAATATCATGAGCTAACAACTTAAGCCCAGTGAGAATAATAAGCATAAAAAGTAATGATAGACCTCAAACTCGCATTTCGACTTGTGTCCAATTAACTGACACAATCTTTCCTAGAATTCACCAAAGTCTAGGTAATTCTATTCCATATTCTCCAAATGATGGTACTAATTAGCACACTTAGTCTAATTGTTCATCCATTAGCCTGTTATGACTTAAAAGAGAAAAATAAATAAACTTTGTATAATTATAACATCTCGACTCTCCATTCCATCTCTCATATGCATAAAAGTAATGAGTACATCCCATAGGATACGCATTCGCCATTTATGCATGAAATGAAGGTAACGTGGATATTCACATTCATCCACCATTCAACCTTATGCATGAAGGTAACGTGGGTATTCTCATTCATCCACCATTCCTTATGCATGATGAAGGTAACGTGGGTATTCACATTCATCCACCATTCCTTATGCATGAAGGTAACGTGGATATTCACATTCATCCACCATTCCTTACATTTTCATCCTCACTTTCTTTCCTTTTTCACTTTCTTTCAATGATGCGAGATATTATGATACAATAAATAATGGTGCAAAATGTTATGCATATGCTTGTAAAATAGATAAAGTAAAGTGCGAATATTAAAGTAATCGAAACCTACATAAAGTAAAAGACATAAGGTAAAAATAGATAACAATCTCGGACGAACGATATGTCGATTGAACTCCGGTATCAATAATAAAAGTAGAGTCAAAACATAACGATTAACCTAAACCTTTAAGGATTCTAAACTTCCAATAATCCGAGGTTCTATCAATCGTTCTTTAAAGTCTTAGATCCTTTAACTTCCAATGATCCGTCTTAAACTCCGAAACTAATCTAACTTAGAATCTTCTAAGATTCGAGGCTTTCATCGAGAAATCCTAAGTTTCTCGCTTAAAGGATTAACTTCAAATCCTAAGGCACTATCTCACATCCCTCTAATCTTGGATTGGATTCTAATCTTAGTTCCCGATTCTACAAATCATCATACTTATTTGCTTTCTAAATTTACTTTAAATCCTAACTATTCTCACCCTATAAGTGAAGACTTCGCTCCTAAACACCGGAAGAGCGATCAAGCGAACGGTTCAAAAACACCTACAGTTGAATTATATCATACAATCAATAAATTACCAACTATCGATCAAACAACAACCAACCATACAAAACGATGAAAAACCCAACAAAACCCCACAAGAGGCTCTCGGCCATCACAAGGAAAATGGGCCTCGGGTTTAGTTTTCCGGCTTTTAGGCAATCTAAAAGTGTTTCGAGTTGGTTTTAAGCAAATTCGATATTCCCGATTTCAATGGGTATTGATAATTAGGGTTTTTGAACATTAAGCCCTTTCCCGAATTGAATTTAAATAAACATCAATTCAATAAATTTTAACCAAAATCAAACCCAAAAGGGTAAATTTCAAACGGGAAGGGTTTCGACTGAAACTCGGTTTTAGGGTTAAGGGAAAGTTTCCAAAAACACTTAAAACTACTCCCGTATTTACAAACACCGAGTTTCACGGCAAGAAATCGAAGGAAATCAAAGAAAACTCCATTAAAACACTATTTGGAGCTTAGGGTTTGAAACTTTACTTACCGAGATCTCCGCAAAACACGAGTAGAAAGTACGAAGGTTAGGTGGAAAAGGATCGTAGGACCGATACCTTTCCAATGGACCCAGAATCAAGTCGATCGGGCAAGAAACGAACAAAATCAAATTTTTCTTTCTTCCTCTTTGATGCTCACGGGTGGGGAGGGAAAAGATGGAGGTTTTTTGGTCAATTTTTGGAGTCAAAGTTGATTTAAAGAAGATGACCAAATAGTATTTTAGATATTTTACAAATTTGGAAATTACGGTTGCGTCCTTTTATGACTTTTGGCTTAAAAACTAATCCCGAACATTTCAAACTATCCAAATGGTGATTAATAATTATTAATTGGCCCGTTAATAATTATTAATACCATTAAAACGTATTTAAATAAATAAAGCCATTAAAATAACTTAAAATGAAATAAATTACTAAATTCTAATTTACCGATAAATAAATAAACTTTAACTACTTAAATTAAAATAAAATAATAAAAAAAAATTTAATCACAAAATAACGGGACGTTACAGTCAACCCTCCTAAAAAGGCTTTTCGTCCCCGAAAAGTAAACTTACTAAGTGAAAAGCTGAGGATACTTTGCCCGCATATCATCCTCACGCTCCCACGTAGCTTCTTCAGACACTTGGTTCCTCCAAAGGACCTTAACCAAGCGAATAGTCTTGTTTCTCAACACCTTTTACTCGAATGCTTGAATCTCAACTGGTGTCTCCTCATAAGACATACTAGCATCCAAAACTATCGGCTCATGATCGATCACATGAGAAGGATCCGCCATGTACTTCCGAAGCATAGATACATGGAATACATTATGAACTGCCGATAAAGAAGGTGGTAAAGCCAATCGGTAAGCCACTGCTCCTACACAATCAAGTACCTCAAAAGGGCCAATGAACCTAGGACTCAGCTTACCTTTCTTCCCAAATCTCATAACACCCTTCATAGGTGCTACCTTCAAAAACACATGGTCCCCCACTGAAAACTGAAGTGGACTACGTATTTTATCTGCATAACTCTTCTGTCGACTTTGAGCAACCCTCATCCTCTCTCTAATCAAGTCAATCGACTTACTAGTCAACTGTAACAACTCGGGTCCCAAAAGTCTTCTCTCCCCAACCTCATCCCAGTGAGCTGGAGATCGACACTTTCTACCATAAAGTGCCTCAAATGGTGCCATCTCAATAGTAGCTTGTTAGCTGTTATTATAAGAAAACTCTACCAAGTACAATTGAGAATCCCAACTACCTCCAAAATAAAAAACACAAGCTCTCAACATATCCTCCAGAATCTGGTTAACTCTCTCGGTCTGACCATCTGTTTGGGGGTGAAAAGCTGTGCTAAAATCCAAGCCAGTACCCATGGCTGAATGCAAACTCTGCCAAAACTTCGAGACAAAACGAGTGTCCCGATCTGATAATATCCTCACAGGCACACCATGTAATCTAACGATCTCCCGTAGATACAACTGTGCCCAAGTCTCAACTGGGTAGGTGATACTCCCAGGTATAAAGTGTGCAGTCTTTGTCAAGCGGTCTACAATCACCTAAATTGTATCGTAACCCTTTGATGTCCTCGGCAAACCACTGATAAAGTCCATGGAAATCTCCTCCCATTTCCATTCTGGCACACTCAGAGGGTTAAGAAAACCCGATGGACTCTTTCTCATGGCCTTGACTTGCTGACAAGTCAAGCATCTAATAATAAAGTCCGCAATCTCAAGCTTCATCCCAAGCCACCAATAATGCTCTCTCAGGTCCCTGTACATCTTCGTACTACCTGGATGTATAGAGAAGATAAAACTGTGAGCCTCCTCCAACAGTTCCCTTCTAAAAGTCGATCCTAAAGGCACACATAGCCTCTTACAATACATCAGAGCACTGTAAGTAGAGAAGGTAAAATGACTAGGAATATCTGACTCAGCCTCTCTAAAACCGACCTGCAAATGAACCTCATCTCTCTATGCATCAATCATCCTCTGCCTCAAGGTAGGTCCCACTGTCAAACTAGCCAGACTCACAGTGACCTCGGCAGTCAGAAATGCTATCTCAGCTCGTTCCATATCCCACCACAATCTCAAAGGTATGGCTAACAAAGCTGATGAATGAAAAGACTTCCTACTGAGCGCGTCAGCCACTACATTGGCTTTCCTAGGATGATACTGAATGTCACAGTCATAATCCTTAACGAGCTCTAACCATCTCCGCTGTCTCATAGTCAATTCCTTCTGAGTGAAGAAATATTTGAGACTCTTATGGTCAGTAAAAATCAGAATCTTCTCACCGTACAAGTAATGCCTCCATATCTTCAATGCATGAACAACAGCTGCCAACTCTAAAACATGAGTCAGATACTTCTTCTCATGCTCTTTCAATTGACGGGAAGCATAAGCTATAACTTTCCCGTGCTGCATCAACACACATCCCAAACCTCTGTGGGAAGCATCTGTGTACACAGTCAGACCACCAGTCCTATCAGGTGACACTCTGTCACAAGCCTCCTCTTGAGCTCCTCAAAGCTCCTCTCACAATCCTCAGACCATACAAAATCTACTCCATTCCGGGTCAAACGTGTCAAAGCTGAAGCAATCTTGGAGAAATCTTGCACAAACCGTCTATAATAGCCTGCAAGTCCCAGAAAACTACGGATATCAGCCACACTAGTCGGCCTAGGTAGGTTAGTAACTGCCTCAATCTTAGAGGGATCAACAGATAGTCCTCTACTCGATACTACATGGCCTAAAAATGCCACTTCCCTCAGCCAAAACTCACACTTGGAGAACTTGGCATACAATCTCTGATCTCGTAGTACTGTCAGTACTTCCCGAAGGTGTATAGCGTGCAACTCCTCGGTCATGGAATAAACCAAGATATCATCAATGAATACAATCACAAAAGAGTCAATGAACCTCCTGAACACCGTGTGCATAAGGTCCATAAAAGCTGCAGGCGCGTTGGTCAAGCCAAAGGACATAACTACAAACTCATAATGTCAATAACTCGTCCTGAATGCTGTCTTGGGAATATCCTCATCCCGAATCCTCAACTGATGATAGCCAGATCTCAAATCTATCTTCGAAAAGATAGTGGCTCCTCTCAATTGATCAAACAAGTCTTCTATCCTGGGCAAAGGATACTTCTTTTTCACAGTAACACGGTTCAACTCTCTGTAATCGATGCATAATCGCATAGAAACATCCTTCTTCTTCACAAACAACACCGGAGCTCCCCACGGTGAAACACTTGGGCGTATAAACCCCAAGTCTAAAAGTCCCTGTAACTTGCTCTAGAGTTCTTTCAACTCAGCCGGTGCCATACGATAGGGTGCTTTGGCCAATGGAGCTGTCCCAGGAGCAACCTCAATCTGAAAATCAAACTGTCTCACCGGTGGCAAACCGGGTAACTCATTAGGGAAAACATCAATGAAATCCCTCACTACTGGCACAGAACTCAAACTAGCCTCTGGTATAGAAGTGTCAACCACACTAGCTATATAGCCCAAGGCTCCATCACTTAGAAGCATACTAGCTTCTAACATAGATATCAAAGTGGGTGCTACTCGACTACTAGTCCCACGAAATCGTAAACTGGTCCCACATGGACCCATAAAATCAACCACTCTCTTAGTACAATCAATGGTGGCACGATTAGCTGATAGCCAATCCATACCCAAAATCACATCGAAATCAGACATAGGCATGATAATCAAAGTAGCATGCAAGCAACAACCCATAAAACACAAATCATCTGTGCTAATCATGCTATCAGCAATAACAAAATTCCCCACTGGGGTCGAAACACGCATCTCAAAACCTAACGGTGCAGACTCAAGTGTAGCCAACTCAACAAACTCAGAAGAAATAAAAGAGTGGCTAGCCCTAGAATCGAATAAAACAAAAGCCGAATGGCCCACAACTGTCAAAGTACTAGTAACTACAGTACCTGCAGCCTCGGCCTCCGCTCTGGTGGCAAATACTCGAGCCTGATGCTGAACAAGTGGAGGAAATCTTGGTGGTGGTGGAGGTAAAATCTGTGGCGGTGGAACAACAGGTGGAAGTCTAAACTGCTGTGCCTGTCCACCCTGACCTCTACCCCTGTACTGTCCTCTGCCTCGGTCCTGACCTCTGCCTCAGTCATGACCTCTACCCCTAACCGGAGGAGCATAAAAAGCAGGTGGTGCCTGATAAGGTCTCTGCTGATTACCCTGACCCGGATAACCATACTGTGGTGGCTGAGCCTGATAAGCTCTACGGTACCTAGATAGGTGACCCTCCTGACCACAAGTAAAACATGTAGGTGGTAGGGCACATACTCCAGCATGATGACCAGAATAGTTCTGGCAAAAGCGGGATCGTCTCTATGCCATCGGCTGTCTGAACTGGATTCCACCCAAGCCTGCTACTGCTACTGTCTCTGCTGTGGCGGTGGTACTCGACCAGCAGGGTCGTCCTCTACCTTCCTCTTATGAGAGGAAGTCTCTCCGGTAGCAGCTAACTTGCCTTTCTTCTCCTCAAATGCCAAATCTAAGGAAACTACAAAGTCTAAAGCCTCCTCATAGGTGGTCGGACGCAAGGTGCGTAAATGACCCCTAATCTCGACTCTCAATCCCACCAAAAACCTCTTCATTTTGCCTCAGGGTCATCAACCTGTCCAGCAGAAAATCTAGATAGTCGGTCAAACTCTCGCTCGTACTCTGTCATCGATCTATCACCCTGTTTCAGGGTCAGAAATTCCACCTCTAATCGATCTCTCAAATCAGCTGAATAGTTTTTCTCATAAAACTTCTCGTGAAATACCTTCCAAGTAACCTCCATAGTCAGAGAAAGTGATCTATAAAGGCCTTTCCACCAATACAGGGCATCATCAACCAAAGAGTATGTACCACAATGGACCTTCAAATGGTCCGGGCACCTAATGAACTCGAAAGCCCTTTCAACTCTATCAATCCAGAACTCTGCAAAAGATGCATCCAAAGACCTACCATTAAACTCAGGAGGTGCATATCTACTATACTCTCTCAGAGTCCTAGCAGCATCGGTAGCTCCAACCTGATCAACTGCCACATCAGCTGGTCTAGGTGGAGGTACAATAGGCAGAATTGGTCTACCAGCATCTCGCAATAAATCTAGATATACATCCTCAGCGATGTAAACTCCTCGCCCCTGAACAGGTGGCGGTATAACAGGAATCTCAGGCGAAGGTATAACAGGAATCACTGGTGGAGGTGGTGTAGGGTTACGGGCTCAGGCTCGGGCTCTGCCTCTGCCCCTCACAGGAGCAGCCGCCCTAACACCAGCTCATCTAGCACCCCTTCTAGGAGGCATACTGCATTAGAGTCAATATAACATGATAAGTTACTAGTAAAAGAGGATTCACCACTCATTTACCAAATCGAAATAAATATGCGAGTTTAAAGATAAAGGTCTAGGAATACCTGGTGCTGTTGATCTTAGATGATGACTTTGAGAATGGACTTAAAACAAAACATGAAATACAAACATGCATTGCATGTAGTCTACAGAACCCGTTGGCTCTGATACCAACTGTGACGACCAGACACTTTTAAATAAATTTATTTCAGAAAACACAGCGGAAGTCTTTTATTTTAAGAAAATTTGCGTGGTTATGTTTGAAAATTGGCATGCCAAAAACCTGTTTACATCCTAATTTTCAAATCTAATAAATCCACAAGGAACATCAAGTCCCATTTCAAAAGTTCAAAGATGTATATCATAAAAACATCAACATTAAGCTCTTATGAGCTAAATACAAAGTACAAATCATTAAAGTTCTTAAAGTTCATCAAAATAAATACATAAACTTTACAACAAAAGAGTCCATCTCAAGGTCAGCATCCCTCGATCACGCAGCACCATCTCCCCTTCTACGGCCTCTAGCCAGGGCATTACCTGAAATTTTTGTAATATCATGAGCTAACAACTTAAGCCCAGTGAGAATAATAAGCATAAAAAGTAAAGATAGACCTCAAACTCGCATTTTGACTTGTGTCCAATTAACTGACACAATCTTTCCTAGAATTCACCAAAGTCTAGGTAATTCTATTCCATATTCTCCAAATGATGGTACTAATTAGCACACTTAGTCTAATTGTTCATCCATTAGCATGTCATGACTTAAAAGAGAAAAATAAATAAACTTTGTATAATTATAACATCTCGACTCTCCATTCCATCTCTCATATACATAAAAGTAATGAGTACATCCCATAGGATACGCATTCGCCATTTATGCATGAAATGAAGGTAACGTGGATATTCACATTCATCCACCATTCAACCTTATGCATGAAGGTAACGTGGGTATTCTCATTCATCCACCATTCCTTATGCATGATGAAGGTAACGTGGGTATTCACATTCATCCACCATTCCTTATGCATGAAGGTAACGTGGATATTCACATTCATCCACCATTCCTTACATTTTCATCCTCACTTTCTTTCCTTTTTCACTTTCTTTCAATGATGCGAGATATTATGATACAATAAATAATGGTGCAAAATGTTATGCATATGCTTGTAAAATAGATAAAGTAAAGTGCGAATATTAAAGTAATCGAAACCTACATAAAGTAAAAGACATAAGGTAAAAATAGATAACAATCTCGGACTAACGATATGTCGATTGAACTCCTGGTATCAATAATAAAAGTAGAGTCAAAACATAACGATTAACCTAAACCTTTAAGGATTCTAAACTTCCAATAATCCGAGGTTCTATCAATCGTTCTTTAAAGTCTTAGATCCTTTAACTTCCAATGATCCGTCTTAAACTCCGAAACTAATCTAACTTAGAATCTTCTAAGATTCGAGGCTTTCATCGAGAAATCCTAAGTTTCTCGCTTAAAGGATTAACTTCAAATCCTAAGGCACTATCTCACATCCCTCTAATCTTGGATTGGATTCTAATCTTAGTTCCCGATTCTACAAATCATCATACTTATTTGCTTTCTAAATTTACTTTAAATCCTAACTATTCTCACCCTATAAGTGAAGACTTCGCTCCTAAACACCGGAAGAGCGATCAAGCGAACGGTTCAAAAACACCTACAGTTGAATTATATCATACAATCAATAAATTACCAACTATCGATCAAACAACAACCAACCATACAAAACGACGAAAAACCCCACAAGAGGCTCTCGGCCATCACAAGGAAAATGGGCCTCGGGTTTGGTTTTCCGGCTTTTAGGCAATCTAAAAGTGTTTTGAGTTGGTTTTAAGCAAATTCGATATTCCCGATTTCAATGGGTATCGATAATTAGGGTTTTTGAACATTAAGCCCTTTCCCGAATTGAATTTAAATAAACATCAATTCAATAAATTCTAACCCAAAAGGGTAAATTTCAAACGGGAAGGGTTTTGACTGAAACTCGGTTTTAAGGTTATGGGAAAGTTTCCAAAAACACTTAAAACTACTCCCGTATTTACAAACACCGAGTTTCACGGCAAGAAATCGAAGGAAATCAAAGAAAACTCCATTAAAACACTATTTGGAGCTTAGGGTTTGAAACTTTACTTACCGAGATCTCCGCAAAACACGAGTGGCAAGTACGAAGGTTAGGTGGAAAAGGATCGTAGGACCGATACCTTTCCAATGGACCCGGAATCAAGTCGATCGGGCAAGAAACGAACAAAATCAAATTTTTCTTTCTTCCTCTTTGATGCTCACGAGTGGGGAGGGAAAAGATGGAGGTTTTTTGGTCAATTTTTGGAGTCAAAGTTGATTTAAAGAAGATGACCAAATAGTATTTTAGATATTTTACAAATTTGAAAATGACGGTTGCGTCCTTTTATGACTTTTGGCTTAAAAACGAATCCCGAACATCTCAAACTATCCCAATGGTGATTAATAATTATTAATTAGCCCGTTAATAATTATTAATACCATAAAAACATATTTAAATAAATAAAGCCATTACAATGACTTAAAATGAAATAAATTACTAAATTCTAATTTACCGATAAATAAATAAACTTTAATTACTAAAATTAAAATAAAATAATAAATAAATAAATAAAATTTAACCACAAAATAACGGGACGTTACAGCCCTCCTTCATAAGCTTCATAGGTCTTAAACCAATCCTGATTAGTTATCTGTGGTAGGAAAACTTGAATCAAGAATCCTTTGCCTATTTATGTTCTTCTCTTTGATGGTAAGAACTTCAACATCTGTCTCTGTCTGAATTGCCTGCTACAGCAGCTTTTTCATCCCCTTGATGATTTTTTTTCTTTATTCTCCCTCTTCAATTGGTAACAATTTCTTCTTATGTAGCCCTCCTTGTTGCAATTATAGCATTTGAAAGTCTTGCTATTAATTTTCTTTTTCTGATCTGTCTTTACCTTGAAGTGATTCTTGTTTGTCTTTGTTCTAACAAATATTGATTCTCCACCATTCTTCCCATTTTTCTCAATTTTGATTTCAATGACATAAATCACATTGCCAAGATTTTTCTTCCATATTTTAGAGCATTCTTGACATATTTAAATGAATCAGGTAATGAATTCAATATAATAATGCACTAATACTTTTCATTCACCTTTTCTCCGGCCCCAACCAAGATACTGATGAGTTTCTTGAAATCATTTAGGTTGTCATCAAGGGGTAAAGATTTCACAAGGTATAGGCTATCTAGGTTTTCCTAAAGAGCCGCTGCAGTTTCTTCTCTAATTAGATGAAGAACATTGTCTGATAAATGTAGGATGATAATAGTATAGGAAACTTCTTGCATCTCTTTCTTCACGAGTTCCTTCAATTCATCAAGCATGTCTTTTGGTTCTCAAAGTGCAACAAATATCTTTTTGTTGGACGACAACGACCTTGACCTTCCTTTTCCATAGGGCAAATCACCTTTCCCGTCGTACTTCTCTACTTCAAATCGTGTAAAACTCATCTTCTTGAATCTTACAAATGTGAAGGACTCAAATCTTGCACCAACTCTCTGATACCAATTTGTTAAGAATCGCTCAAAACTTCAAGCTATCAATAACTAAGAAAATTCTCTCAATCTCTGTAACGTCCCGTTATTTTGAAGTGAATTTTTTTTTTTTAATTATTTATTTATTTTATTTTATTATTTATTTAATGTTATTTATTTATTTCAATTTAAGTATTTAGATTAATTATTATTTTTGTCATTTCGATTTTAGTAGTTAATTTCTCTCGAAATTCTTTTTAATCGTTTTAATATTTTAAATTTCGTTTCGGTGACATTAATAATTATTAATAGGCCAATTAATAATTATTAATCACCTATAGATTTATTTAAGAGCATCAGGTTTTGATTCATAAGTCAAAAGTCATAAAAGGACGCAACCATCATTTCCGATTTCTTAAAAATATCAAAACACTATTCATTTGTCTTTAAAAATCAAGTAATTGACCAAAGTTGACCAAAACCTCTCATCTTTCTCTCCCAAAACCGTGGGTGCTAAGGAGGGGGAAGAAATTTTCGGGTTTTGCTCGTTTCTCGGCGGATCGACTTGATTTCGGTTGCATTGGAAAGCCTTCGGTCCTAGGATTCTTCTCCACCTAACCATCGTGCTTTTCCCTCGAGATCCACGGAGTTCTCGGTAAGTTAAACTTCAAACCCTAAGCTCTAAATAGTATTTTAATGGAGTTTTCTTTGTTTTCTTTCGACTTCTTGCCGTGAAACTCGGTGTTTGTAAATACGAGAGTAGTTTTAAGAGTTTTTGGAAACATTCCCATAACCCTAAAACTGAGTTTCAGTCGAAACCCTTCCCGTTTGAAATTTACCTTTTGGGATTTGAATATGGGTTATAAATTAGTGAATTAATGTTTATTTAAATTCAATTCGGGAAAGGGCTTAATGTTCAAAAACCCTAATTATCGATACCCATTGAAATCGGGAATATCAAATTTGCTTAAAACCAACTCGAAACACCTCTAAAGTACCTAAAAGCCTGAAAACCAAACCCGAGACCCACTTTTTATTGGGGGGCCGAGAGCCTCATAGTGGGGTTTATGGGGTTGTTCGTTGTTTTGAGCTTTTAGATGTTAATTGATCGATGTATGTTTATTTATTATTTGTAGATGTAATTAATTGTAGGTGTTTTGGATAATTGTTTGATCGTGCTTTCGGAAACTTGGAGCGAACTCTTATTTGGCTAAGGTGAGAATAGTTAGAATTTAAAGTAACTATAGAAAGAAAATAAGTGCGATGATTTGTAGAATCGGAAACTAAGATTAGAATCCAATCTAAAGTTAGAGGGAGTGAGTTAGTGCCTTAGGATTTGAAGTTAATCCTTTAGGCGAGAAACTTAGGATTTCTCGATGAAAGCCTCGAATCTTAAAAGATTCTAAGTTAGATTAGTTTCGGAGTTAGAATGGATCATTGGAAGTTAAAGGATCCAAGACTTTTATAAAGAACGATTGATAGAACCTCGGATTATTGGAAGTTTAGAATCCTTAAAGGTTTAGGTTAATCGTCATGTTTTGACTCTACTTTTATTATTGATACCGGAGTTCGATTTATAAATCGTTCGTCCGAGATTCTTATCTATTCTTTTATCTTATGTCATTTACTTTAGCCTTTACTTTATGTTGGTCGTGACTTCTTTAATATTCGCACTTTACTTTATTTACTTTTGCAGTGAAGCATATGCATAACAATATTGCATCATTATTTGTTGTACCATAACATCTCGCATCATTGAAAGAAAGTAAATAAAGAAAGGAATTGAGGATGAGAATGCATAAGGAATGGTGGATGAGTGTGAATACACATGTTACCTTCATGCATAAGGAATGGTGGATGAGTGTGAATACCCACGTTACCTTTCATCATGCATAAGGAATGGTGGATGAGTGCGAATACCCACGTTACCTTCATGCATAAGGTTGAATGGTGGATGAATGTGAAAATCCACATTACCTTCATTTCATGCATAAATGGCAAATGCGTAACCTACGGGATGTATTCATTACTTTTATGCATATGATAGATAAGAAAGAGAATCGAGATGTTATAATTATACAAAGTTTATTTATTTTTTTCTTTTAAATCATAACAAGTTAATGGATGAACAATTAGACTAAGTGTGCTAATTAGTATCATAATTTAAGATTATGGATAGAATTACCTTGACTTTGGTGAATTCTAGGGAAGATTGTGTCAGATTACTTGGACACAAATCGAAATGCAAGTTTGAGATCTATCTTTACTTTTTATGCTTATTATTCTCACTGGCTTAAGTTGTTAGCTCATGATATTACAAACATTTCAGGTAATGTTTGGGATTGTGGGAGAGGAGCTGGTGCGCGCTTGATCGAGAGGATGATGATTTCGAGATGGACTAAGTAGTTGTAAAAATCCATGTACATGCTTTTGTGAATTTTATATAATTTTGCAGTTGTATATTTGTAAATGGCTCTTAAGAGCTTTTGTCTTTACTTTTATGTTTATAAATCATTTTGAACTCCTGATAGGAACTTAATGTTCCTTGTGTTTTTAGATATTTGAATTTAAGATGTAAACAGGGTTTTGGCTAGCCTATTTTCAAACATAATCACGCCAATTTTCTTAAAATAAAAGACTTCCTCTGTTTTTCTCTGATTTAATTTATTTAATAGTGAAGGGTCGTCACAGTTGGTATCAAAGCCTTAGGGTTCTGTAGACTACATGCGATGCATGTTTATTTTCATGTTTTGTTTTAAGTCCATTCTCAAGTCATCATCCGAGATCAGCGGCACCAGGTATGCCTATAACTTTTATTCTCATACTTTATTTCTTTGATATTGGAAAGTTTATGAGAATATTGTTAAAAGTTAATGATGTTTGTGATATTTCACATCCTTGTAAAACCACTATGTGATTGTGTTTATTTGACCCATTTTGAGATCTGGGTAAGGTTGTTGAGATTATGCATGACCCCGTGAACTTTTGGAGGTTATATACCTCGGTAAGAGTATTGACATAATGTCAAAGTAAAGGAGATGAGATACTCCGAGAGATCAATTCTTTGATCCTTAAAGTTGATTAAAGTGTTATTGTCACACAATTGCTAAGTAGTGGTCTTAGTTGATGTGTGTTGACTTTTATGTGAAAAAAGGGAGACATGTTTGTCTGGAGCCCAGTATTAAGTGATGAAACACCTGTTTGAGGTGAGAAATTGTCGAAAAGGAATCGCTCTGGCTCGGGTTCAGTAACCTAGACTTAACTCAATGGACAAGTTCCTTGTTTGAGTTGAGAAAGTTGGATTATGGTAAGTGGTAAATCCTTATGGTAGCATTGTGCTAAAGGAAAGTGAGTTGCCACTTAAAAAAGGAAGTAAGAACTCTACGTGATGAGTCTCAATAAGGACCATTAATGGTTTTGTTAATTGGTCATTGGCCTAGTTTGGTCACTATCACGGTATGATGTACCAGTTTGATTTGGATTATACTCGAGGTTGAGTTATCGAGATCCATATTCAATAATTTTCAAGATTGACTAACACTAAGGTGGAGTGTTGGTATTCAATTGAAGTATAGAAGGAAGTTGATGGACCGTGGTATAGGTAACTTCTATAAGGCAATGAGATGGTTTGGTGAATTTCAATTCACATGGTGCTTGACCATCTAATTGGATGGTGAACTTTGAGAAACTTGTAGGTCACAGTTGGACCTACTGAGTCTTTTTAAGATAGACTCTAAAGTGAATCCTATATTGGAAGGATAGGACGTTAATGGACTAAGGTGTTTGACAGACACCAGATTTTCTTTGCAAGAAAGCAAATGATCTCTGAGGTCGAGTTCATTCAAGATTTGAATAAGGAGGCTTAGGAGTCGTCCTTATCTTGGATTTTACATCTTATGAAAGGAAAAGAAAATTTACTACTACGGGACAGATTACCTCTCAGAAGAAGAAAGCAAAGGATGACTACGCCAGTCAAGGGATACCGTAGCAGCAACAACATCAACAACAACAACATCAACATCAACAACAACAACTGGTTCAAGGTGGAGCTCTATAAGGATAGGATCATCCTTACTACAATAGTTGTGCCAATTTCCATCAGGGAGATGCACACTTCCATTAAGATGCTATGTTGTGATCAAACTTGGATTCACGCCACTTTTATAGGGCGTATAAGATACAACCATCACAATATAGTAGCAAAGTCAGGATTATCAGGAAAAGCTACCAGTATGGTAGTGATTTATACTTTATTATTTTCAGGCCGTTTGGCTTTTATTTCTGTTTAATTCCGGAGCTAGCCACTCTTTTATTTTATTTTGTTATGTTGAGTTGGTAGCTCTTGAGCCGAGACTATTGAGTTTCGAGATGCGTGCTTTTACCCCAGTGGGGAAGCTTACTAGGATGATAGTGCGTATGGCACTTATGACATTTTCATTATGAGTAGATGCTGACATTTTACTTTGTTTATTATGCATATGTCTGATTTTGATGTGATATTGGGTATGGATTGGCTATCAGCTAATCATACCATCATTACCGATTGTATCGAGAAAGTTTTGATTGTATGAGTCCATGTGGGACTAGCTTATGCTTTCGTGGGTCTAGTAGACGAGTAACACCCACTTTGATATTTATGATAAAAGCTAGAATGCTTCTAAGTGATATAGCTTGAGATTATGTAGCTAGTGTTGTCGATACTTCTGTACCAAAGACTAGCTGAGTTAAAAGGGCTTAAGAGTGAGTTATAGGAACTCTTAAACTCAGGGTTTATTCACCCTAGTGCGTCCTCGTAAAGAGCACCTCATTGTTTGTGAAAAGAAAGACAGTTCAGTGAGACTATGTATTGATTATCGAGGGTTGAATCAAGTTACAATGTAAAACAAATATCAATTGCATTGGATTGATGATCTATATGATCAGTTGGGGAGCCCCGGTGTTGTTTGTGAAAAAGAAAGATAGCTCTATGTAATTGTGTATCGATTATAAAGAGTTGAGCCATGTTACGGTGAAAAACAAGTATCCTTTGCCAAGGATAGAGGAATTGTTTGATCAGTTGGGAAGAAACCGCTATGTTTTCAAAGATAGATTTGAGATCCAGTTAAAAAAAAATCCGTTGAAGATTCGGGATAGAGATATTCCTAAAACTGTTTTCAGGACGCGTTATGGATAGTATGAGTTTGTAGTCATGTATTTTGACTTAACCAACGCGTCTGCAGCTTTTATGGATGTTATCCATATTGTGTTCAAGAGGTACATCAATTCTATTGATGTCGTGATTAATAATGACAGTCTAGTTTATTCTAAGACTGAGGAAATGCATGATATGCATTTAAAGGAAGTTTTGACAGTGTTAAGAAATCAGAAGTGTATGCCAAGTTCTCAAAGTGTGAGTTTTGGCTGAGAGAAGTGGCATTTTTAAGCCATGTAGTATCGAGTAGAGGAGTGTCTGTTGATCCCTCTAAGATTGAGGCAGTTAGTAACTGGCCTAGACCGACGAGTGTGGCTGATATTCGCAGTTTTCTGGGACTTGCAGGTTATTATAGACGGTTTGTGCAAGATTTCTCCAAAATTGCTTCAGCCTTGACACGTTTGACTCGGAAGGGAGTTGATTTTGTATAGTCTGAGGATTGTGAAAAGAGCTTTGAGGAGCTCAAGAGAAGGCTTGTAACAGCACCTGTTCTAGTGTCGCCTGATAGCACCAGTGGTCTAACGATGTATACAAATGCTTCCCATAAAGGTTTGGGATGTGTGTTGATGCAACACGGGAAAGTGATAGCTTATGCTTCTCGTCATTTGAAAGAGCATGATAAGAAGTATCTGACTCATGATTTAGGGTTGGCAGCTATTGTTCATGCATTGAAAATATGGAGGCATTATGTGTGTGGTGAGAAGATTCTGATATTAACTGACCATAAGAGTCTCAAGTATTTCTTCACTCAGAAGAAATTGAATATGAGACAGCGAAGATGGTTATAGCTTGTTAAGGATTATGACTGTGATATTCAGTATCATCCTGGGAAGGCCAGTGTAGTGGCTGATGCACTCAATAGAAAATCTTCTCTATTCATTCAAGTAGTATGAAGATGTAAGAGGAACCAAGACAATATTATTGATGGCCGGGGATGAAACATAGGATTGTAAAGTACGTGAATAGGTGCTTGATTTGTTAGCAAGTCAAGGCCCTAAAGATCTACCGGATTATCTTACCTTTGAATGTGCTTGAATGGAAATGGGAGAAGATTTCCATGGAGTTTATCAGGGGTTTGCCGAATGAGAGCAAAGAGTTATGATATCATTTGGGTGTTTGTAGACCATTTGATGAAAAACCGCACACTTTACTCTTGGAAGGATTATCTATCTAGTTAAGACTAGGGTACAGTTGTACCAAAGAAAGATTGATAGGTTGTGGTGTGCCGATGAAGATTTTATTAGAGCGAGACACTCGCTTTGTCTCGAAGTTTTGGTACTATTTAGGCACTTTATGGTTGAAAATGTCGTTCTCCCGCTCATTTGGATGAGATTGGAGAAAAGAGACTTTTGGTACTCAAGTTGAAACAAATGACTAGCGAGTCTATCATTTGTTTAGGGAAAGGTTAAGGTTAACCAAAGTTGACAGCAGGATTCTGTGTAGTCCGTTCAAGTTGTAGTAGTGGATCTAGTATACTTCAAGTGGCACTAATAAAGGGTGTTATAAAAGTTGGGAATAAGGGTTAGTTGACCCTAAGTTTATTGGCCTATCGAGTTACTCAATCGAGTAGAAGTGGTAGCTTGTTGTTTAGCCTTACAACTTTCGTTATCGGCCATTTGTAATGTTTTCCATGTATTGATGCTTCGAAAATACATGATGAATCCATTCCACGTGATTGATTATGAACTGGTTGTTTTGAATGTTAATAAGTCTTATGAGAAGACACCCGTTAAGATCATCGCATTCAATCAAAAGTGATGAGAAATAAAGAGGAATTCACTTGGTCAAAGTTCTTTGAAAGAACCAAGTGTCAAAGGAAGCAACGTGAGAACGTGAAGATGGATACAGTCAAAGTACCCGCGCTTTATTCACTTAGTGAACGCACTTTTCGAGGACGCAAAGTCTTTTAGGATGGTAGACTGTAACGTCCCGTTATTTTGAAGTGAAATTTATTTTATTTTATTATTTATTTAATGTTATTTATTTATTTCAATTTAAGTATTTAGATTAATTATTATTTTTGTCATTTCGATTTTAGTAATTAATTTCGCCCGAAATTCTTTTTAATCGTTTTAATACTTTAAATTTCGTTTCGGTGACATTAATAATTATTAATCACCTTTAGATTTATTTAAGAGCATCGGGTTTCGATTCGTAAGTCAAAAGTCATAAAAGGACGCAACCGTCATTTCCGATTTTTTAAAAATATCAAAACACTATTCATTTGTCTTTAAAAATCAAGTAATTGACAAAAGTTGACCAAAAGCTCTCATCTTTCTCTCCCAAAACCATGGGTGCTAAGGAGGGGGAAGAAATTTTCGGGTTTTGCTCGTTTCTTGGCGGATCGACTTGATTTCGGTTGCATCGGAAAGCCTTCGATCCTAGGATTCTTCTCCACCTAACCATCGTGCTTTTCCCATGAGATCCACGGAGTTCTCGGTAAGTTAAACTTCAAATTCTAAGCTCCAAATAGTGTTTTAATGGAGTTTTCTTTGTTTTCTTTCGATTTCTTGCCGTGAAACTCGGTGTTTGTAAATACGGGAGTAGTTTTAAGAGTTTTTGGAAACTTTCCCATAACCCCTGAGTTTTAGTCGAAGCCCTTCCCATTTGAAATTTACCTTTTGGGATTTGAATATGGGTTATAAATTAGTGAATTAATGTTTATTTAAATTCAATTCGGGAAAGGACTTAATGTTCAAAAACTCTAATTATCGATACCCATTGAAATCGGGAATATCGAATTTGCTTAAAACCAACTCGAAACACCTCTAAAGTACCTAAAAGCCGGAAAACCAAACCCGAGACCCACTTTTTATGGGGGGGCTCAGAGCCTCATAGTGGGGTGTATGGGGTTGTTCGTTGTTTTGAGCTTTTAGATGTTAATTGATCGATGTATGTTTATTTCGTATTTGTAGATGTAATTAATTGTAGGTGTTTCGGATCATTGTTTGACCGTGCTTTCGGAAACTTGGAGCGAACTCTTATTTGGCTAAGATGAGAATAGTTAGAATTTAAAGTAACTATAGAAAGCAAATAAGTGCGATGATTTGTAGAATCGGAAACTAAGATTAGAATCCAATCTAAGAGTTAGAGGGAGTGAGTTAGTGCCTTAGGATTTGAAGTTAATCCTTTAGGCGAGAAACTTAGGATTTCTCGATGAAAGCCTCGAATCTTAGAAGATTCTAAGTTAGATTAGTTTCGGAGTTAGAATGGATCATTGGAAGTTAAAGGATCCAAGACTTTAATAAAGAACGATTGATAGAACCTCGGATTATTGGAAGTTTAGAATCCTTAAAGGTTTAGGTTAATCGTTATGTTTTGACCCTACTTTTATTATTGATACCGGAGTTCGATTTATAAATCGTTCGTCCAAGATTCTTATCTATTTTTTTACCTTATGTCATTTACTTACCCTTTACTTTATGTTGTCGTGACTTCTTTAATATTCGAACTTTACTTTATTTACTTTTTACTGCAAGCATATGCATAACAATTTTGCACCATTATTTGTTGTACCATAACATCTCGCATCATTGAAAGAAAGTGAAAAAAGAAAGGAATTGAGGATGAGAATGCATAAGGAATGGTGGATGAGTGTGAATACACACGTTACCTTCATGTATAAGGAATGGTGGATGAGTGGAATACCCACGTTACCTTTCATGCATAAGGAATGGTGGATGAATGAGAATACCCACGTTACCTTCATGCATAAGGTTGAATGGTGGATGAATGTGAAAATCCACATTACCTTCATTTCATGCATAAATGGCAAATGCGTAACCTACGGGATGTATTCATTACTTTTATGCATATGATAGATGAGAAAGAAAATCGAGATGTTATAATTATACAAAGTTTATTTATTTTTTTCTTTTGAGTCATAACAAGTTAATGGATGAACAATTAGACTAAGTGTGCTAATTAGTATCATCATTTGAAGATTATGGAATAGAATTACCTAGACTTTGGTGAATTCTAGGAAAGATTGTGTCAGATTACTTGGACACAAATAGAAATGCAAGTTTGAGGTCTATCTTTACTTTTCATGCTTATTATTCTCACTGGGCTTAAGTTGTTAGCTCATGATATTACAAACATTTCAGGTAATGTTTGGGATCGTGGGAGAGGAGCTGGTGCGCACTTGATCGAGAGGATGATGATTTCGAGATGGACTAAGTAGTTGTAAAAATCCATGTACATGGTTTTGTGAATTTTATATAATTTTGCAGTTATACATTTGTAAATGGCTCTTAAGAGCTTTTGTCTTTACTTTTATGTTTATAAATCATTTTGAACTCTTGATAGGAACTTAATGTTCCTTGTGTTTTTTTGATATTTGAATTTAAGATGTAAACAGGTTTTTGGCTAGCCTATTTTCAAACATAAGCACGCCAATTTTCTTAAAATAAAAGACTTCCGCTGTTTTTCTCTGATTTAATTTATTTAAAAGTGACGGGTCGTCACAATCTCACACCAGCAATTATAATAAGAACACATAAATAAGAAAAGTAAAGACATAAAAATTTATAGAGGTTAAGAAATAAATCCTAGGTCCTCTCTCATTAAGTTTAGAGCTCTCTTTATTCATCAATGAATCAAATCAATCATGTACACCACTCAACCTTTTATTTCTCTCTTTTATAGAATCTCCAACGGCTACAAAATGCATAGCCACAAACAGTAATACTAAAAACACAAAGAATAGAGAAGATGAAAGCCATCATTTGAAAGTACTATTATACCCCTAACATTAAAAACTTAAGGACAGAAGAAGTAAAAATGCTGAGTTTTGAAAGAGTTGTTTAGCCTCAAAACTTCACAATATTTTATGAAGGAACAATATTAAATTAATGATTATCAAAATAGTAAAAACTAACCAATCTTAAAAAATTATTGAATTATTATTTTATATATGAATAATCAGCATAAAAAATAATAGGGTAAAATAATTTGAAGTCACTCGAATCTGGTCTCTGTTTTTGCTCTTCTAGTCCCCCTTCATGATGATACACATAAGTATGTGTTGTTGTCTCATATGTGCCTATTTTTCTAGACATTTTTTCTAAAATCCACGACAAGGCTTGGTGGTACGATTTCTAATCTCTCGTCTCAGACGATATTTACTCCTGTTTGAAGGTCTTCTTTGTGAGATGTTTCTTCATTTCGAGCTTGTCAACTTGCCTATCTTGTCATAGGCTAACTTTCCATTTTTAGGTGGTAGGTGTGGTATAAATATTACTATAAAATGAAATTGTAAATTCTGAACCTAATGAATGCATGTTGTGTCTTTAAAGCAATTTGTTCTCTCTACGATGTTAAGGAATAATGAAAAATTGTCTCCCAGGATAAAACATATTACTAACGTTTGATGTAGCACTCCAATCGCAGGAATCACTTAACTCAATAATATCCACAATCATATTAATGAATCCGAATAACAAGAATAGATTTGAAGAGGAAAACAAATAGGGAATGTAAATTTTTTGATATTCTATTTTTTAATAATATACCAACCTATTTATAGAGTATTTGTGGTCATTCAAAGAGTCATAAGAGTGGTAGTTGTTTGTTACAAAATAAAAAATAAAACCACATCACTTGATAAAGAATTGTTACTATTGGTTCAAAATGAATAAACGAAACCATCTATCAAGAGTTGTGTCTCTTTATTTTAAAAACAAATAATTTTATTCAAAAATTCCAACAATCCCCTACATGAATAAATTTTATTTAAAAGAAAAATTCTACGATTATTTTTGAAGAAAAACCACATTAGGAGAAGTTATTCAGAGACTTTGAACTTTCCTTAGTAAAGAACTAACAGGTTTACTTATTGATTAGTAGTCAATAGGCTTTGAACTATCAATGTTTGAAGTAAACTAAGTCATTAGTAATTACGTAGTTATCCTCTGAAATAATATTAGTTCTTATGTTTGTATTCGTTTTGGCGTTGAATATTGACTGGTTTCATGAGTGTTTTAGAGAATTCAACCTTACAAAACTCTCACGGAAACGACTTTTCTCACTCATGTATTTGATTTCTATTAAAAAAAACCATCACATTTACTCTATTCATAACAAACTATATAAACCATTCAAAGCATGGCATATCCTAATCCAAAATTTGTACTGTCTCATCATAAGAATGGGTAAGAGAAAATTTCTATGCAGTGCTTCTCAAGTTATTCAGAAATTTCATTCCCGTTAAACTTAGATCTTGGGGTCTCCAGCCAACTAAGTTATGTTTCCTCTCCAAAAACTTTTATTTCATAGGCTTCAAACCCATTCTCTTCGATGAACTTTCAACTAACTCTCTCATAAAGGCCTTTTATTAAGTGGATCTCCAACAATATTATATTTTGACTGTGACGACCCGACTCCTTTTTAAATCATTTTAAAATCAAACACAGCGGAAGTCTTTATAATTTAAAAAAAAACGGCGTGGTTATATTTGAAAATTGACTAGCCAAAAACCTGTTTACATTTTCAATTCAGAAATTTAAAACACAAGGAATTTCAAATTCCTAATTCAGGAGTTCAAAGGATTTATAATCATAAAAGTAAGACGAGGAGCTCTTAAGAGCTATATACAAATGTACAAATAAAAAGATACAAAATACTCAAACTAAGTCCATGGACTTTTATAAACACCTAGTCCATCTCGAGGTCATCATCCATCAATCATGCAGCACCAGCTCCCGTCCCACGACCTCTAGCATGAGCATTACCTGAAATTGGTTGTAATATCATGAGCTAAAAGCAAGCCTAGTGAAAATAAATAGAATAAAAAGTAACCTTAGACTCCAAACCCGTATTCGGATTTGTGTCCAAGTAACTCTTACAATTTCTCACTAAAACTTCCAAAACTAGAGAATAATAACTCCCAATGCTTAGAACAAAGTTGTCATTCCTCAATTTTCTTTCTTATACTTTAATTCTTAATACCTCCAACGAGATATATGGTTTATATTCCCTTATCTTTAATAACTTATATTAATTTCTCTCAGTATTAACATATTCAAATAAACACAATTTGCGATGAATGACAATAATAATAGCTCCCACAAGCTATGTGTAAGCTCCCACAGGCTTTGTGATAGCTCCCGCAGGCTATGTGATAGCTCCCGCAGGCTATGTGTAAGCTCCCGCAGGCTTTGTGAAATGATATGAATATACTTTCAAATGCAAGTAAATAAATATAAACTTTCAGCATAATCGAAAAGACATAAAAGTAAATAGATCGTGATGGTGCAATAAGTTATGCATATGCTTTCAAGTGCAAGCAAATAAATATAAACGTTCAACATAATCGAAAGGACATAAAAATAAATAGATCGTGAATTACTCTTAAACATAAGACGAGCAATTAGGAACTTCTGAAAATCAAAGAGTAATTCAAGCCAACCGGCTTTCTGATAACTTGAGAATTTGACTTAACATAAAAGTCTCCAATTTCTTACTCCATCGTTTATCAAATGTAACGTCCCGTTATTTTGAAGTGAAATTTTTTATTTATTTATTCATTTATTTTATTCTATTATTTATTTAATTTTATTTATTTATTTATTTATTTCAATTTAAGTATTTAGATTAATTATTATTTTTGTAATTTCGATTTTAGTAATTAATTTTGCCCGAAATTCCTTTTAATCGTTTTAATACTTTAAATTAGTTTCGGTGACTTTAATAATTATTAATAGGCCAATTAATAATTATTAATCACCTTTAGATTTATTTAAGAGCATCGGGTTTCGATTCGTAAGTCAAAAGTCATAAAAGGACGCAACCGGTATTTCCAAATTCTTAAAATTATCCAAATCACTATTCAATCATCTTTAAATATCCAAATATTGACCAAAAGTTGACCAAACTCTCATTTTCTTCTCCAATGGGCCGTGGGTCTCAAAGGGATTGGGGGGAAGTTTGGGTTTTGCTCGTTTCTCGGCGGATCGACTCGATCTTGGTTGCATAGGAAAGCCCTCGAGTCTAGGATTCATTTCCACCTAACCATCGTGCGTTTCTCTCGAGATCCATGGAGTTCTCGGTAAGTAAAGTTTCAAAACATAAGTTCCAAATAGTGTTTTAATGGAGATTTCTTTGTTTTCTTTCGATTTCTTGCCATGAAACTCGGTGTTTGTAAATACGGGAGTAGTTTTAAGAGTTTTTGGAAACTTTCCCATAACCCTAAAACTGAGTTTCAGTCGAAACCCTTCCCGTTTGAAATTTACCTTTTGGGATTTGAATATGGGTTATAAATTAGTGAATTAATGTTTATTTAAATTCAATTCGGGAAAGGGCTTAATGTTCAAAAACCCTAATTATCGATACCCATTGAAATCGGGAATATCGAATTTGCTTAAAACCAACTCGAAACACCTCTAAAGTACCTAAAAGCGGGAAAACCAAACCCGAGACCCACTTTTTATGGGGGGGCCGAGAGCCTCATAATGGGGTTTATGTGGTTGTTCGTTGTTTTGAGCTTTTAGATGTTAATTGATCGATGTATGTTTATTTATTAATTGTTAGATGTAATTAATTGTCGGTGTTTCGGATCATTGTTTGATCGTGCTTTCGGAAACTTGGAGCGAAATCTTATTTGGCTAAGGTGAGAATAGTTAGGATTTAAAGTAATTATAGAAATCGAATATGTGTGAAGGTTTGTAGAGTTTGAAACTAAGATTAGAATTCGAATCTAAGATTAGGGGGTTGTGAGTTAGTGCCCTTAGGATTAGAAGTTAATCCTTTAAGTGAGAACTTAGGAGTTCTCGAGGAAAGTATTGAATCTTAGAAGATTCTAAGTTAGATTCTATTCGAAACTAAGATTGGATCATTGGAAGTTAAAAAATCCAACTTGTATTTAGAACGGTTAATAGAACCTCAGATTATTGGAAGTTTAGAATCCTTGAAGGTATAGGTTAATCGTTTGATTTATGATTCTACTTTTATTATTGATACCGGAGTTCGATCGATATATCGTTCGTCTGAGATGCTTACCTACTTTTACCTTATGTCATTTACTTTTTGTCTTTTACTTTATACCTTTACTTTATGCCTTTTACTTTATTTGTGTATCGGCTACTTTAATTCCGCACTTTATTTATTTACACCAAAACATATCATATTGCATCATAACATCTCGCATCATGGAAAAAAGTGAGAAAGATATGAATGGGAGAATGATGGGTCCTACAGGATAGACCACATTACCTTTATAGAAAAAAAAGAGAGAATGAGAAAAATGTGAATGGGAGAATGATGGATCCTACGGGATAGACCACATTACCTTCACAGAAAGAAAAGAGAAAGTGAGAAAGAAAAGGAGGGAGAACGATGGATCCTACGGGATAGACCACGTTACCTTCTTCATGCATAAGGGCGTATGCAAATCCTACGGGATGCTCTCATGCATTCATGCTTATGATCGATGAGAAAGAGAATTGAGATGTTATATTATATGCAAAGTTATTTACTTTTCTTATTTTATGTCATAACAAATTAATGGATGAGGATTGACTACTAGTGTTAGCAATATCATCCCTTGGAGAATTTAGAATGAAATTATCTAAAGGTTGGAGAACTTTAGGTTTGATTGTGTAAGAATGTAACGTCCCGTTACTTTTAGAGGTAAAATTTTTATTTTATTTTATTAATTTATTATTTTTTTTATTTATTTAAAGCTTTTAAAATTAGTTAAAATTAGTAATTTCAGTTTTATTAGTTATTTCCGTCCGAAAATCCTTTTTATCTTTTTAATTCGTTTCGGTGACTCTAATAATTATTAACGGGCCAATTAATAATTATTAGACACCTTTAAATTTATTTAAGACCGTCGGTTTTCATTTTATAAGCAAAAGGTCGAAAAGGGCAAAACCGTAATTTCGTAAACCTTAAAATATCTAGATATTTTCTTAACTATCATCTTTTTAACTTAGCCATTAAGCAATTAGTCTTCATCTTCTTCCTTTCTCCCTCCTCTTGGCCGTGGATACCAAAACCCCAAAACCCAAAATTCGTTTCGTTTATTTCTCGGTGGATCGTCTCGAGCCTACATCCATCGGAAAAGCCTCCGTCCCGTAGATCATTTCCCATCTACCGTACGTTGTTTTCGCTCGTTTTCTCGAGGCTAAAAGGTATGTTGAAGTTTCAAAACCTTGATGTGAATAGTGTTTTAATGGTAGATTTGAGTTAGGATTATCAAATTCTTTCATTAAAGCTTGTTGAATTCAATCGGGAAAACCGTTGTGAGTAATTTTAGAAACTTTCCCTAAAACCCTAAAAAGTAAGTTTTCAAAACTTTTTATATGGTTTTGTTCATTTTGATTGTAAATGAGTTTTGGTTTTGAAATCATGAATGGTTATCATGGAATTTGACGATTTTGAACCCGGATTTTCGAAAAACACTATTCACGTGAAAATCACTATTCATCCGAAATCACTATTCATCCGAAAATGCAAACTTGTTCTCATATTAGATATGAGTTGTAATATGTTGTGCAATTGATGAATTGTAGGTGCGATTGCTCGATTGTTGAATTGTGGGAAATCGGAGTTTTGGACCAAAACTAATTTGGCTAAGGTGAGTTTAAAATGGTTGTGATTACTTTTATGCTTTCAAATTACTTGACGATTATGTTCGATCGAAGTTAAGAGGGTTATTAGATTTTAGAACTTTTCCAAGAATGCTTGTTATTTGGGAGTTAAGGAAAGTGCATAAGGAATTTAGTTAAGTTGGGTTGCTAAGTAAAGTAAGATGTTATTGGTGGTTTAAGTTAGATTCTCGAGGAGAATGAGAATCCGGAACTTGGAGAAGAGTATTATGTACTCCTTTTATCTTGACTAGTGTTAGAATAGTTAAAAGAACTTTGGAGAGATTCTTGTGTAGAATCAAGTTAGTACGTTGTTTTTAGTGATATGATTCACTTTTAGATATCACGTTGACTTGCACATTATCGTTATGCTTGCATATTATCGTTATGCATAGATGTCACGTTGACTTGCATATTATCGTTATGCTTGCATATTATCGTTATGCATAGATGTCACGGTGACTTGCATAGTATCGTTATGCACGGATGTCACGAAATGTTTGTGATTGGTGACAGTGAGGTCACCGTGACAGTGAGGTCACGGTATGTTTGTGATTGGTGACTGTAAGGTCACGGTGACAGTGAGGTCACGGTGACAGTGAGGTCACGGTATGTTTGTGATTGGTGACTGTAAGGTCACGGTGACAGTGAGGTCACGGTGACAGTGAGGTCACGGTGACAGTGAGGTCACGGTGACAGTGAGGTCACGGTATGTTTGTGATTGGTGACAGTGAGGTCACCAGGTATGTTTGTGATTGGTGACGGTGAGGTCACGGTGACGGTGAGGTCACGGTATGTTTGTGATTGGTGACTTGTGAGGTCACGAGGTGACGAGGAGGTCACAGGTATGTTTGTGATTGGTGATAGTGAGGTCACGGTATGTTTGTGATTGGTGACGGTGAGGTCACGGTATGTTTGTGATTGGTGACAGGTGAGGTCACGGTATGTTTGTGATTGGTGACGGTGAGGTCACGGTATGTTTGTGATTGGTGACGGTGAGGTCACGGTATGTTGTGATTGGTAACGGTGAGGTCACCAGGTATGGTTTGTGTTTGGTGATCGTGAAGTCACGGTGGCAATGAGGTCACAGTATGGTTTGTGTATGGTGACAGTGAGGTCACGGTATGGTTGTGATTGGTGACAAGTGGTCACGGTTGAAATGTGAAATTTACTTTATTATTTACCTTGTTATTTACTTTGTTATTTACTTTGTCATTTACTTTGTCATTTACTTTGTCATTTACTTTGTTATTTACTTTGTTATTTACTTTGTTATTTACTTTGTCATTTACTTTTTCATTTACTTTGTTATTTACTTTGTTATTTACTTTGTTATTTACTTTGTCATTTACTTTGTTAATTACTTTGTTATTTACTTTGTTATTTACTTTGTCATTTACTTTGTTAAGCACTAGTACCTACTTTATTTTACGAGCTTGAATATTTACTTTCCGAATTTACGAGTTAGTAGAATGGATTGATCTTATTATGTAAAGTACTTCGGATTATTGAATGGGTAGTGCAAGAGTACTTAGATTTATTTGGACACATTCTCCGATATGGAATTTGGTTCATAAAAGTGCTTGCATCCATCTTATTCTCACTAGCATTTTTATGATAATGGTGCTACACCACAATATTTTCAGGTAAACCCCGTCCTAAGAAGCGAGGTAGAGGAAGTGGTGTCGCGTGACTGGCCGAGATGGTGTAAGGACAATGTTTAAACACTTTTGATAAGCATTAGTAGAAATGCTTGTAATCATATACTTTTTACATACTTTGTGTCATTTGAGCCCGTGAAGGGTGTATGTATAAAAGTACTTTGATGTTTTATGATTACACTTTACTTTGGAATGCGAATTCCCGATTTATAGCTTTCTCTGGACTTTGGGTTCTAAAACAGGCTTTGGTTATTCGACTTTTAAACGAACCCATGCCGTTTTTCTTTAAAAATTAAGTCTTCCGCTGTGCATTTGAATTTAAAGAATTTAATGGAAAATCGGGTCGTGACAAAGAATAATTGGACACAAATCGGAAATGCAAGTTTGAGGTCTATCTTTACTTTTTATGCTTATTATTCTCACTGGGCTTAAGTTGTTAGCTCATGATATTACAAAAATTTCAGGTAATGCCCTGGTTAGAGGCCGTGGAAGGGGAGATGGTGCTGCGTGATCGAGGGATGCTGACCTCGAGATGGACTCGATGTTGTAAAGTCTATGTAAATATTTTTGTGAATTTCAAAGACTTTGATGATTTATGTGATGTATTTAGCTCATAAGAGCTTTTGATGTGGTTTTTATGATATGAAATATTTGAACTCCTGATTTGGGACTTAACGTCCATGTGATTTATTAGATTTGAAAAATTAGGATGTAAACAGGTTTTGGCTAGCCAACTTTCAAACAAAACCACGCAAAATTTTCTTAAAATAAAAGACTTCCGCTGTTTTCTCTGATTTAATTTATTTTAAAAGTGACGGGTCGTCACATCAAACAAACGAAGTTCCTTATTCACAATCCTTATTACATTTGAAACCTTCATCTCCCGATAAACAATAGGAAACTCCGAAGTAAGTCTAAACTTATAACTTCCAAAAGTTACTCATTTCCTTCGAAGCACCTATGAATTCTCTCACTAAAATATAACTAACTCTAAAGCCTAAGCAAGTTAGTTCACTCACTCTAATCCTTTCGATTCAAATCATATTCTTAACTTCCGATCCTGCAAATCTTTCTACTTATTCGGTTTCTAAAGCTACTTTAAATCCTATTTATTCTCACCTTGGTAATAGTAGTTTTGCTCCAAACCTCCGATAGTGCGATCAAACAAAGGTCCAAAAACACCTACAATTAGAATTACATCTAACAATCAATAATTAACCAAATAACGATCAAACGACATCTAAAAGCATAAAACGATGAAAAACCCTAGAAACCCCATAATGATGCTCTCGGCCCCTCCATAGAAATGGGTCTCGGGTTTGGTTTTCCCGCTTTTTGGCAATTTAGAGACGTTTCGGGTTGGTTTCAAGTAGTTTGGTAGTTCCCGATTTCAATGGGTAACGATAATTAGGGTTTTTGGACAATATGTGATTTCCCGAATTTAATTACAACAACAAATAATCAATAATAAATAACCCAAATTCAACCCCCGAATGGTAAATTTTAATCGGAACGTGTTTTGGCTCAAACTCGGGTTTAGGGTTAAGGGAAAGTTTCCAAAAACACTTAAAACAACTCCCGTAATTAAAATCATCGAGTTCCTCGGCAAGAAATTGAAGAATCAAAATGAAAACTCCATTAAAACACTATTTGGAGCTTAGTTTTTGAAAGTTTAACTTGCCGTGAGGTCCTTAGATTACGGATGGAAAGCACGATTTCTAGGTGGAGAAGAATCCTAGGACCGAGGGCTTTCCGATGCAACCAAAATCAAGTCGATCCATCGAGAATCGAACAGAACCCGAAAATTGGGATATTGGAATTGATCCCCACGGCTTTGAGGAAGAAGAAGGAAAGAAAAATGAAGACTTTTCTAATTTTTGGTCAAAGATGAGTTTTTAAGGAGAAGTGAATAGTGAATTGATATTTTAAGAATTTCGGAAATGACGGTTACGTCCTTTTAATGACTTTTGACTTCTAAATCGAAACCCGAAGTTCTTAAACTATACAAATGGTGATTAATAATTATTAATTGGCTCGTTAATAAATATTAATACAACCAAAACTAAATTTAGGTATTAAAGCGATTAAAAAGGTTTAAACCGAAATAAACTACTCAATTCTAAATTACTGAATCTAAAATAACTTTAATTACTTAAATTAAAATAAAATAAATAAATTTTTTTTTATACCTCAAAAGTAACGGGACGTTACATTGACCTTACGAGTCAAAATGTGATAATTCCACTAAAGAGTAATGGTTTATTATATCATATGTCTTCGATTTATCTGTGGAGATTTATCATTTTGCATAGATACTTACTATTACTATGCTTACAAAATACAAGCATTACTTGTATAATTAACTTAGCTTGCTTACAACATATATTATATCATTTCTTGCAACTCATGACATACATTACACTACATATTATAGAATAACATTCTAATTGAGTTGTACTATCTCAATTTTTTAGGCACTCCCACAATTTAAAATATGTGTCTATGCACTCCCACAATAAACTCATGTAGTTGATTTCTATTAAAAAAAAAAACCATCACATTTACTCTATTCATAACAAACTATAGAAACCATTCAAAGCATGGCATATCCTAATCCAAAATTTTTACTGTCTCATCATAAGAATGGGTAAGAGAAAATTTATATGCAGTGCTTATCAAGTTATTCAGAAATTTCGTTTTCCCGTTGAACTTAGATCTTGGGGTCTCCAGCCAACTAAGTTATGTTTCCTCTCCAAGATAGAGGCTTTCTATCTTTCTACTTATCATAGAAAATTCTATGTGATTTATGAAACTCGTGGATAGCAAAGCTTTCCCCACAAGTTTTCAAAACTTGACAAAATAAAATAAAATTATACTGCCCAAAAATTAGTTACATACTTCTATATTAAAGCTCATAAATTTAGTGCTTAAAAAATGCACTCAAATTTATGAATCATAACATAAATAAACAAAGTCTCTTTGAAATTGACCAAGCATAACAAATAAAATGCTCATACAATCGCATGTACATAGACAACCTAAGGCTTCAAAATAATATAAACAAATTCAGAAAGATCAAAATTTTTATACATAAAACTGAAACCACTGGTTCCAATTTATAAAATATAGTAAAGTAAAAACAATGCTTTATTCTAACTTCTAATGGTTCTCCTTCACTATCACACATCCTAAATATGAGTATAAAAACTCACTTAAAGATATCAAAGATATGGAAGTTTTAAAACTCTTTCAATTAACAATTTTCCAATATATATAAACGAAAAAAAATACACCATAAAGTTTGTAAGTCTTTTGTCTGTACTGTCATGGAATATCAATAATTAAAAAAAAAACGGTGTACGTTTGTTTTTGTTTTTTTTTTAGGACAATATTATAAACACAGATCAATTTAAATTAAAAAACTAAAAGGCACCAAATTTTTTAAAAAAATATAAAAATATTCATGATAAGAATGAAAAAAAAATATGTATATTTTTAAGTATCAGACGAACCCCACCAGACGACCAAAACTTGGAGTATAGAACCAAAATTTAATGACTAACCAAAAAATATATATTTATATACGAGGCAATTTCAAATATGTTAATTTTTTTTTATAATATTTACAAATTTATTAAAAAAAATATTTACACAAATATTAGAATTTCAAAGATTTTGAGTATATCCATGAATCACTATTGGTATATCAGTGAATTATAAGTATATCAATGATAGTTTATTATTCGACTATAACTGATATACTATTATATATCACTGATATACTATTTAGTTATTGAATAATACACTAATAATAATTGATTGATATATTCGCCATTTGAAATTCAAACACTTTTGTCAATTCTTTTTCTAACAAATTTATAAATATTTCACTCAATTATAACATTCATGTAAATTTGACATTTATATATATACTTATCTATATATATAAATATTAGTGTAAAAATAAAATGGTCAAATCCTATTACAAATTAGTACATCTCACTTGATTATTTCTTTTTGTGTTTACTGTTACTTTTCTGTTCCTATTGTTTAGGGAAAGTCTACGTTTGTTTAGCTGTCAAATAATAGAGTATTTTACTCTATATTGTTAAGATTCTGTTTTGCTTCTATTTAGGATTTTTTAGAGAAGTTGTTATGCCTTTTAATCTATAAATTCTACTGTGTAATCTTCTCTTATGTAGTAATAAAAAGTGGTTCAGTTTTAATATCAAAAATTCATATTTCTTGTCCTTTTTATTATGGTATCAAAGCAAGGTTGAGATTCTAGTTTATTTCACTCTTCTTGTCAATCAAATTTGTTTTGTTGGAGAAGATTGAAATTTTCATCATGGAAATAAATGGTGAAAGTAGTTCTAACACACAATATGGTGTGGAGAAACTTGTTGGAACAAATAACAAGTATTGGAGACTCTGTATGGAGGCTTTTCTCTAAGGTCAAGATCTTTGGGAACTAGTTTCTGATGTTGAGAAAATTCCATCCGACACTTCTGAAAATGTTGAGTCGCAAAGGAACTGGAAGATCAAAAGCGAGAAGGCATTGTTTGCTCTAAGAACATCAATCTGCAAAGAATTCATTGATCACGTTCGTGATGTTAGTTCACCAAAGGAACTTTGGGATATTCTTGAGAGATTATTCTCTAAGAAAAATACGACAAGATTGCGGCTCTTGAAAAATGAATTGGCAATGTTACAAAGAAGAAGGTATGTCCATCTCGAGAATATTTCCTTCGAGTAAAAAGCATTTGTGCTGAAATTTCTGAGCTGGATTCAGATGAAAAGATTAGTGCTGCTCGTCTATGAAGATTTCTTATTCGTGGCTTGAAAAAGGAATACACACCTTTTATTACATCCATTCAAGGATGGGAAAAACAACCATCAGTTGAAGAATTAGTTTTGTTGTCAAACCAAGAGGCCTTAGCTAAGCAAATGGCTAAGAATGTTAATTTAGAACGTGGTGATGTTCTGTTTTCAAAAGAAATTTTTTCTGAAGGCAGTACAAATAAGAAAAGTTATGGAAACAGCCCGCAAGAAAATAAATCTTTCAAGTGTTATAGGTGTGGGAGGCTGGGCATATTAAAATGAATTTTCGTGTGAAGCTCTCTAAAGCAAATGTTGCATTTGAAGATGAAGAGGGTGAATAACTCAATTGGGAAAAGTGCTTTATTGTTGAAACTCTCAAAGGGAAAGGCAACATGGCTTCAACAAATGACGTAGACTATAACAAGGAGTGGATTTTTGATTCGAGCTGTTTGCATCATGTAACTGGAAATGATTCATTATTTTCAGAGTTGCATCAACATAATAGAGAAAGAGTAATCATCATAGCAGATAACTCCACTTATCCCGTGATGAAAGAAGGTGTTTTGAATGTTGGTGCATATATCAAGCTAAATGATGTTTACCATGTTCCAGGTTTGAAGAAAAATCTAGTTTTAGTTTCTCAAATTACTAACGCTGGAAAATATGTTTTGGTTGGTCCAAATGATGTTAAGGTTCTCGATAATGCGAGAGATATTATAGCTAATGTTGTTCTTGTCGGTGAGAAGAAATATTCCTTATTTTCCATGTCAGTAGGAGAAGCATATGTTAAAAAGACAAGCCAGACAGATAGCCCAACCATTTGGCACGCTGCTCGGTCATTTAGGCTACCAAATGTTGCAGCAAATTTCCTCAAAGAAATTGATAGATGGCCTACCAACGCTTAAAAATATACATGAGGAAGTGGTTTGTCAAGGCTGCCAATATGGAAAATCACATCGTCTTCCTTTCAAGAATTCATCAAATCGGAGAACAGGTTTGTTTGAATTAGTTCACACTGATTTAATGGGACCAACAAAAACACCTTGTTATAGTGGTTATCATTATGTGATGGTTCTGGTAGATGATTTTTCAAGGTATGCTTGGGTGTATTTTTTTTAAAGAAAAGAGCGAAGCATTATTCAAGTTTACTTAATTCAATAACCTTGTAGCAAAATATAATGCTTGAGAAGTGATAAAGGTGGTGAATTCATGTCAAATGATTTCTTTCAATATTGCAAAAACAATGGAATCCAGAGGTAAATGACATGTCATAATACTCCTCAACAAAATGGAGTCGCCGAAAGAAAAATAGCACATCTCTCTTCAACGAGTCTTTTGTTGATACATGACAAGAAGCTTCCACGAGAACTTTAGGCAGAAGAAATCCAATGTTCGTGTCATGTGATAAATCGGTTACCTCCATGGCCAGGTAAAGAAAAAACTTCTTTTGAAATCTTGTACAACACAAAACTAAATGTGGATTATTTTCGGGTTTTTGGTTCCACTTGTTATGTTCATATTCCTAAAAATAATAGAAGCAAACTAGACCCGAAAGCAAAGAAATGTGTTTTTGTTGGCTATGACTCATGCAGGAAAGGGTGGGGTGAATGGATCCTGAGACAACAAAATTTGTTACATCTAGAGATGTTGTTTTTGATGAGGTATCTTCTTGAGATTCTACTCAAAATGAGCACATTAAAATTGTTGAGTGTTATGATCATCAGGATAAGTTGGAGCTGTTTCCTCAAAATAATACTCAAGCCTTTTGTAGTGATGATTCTCAAAGCAAAGAATCTCCATCCCCAACAATAAATACTCCAAGTTTAGAAGATGTTGACCAAAATATTAGAAGATCATCAAGAGAGTCAAGACAACCAAATTATCTAAATGATTATGAAGTGCAATTCAATCATTGCATTGTGGCTTCATGTTTTGTTATTGCAGAAAATGGAGAACCAACAAATTATGAAGAAGCTAAAGGCTGTCCATAATGGGAAGCAGTAATGCAAGAAGAGGTTGATGCCTTAAAGAAAAATGAAACGTGGGAGCTTGTACCAAAACCGAAAAATTCTAAACCGGTTACTTGGAAATGGATCTATCGATTGAAGAAGAAATCTGATGGCACAGTTGATAGATTCAAAGTACATCTTGTAGCTCGTGGTTTTTCTCAAAGTTATGGATTGGACTATGAGGAGACCTTTAGTCCGGTGGCCAAGATGGTTACAGTAAGATCAATTTTTTCTGTTACTGCTTATAAAAGTTGGAAGTTATGGCAGCTTGATGTAAAGAATGCATTTCTTTACGGCGAGTTAGATCATGAAGTACTAATAGAACAACCACAAGGTTTCAACTCCCAACAATTCCATGTTTGTCGATTAAAAAAGGCTTTGTACGTGTTAGGAATGGTGTCCTAGAACTTGTAATTATTTAATTATAATAATTTATTTTGAATAAATTAAATAAATAAACATATGATCTTTATATTATCTAGATTAATTCAATTAATGATATTAGAAATATATAAATGTCAAACATTCAAATAGTAAACCCTAAGTTACTCTTATGAAATCACGACTTAGTATGTGAGTCATACGAGAGGGTTAAAGTTGAGATGAGTAACTTAAAAGTGTCTACAGTAAATGGATAACGTTTGGGAACCTTATCCTGGTAACACTGTTGATAGCTTCACATTTTGTTCATAGACAAATGATCTAGTCCTGATCATTCATGTGGGAGACATGAAATGGAAGTATCATATGCAATGTTGATTGTATAAGACATGACCACGATGTTTGATCAAATTTCTCATTAGTACCGTTTACGAGAAATGATCGAATATCAAACTAAAGTTTATCAACCGTGATAGATCTCAATCCTTAGTGAAATGCGGACTCCTATTTGTGGAATTATGTTCTTTGATTCACATGGTTGAGAGTGATCTGTAAGAACGCTCAATACACTTCCGTTTTGGGAATATGACTAGATAAGTAGCTGGGAACTCATTTTCACGAGATGGAGTTCATAACTTTCCTATAAATTAAAAGTATCAGTGCGATACCTAAACATTTTAGGAACTTTAGGAAACTCCCTTGATGTACTGATTTGAGACATGAACAAGTCGCACCACTACTTCTATTGATCACAGAAGTATATTATCTCTAGTTCGACTAAAGATAAAGTTCATTGGAGAATCAGCGGGAACACAAGGATAAAGCGGTAATTACAGGGGCAAAACAGTAAATTTATTCGTCTGTAATTATGAGGGTTCCACGTGAAGGATTATATCACAAATATAAATAAAGATAAACTAAATGGACATAACTCATCTATAGTGAGGGGAGTTCAGCTATGAATCTATAGTGGAATTATTCATAGTTAGATAATGAGTAATTAACTAATTATGAGTTAATCACTTAATTGACTAATTATTAAGCCCATGATCTATAGGTTCATCCACTACAAGAAACTACCGTAATAGCGACGAACTGATAGCGACGAAAAATAAATACGTCCCACCTTAACGACGGAACGCATCGCCCCGGTGAAAAGTTGACTTTCAACGATCCATTCCATCGCCTAGTTAATCAAATATATGTAATGGAAAAAATAATTTGGTATTAACGATGATTGGCGTCGGTAATAATGGCGCCAAAATTTCCCGCATTAAAAGGCAACGATGTAGTGCGTCGTATACGATGGCGCGAAACATTCCCGCGCTAATGGACGACCGATTTCGTCACTCAACGGTATGGAGGGAATGTTTCCCGCGATATCAACGACGAAATCGATCGTTATATTATATATTAACGATGAATTGCGTCGGTATCTCACAGTATATATATGCATCAGGAATGGAAAGAACTCATCATTAGAAACATTTTGTTTTTTCTTTTTGTTTTTTTTTTCTACTGCAAAAAAAAATGCGTGAATGGATGTATTTTCGTCTCTTAGAAGGCTATTTGAACGATGAGTTCGTAGCAGGGGTTGAAGAATTCGTTGAGTTTTGTGAAAGTACAGAGGACTTTGATCGTAATGGAAAAATGATACGATGTCCGTGCAGAAAATGTAAAAATAAGAAGTTATATTCTTCATTTGATGTGAAGAAACACCTGTATAGTCGTGGGTTTGTGGAGAATTATTTCAAGTGGGTTGATCAAGGGGAATCTGACGATCAATATAATGCGGCGTTGGAGCGAGCCGTGTTGTACCAAGGAAGCAGCTCAAATGCTATACCAAATTTGGAAGAAGATCGTGATGAAAGACAGCAAGAGTATGGACAAATGCAGCATATGATATACAAAGGTACGTTTAATCATACTCAAGACGATAATCAAACTATTCTAGAGGAGGAGGAAGAAATGAATCTGGAAGCGCAACGAATGTACCATATGCTTGAATCAGCAAGTATGCCGTTATACCCGGGTTGTGATGTCAATCCAAGTCGCATGCCGACGAGCTTCTAAATATAAAATCGGCATATCATATTCCAGAGAGAGGTTTTAATTCGATTGCACAATGGTTTCATTGTTGCGCTCCTGCGAACAACACGTTGCCGGAAAGTTTATACGACACGAAAAAATTAGTGGAGGGTCTCGGGTTGCCTGTTGAGAAGATTGATTGTTGCCCGAACCTGGATGCATGATATTCTGGGGTGATGGAGATTCGAGTCTCCATAATTGTAAATTCTGTTTCCATCCGAGATATAAACAAGGTAAACACACTCTCATTCCACATACTCGTATGTTTTATTTACCGATCACTCCTCGACTTCAACGATCGTATGCATCGGAAGTCACGGCATCTTATATAAGATGGCATTACGAGCATTCGCAAGAGGATGGTCATATGAAACATCCATCTGATGCTGACGCGTGGAAGCATTTGGATCGTTGTCATCCAGAATTTGCAAGTGAGATTAGAAATGTGAGATTGGGGTTATGTCCTGCGGTTTTAACCCGACTGGCGCTCCTGGTGCACAATACTCTGTATGGCCTGTTATGTTGACACCTTATAATCTCCCTCCATCAATGTGTATGAAAGATCCTGTGATATTCTTAACGGTTATCGCACGGGTCCAAAGAGTCCAAAACAAAGGTTAGATATCTACCTCCAACCTCTTATTGTTGAGTGACTAATTTGTGGAATAATGGAGCGTTGACTTACGATGTATCGAGAAAACAAAATTTCTATATGAAAGCCAGATAATTTGGACGATAAGTGACTTCCCAGGCATATTCAATGTTATCCTGGTAAGCACGATAGCTTATTAATTATAAATTATTTTCATTGCATAATACTATGTATAATTAATTTAAACTTATCGTAGGTTGGAGCACATCCGGAAAGTTTGCTTGTCCTCATTGCATGATTGACACTGGAGCTTTCTCTTTGAAACATGGATGAAAAACGTGTTGGTTTGATTGTCATAGAAGATTTTTACCGAGCGACCATTTGTTTCGATCAAACAAGACAGATTGGTATAAGGGTCGTAATGCACGCAATCAAGGGCCGCCCCGAGTTTATAGCGGAATTGAAATATTACACGGATTAGATTCTATTGGCATAAAAAAAATTACTGAAATAGGTGCTAAGGTTGCAAACAAGGCCGCTGGTAAGAACAGTGGATGGAAGAAACGAAGTATATTTTGGGATTTACCGTATTGGGGAGATTTACTAATCAGGCACAACTTGGACATAATGCACATCGAAAAGAACGTGTTCGACAATGTCTTCAATACAGTTTTAAATGTGCCAAATAAGACGAAAGACAACCTGAAGGCACGGTATGACATCCAAGAAATATGTCGTCGCCCTAGAGTTAGAGCAGGATGAAGATGGGCACTACGCCAAGGCCAAATACATGTTAAGTACGGAAGAGAAGAAATTCTTGTTTGAATGGATGCGATCGATTAAGTTCCCTGATGGTTATGTTTCTAATCTCTCGAGATGCATTGACGCGTGCGAGTCATCACTGTTTTGAATGAAAAGTCACGATTGTCACGTTTTTATGCAACGATTGATGCCTGTTGCTTTCAGACCGTTCCTCGAACAGAAACATTGAGAACCGTTGGCGCAGTTAAGTGTGTTCTTCAGAGATTTGACATGCGCAGATTTAACAAGAGAGACAATCGAATCATTAAACCGAGAGATTCCAGTTATAATATGCAAACTGGAGTGAATGTTTCCACCCGGATTTTTCAATTCTATGGAGCATCTTCTGGTTCATCTACCGTATTAGGCACTACTTGGGGGCCCTGTTCAATACAGATGGATGTACCCATTTGAAAGGTAAAATATTATTATGTTAATTGCCTTTTTTAGTATATTTAAATACACATGATGCTAAATTTTAGATTTATTTTACTGCACGAATTCTAGATATTTGCATAGATTGAAGAAAACTGTTGGAAATAAAGCACGAGTGGAAGGATCGATTTGTAATGCGTACCTGGTACACGAGACAACTACGTTCTGTTCGTATTACTTCAACCAGCATATCTCTGACCACTTTCGTCCAGTGAACCGTAACGTGGTTGACACTGTTCCAGAAGGTGTAGACTTGAACGACTTGGATATGTTTATCGTACCAGGCAAAGGTTTAGGCAAATCTATACAGAGAAACTTAAGTGATGAGGAGTACCATGTCATCCAGACTTACTTATTATGCAACTGTGCGGAAGTAGAGCCATATATTGAGTAAGTTTTTCTAATTCATGGAGTTTTGTTTTATTTAACATGAATAATTTTGTTTAAATTTTCATTAATTAATAAATTTTATGTAGATTATTTGTGAATTCACGTGTACGACCATCGCATCCCTGTATTACTGAATCAGAAGAAGGGAACATCATCGATAAACATTTTCGTTCCTGGTTTTACAATTACGTTGACAATCCCACAATTCCGATCGCTGATCAACGTATAATATGGATCGCAAAAGGTCCATCCAGAATTGCAAGAGCTAACACCGATTATCTGGTGCAAGGTTACAGATTTCAAACAAAAGCTCATTCAGTGAACCGGGCAACAAACAACAGTGGCGTATGTATAAAGGGTCAAGTGTTTGGGAACAATGCAGAAGATTTCTATGGAATCATTGATGAGATTATTGAGCTTCAATTTGCAGGTCCGAGTCTTAAACGTACAATCGTTTTTAACTGCACATGGTTTGAAACAATGCGACGAGGTGGAGTTCGCAATAATATCAATCTTAAAATTGTTGAAGTGAACCGGAGAAAACACATGCACACCCAAGATCGTTTTGTTTTGGCACAACAAGCAATTCAGGTTTACTACTTAAACTATCCCGCTCAGCGTCGAGATTTATCTTATTGGTTAAATATCTGTAAAGTAAGACCGATGATAATAGATGACAGCCTCCCTGATAAAAATAGTGAGAACTACGTTGCATTCCAGGAGGATGAAGTGCAAAATCGTGAAATCGATGAAGGTATTAATTATGACACTGTGCGTCCGTTGAATCACGCATCAGAGACACTTTTTGATGAAGGGAATGTCTATGTTCCACCTGAAAATGACAAAGATTCTTCTCCAGATGAAACAAACGAAGAAGACACTGAAGAAGACAACATTGATTCAAAAAACATGAATGATTCTGATTACGATGATTGAAGTATTTATGTGTAACAGGGGAAATAATTCAAAAAAAAAACATACAAATAACAACGGAAGGCATCGTTATATTAAGATATACATTGAATATAACGATGCCATGGGTCGTTAATCTTCACAGAACACAATGATGGGATGATTTTTTCTAAGTGTGGGAATGCTACTAACGACGAAAGCATCGTTATGTTAAGATATACATTGAATATAACGATGTCATGGGTCGTTATATTAAGATATACATTGAATATAATGATGCCATGGGTCGTTAATCTTCATAGAACACAATTATGGGATGATTTTTTCTAAGTGTGGGAATGCTACTAACGACGACAGGCATCGTTATATTAAGATATACATTGAATATAACGATGCCATGAGTCGTTAAATTAAGATATACATTGAATTAATGACGGAAGGCATCGTTAGCAACTCTAACGGATAGTTTTTGGGAAACTGTTCAAATTCCAAGACGACCGAATGCGTCGTTATATGTAATAAATACGGCGCGAAGATCAAAAATTTCACGAAAATTGTGGCGCGAATGGGCGATGCATTTCGTCGCCCATGAATCACATTGACTTTGTTTGAAAATTGGATTGAACGACGTATTGCGTCGTGTACTATAACGTAGACGACGAACTGCATAGCTATCAGCGATGCATTTCATCGTGTTGTTCATCGTCATAGAACGTAGACGACGAACTGCATAGCTAGAACGAGGTATGCCGTCCTTATGAAAACACGCACGACGAGTTTTTAAGTGATTAACGATGGAAGACGTCGTTAAATCCCTTATAAAAAAGAACCGTTTCTTCCATTTTCACCATCTTCCTCTCGTTTTTCTTCTTTTCCTCTCAACCAAATTTCTTCCTCCTTCGATTCCCTCAGCCAATTCCTTCCCATTTCTCTAAAAATCCTTTCCCTTTCTTAAAATCCTCAATCCTTGGAACGAATCCGAGTAAGTTTCTTCAACTTTAATATTTGTTTTTATATAATTAGTTTAAATTTGTAATTAGCATGTTATTAGTTAATTTAGTTTAAAATTAGTTAACTTTAATTTAATTTTGTGTAATTTAGATAATGTATGTAATATGTATTTAGTTTTCCCTAATTAGTTTATATTTTAATTAATTATATGTTAATTAGTTATTTTAGTTTGAAATTAGTATGTTTCCTTTTAATTATATGTTAATTAGTTAATTTAGTTTGAAATTATTATGTACGTTTTCATTTAATTATATGTATTTAGTTAGTTTTACTTAAGTATATGTTAATTAGTTAATTTAGTTTGAAATGTGTATGTATGTTTTCATTTAATTATATGTTAATTTAGTTTTGAAATTAATATAGTTTATAGGTTAGAATTTTAATTACTTCATTATTGTATTGTAGGTCATGCCTTCCCGTAGGAGCCCTCCAGCACCTTCTGGCACACCTGGTGCCAGCAGTTCAGGGAGTCAGCCCCCCAGTGAGGAGGATGATGTCCCTTTTGGGGATACCCCTGACACGATCGTTCATGACGAGGCTATCGACCCGGCGCAGGAACCCGTCCAGATGTCTATTTCCGGGAGGGTTCGCCTGTCGTTGGAGGGCGGCCAGTAAGTTTTGTTTAGTTTATTGTATTCTTATTTCATTTATTATTTACAAATTCTAACTTTTCAATGTTTCCTTTTCATTTCAATAGGTTACATCCATGTCGTGAGGTTTCGAGGAGATTTACGGAGGTATTGAAGATGCTTCATGTACGGGGACACCCTCGTTGGCAGAGCGTCTCTGCTGCGCACAAGGTGCGAATGTCTGAGGCATGGAAGGTAAACACATATTCAAAATATTATATTTAAATATATATATATATATATAATATTTCAAAAACTGACAGTTAATTTTTTTCAGCAATATTTTGATATTCCAGAGGAGCTGACCGACGAGGTCATATACGCTCCCTGGCATCATCAGGGCGGCATTCGATACAGGGACACTGGCTACAATATTCGCCGCGCCCCTGCCGATAAACGACCGGCCAACATTTCTGCGGAGGACTTGGCAGAGATCTTGGCGCGTACTCAGACGCCGGATGCCCAGCGCATTTCGGCGATCAATAGCGCCAACCGTAATGCCAACCCGTCGAAGCACACTAGAGGGTCACGCTCCACATACAAGCACAAGAAACAACTCGTAAGTTATTTTCTGTATTAATTAACTTTTACTTTATTTTCGTAAGTTATTCATTATTCGTTAATTATTTTTAACATTCACAGGAGCAAAAATTGGGTCGTCCGGTTCATGCTGCTGAGCTGTTTGTCCGTCTCCATACCAAAGGTGGAGATACACAGACTTTTGTAGACGATAGGGCGAGAGAGAAAGCGATAAGTGTTAATTATTGTTTATTCTTTTTCAAATTTATTCATTATTAGTATATTAGTTAATGAAATTATTTGTTTTTTTTCAGGCTCGTTACGAAGCGATTCTCGCTGATCGCTTACCGAGCTCCGACACCCTGCCGACACAGGAGGATATCAAGTAGGCTTTTCTCGAGGCAGCAGAAGGGAGACGTCCAGACGGTGCTGTTCCTGGACTCAGCAACCTCGGCCCTATCATTTACGCCGATCAGCCTCGGTCTTCCCAGGTAGCTCGTTCGACCGAGGCTGCCGAGCTTCGCGCGAGCAACACTACTTTGAGGGCTGAGACTGTGGAGCTTCGAGAAAGCAACGAACGGCTCCAGGCGGAGGTGGCAGGGATTACGACTCGTCTCGATGAGGCCGAGCGGTCCAGGCAAGAGTCCGAGAGGTCGATGAAGGCAACGATGGACATCTTCATGGCTCAGATGCGCGGCGAGGGTTCTTCGACTTTCGGTTTTGGTTTCCCTCCTCCCGATCCTCCATCTGATCCTCGTGTCGATTAGGGATTAGGCTTTAGGAAAAAAAACATTATTTTGTATTATTTTGGGATTTTTAATATTATTTATCTAATATTATTTTTTCTTAAATTTACTTTCATTTCTTTTTTGTAATTAAATTTAATTTTCAAATCACAATAATTTCTAATTAAAACCCTAAACCCTAATTAAATTTTAAAAAAATAAAAATAAAAATAAAATTGATCGACGCATTCCGTCGTTAATAGTCAAAGACACCTGTTGACTATTAACGATGTGTTCTATCGTTCTAGTGAAACATGACTTTGATTAGAGAACGACTAAATGAGTCGTTATAGTGAAACAAGACTTTGACTTAGACAACGACTTATTTCGTCGTTAAGGTCAACATTCTAGTCAACGAACCCTAACGACGGAAACCATCGCTCCATTCTAGTCAACGAATCACAACGATGGAATACTTTTGCCTCGTTATGGAACGAGGAAGTTCGTCGTTAGGTTTGTCTAACGATGACAAAAATAACGTCAAGCCATTCCGTCGTTAATTACGTCATTAATTCCTTGTAACGACGAACTACTGCCTCACTTCGTCGCTAATCGTCCGTCGCTAATACGGATTTTTCTTGTAGTGATCGGGTCCCTATGCTATCTTAAATATGGTAGTCGCGAAATCAAGTAGAAGAAATGGAAATTTTAAGTAAAGTGAATTACTTAAAATAGGCAATATTAATTGTTTAAATATTGACTATATTTAAACGGTAATTAATATAAAGATTATTAATTGTTTAAATAATGAGTTTATTTAAAAAGGAAATTAATAATGAAATATTATTAATTAGACATTATTAATTATTTAAATATTGAGTATATTTAAATGGTAATTAATAATTTGAAATTAATTGACAATTATTAATTTTTTAAATAATTAATTTTATTTGAAAGGAAATTAATAATTAAAATTAATTAATTAATAATAAAATATTATCAATAAAATTATTAATTAAATAATGAGTTTATTTCATGAAAATTAATAATTAAAATAGTTATTCTTAATTATTTAAATAATGAAAATTATTTAAATGGAAATTAATAATTAAATATAATTTGATAATATTTAGACGGGAGAAAATAATAATATTATTAATTGTTTAAATAAAATATTTTATTTAAATGGTAATTAATAAATAAATTAATTAAGTTGGACTTATTAATTTAAGAGAGAGTTTCAAGCCCAATTGGATTAATGAACCCAATTGAAATTGGCCCAAATAATTAAATAAATAAATTTGATTTATTAAATTTTTACTATATAATTTTTGGCCATAATAGATAATTTGTAGGAGATAATTGTTTGAATAATATCCTATAATAATTATAAAGATTTATTTACCCAAGATAAATAAAATAAAGAAAAGAAAACATTCTCTTATTTATCTATGGCATTTTAGAAATACCAAGATAAAGGAAAGAGATAATTCTTTTTTCTTTTTGTATTTATCTCCATGGATTAATCCTAATGTGATTAGAATTCATATTTTCCTATAAATAGGAGGCTTGGGTTGGGTCATTCATAAATCACACAATTCAATTCCATAGAAAATTGGAACTCTCTCTTCCTCCTTCTCCCCCCCTTGGCCGATTTCCCTATAGTTCATTGGGAAGAAAAATATTTTTTCTTCTTCCCAATTTCTTCTTAAATTCGATCCTACAATCGAGTTTCGTTTGATGGATCGGGATATAGCATTGAAGATTCAGTGTTGCTGAGGATTAATGCTGTAAAGAAACCTCCAACCAATTCTCCATTAACTACTCAATGTAAGTATAATTGATTTTAATTTTTGAAAATATAAGCATGAATCTACATGTTTTTTCACAAATTTCATGATTTTAATAGATCCATAATTAAATGTTAATTAGTTTATTAAATAAAATTCCGCTAATTTAGTAAATCATCCCTTCAGTACGACGTCAAACAAGCTCCACGTGCTTGGTATGGTAAAGTTACTCAATACTTCATATTTTGTGGTTTTAAAGTTTTCGATTCAGATTATAGTTTGTTTGTAAAATTAGAATCAAAGATGCAACTATTGGTTTTATTATATGTGGATGACATGATAATTACTGGAGATGACGAAACTGAAATTTCTCGCTTGAAAACTGATCTTCTAGTTCGGTTTGAAATGAAGACTTAGGAGAAATTGGATGTTTTCTTGGCTTATGTAACGTCCCGTTATTTTGAGGTGAATATTTTTTTATTTTATGTTATTTATTTATTTATTGAATTAAAGTATTAAAGTTAATTTTAGAATTAGTTATTTAGAATTAAATAGTTAATTTCGTTCGGAAACCTTTTTAACTGTTTATTTAGCCTAAATTAGTTTCGGTTGTATTAATAATTATTAATGGGCCAATTAATAATTATTAATCATCATTAGGCTAGTTTAAGTGTTTCGGGTTATGTTTTAAAAGCTTAAGGCAAATAAAGGACGTAGGCGTCATTTCCAATTTCTTAAAATATAAAAAAAAAAAAAAACACTATTCATTCATCTTTAAATAATACAATTTTGACCAAAGACTTCATCTTTTCTCATTTTCTTCTTCCTTGGTCAAGAGTCCCTCTTTCAAATCCCCCATTCTTTGTTTTTCTTCGATTCTTGGCGGATCGTGATAATTTTGGTTGCGTTGGATAGCCACGTGCCCGAGCATCATTTCCAACCTATCAATCGATCTTTTCCTCCGTGTTCTAAAGGCCTTAAGGTATGACAAAGTTTCTAACCTAAGCTTCAAATAGTGTTTTAATGGAGTTTTTGATTTAAATCTTCTATTTCGTGCTAAGAAACTCGAAGATTTCAATCAAGGGAATCGTTTTAGGTGATTTTAGAAACTTACCCTAACCTTAGAATCGAGTTTGACCCGGAAACCCTTTTCGTTTGATTTTCCCTAATTTGATGATGATTAGGGTGTTTCAAATGTTATGTTTTTATGTTTTACTTAATTTATTGGGATTGATATATTGTCCAAAACCCTAATTTAAGATTACCCATTGATGGTACCAATCTCCAAAGTACTCGAAACGCCTTTAAATTGCTTAAAATCCGGAAAACCATATCCAATCCCTCTTTTCCCTTGGGCCGTGGGCCTCATGGGTGGATTCCCGGACTGTTTTGTCCTTTATTTTAATAACTTGACGATCGTTGTTCATTTCATTAAATTAATATACTTTAGGTGTATTTGAATTATAGGTTTTGTGCATCGATCGTGAAATCGGTCAATCGGCGATTTGGAGTTGACTTCTTTTATAAGGTGAGTTTAAAATGGTTGTGATTACTTTTATGTTTTCGGGTTGCATGACGATCATGTTTGATCAGGGTTAAGAGGGTTACTAGATTTTATAACTTATCCAAGATTGGATGTAGTTGGGAGATGAGGAAAGTGCATAAGGAAAGATAGCAAACTTTTGGTGTGTTTAAAGTGAGTTGCTTATTGTAGATTATGTTGTATTCTCAATGAGAATTATGTTTTCACACTACAAAAAAAAAAACCAATTTGCGACCAGGGAATTGCGACCAGAAGGTCGTTTTTCAGACAAATGCGACAAAAACAGTGACAAAACCTGGCGTGGCAAAAAAGTTGGTCGTCCAGACAGTCGCCTAAAATAGTGACCACCTGGTCGTAATTGAAGTTGTAGAAAAGTGACCATCCAGTCGTTTGAGCATCAGACCAAGACGACCATCTGGTCATTTATTTTACTTCTAAATTGCGACCAGATGGTCGCCAATGTAATTAATAATTTATAATTTAATTAATTAGAAATTAATTAATTGTTTAAATTAAATTATTTAATTTGTAAATATTATTTTTATTTTATTTCAATTTATTTAATTAATTAATTAATTAATTAATTAAATATTTATTTATTTATTTAAATTAAATAATAAAAAATTGGAATAAAAATAAAAAAATATATAAATAAATTTCCAAAAGAATGTACTATACAAAAGAAAAGAAATCTAAACTACTACAGAGGAGCAGGCGGCGGCGATGATGATGAACCGGGATCTCGGGGTCCGAAGAACGCGGCCAATGCAGCTGTGACCTGGGCCTGAACATCCGCCTGAATCGCAGCAACTCGAGCATCGAAGTTGCTGCGCATATCCTCCATCTCGGTGTGAAGCTGCTGAACCTCCTCTCGCAGCTGCTGCTCAGTGGGAGAAGGACCATAACTCGTGCTCGCTTTGATGCGCTGAGGCCGAGGCACGCCGGCGTATAGTCGTCTCTCGTACGAGCTGAGCCAAGGAACTGATCCATCCTCCAAGAAAGCCTCTTTACGGTCGTCCTGAGTCGATTGCGAGTTTGGTGTGGGCAACCGCTGACTCAAAGGCTCCTTGAAACATTCCTAAATATTTAAAATTCATAAAATAAAATATTTAATATATAAGTTAGAAAAAATTGTAAACAAAAATTAATAATTGAAAAAATTATTAAATACCTGAACTTCTTTCGCCTTTTTGTCGACGATCGTCCCATCCTTTTTCGTGTGAAGAATGAGGTGCGGCTCATCAGGCGGGACAGGGCGACCGTGCTTCTCTTCCTAAAAATATTAGAGATTGAAAAAGAAAAAATAAATTAATAATTAATTGAAAAAATAAAACAACAAAAAAGTACGTAAAAGAAAAAGAAAAAAAAACTTACCAATCGACGATGATGCTCGTCGTGGGTTCGAGCCCCGCCTGTGTGTTTGGTGGGATTCTTCGCGCGGTTGGCCTTATTCCTCTTTGAAACTTCCTTGCCCTCGGGAGTGTCCAAGCTCGCGATCAACCGCGCGTGCTCCTCCTCGCTCATCCTCAAGGGTCGGTTTGCTGCTTGCTTTCTGCGCACCAGGTAAATGAGGTCCTTGAATCGATTCTGAATGTGATTGTCCCATAGGGGGAACAATCTACCGTCCGTGATATCGGAATTGATTACAGGAAACTTGCCTTAAAAAAATTCAAATAAAAAATAGTTAAAGTGTGCTAGAGGTCGTGGGAGAGGAGATGGTGCTGCGTGATCGAGGGATGATGACCTCGAGATGGACTCAGTTGTTGTAAAGTCTATGTATTTAATTTTGTGAACTTTAAAGACTTTGAAGATTTGTACATTTGTATTTAGCTCATAAGAGCTTATCTTCGTTATTTTTTGATATTAAATCTTTGAACTCCTGATTTGGGACTTAAAGCTCCTCGTGATTTTACTTGATTTGGAAATTAGGATGTAAACAGGTTTTGGCTAGCCAACTTTCAAACATAACCACGCCAATTTTTCTTAAAATATAAAGACTTCCACTGTGTTTTCTAATTTAAATTATTTAAAAGTGTCGGGTCTTCACATGTCTAATTAGTAGATCTTCCCAATACGGTAGATCCTAAAAAATACTCCGTTTCTTCCAACCCGTGTTTTTTCCAGCCGCATTGTTTGCACTCTCTGCACCGTCCACTATAATCTTGTGCATCCCTATAGCATCTATACCATGAAGAATCTGCCTTCCACTATACATTGTCGGAGGGTTTCTTTTGTTACTCGTTGACCCTTCTTCCAGTCACTACCGTTTGAACAGAACGTATGATTCAACTGCAAAAATCGACAGTGATAATCAAACCAACAAGTTTTCTGACCGTTTCTGAGATAGAATGCATCTGTGTCTAGCATGCAATGTGGACATGTGTATTTCCCTGTCGTACTCCATCCTTTAAGAGGATGAGATTTAGGTTCACACAATTAACTACTGACTAAGCAAAACAATAACAAAAACTAAACACATACTAAAAAATATATATGAAAGCAATTAAAGATCAACATACCTAACAACATTGAATACGCAGGGAAGTCACTGATCGTCCAGATTAACACGGCGCGCATCAAGAAATTTTGTTTCTTCGAAATGTCGTACGTTATAACACCATCAGTCAACAACCTTTTCAACTCTGCAATAAGTGGTTGCAAATACACATCCACTTTCTGTTTTGGACTTTTTGGCCCAGGTACGATCACTGTTAGAAAAATCACCGGGTCTCGCATGCACATCGAGGGAGGCAAGTTATACGAGATTACCATGACTGGACAAACTGAATATTGTGCCCCAGATGCTCTGAATGGGTTAAAGTCATCCGTGCATAAGCCAATCTGACGTTTCTCGGATCTTGTGCAAAATCAGGATGACAATTATTTAAATGCTTCCATGTCGTAGCATCTGAGGGATGTCTCATAACACCTTCATCCTGTGAATGCTAGTGATGCCATCTCATGTGTGAAGCTGTCACATCCGATGCATACAACCGTTGAAGACGTGGGGTCAGCGGTAAATAGAACATGCGGGCGTACGGAATTAGGCTGTGTTTCCCTTATTTATATCTTGGAAGAAAACAGAATTTGCAGTGATGTAGGTCCTCATCCACATCCTAGTAAATCATGCATCCGTTTCGACACGAATCTATTTTCTCCACAGGTAATCCAAGTCCCTCCACTAGCTTTTTTGTGTCGTACAAACTGTGGGGCATAATATTTTCTTCTGGAGCGCATCGACGAAACCACGATGCAATCGAATCAAATCCTCTACCAGGTATGCTGTACTACGCCTTTATATTTAAAAGTTCTGTAGCAGAAGCAAGTTGACTGACCTCACACCCATCGTACAATGGTCGGCTGGCTGTCTTTAGCATCTCGTGCATCTTACGTTCTTCCGGATTCATTTCCTCTTCACCAACCCGTTCATCTTCGTCTACGATTAAACTTTCCAGGAAATTTTCATTGCCCCCATCTCACAACATCAAGTATCATTTGCTGCATCTGACTATACTATTTTTCATCATTCCGTTCTTCGGCAACAACCTCTACATTTGAGCTGCTACCTTCGTATTGTCTTGATTCCTGTAATGCAGCGTTGAACATTTCCTTTGTTTCCCCCTCAAACACCCAGTGATAATAATTCTGCACAAATACCCTACTATAAAGATGAACCTTCAAATTTGTAACTAGGTATGATTCTCCTATTGTCGCATTTTTCGCACCAGGCAACGTAGCTTTCCACCATACTTTTTATAATAGACAGTTGTCGTGCAAAACTCAACAAACTGTTCAACCCCGGCCACGAACTCATCGTTCAAATACCCGTCTATCAAACGAACATACATCCACTCTCTCATTTTCTTTTTTCTTAATGCTATCAAAAAATGGGAGGAGGAGATTTTATAATGAACTCCTCTGCTTATTTGCGACCAGATGGTCGTATTTTTGCTATCAAATGGTCACATTTTCCCGCCATTTTCCTCACTACCCCGGGTCACATCAAGTCACAACATTTACGACCACGTGGTCACTTATTTTGGTGACCAACTGGTAACTTTTCTAGCGCCAAATTGTTTATCTACCACTGGTCACTTCAAATCACAACTTTTGCGACCATCTGGTCACTTCAAAATGTGACCACGTGGTAGCTTATTTCCCGCCAATTTTTTAATCAACCATTGGTCACTAAAGGTCACCAAAATTGCGACCATATAGTCACTTTGAAATGTGACCACTTGGTAGCCTTTCTCCCGCCAAATTTATGCGCCTTTTTTTGCTACTAAATGATAATCCATGTCACAAAATTATGACCACATGGTCATAATTTTGTAGTGACCATATGGTCACTTGCTTCGCGCCAAAAATTCGCGCCATTTTTCATGACTAGTTCTTTACTTGGTCGCCATTTGGTGGCAAAAAAGTGACCATATGGTCGTTTTAAGTCAAACTTCATATTTACTACTAGAGTGGTCACCAAAAAAACTACCCAATACTTTTGGTCGCAATTTAACAGTTTTTTTGTAGTGCCATAAATTGGAAAAGAGTATTAGATTACTCCGTTTATTTGAGTGGATATAAGGAAGTTAAAAGAAACTTTGGAGAGAAAGTACTATGTGAAATTGAGTTAGTTTAATAATATTAGCTATGGGATTTTCTATTTAGTACTACCAAAGGGGAGTAGTACGTGTGGCGTTATGATATGCATGGTAACGAATCATCATGTGGTATGTGTTGTAGGCGTGGTATGTATGGTAACGAAAAACGAATCATCATGTTGTATGTGTAGTAGGCGTGGTATGTGTGGTAACGAAAAACGAATCATCATGTGGTATGTGTGGTAGGCGTGGTATGTGTGGAAATGGGAAAGGTGACAATGTGCTCATGATTTGAAATGTGAAACGTGACAATGTGGTCACGGTTTGAAATGTGAAAGGTGACAATGTGGTCACGGATTGAAATGTGAGATGTGACAATATGGTCACGGTGTGAAATTTGAAAGGTGACAATGTGGTCACGGTTTGAAATGTGAAAGTGTGACAAAGTGAACAATGAGAATGGAAATTTACATTGTTATTTACTTTGTTATGCTTTAGTATTAATTAGTTGTTTTAGTACTTTATTTACGAGCTTGAATATTTCTTTTTTGAAGTAACGATATAGTGGAATGGGATTATTTTCTTATGCATAGTACTTGGGAGTATAGAATGGGTAGTAAAGAGCACGATAGGAATTTGGACATATTTTCTGATATGGAATTCGGTCCATAGAAGTGCTTGCATCTATCTTATTCTCACTAGCATTTTTATGCTAATGTTGCTACACTTAAACTTTTTCAGGTAAAACTAGTGGGAGAGGACGAGGTCATGGAGGTGGTGCTGCTTGATCACGAGCGGGTAGCTTTTGGGACATGGAGCTACATGCATATTTTGAGGTATTCTATGAATGCTATGTTGTTAGTCATAAACTTCTATTTTGTGCTCATGAGTGCCTAAGATGTGTTGTATATATTATCGAGTCTAATTTCTCTGATTTGGTTATAAACTGAAGTACGAATTTCAGTTGTTTTTAAATTCTCTGATTTGGGCCCATGTAAACAGGTTTAGGGAGTTCATATTTTAAACGGATCCACGCTAAATTTTTATAAAATCTAGTCTTCCGCTGTTCGTTTCTGATTTAAAGATTTGAGAAAATTCGAGTCTTTACAGAAGGGCTCCGAAAATTCCTCTTTTTTTCTCCTTTTGCCACACCGCCGCTAGTGTGGTGTAGGGAGGAAATATATATCCTCTGTCTTTATTTTTCCAAGGAGAAAGAGTGCCCACCATTTCTTTGTTGTGTTAAGTGATAAAGTTTTTTTTTGTGGTCATATGATCGTAACCAATGCAGAAGGGGAGTCGTCAGACACTTCTCTACAAGGTTTAGTGTGACGACCTGACTCCTTTAAAAACACATATTACATTACGCAGCGGAAAACAACCATTTTACAGAAAATTTGCGTGGTTCCATTTATAATTTGAACATGCCAAAACCTGTTTACAATGTTCACATCAGAGAAAAACGGGAAATGCACATTTCCTAAGTTTAAGAAAATAAAACATCAACGAAATAAGTTTAAAACACAAAACAACGCTCTTTTGAGTTCAAGACACCAAATTTACACATTTACAACAACCAAAAGACTAACATTTCACAAATGCCACATTTCCGTATCCCAGGCTCATCGCACGGTTAATCAAGCGGCACCACGACCTCTACCCCGACCTCTTCCACGAGATGTACTTGTAAAATTATAGTGTAGCAACATTAGCATAAAGCTAGTGAGAGTAAAATGAAGTCAAGTGTTTATATGGACCGAAGTCCTTATCAGAAATAGTGTCCAACATTTCTATTACGTGTCTACTTTCGATTAAGCCTCCAATCACTAAACACCGAGCACATCAACAATAAGGCTAAATATGCATTTACATTCAGAACTACATGCACAGGGAAGTAAACATAATTGGCTCGGTTAAAGTCAGTTTCCAGTACCATAACACATTTCAAACTCCCCTTATCACCTCACGTATAACAAAGCTATAGTCACCATAATTATATTGTCACCATTCATACATAGTCACCATTGTCACAATTGTCACCGTTAATACGTTAGTCATCGTAGTCACCATAGTCATCATTGTCACCGTTATTACATTGTCACCATAGTCACCATTTACTTATTGTCACCAAGTCACCATATTCACCATTTACATATTGTCACCAAGTCACCTCGGTTTCTATCCTATTTCCTAAGCACGTAGGATATTAACTAAGAGAAAACCTAAAGCATGCTAGGACTGTTTTTTTGGTCCTCGGACGTCCCGAGTCCGAACCGTCACTTTCCTTCTCTACTTTCAAATATATTAACACCCAAACTACACTTTAGCCTCACTTCTTAATACCATTTAGTGATGAGAATCTCGTCTAAATGCACTTTCCTTAGTACAAAAATACCTTCCACAATATTTTCTTCCTAAACATCCACAACCTACCCTTAACTTCGAATCAACTAGATCATCAAGTAATCTGAGCCATTAAAACACTAAAGCTCATTTTAAACTCAACTTCAGGATGCGTAGAAGAAACACTGCTCAATGGATGCGTGAACAGTCGCTCTTGGTTCAAACCTACAAAGTAAAATATACAACTAAACATATTAATTTCTAAACCAGGAACGAATAACCAATAGCTAAATTAGGCGTCAAAATTAATCCCGGAAACTCTATGTAGCTCACGCCAAGGCAAGAGGAAAGGATTGAGGTCCGGTTTCCGATTAATATTTAAAGAAAACACTTTCAAAAATAACAAAACTCAACTTACGGAACCTTCGGTTTGAAATATTTCAAAGGACTCGGGTTTAGATTCAAGACAATAACCTCGACCAAAATGATTTTCCCTAACTAGAAATCGTCAACAACACCCGGAAAAAATGAATGGAGACTTGTAAACAAGATCGGGGAAAAGAAAACCTAAAAACCCATTTCTTCTTTACCTCGTTTCTCCTAGATATGGAACGAATTGGCTCGATTGATGGGATGAAAAGAAAGCTTACGTCGAGATTTTTCTATCGGGACAAGAATCACTTAAAACGGTCGAGGAACGGTGACGGAATCCCGACTTCTCTCTCTTCCTTGAACTCACGGGTGGGGAGGGTTTTGATTTCAAATTTTTCTTTTTCTTCTTTCAGTTAAGCTTGCTAAACGTATATTTAACATATATATAAGTTTTGCCAAATGACCGTTATGTCCCGACATCTAATTCTTTAGTAAAAAGTGTCCAGGGTTCTCGTTATTGCACAGTTCCAATTCCAATTCACTTTAACCACTTCTAATCTATCTTAAAGTGATATAACAATTAGTAATTGGCACGTGAATAACGTTATTACACCCGATTCTATTTAAACGTTCTAACGGAAGTACTTAACGATCGAACTCGAGCCTAAAATTTAAATACTAAATTAAACTTCTAATTAAACAAACAATCATCAAAATTATGCTAAGTGAAGCAATAATAATAATAAAAACAGAAATTTCACCTCAAATGTAACTGGACGTTACAATCTACCCACCTAAAAAGAACTTTTCGTCCCCGAAAAGTGAAGTTCCTAGGTGAAAAGATTAGGATACTTAGCCTGTATCTCGTCCTCATGTTCCCACGTAGCATCTTCCAACACTTGATTCTTCCAAAGAACTTTAACCAAGTTTATTGTTTTGTTCCTCAACACGTTTTGGTCAGATGCTAGAATCTCAACCGGTTCTTCCTCGTAAGATAGGTTAGCATCTAGTGATACTGGCTCGTGATCAATGATATGTGAAGGATCTCCCACGTATTTCCTTAGCATAGATACATGAAACACATTGTGCACGGCCGATAGGATAGGTGGTAAAGCTAAACGATATGCTACCAAACCAATGCGATCTAAGATCTCAAACGGTCCTATAAATCTAGGGCTCAACTTGCCCTTCTTCCCAAACCGCATTACTCCTTTCATGGGCGCCACCTTTAGAAACACGTGGTCACCTACCTTGAACTCAAGTGCACTTAACGTCACATCGGCGTAACTCTTCTGCCTACTTTGGGCTACCCTCATTCTTTCCCTAATAAGAGTGATTGACTCACTCGTCATTTGTACCAATTATGGACACAGAAGCTTCCTTTCACTAACCTCATCCCAATGAGCCGTTGATCTACATTTCCTACCGAAGAGAGCCTCGAATGGTGCCATCTCGATGGTAGCTTGGTAGCTATTGTTATAGGCAAACTCAATCAAATATAGATGAGAATCCAAACTACCACCAAAATCAAGTATACATGCTCTCAGCATGTCTTCAAGAATCGGATTCAACCTCTCCATTTTCCCATCAGTCTGAGGATGAAAAGATGTGCTAAAGTCGAGTCCTGTACCCATGGCAGAATGCAAACTTCGCCAAAACTTTGAAACAAAACGAGTGTCCCGATCCGAAACGATCCTCACAGGTACACCATAGAGTCTCATAATCTCCTGTAAATACAACTGTGTCCAAGTCTCGACAGGGTAAGTGATCTTCCCAGGTATAAAATGGGCAAATTTCGTCAAACGGTCTACGATTACCCAAATAGTATCGAAACCTTTCGACGTCCTCGGCAGTCCACTGATAAAATCCATGGAAATCTCCTCCCATTTCAACTCAGGAACGCTCAATGGATTTAGATACCCTGGTGAGCTTTTCCTCAAGGCCTTAACCTGCTGATAAACTAAACACTTGCTTACATATTATGCAATCTCATGTTTCATTCTGTTCCACTAGTAATGTTGTCGTAGGTCCCTGTACATTTTAGTACTACCCGGATGTACAGAAAAGATAGAACTGTGAGCCTCCTCCAATAGTTCCTTCCTGAAGGTCGATCCTAAAGGCACACATAGCCTCCTACGATACATCAATGCATCATCGGTTGCAAAAGTAAAGTGTCTAGGCTTATCCGATTCTACCTTTCGAAAGCCTGCCTGTAAGTGAGTCTCACCCCTCTGTGCCTCGATCATCCTCTGTCTTAGAGTAGGCCGCACTGTCAAACTAGCCAAACTCACTGCAATCTCAGCCGTAAGAAAAGCTACCTTGGCTCTCTCCAAATCCCACCTCAGTCTCATCGGTAAAGTCGATAAGTGCGATGACTTCTGACTAAGTGCATCTGCCACTACATTGGCACCAAGATGATACTGAATGTCGCAATCGTAGTCTTTCACCAGCTCTAACCATTGTCGTTGTCTCACATTTAATTCCTTTTGAGTGAAGAAGTAATTGAGACTCTTATGGTAGTGAATATCAAGATGTTTTCTCCATATAAATAATGTCTTCACAACTTTAGAGCATGAACCACAGCTGTCAACCCCAAGTCATATGTCGGGTAAGCCTTCTCATGTTCTTTCAATTGTCGAGAAGCATAAGCTATAACTTTCCCGTGTTGCATCAACACGAACCCTAATCTTGTATCTCTGCCACACTAGTTTGTCTAGGCCAACTACTAACTAACTCAATCTTGGAAGGATCAACAGAAATCCCTATTCTCGACACCACGTGTCCCAAGAATGCTACCTCTTTCAGCCAGAACTCACATTTTGAGAACTTTGCATAAAGCTTCTCGTTACATAACACCGTCAAAACTTCCTCTAGGTGCATAGCATGCAACTCCTAAGTCTTAGAATGTACCAGAATATCGTCAATGAACACGATGACAAAGGAATCGAGGAACCTCCTAAACACCATATGCATAAGATCCATGAAAGCGGCTGGGGCATTAGTAAGGCCAAAAGACATAACAACGAACTTATGATGGCCATATCGTATCCTTAAAGCTGTTTTCGAAATATCTTCATCTCTGATCCTCAAGTGATGATATCCCAATCGAAGATCAATCTTCGAAAAGATAGTGGCTCCCCTCAACTGATCAAATAAATCCTCTATCTTGGGCCATGGATATTTGTTCTTCACTGTAACACGATTCAACTCCCGATAGTCAATACACAACCTCATCGAGCTATCCTTCTTTTTCACAAAAAGAATAGGTGCTCCCCAAGGCGACACACTCGGGCGGATGAATCCTAAGTCTAAAAGTCCTTGTAACTGACTCTTCAGCTCTTTCAACTCAGCCGGTGCCCTACGATAAGGTGCCTTGGACAAAGGAGTCGTCCCAAGTATCACCTCTATCTGGAAATTTAATTCTCTAAATGGTGGTAACCCAGGTAACTCATCAGGAAAAACATCTACAAAGTCTCGTACCACACGTATAGTATCTAAAGTAGGCACACTAACAGACGTGTCGACTACACTAGCAATATAACCCCAAGCACTATCACTCAGTAGTGCCCTAGCATGAAACACGGAGATAACAGCTGGGGTCGCTCTACCTCGAGTTCGACGAAAATGAAGTTTAGTCCCACATGGACTAACAAAATCCACGACTCTCTCGCCACAACCAATACTAACATGGTTGCGAGACAGCCAATCCATACCCAGAATAATATCAAAATCAAACATGGGCATCACGATCAACGTAGCATGCAAACAAAAACCCAAAATACTCAACTCATCAGAATGAATGACTCTATTCACAACAATAGACTTCCCCAACGGTGTAGAAACACATAACTCATACCCTAGAGGCTCATACTCAAAAGCAGCCGACTCAACAAACTCGGTAGAAATAAAGGAGTGACTAGCTCTAGAATCAAACAATGCAAGTGCATAATGGCCCATAAAAGTAACAGTACCTGTAACGACGGTGCCTACAGCCTCGACATCCTCACGTGTGGTAGCAAATACTTGAGCCTGCTGTTGGGTCTAAGGTGGTGGTCTTGGTTGCTGGTTGGGCCTAGCCTGGCCTCTACCCTCAAACTGACCTCGTCCCTGTCCTTGCTTCTGGCCTTGACCCTGCCCGTGACCCTGGCCCTATCCACTGGGTTGTTGCGTGGCCTGAAGTCTCGGTCAATTTTGTATGACATGCCTCAATTGGTCATAAAGAAAAATCTCGTTGTCTTGCACCCACCAAAATGATACCCTGAATAGGCATGATAATAAGGCATAGGAAGAACCTGAGCCCTAGGCTGGCTCATTTGTCCCAAACTGTCTTTGTGGCTGAGTCCCTCGACCTAAATGGTAGTCTTCAGCCTTTCTTTTCTGCGAAGAAGACTGTACAACTGCCATCTCAGCCTTCTTCTCGGAGGGTCCGATATCCAAATCCAAGGCAACGCTAAAAACCTTCGCATAGTCTTAATTTCTAAACCACGAATGAATAACCAATAGCTAAATTAAGCGTCAAAATTAATCCTGGAAACTCTATGTAGCTCACGACCAAGGCAAGAGGAAATAATTGAGTTCTGGTTTCCAATTAATGTTTAAAGAAAACACTTTCAAAAATAACAAAACTCAACTTACGGAACCCTTGGTTTGGAATATTTCAAAGGACTCGGGTTTTTCATTCAACTCGGGTTTAGATTCAAGGCAATAACCTCAACCAAAATGATTTTCCCTAATTAAAAATCATCAACAACACCCGGTAAAAACGAATGGAGACTTGTAAACAAGATCGGGGAAAAGAAAACCTAAAAACCCATTTATTCTTTACTGCGTTTCTCCTAGATCTGGAACGAATTGGTTCGATTGATGGGATGAAAAGAAAGATGGCGTCAAGATCTTTCTATCGGGACAAGAATCACTAAAAACGGTTAAGAAACGGCGACAGAATCCCGACTTCTCTCTCTTCCTTGAACTCACGGGTGGGGAGGGTTTTGATTTCAAATTTTTCTTTTTTTTTTCTTTCAGTTAAGCTTGTTGAGCGTATATTTACCATATATATTTTTTTCCAGATGACTGTTATGTCCCGGCTTCTAATTCTTTAGTAAAAAGTGTTCCAGGTTCTCGTTATTGCACAGTTCCAATTCCAATTCACTTTAACCGCTTCTAATCTAACTTAAAGTGATATAACAATTAGTAATTGACCTATAAATAATGTTATTACATCCGATTCTATTTAAACGTTCTAACAGAAGTACTTAACGATCAAACTCGAGCCTAAAATTTAAATACTAAATTAAACTTCTAATTAAACAAACAATCATCAAAATTATGCTAAGTGAAGCAATAATAATAATAAAAACAAAAACTTCACCTCAAAAGTAATGGGACGTTTCAATTAGTATTCTTTTTTATGCATTTACTTTTGATTAATATTATATTGCAAGGATATGTCCATGAGAATTCTACTTGACAATTCTATTTTAGAGGCCTTAATCCCAACAATTTGTGCATTGGTGCCTTAAAATTTTGCCCATAACAATGTCCCCTTCTTGAGAGTCTAGTCGAACTAGTTTTCCTGGGTCGAGGGAAGAGCACTGAATGGCTTAGAAGTGACCTTGTAGATGGAATTTAATTTATCGCTTTGTATCATACTTGTAACCTTTTGACTTGTCACATATTTATGTTGTATATTGTACTGAAAAGATTATTTGAGAATCTTGTCAATGAGTATCCATTCCATAAAAGCTTAATGTCAAGATTCTTCTTATCAGATAAAAAATGCTTAGTTTCTTCTAGGATTCTAAGCCACTGATTTAGTTTTTTATCCAATGGTTGAAAAATGAGAGAGTCCCACTATACATATAGAAGGTAGTTTTTCTTCATTCGCCTACATTTTGGCCATCATGGTAAGTTTCTAGTGCTTCATGTATTTAACTTATTTTTATTTATTTTCAAGCTCTCATGCCCCTCCGCAATGACCTCTAGTTTTTTTAAAACCTCGATGTAACGTCTCGTTATTTTTAAAGGGAATTTTTTTTATGTAATAGTTCATTTATTTATTTTAATTAAACTATTTAGTTTAATTTTAGAATTAGTAATTTAGAATTTAGTAGCTAATTTTGTTCGAAAACCTTTTTTAATCATTTTATTAGCTTAGACAAAATTTTATTTTTTCTTCTCTCCTTCTCCCTCAAAGGCGTGGGTATCAAGGTGGGGATTCTTGCTCTCAGGTTTTCTTCAATTCTCGATGGATCTTAATAATTTCAGTTGCATTGGATAGCTCTCGGTCCAAGCATCATTTCCAACCAATGAATCAGGTTTTTCCTGCGTTTTCTAAAAGCCTCAAGGTATGACAAAGTTTCTAAATTTAGCTTCAAATAGTGTTTTAATGGAGTCCATGGTTGAAAACTTTGATTTATTGTCAAGAAACTCGAAGATTTCAAACAAGGAAGTTGTTTTATGCAATTTTAGAAACTTTCCCTAACCCTAAAACCGAGTTTGAGCTGAAAACCTATTCCATTTGTTTTCTTGTCACTTTGTGATGGCTAGGGTGTTTAAATTGTTATTTTTTTGTGTTTTACTAAACTCTTCGGGAATCAATTATTGTACAAAACCCTAAAATATGATTACCCATTGGTAGTACGAACCTCCAAAGTACTTGAACCCAACCCGGAACACCTCTAAAATGCCTAAAAGCAGGAAAATTGAACCCGAAACCTTCCCTTGTATGGCCAAGAGCTCAATAGGGCTATTTTCGCTTTATGCGTTTATATAATGACCCGACTCAGACAGAGACTAGGCCACGAGTACTCTCAGCAGAAGCGCGGAAAAACATGAAATTCAAAGTGAAGTAGTTGGAATTTTTAAAACAAAATGCAACAGAAGGTAACATTTTTACGAAAAATTCGCGTCGTTCCATTTATAAATTGAACAACCAAAACGTGTTTTACATGGTCTCATCAGAAAAAAAAAACGAGAACAGTAAAATTCTAAAATAAAGGAGGTTTAAAACGACATCATGACAAATTGTATATGAATCCTCTCTTGAGCTCAAGACACAATATATACAATTTACAAAACGACGACAAATACTTATATCACATAAGTCTTTTCTTATGCAACTACACCACTCGAGCTCGAGGAACGACGTCAACTAGTCCATTTCTAAGTCTGGCATCCAAGATACAACGCATATCAGCTTCCTCGCTACGACCTCGACCGCAACAAAACCTGAAAGGTGATATAAAGCACCTCTGAGTTTAATAACTCAGTGGAAATAAGAAGAAATGAAAATAAATTTATGTAAGAATTTCATTGTCCGAAAGAAACCAAACACTTGAGACTCTTGGCCCTCATCCGAGTATGTAGCCTTTGCCAAAGAATCTATCTCTTGTCGTTCATTCCTTACCCAAACTGAAGCTCTCACATTCCCGGTCTAAATAAACGATAAAACATTTTAAAATAACCCCTACACCCTTATAGATTATAACGACATCCAAGTTACTTTTCGTGTCTTAACTAGAACCATCTTCCTTCCTATTCCTCGCCCCGTAGTTTCCCTATCTCAATATCACCAGCCAAACAACCCTTGGTATAAGCTAACTCAACTCTCGTACTTTGCTCTTTCCCAAGCCTAAAGACCAACAATTGTCATCTCGAATACACATTCCAATTCGACTACGTAATTCACATACACTGCGTATCACAACACATTGTCACCGTACTTTCATTCACATACACCGCGTATCACAACATGCTCAAAATGTTATGCGTAAGAAATCAATTATCAATGAATGTATAAGATGTGCAATGAAAACTTAAACATGTATGTTGAACAACCTGTGAATGTTCTATTCTCATAACCGTATCAAGTAAGCATAGCCATTTCACGTTTCTTTTCCACACAATCTTTCAATCAACAGGCTCTTGCAGTTATAGTTTTCGCGTCTCACAACACATTTTTGCACATACTATCACATTCCCCACTCGAGTCGTAGCTCCACATAATCTTCCAGGTTATCGTAATAACCACTCTAGCATCCGGGCCATCCACCACACAGCGCCTCGGAGCTACACCACATCCGCCAAGGTAACCACGTGTAACGTCTAACATCCACACACCGTTACACGGGTTAAGACCCTATGGCCACAAACCGAAAGTTTGAAATGTATGAATGATGTGCTATGAGATGAAATGAGATGGGCATGCTTGCTTTCGGTAAACATTGTATATCAAATTCTCAATTCAAAGGCACAAGTAGAACAATTCCTTCAAGTGGTATAAGACTTAATCATTATACATATTAAGCTTAATTCATATAACCCTTAGTGCGCATATCAAGCATTTCCCCCTTTAAGTTTTTCAACAACTAACCATCGAGCATAACCCGAACAATACGACAAGTATACAAATGACTCGATCATTACTCACATAATGCTCAAAAAACACACAATCACATGGTTCACGTTCACACTTTTCTCTATTATCTCATTTCTAACTATTCCTCGAGCATAAATCAAAACATAGCAAATATGCATAATCATAGCCCCAAATCAGTATATGACTCATTCATGGATTATGAACACAATTATAAAGCAAGTAGGCATGCTTAAATGAACAACTAATCAAAACATACACCGATTTTGAGTTTTGATTTCCATTCCCGTACTTCTCTTATGCCCTTAACCTTACCAACCATACAACAAATCACTACCATCTACAACCACAATTCTCCATTTAAAGATAGCTGCATTTCCATATCGAGCATAGCCCGTAAACATGTCAAGTATGCGTAAATAAAGTCCAAACCAGCATATGACTCGATATTTAACTCAACCATGTGAAAACGCAATTAACATGCGTAAAAGAAACACAAGTCGCAAATAGGGCAAGGTAGTAGTCATTTTGTTATATAACCCGACAATTATCAAGCATAGGTCGTCTCCTTCGCCATACTCAATCCCCTCATCGTATTCCAACACCAAAGTTCAATTACCATCCATATAAAATTTAATATCACCTCACACCATTCATAATCAACCACAATCATGTCACTAATGGTCACACCAAACCACCACATCGGTTCCATTCTTGTGTTCTCACTTTTCTAGTCAAACAAGATTTGACCTTTGCTTCCTTCTTCATCAATCACAATCATTGAAAAACTAATGTTAAGCTTAACATACTAAAAGTTCATCACTAAGAACAATAATCTATACCTGAAACCCAAACCGCTCCAAAAAGCCTCTAAACTAGCCAAAACGAAAAAGTTGAAGGGTTCTTGAAAATTCATTAGTTGAAGTTCCTAACCTGTTTTTCTTATATAAAATATGTATTTGGGTACCCAAATATACCAGAGTTTGAAGACATTAAGAGAAGGCTATGAAAACTCCAAAATTAGAAAAACTAAGAAATCTTCAAATGGCCGACAATTGTGGTTTTAATTTTTAGTTCCGTCCTTGGCTTCCTACATTTGTGTGGTGTCTAAAATGTCTAAATTTCACTATTTGAAACAACCAAATCCTTTTTGAGATAACACACATACCCTTTGGTAAAGTCTTACTCACAACTTACTTCACCATACCTCAAGTCGAACCACCAACCGCTTCTATCTAGTAACAAAACTTCCATCAAAGAATTGAGTCTTTAAACTTCAAACCAAGCCTTTGCATATTCTTGTCCTTAACTATTCTGATACAAAAATAATAACAACTTGGCTTACCAAAGAAAAACTCGACATCCTAGAATCCTCGTACTCCTATTCTTGTCTTATACACTCCCAATCTCTTGGTCATGAATATCCTCCCATCTAGCTTATCTAAAACTTGACATTACTAATATAGCTCAAACATCCTTGCACAATTCAATTCATGTTATAAAAATCAAACATATATATACTTTAGTTCTTAGTTATTCCCACCTTGGCAAACAGGAAGAAACTTGCTCCTTGGAGATTTGCTTTAAGCCCAAAACCTACACAAAACAACATTCATATACAATAACAGCTTATTTACCAATCATTTAACAATTATAACATATTAGACAACCTCCCGGGACCCCAAAACAGCCCCATAACATCTCCCACAAAAACAGTCCCTTAAATTTACATTACAAACAGTGGGGTGGAAGCATTCGACTATGTTTTTAACTATAGAAAAATGTCTAAATAATTTCCATGCCCAATATGAAATCAATTCACATGTTACATGAATTTTAAATCAATTAGCATAAGAACAACATTTGGTTTTTACAATCTTAACAAGCTCTTGAAAGTCATCCATGGAGGTTATGGTTAATTTTAATAAAAACATCTATTTCATAATTCAACTTTCAAATTTAAGTTCAAATCAAAAGAAAACAACTATCAATTCATTTTAGATCTTAAAAAATAATACTCAAAACATGTTATCTTACTTGTATTTCATCAAATTTTAAACATCAAAATTCATCACCACTCATAAAATAAAAACCCACAAATTTAAACCCAAAACCTAGAAAAGAAAACTAACAAAAACCTCTGGAAAAGCTGGAATTTGATGGGTATTTTCGAAAATTAGCTTCTACTCGAAAATCCAATGAAAATGGACCCTGATTTCACTTGATATGATGAAGATTTGAAGAAGTTACAAGGTTTTCAATATTTGGTTTTTGGGTTTCTTACTTTGGTCAAGAGCAGTAGGGAGAGAAGAGAATATAGAAGATTTTTGTGTTTTAATTTAATAAAAATGCTATTTATAAGTTTCCTTAAGTTTTGCTAATTGCACAATAGTCCATATGCACTCAATGTTCATTATAATTACCCCACCTCTTGTATTTAGGGCATTTTTCTTGATTTACTATTGAAATCAGCCACACCATTAATTTTAGTTAATTTTATTAACTAAACTTTATACTTACTCTTTAACCATGATTAAATACTTACCTAATAAACTAACCATGGTTAGTTTCTTACCCAACCTTGGTTAACTCCTTTAACCTTGGTTAATCATCCCAAAATAATTAAATAACTACAAATTAGTCATGGGATATTATTTTATTTTCAAGTCATACTATTTTAAATTTAAAAAAACTACTTACTATTATTGTTCCTGAAAACCCGAACAACTTCACAAGCTATCGTTATTAATTTACCAAATCTTCATTATACTTTAACCATGGTTAATTCACATCAAAATAATATTTATTTTTATTTAACATTCAATATCTTATTATCAATAAATTTCCAACTTCCATAATTTAAAATAAATGATTTTAACTATTTTAATTATTTCCCAACCCAGGTCATCACAGTTTAGATGTTGTTTGTTCGATTTCCGGTTAATTAATGTTTATAAGGTGTAATTCTATTGTAGGTTTGTAAATTGCTAGCGTGGATTCGACCTCGACTCTTTGGAAGCTTGACTACAAAATCTAAGGTGAGTTTAAAATGGAAGTTAGTAATTTTATTAATTAAGTTTCATGAGGATATTGTTGATCGAGGTTAAGTGACAAAAAAAAACTTCTAGAAGTTAATACATTCGTTGGTGACTTTAGACTCGGAAGTGAGTGGAGTGGCTTTAGAGTTTTTAGTGATTTTGGATGGAAAAGCAAGTTTGAGTTTGTTTGGAGAGTTAAGATGAAATTGGAGAGTTTAGATAAAATTGGACGTTTAAGATACTTTGAGTGGATTGGATTCAAAGTAGCTTAGGAGTTGTACTTAGGAGTTAGCTCGTGAAATTCAAAGCGGATTATGTTCTTTCATAGCTTTGTAGAATTTTAATTAAATTATCTAGCTTACTAATGAACTATATGATATGGTTAGACCGTACATGGTACTATGTTGATGTTGATTCATACGGTAACATGTTACGATGACACTTGATATGGTAAGACCGTACGTGGTAGTATATTGATGTTGATTCATACGGTAACACATTACGATGATATGTGAAATGGTAAGACTGTACATAGTAGTATGTTTATGTTGATCCATACGGTAAAATGTTACTATGACACTTGATATGGTAAGAACGTACGTGGTAGTATGTTGATGTTGATCCATATGGCAACACGTTACGATGAAACTTGATATGGTAACAAAGAAAGTTTGGGATATAATTATTTACATACATTAGAATTATGTAGAAAGACTTAGTAATTGTTAGTACATTTATTTCAAATTTCGAATTCATTACTTTACGTAGTTGGATGTTGATTGATCTGGAATTACTTTTTGATTGTATGGATATAGGGTAATGGGAAGTGTTGAATGGGTAGTAAAGAGAATTTTAGGTCTTTGGACATAATTTCCGGTATGGAATTTGGTTCATAGGATTACTTGCTTTCATTTTACTCTCACTAGTATTTTTATGCTAATGTTGCTACACTTACAATATTTCAGGTAAATCTCGACGTAGAGGAGATGGTGTTGTTTGACTTGTCGAGATGATGGATGGACAGGAACATAGACTCATTTTGTATAGCATTATTGAAATTTCTTTGTGATTATTTTATTACTTTTCATACTTTCCGTTTTGAGCTCGTGAGAGAATGTGTTTTAAAATTGTAATGGTCTTATTCTTTTTAGTTACTTTTAAAAGTTGAATTACAAATTTGAATGCACATTCCATTTTTATCTTTTTCTCTTATTGAGGACAATGTAAACATGTTTTTATTAGTTCAAATTTTAAACGTACCCATGCCATTTTTCTTGAAAATCAAGTCTTCCGCTATGCATTTGAATTTAACGGATTCGGGTCGTACAGTTGGTATCAGAGCCTCTTCAGTTCTGTAGACCACATGCATCTCATATTTTTCATGTTTTTATTTTCAGTTCTTGTCCAATCATTGTTCAAAGTCAACAGCACCAGGTATCCTTAGAAATCTCTCGTTTGATAAGTTTAATTGTAGTTTGCTTTTCCTTTCCTAGTATCTCATGTAAGGCTTTTCTGGTTGCGATTTAAGTATGCCTCTGAGGGTAGTGATACCTATGAGCCGGCTGCTGTATGAGGCAGGGGTAAGACTAGAGCATTTACACCACCATCACCTCCACCTGTGTATCTAGAGGATGAACCTATAGTAGATCAGCCACGCTATGCATGGTCATAGTATTACCATCTCTGAGGAGGACTATCTAGACTTTTTACAAGGTGGTGGAGGACTCACATATCATGTTATACCTCCTGTTAGAGTACCCAGCCTAGTGATAGACCTATCAGGGATTACTGATGCTGTAAAAATTTGAAAGAATATATCAGGTATAACACGCCTGAGTTTTATGGCACATCTATCGATCCAGCAGTCGCCAAGAGATGGATTACCAGGATTGACAGAGTACTTGGTTTTATTTAGTGCCTGGATCAGTTGAAGGTTCATTGTGGGACCCATTCTTTAGTTTATGATGCACTTTAATGGTGGAATGGTTTATCCCGTATACTCAGTCGTGATGTGCAGGTTAGTTGGGAGATATTCAGGGAGAAGTTCTTCGAAAAGTATTCCCCGAGGATACCAGGGATCAGTTGGAGATCCAGTTTCTCACACTCACGCACGATGATAGGTCTTTTATGGATTATAAGAGGGGGTTTAACCGTTTGTCAAAATTTACCACTAAACATGTTACAGACCTAGAGAGTAAGAGGAAAATATTTATCGTGGGTTTGAGAGCTGACCTACGAGGATAGGGACGAGCCTTACAGCATGTTACGTATGTTGACGTTTTGAATGATGCTTTAGCCTTAGACATAAGGGACTCTTAGAAAAAGGCTAAGGTAGCTGCTTCACAGCCCTCTTCCCCAAAGAGGAAGGTTGAGGATGACCTTCCAGGTCGAAGGACACCGTTTCAAAGACTTGCTCAGGGTAGGGGAGGGGGACAGCCCAGGTCCCAATTTTGCACAGGCCAGTCTACTGTTCAGGCTCCTTCTTTGCCTTACTCTCATGATTGTAATACGTATCACTTAGGTCCTTGCAAGGTGATAACGTGCTTTTTTTGCGAACAGATGAGACATATTAGACCTTTCTACCTTAGTTTACAGACACCACAACATCGTGGGGGTCAGGGTCAGGGCCGAGGAAAGAGCCAGGGGAGAGATTAGACAAGTCAGCAGCAGAGACCACAGCCGACTATTCAGGCACCGCCTAAAACACAACAACAGGCCCATGTCTTTGCCACCACTCAAGAGGATGCTAAGGCACCAGGTACAGTTGTTACAAGTACTTTGTCAGTTTTAGGACTCTCTGTTCTCGCATTATTTGATTCTGAGGCTAGCCATCTCTTTATTTCTACATGTTGTTTTGATTAAGATGCCAATGTTTGATTTTTCTATGGATTGGCTGTCAATTAACCACACCAACATCATTTGAAGTTGAGAAACGACTTACGTAGTGAGAGGATGTTTTTGCCAGGCCATACCTTGTGTGCCTAAGAGTGGTGACTAATGCATATCTAGATATGGAAGGGTTGAGCGGTGTAGTTCGCTAGATTTTTAGTAGGAGATCACATATTTTGGAAGTGGCACACATGAGTGGTGTTATGAGATATGGAAATAAGTATAAGTTGAGCTATGGTTTTAGATGCAAACTAGTCTTATGAGGAGATGTCGGGTGTAATCCCATCTAAACAAGTGTTGAGAAACAAAATGATCAACTTGGTCAAAGTGTTGTGGATGAACCAAGTGCTCAAGGAGGTTAAGTGGGAACATTAGGACGAGATGCAGTCTAAGAACCCTCGCATGTAGCTTAGTGAGCGCGTTTTTCGAAGATGAAAAGTCTTTTAAGGAGGGCATAATGTAACGTCCCAATATTTTTAAAGTGAATTTTTTTTTTATTTAATAGTTCATTTATTAATTTAATTAAAGTATTTATTTTAATTTTAGAATTAGTAATTTAGAATTTAGTAGCTAATTTCGTTCGAAAACCTTTTTAATTATTTTATTAGCTTAAATTAGTTTTGGTCGTATTAATAATTATTAATCACTATTTGGCCATTTTAAGATCTTCGGGTTTCGTTTTATAAGCTTAATCACATAGAGGGACGTATCCGTAATTTTATGATTTCTTAAACTTATCTAAACACTATTCATTTTCTCTTTAAATACCAAAATTTAGACAAATTGTTCATTTTTCCTTCTCTCCTTCTCCCTCAAAGCCGTGGGTATCAAGGTGGGGATTCTTCCTCTCGCGTTTTCTTCAATTCTCGGCGGATCTTCTTAATTTCAATTGCATTGGATAGCTCTCGGTCCAAGCATCATTTCCAACCTATCAATTGGGTTTTTCCTCCGTTTTCTAAAAGCCTCAATGTATGACAAAGTTTCTAAATTTAGCTTCAAATAGTGTTTAAATGGATTCTATGGTTGAAAACCTTGTATTCTTACCAAGAATCTCGAAGATTTCAAACGAGAAAGTTGTTTTAGGCAATTTTAGAAACTTTCCTTAACCCTAAAACTGAGTTTGAGCTGAAAACCCATTCTGTTTGTTTTTCTCTCACTTGGTGATGGTTAGGGTGTTTAAATTGTTATTGTTTTGTGTTTTACTAAATTCTTCGGGAATCAATTATTGTGCAAAACCCTAAAATACAATCACCCATTGATAGTACGAACCTCCAAAGTACTCGAACCCAACCCAGAACACCTCTAAAATGCCTAAACGCCAGAAAACCGAACCCAAAAACCTTTTTCCCTTGTATGGCCGGAGAGCTCCACAGGGCTATTTTCTGGGGGGGGTTTCGTCGTTTTATGCGTTTAGAAGTTGTTTGAACGATTTCCAGTTAATTAATGTTTATTAGGTGCAATTCTATTGTAGGTTTGTAAATTTATCGCGTGGATTCGACCTCGACTCTTTGGAAACTTGACTTTAAAATCTAAGGTGAGTATAAAATGGAAGTTAGTAATTTTATGAATTAAGTTTAATTATGATTTTGTTGTTCGAGGTTAAGTGACAAAACAAGTTTCTAGAAGTTAATACTTTGGTTAGTGACTTTAGACTCGGAAGTGAGTGGAGTAACTTTGGAGTTTTGAGTGATTTTGGATGTAAAAGCAAGTTTGAGTTTATTTGGAGAGTTTAGATGAAATTGGAGAGTTTGATGAAATTGAGAGTTTAAGATACTTTGTATGGCTTGGATTCAGAGTAGCATAGGAGTTGTACTTGGGAGTTAGCTCATAAAATTCAAAGCAGATTATGTTCTTTAGTAACTTTGTAGAATTTTGATTAAATTATCTATTTTACTAGGGAACAATATGATATGGTGAGACCGTACGTGGTAGTATGTTGATGTTGATCCATACGGTAACACGTTACGATGACACTTGATATGGTAAGAACGTACGTCGTAGTATGTTGATGTTGATCCATATGGTAATACATTACGATGATATGTGATTCGGTAAGACCATACGTGGTAGTATGTTGATTTTGATCCATACGGCAACTCGTTACGAATGACACTCTATATGCTAAGACCGTACGTGGTAGTATGTTGATGTTCATCCATACATTACACATACGATGATATGTGATATGGTAAGATCGTATGTGGTAGTGTGTTGATGTTGATCCATACAGTAACACATTATGTTGACATTTGATATGGTAAGACCGTACGTGGTAGTATGTTGATGTTGATGCATACGGTAACACGTTACGATGATATGTGATATGGTAAGACCGTACGTGATAGTATGTTAATGTTGATCCATACGGTAACACGTTACGATGACACTTCTTATGGTAAGACCGTACGTGGTAGTATGTTGATGTTGATCCATACGGTAACACGTTACGATGATAAATGATATGGTAAGACCGTACGTGGTAGTATGTTGATGTTGATCCATACAGTAAATAACTTTCTTTGAGATATAATTATTTACTTACATTAGAATTTTGTAGAAAAACTTAGTAATCGTTAGTACATTTATTTCAAGTCTCAAATTCATTACTTGACATAGTTGGATGTTGATTGATTTGGAATTACTTTTTATTGTATGGGTATATGGTAATGAGAAGTGTAGAATGGGTAGTAAAGAGCAGTTTAGGTCTTTGGACACAATTTCCGGTATGAAATTTGGTTCATAGGATTACTTGCTTTCATTTTACACTCACTAACATTTTTATGCTAATGTTGCTACACTTACAATTTTTCAGGTAAATTTCGACGTAGAGGAGAGGTTGCTGTTTGACTTGTCGAGATGATGGACTGACAGGAACATAGACTCATTTTGTATAGCATTCTAAGAACGTGACGAGTTATAAAACGAGCATGCCGACCAATCCTATAAATAAAGAAAGTCTCAAAGAAACTTCACCAACACCTCTACAATGGAATCCACCTCTTCATCCGCTGCGCCGCGCTCATTCTCGCTGCAAGACGAAATCAACATTTTAAGAATTCAGGTTGAACACCTGACCAAAGAAAAAAAATCCTTCAAAGAGGAGAACACAGAGCTAAAGAGCAAGCTCGATATCCGCAACTTTCTCTTTTACACGAAGTCAAAGAAAAACAAAAGGCTGAAGAGAAAAATTACTGAAGTAGGTTGTCGATACGACAACCTTCAACTAGAAGGAAGGGACAAAGAATAGCCCCCTTGAACAAACCATGTCCAAAGAGGACAAATATCTAACCCTTATGAAGCTAAAACTTAGCGAACGAAAAGACGACTTCAAAAGGATGAAGAAGGAAAAAGAAGAATCGATCCAAGCGCCATGGCTATGATCCTACTACTTTTCTTTTTTCCTTTTTGAAAAATTCTATTTTCTTTATTTTTCTACTTTTTTGAACATGTCTCTCTAGTTAAACAATGTAATAAAAATACGTTTCACTCATATACAAGAATGTTACTCTTCAAAAATAGAAGTTAAAAACTCGTATTTACAAGAACATTATTAAATGAACAGTTCCAGTAAATAGGGGAAATTAGTAAGCTAAAAAAAAAATGGCAACTTGGACACGATCAACGTCCACAGACAAAAACAAAGGCCCTAAAAAACAAATTCCAAAGCAACTAGACTAGGTGAGAAGAAAGTAAACTTAGGAAGAACCACCCCCTTGATTATTAACGTCAACATCAGAAAAATCTCAAAGATTTACATTAAAATCATTGATTACGTACAACTGAACTAGGAAACACATTTAATACACCGAAGTGAAAGAACCCAAAAGGCGAAATTTGGAGAATTGAAACGGAACGAGCTATTCACACGATTCTCGCTCAAACTGTGTCGAATCGAATCGGATAAATCTGAATAGGCACCAAGAGAATTGCGCCCATCAGAAGTCTAATGTCTTCGTATCTCCAATAAGGCATGTTCGGAAATGAAAAAAAAACTCATGATGACCTCGGAGGATGAAACGTCAAAGGGAAGCCAAACGTCCTCCGAATTCTTGAAGAAACCTAATCCTGGCCTATAAATAAGGCCAAGAAACTGCAATAGAAATGGAAGAAAATATTTGAACAAAAACTCGAAGCCCCCTCTCTTCAAACCCAAATCTGAGAAAAATGTCATCCTCAAACTCCAGCATCCGCGATGGCAACAATTATGCCAAATGCAACAGATGGATGGTGAGAAGAAAAAAAATAAAAACAAAGAATTCCCAGAACCATGGTGCGAGGGAGAAACCAAAAACTTCTACAGATGAATCAAGCCCTTAGACAAGAGCGTACACTCAACAAATCCTTAACCAAAAGATTTAAAGATACGAGGGGAAGATTGGAGAGAGCCATCCTGAGCAGTTCCCATGCCTATCCCAAAACAACTAGGATGGCGGAAGTGATCGATCTCAAAGCTGAAGAAGCCAGACAATCACCACGTCGTATGGATGACTTCCTGGATGATCTCAGAGCGCGAACCATCGAGATGAACGCGGAGATTGACCATCTAACTCGAATCTTTGATCCCTTTGAAGTTGACGATGAAGATGATGAAGAGGATTAGCATGATGAAGATGACGAGGATAGTGGGAGTGGAAACCGTCAGGATCACCCTATGATGTAAACAATCCTAACACCCTTCGGAGGAATACTAAACCCTCCAAAATTCTCTCTTCAATCCTAAAGAATGGTCAAAATCTGAGATACCCTTAGGCTCTTCTCTCTTGTTCTTTCGGTTCTCTTTTTCTATCTAAATAGATGTTAATGTAACTCCAATATAAAAACTGAATAGATATAGTTTTCCTTTTTGCATTTATTATGATTAAAAGATTCATTGCAATTAGATTATTCAACCCCTTTGATATAAGGGAAGAAAGCCCTATCTCTTACAAGGCAACACCCCCAAAGATAAAATTAACCCTTATAAAATAAGGAAGAAAGCCCTAGCTCGGCCTAGGTGAAATTCTCAAAGATAAAATTAACCCTTATAAAATAAGGAAGAATGCCCTAGTTCGGACTAGGCGAAATTCTAAAAAATAATTTAACCCTTGCAAAAATAAGGATGGAAGCCCTAGCTTGGACTAGGCGAATTTCTCAAAAATAATTCAACCCTTGCAAAAATAAGGATGGAAGCCCTAGCTCGGACTAGGTTAAATTTTCAAAAATAACTCAACCCTTGCAAAAATAAGGATGGAAGCCCTAGCTCGGACTAGGTAAAATTCTCAAAAATAATTTAACCCTTGCAAAAATAAGGATGGAAGCCCTAGCTTGGACTAGGCGAAATTTTCAAAAATAATTCAAACCTTCCAAAAATAAGGATGGAAGCCCTAGCTTGGACTAAGCGGAATTCAAAAAAATAATTTAACCTTTATAAAAATAAGGATGTAAGGCCTAGCTCTAACCAGGCGAAATTTTCGAACGATAACTTAACCCTTATAAAATAAGGAAGAAAAGCCTTAGCTCAGACTAGGCAAGATATTTAAAAAGAATAATTTAACCCCCCCCTCTTTTACGAATGTTGAGGGAAACCCCAGCACGGACTTGGTAAAACTTCAGATGTCATCTAACCTTTGCAATATAAAGAGTATTCAACAACATGGAGCACCGCCAACACGAACGCAAAGTAAAGATTATTCAACAACATAAAGTATTTAACAATATAAAGTATTCCAAACAACAATACAGTTAAAGGTCGATAGTTGAAAGTAGAAGGCAACGATCAAAGAGGTCACAAGAAAGCTTAAGAGAGATTTGCAACCTCCTTAGAGTCCTTTTCCGAACAAGAAGTAATCGCCAGATCGCCATCCTCCTGAGGAGTCATCAATGGTGTCCTCTTCTCCCACAACTCGATCTCTCTCTTCCATAAGCAAACGAAGAGGCTCCAACACTTCTGCGGCATTCACTCTCCTAATAGGGCTAAGTCGAGATCTTTCTTCTTCGGTAAGCTTCAACTTCAATTCATCACGACTAACCCTCACCGCAAAAGCACCGAAAGACTCCACCATGTGAGTAAGCCTCTCATTGTTGTCCGAAAGAGAATTATGAGATGCTCCAAGTCAGTGCAAAGCCTTGCAATCATTTCGTCCTTGCGATCTAGCTCATCCTTCGACCCTTCAACAAGCCTTCAAGCTCCACGATCCTATCCTCTGTGGCCTTCAACTTTTTGATCATATCTGCGATCCTTGTCTCTAACTTCATGGATAAAGCGTTAAAAGATCGTTTGACAGCCTCCCATAGCGCATAGCCAGTTTCATAAAAAAAACCATTTGAGCTTGAGCCTGAAAGCCTTAGGATGATGAAAAGAAAATGATTAATAAATAAATAAAGTTTTATGGTAATAAAATAAAAATGAAATCATATAACGAGAATGGTCAATGAAACTTTAACACCATAGTCTGCGCCGCCAAATTATCCACCGACTCCTTCGGATGAGATGGACTAAACACTAAAGGCAGGGACAGAGGACTGAAATCCTTCTCAAATCCAACAGAAGCCATGAATATATGCATAAAATGATTATCCAAAGTACTGCCAGAGAGATGAGAAGAGTGAAATATAGGATCCACCCTCGTAAACTTTGTCTCACGCCGGGGATAATGAGTAAAAGGAGGAAAACCTTCATAGAAAGGAGGATCTTACGAAGATGCAGCTGGGTGAGCAGAAGAAGTCCTAAAAGAAGTAGACGAAGAAAAAGACATTGACCCAGCCAGAGCGAATCCCGCCAATTTATTCTTCTCAGACATATTCGGTCGTGGATAATTCAGTTTCAAGCTCCCTCGCCTCTTCAAAGCTGAAAAAAGATCAATAAATGGGAAAACAGAAAAACACAAAAATGTATCCGTGTAAGAACTATGCACCTTTAACCCCAAGAAAAAGATCCGAGTGAAAAGGTACCCAAAGTCCTGTCAAGATAAGTTCTTCCTCGCAGAAGAAAGCTTCCCACACAAATTGTCCAATGTCCTCTAACTCCTCACAAGCATTAATGTCTGAATCCTTGACATCTGATTTGCTCAAAATCCACACTACATAATAGAGAAATAAAGTGAGAACCAAACGTCAAACAAACGAAGATAAGGTGGAACATAATCGCTCTCACCCGACTCTTTCCAAACAAGAGGGAGAGGAACCCCATCCGAAGCTAACTTTTCCCTAATGAAGAATCACATATTTTTCCACCTTTTATCATTGGAAGGAAGACCAATGACTATCTTCCTCCCAACAGAACCATGGAAATGAAAGCGAGAAATATCTTAATGGTTAGACCTGGAAGACCTAAAATACGAGAGCAATCCCAAGATTAAATTCATGCCTGTTATAGCAGTAATGGCCAAAAGAGTAACCAAATCCCTCCATGTATTCGGCATCACTTGTCTGAGGGAAACATCCAAATCTCTCAGAAGAAAAGCCATCTATATCCCAATTGGGAACCTAACTCCACAATAAAAAATGATTTTGTAGAAGGAGGTCCAACCATCACCAATATTATGATGAGCACGCTCTTCCGAGTTAGGAACCCTCATTTCCACACTTGGAGGGATGCGATAAACGAGTCAATAAAAATCTAAATCAGACAGTTTCAGCACAAACGCCTTCAAGGAGGGATGATCTACAGTCCTCGTCCTATCGCTAGAAGTTGTAACAACCTCATTTTCTGGATTACCAGGAGGATCGCGAACTTCTGCTCCATCATTCAAAGACTCTTCAGAGTCCTCACAAGATTGACATTGCAGAGGATGTACGGCTCAAATAGAGATCAATTGTATTCTCCTCCGATATTTCTAGAATTGGGATCATAAATTCATCCTCTTTCATCGCCTCAGCAAGAAAAGATTACCTAGTATCAGTTTCAGCATCATATTCATCAGCAATAACGGCTAATCGGCTAGAGAAAGTGTACATTCTTACTCTATTTCGCCATTCTTCGGCTAAATCTCAGATTAATGATCCATGGATAACGAATTCCTAGCCCTAGGTTAGTGACTCTAAAATTATGAAAAGCTACCAATGCATGTCAACAATTCAAAAGGAAATAACTAACCTGAATTGAATCGCAATTGGAGAATTCACCACTTCCTTGAATGGATGTTCTTTTGAATCTGCTAACGAGAAGGGGGTCTAGAATGCATGAAAAACGTACAGAATAAGACGAGAAAAAAAAAAGAAGATTTTTTCTCTTTTTCAAATTTAAAACGTTTACATTTAAAAGGAATACGTGTTTTCAAGATCGAGTTCGGGTCACCCTGAGTTGAATAAACCTCTACTTGTTTTCACGTCCGGCCAGATCGAACATAAAAACAGAGGAAAAACTGTACAAAATTGTTTATTTAGTTTCAAGGCTCACGCATCTGCATTTACAGCATAAATAAAACTACGTGCCCGATGGGAAATTAATCAACAAACAAATTTCAAAATTGTGAATCTTGATGGGAAAATTTAACTTTGTTTGTTAAAGTATCTCTACTTTCGAGCTCCTCAAGATTTGAAGCGATTTTTCATCACAAGATTGAATTAAATAGCTGATCAGGAGAAGGAAAAAAAGAACTATTCCTGCATCACTTCGAACTACTCTCCAAAATTTCGATCGGTGAGTTATAATATCCTCAAATCGCCTTCGTTCTCTATGTTGCTTGATGTAAAAATTATAAATAGAAAGCATTGATCCATAATTGAAATTATTTGTTTCTTTCCGACAATGATTAGAGTTAATTGAGATGAAATTAGTATTTTTGTGGGGTTTAATCAATAGTTTGCTTCTTCTTTCTCAGAAAATACTTTCATTATCAAATTCTTTTGTTTTTAATGATTCTTTAACACCTTATTCATCAGGATCCTTAATTGCAGAGTTCAAGTTTGAAATTTGATCTCTACAACACTTCACTTCGAGTAAGGGTGGTCATTTTTTGCTTTCCCCTCTTTATATTGATTTTAATTTAGATAATAGAAACAACATATAAAACTCATTCCTGACATTTAACTATTTGGTGAATGGCTTCAAAAAGAAGATGACAACCGCCTCTGTGTTTTCAATTTTTAATTTTTCAACTTTGTTTTATTTTTAACTTTTGCTTTGATGATGTGTTTAACTTTCTTTAAAAAAAAAAAGGACTTGAAATTTTATTGCATTTGCAGTGACCGCTTGAGTGAATGCTTTAGGATGAGCATGTCGTCATATGCAGAATCAATCTTTTTCATCTTTCGAGCTTTAGTTTGAATTTTTTTTAATTGTTATTTGAAGGAGTTTAAAATGGTGGATGATTTTTTTTCTTTTTGAATCCTATGTATAACTTCAAGGATGATTGAAAAGATATAGTTGGGTGTAAACTTCGATTTTGGTATACATTTCTCCATGAATTTTTTTGATATATTTTTTTAATGATATGCTTCTTCATCTTGGTTTTATAATTCTTATGATTTGGTTTGAAATAGGTTTTAGACGATTCATTTAAATAATTCATCCAACTGTTTATATATATCATCTTCTGTGATATAGGTGTTATGCAAAATTGAGATGAGTTTTCAAAAGAGAAGAGAAAGAAAGAATGAAATGTGTAACTGTTTATTCAAGGAACTTCTAGAAAGTATATACAAAGAAATCTGATATTTACAATGAAAATCAAAGCCTATTTAACCATAAGCTAACAAACTCTAACTGTCTAATCTTGTTACAAGTTGATAATGACAGCTAGACAGCAATGGACTTAAACAGCTAGGTAGAATAAGCAAAAATTCTAACACCAATGCTGCAGCACACTTACAGCACTGCCACAACAATGGACTTCAGACTTCAAGTGGTTTAGAGTCAATTTCAACAAAACACCCTCTTGATTCTAAAACACTCAAACAACCAGCTGCTACTCCTTCAATTACTTGACACATTGACCAACTCCAAGTTTCAATTTATCACACAAGTACTCAAATTTAGCTTGTGGCAGCACCTTGGTTAGCAAATCAGCAGGGTTCTCAGCAGACTGAACCTTTTTCTAACTCAACCTCACCACTTTGAGCTACTTCCCTTACATAATGAAACCTTATATCAATGTGTTTAGTTCTATTGTGAAAAGAATGATTCTTAGACAAAGCTAAAGCACTTTGACTATCACAATAAACTTTCACTTTGCAGTCTTTTCCAAGCATTTCAGATACCAGTCTCTTCAACCATCTCGCCTCTTTTATTGATTCACACAGTGCCATATACTCAGCCTCTGTAGAACATAAGGCAACTACTGATTGCAATGTTGATCTCCAACTGATTGTATTCCCAAATACTTTGAACACAAACCCTGACAAGGACCTCCTTCTATCTTGATCAGCTGCATAATCTGAGTCCACAAACCCCACAACAGCTTCTGCAATGCTTGGACTAACTGAGAACAGCAGATCTCTATCCCTGCTTCCTTTCAGATATTTAAGCACCCATTTTGAAGCCTCCCAGTGCAGTTTTCCAGGATTACTCATGTATCTTGATATCACACTCAGGGAATAAGCTAGATCAGGTCTAGTACTGACTATAGCCTACATCAAGCTTCCCACAAGACTAGAATAAGGAACCTTACTCATTTCTGAAACTTCAATCTCAGAATCTGGGCATTGTTTTGATGATAGTTTGAAGTGAGCAGCCAAAGGAACACTTGCACTCTTAGCACTCTCCATTTCAAACCTATCAATCACTTTATCAAAGTAATCCTTCTGGTGCAAGAATAATACACCAGCACTTCTGTCTCTTCTAATGACCATGCCCAGAATTTTACTAGCAGGTCCAAGGTCCTTCATCTCAAATTCATGACTGAGCTGCTTCTTTACCTTGTTAATCTCATTTATGTCACATGAGGCCAAGAGCATATCATCTACATACAGTAAAAGCAAGACAAATACTCCTTCTGCTATATGTTTTATATAAACACAAGTGGTCCAGGACTACTTTTTACAAAGCGATTCTTGGTAATGAACATATCAAATCTTTTGTTCCATTGCCTAGGTATTTGTTTTAATCCATACAAGGACTTATGAAGCTTACATACCAGGTGTTTCTCCTTTTCTTTGATGAAGCCAGAAGGTTGATTCATCAAAATCTCTTCATCAAGCTCACCATGTAAAAATGCAGTAGTCACATCCATTTGTTCTAATTCCAAATTGAATTGAACGACAATGGCTAGCAGTATTCAAATTGAAGTATGCCTTACAACAGGTGAAAATACCTCATTGTAATCAACTCCTTGTACTTGAGTGAACCCTTTAGCCACTAGCCTTGACTTGTACCTTGGAGCATCTACCCCTTTCAGACTAGGCTTAATCTTGTAGATCCATTTGCAATCAACAACCCTTCTTCCTTGTGTCTTAGGAACCAGACTCCATGTATTATTCTTATACAAGGAATTTAGCTCCTGCTTCATGGATTCAATCCACAAATCCCTTTCTTTTGAGGCAACAGCTTCAGTGTAGCTATTAGGTTCAGGTCCTGTCACAACTTCTGCACAATTCAAGGCAAAGCCAACAAAGTCTTCCTCATCGAACCTGATAGAAAATACCTTGCACCCCCATTGGTTGACACTCTTACTGGTCCCCAAAGGTCTGAATGAATGTAATCCAAGATTCCTTTGGTGCATTTCTGTCCCTTGCTGAAGCTTGCCTTGGTTGCCTTATTGATGACACAATTCTCACAGAAGGGTAGTTTCTCTAGCTTTTTCATGCTCAAAAGCCCTTGGCTGAAAAGAGATTGTAAGCCCTTTTCACTGATGTGGCCCAATCTTTTGTGCCACAACTCAATTTCACTATTGCTGGCAGCATATGTGACATTTGATTGTGCATCATTGAACCTTCCTTGAAGAATATACAGTGTGCCCCTTAGCTTTCCTTGCAAGACTAAAGCCTTTCCTTTGTATACATTCAGAACTCCACCTTGAGATTCAAAAGAATACCCAGCTTTATCCAGTGTTCCCAAGGATATAAGGTTTCTTTTGATGTCTGGTACATATCTGACAGAGGAGAGAATCTTGGATACCCCATGGTTCATCTTTAACTTGATGAACCTTTCCCTTTGTCAGTCAAATCGTGATTGTCTCCCATGATGACTTACCCACCATCCAAGCTCGAAAATCTTGGAAGTAATGCCTATGTTGAGACATATGAAAAGAACATCCAGAATCTAGGATCCATTCTTCTCCATATTCTCTGTCTGAGGCCATTAATATCTTTGCTGGACTGTCATAACCTTCATGGACATTAACAGCTTGCTGTTGTTGGTTTCTAGGGTTTCCATTTGCTCCTGGCTTCAATTGAGGACAATCTTTCCTCCAATGCCCATCTCTGTCACAGTGGAAGCACCTTTTGTGTTTTACCTTTTGCTTGGCCTTCCCCTTATAATTCTTGTTTGTCTTTTGAAACTTGCTATCATTTCTTCCTTTTACAAACAGGACTTCTGACTCTTTCTTTTCTGTTTTCATCTCCAACTCCCTGGATTTCAATGCATCTACAACAATATCCAAGGATAGTTTATCTCTTCCATATTTGATGGCATGCTTGATCTCCTTGTAATTCTCAGGAAGTGAATTCAACAAGATAATTCCCTTGTTTTCCTCACTAATCTTCTCACCAATCTGTGACACCTCCAGACAGATCTTGGTGTATTCATCCAGGTTATCTTCCAAATTCTTCACAGGGTCCATCTTGAAGCCAAAGAATCTCTCTTTGATGTAAATTTTATTTGTAAGGGATTTCTTCAGGGAGAGGGAGTCTAGCTTCACCCATAGCTTGGCCACTGTATCTTCTTCATCAACCATACGAAGGACTTTATCAGAAAGATATAAAATGATGGTACTAAAGGTTGTTTCTGCCATCTCTGCTTTCTTTTCAGCAGTGACTGTGTCTGGTAGAGTAGAAGGATCATCAAGAATCTTTGCCACCTTCTGTTGAACAAGAATGGCCCTTATCTTCTTCTTCCACAGACCAAAGTCAGACTTGCCATCATACTTCTCCATTTCGAACTTCGCAGCCATGATGATCTTGAAGATAAACAGATGGTTATACGGGTTTCTTTGGGAATTTGGAATGAGGATCTTTTCTGAGAATTATTGGCTTTAGATCAAGAGAGGAAGAAATTCAAAACTAAGATCGAAGAACTGAAGCTCTGATACCAATTGTTATGCAAAATTGAGATGAGTTTTCAAAAGAGAAGAGAGAGAAAGAATGAAATGTGTAACTGTTTATTCAAGGAACTTCCAGAAAGTATATACAAAGAAATCTGATATTTACAATGAAAATCAAAGCCTATTTAACCATAAGCTAACAAACTCTAACTGTCTAATCTTGTTACAAGTTGATAATGACAGCTAGACAGCAATGGACTTAAACGGCTAGGTAGAATAAGCAAAAAATCTAACACCAATGCTGCAGCACACTTACAGCACTGCCACAGCAATGGACTTCAGACTTCGAGTGGTTTAGAGTCAATTTCAACAATAGGTAACATTTTATATGGTTACATGTCATAGTAATCATGGAATTCATTCTTTCCATTTGTTTTCCTGATTTTGCAGATATATTACCGGTACTTGGTTAATTAATTTTTCAATAGTTATCATGGAATCAATTCATTTTTCGTGATTTTTCAGACAAAACAGGTATTTGTTTCATTCATTTTTTGATTGTCTCTATCTCTGTAGTTTATATGCTTCTTATCACTTTTTTGTTCATAACTTCAACTAATCAATTTTTTTAAAAAATATTTTTAGGCATTTTGGAGATGGGGGAAAGAAAGATTGAAGTTAAGAAGATTGAGGATGCTCATGGGCCATAGTAAGCAAGTCACATTTTCAAAGAGATGAGCATAACTACTAAACTAGCTACTGTTTGTGTGATGCTAAAGTTGCTACCATTAACTCCTCCAATACAGCAAGCTTTTTTTATTTTTCCAGTTATAAGTTTGTGTTCTACACAGTCTAATTTTTCATCTATTTTCATTTTCAAAATTTCCCTTTTGATGATGACTTTTGGATGCTTGCGTATTTAAGGTTGTTGGGAAATGAATCTTATTGTATTTAGCCATTTTTATTGTACACATTCCCACATGTTCCCCTTTTTTACTCTTTTGGAAGCTCCATTCTTTTTGTTTTCTTTTTTTTGTTGTTGTTGTTGTTGTTATTGTTTTTGGTTTTAAATAAGATTTTTTTTTTTGGTGATTTGTACTTAATTCTCTATTTACATATTTTACCATACAACCTTTGTCAAGCAAGTTTCAGTGGGATTTTAATTGAAAACGAGGTACATTTTTTCTGGTTTTTAGAATCTGTTTATAAGTATCTGCTTCTTCCGAGTGCTATGACTTACAACCTCTGCTTTTTACCAATACTTTATAAATAGTATAAAGTTTATGAATTTATTTTGTTATTGAAGATCGGGTATGCTTCTTGGCCAAGAGAGAAACAATAATATTTGTTTGATATCAAATAGTCTTAGGTTTATGAATTATTGTTAGATTATTTTTAAATGTAAGTTAAAATTCTAAAGTTAGTCACACCATAGCGACCCCACCAAGTGAAAGCAATAGTTACCTGAAGATTTGTTGTATGGTGGTCTAAATCAGCAACTCATTGCTAGTAGTTTTTCTACCCAAACTAATTTATCATGAAAATGCATAAAAATATCTTGAAAATGATGAGTTATTTGGAATATGACATGCAAGTGTGAATGAAGGGATACTATTTCCTTTTCATACTACCTTTATAAATCTTTCATCCATTTATATTAATAAATAATTTTAAAACATTCTCTATGCAAGCAGCGTTGAACTATCAATCCTCTTCCACTTTTCCATGTCATTTAATTTGTTTCAAAGACCAATAAATTATTTATCTTGATTTTGTAGAGTCATTCATGTTCAAGTTTTTATCCATCCTTTCATCTTTGCTTCTTCTGTGACGACCCGTCACTTTTAAATAATTTAAATCAGAGAAAACAGCGGAAGTCTTTTATTTTAAGAAAACTTGGCGTGGTTATGTTTGAAAATTTGTTGGCCAAAAACCTGTTTACATCTTAATTTCAAAATCTAAAATACACGAGGAACATTAAGTTCCATCCAGGAGTTTAAAATGATCATAATCATAAAACAACGACAATAAGCTCTTATGAGCTAATTACAAAATACAAATCACAATGTAATATAAATTTCACAAGACAACCATGTACATGGATTTACAACAACCTAGTCCATCTCAAGTTGTCATCCTCTCGATCAAGCGCGCACCAGCTCCTCTTCCACGATCCCAAACATTACCTGAAATGTTTGTAATATCATGAGCTAACAACTTAAGCCCAGTGAGAATAATAAGCATAAAAAGTAAAGATAGACCTCAAACTCGCATTTCGATTTGTGTCCAATTAATCTGACACAACTCACTTCTAAAGTCCTCCAAACTCTAGGTAAAAACATTTTATACTTTCTAAGGATGATATTGCTAATAATCGTAGCCAATACTCATCCATTAACATCATTATAATGTAAATAAGTAAAGTAAATACACTTTGCACAACATACAACTTTTCAATTCTCTCTTGCATCTATCATAACCATGAATGCATGAGAGCATCCCGTAGGATTTCGCAATTGCCCTTTTTATGCGTGAATGAAGGTAATGAGTACATCCCGTAGGATTACCATTCAACCTTATGCATGAGGAAGTAATGCGTACAGCCCGTAGGTTACCATTTAACTCCCTATGCATGAAGAAGTAATGCGTACAGCCCGTAGGTTACCATTTAACTTCTTTTCTTTCACATTCTTTCTTTTCTCCGAAGGTGATGTGAACTCCACGTAGGGTTCATCAATCTTCCTTCTTTTCTCATTCAATTTCTTTTCTTTTCACTTTCATTTTCTTTTTCACTTTCATTTCTTTTTCACTTTCGTTTCTTTTTCACTTTCATTCTTTTTCATGAATGTTGCGAGAATGGTATGATGTAATATGATATGCATATTCTTGCATATCCTTGTAAAAGTAAATAAGTAAAGTGCGGAATTAAAGTAATCGTAAACAAGTATAAAGTAAAGGTGTAAAGTAAAGGACAAAATGTAAATGACATAAGATAAAAGTAGATAAGCATCTCGGATGAACGATATATCGATCGAACTCCGGTATCAAAATAAAAGTAGAATCAATAAATAAACGATTAACCTAAACCTTCAAGGATTTTAAACTTCCAATAATCCGAGGTTCTATTAACCGTTCTAAAAACAAGCTGGATCTTTTAACTTCCAATGATCCAATCTAAGCTTCGAATCGAATCTAACTTAGAATCTTCTAAGATTCAACATTTTCCTCGAGAACTCCTAAGTTCTCACTTAAAGGATTAACTCTTAATCCTAAGGGCACTAACTCACATCCCTCTAATCTTAGATTCGGATTCTAATCTTAGTCTCATACTCTACAAACCATTACACTCATTTGCTTTCTATAGTTACTTTACATACTAATCATTCTCACCTTAGCCAAATAATTCCAAATCTCCAATTTCCACAAAACAACCACCGAGCAATTGCACCTACAAATCACCGATTGTACAACATATTACAATTCATAACTAATATGCGAACAAATGTGCAATTTCGGGTGAATAGTGATTTCGGATGAATAGTGTCTCGGGTGAATAGTGTTTTCGGGTGAATAGTGTTTTTTCGAAAATCCGGTCTCAAAATCGTCATTTTTCATGATAGAAATTCATGATTTCAACTTCAAATCTCATTTATAATAAAAAACGAACAAAACCACCTAAAAAGTTTTGAAAACTTACTTTTTGGGACTTCCCTTAGGGAACGAGAAACTTCGAAAAGCTAGGTTGGATAGGTAGCCCTCGTCCCTACCATTCCAACGCAACCGAAAACACAACGATCCGCCGAGAAACGATGAAAGGAGAAGAAAAAGTTTCTTCTCATCAATGGAGGAAATGGCTCACGGCCAAAGGAGAAGAAGAAGAAGAAAATGAGTTGTTTTGGTCAACTTTGTGACTTTTAAAGATGATGGAATAGTGAATTTAGATATTTTATGAAATTAGAAATGACGGTTGCGTCCTTTTATGACTTTTGACTTCTAAATCGAAACCCGATGCTTTTAAATAAATCTAAAGGTGATTAATAATTATTAATTGGCCTATTAATAATTATTAATGTCACCGAAACGAATTTAGAGCATTAAAACGATTAAAACGAATTTCGGTCGAAATTAACTACTAAAATCGAAATTACAAAATAATAATTAAACTAAATACTTAAATTGAAATAAATAAATAAATAAATAACATTAAATAAATAAATAAATAAAATAAATAAATAAAATTCACTTCAAAATAACGGGACGTTACATCTTCCCTTTATTAATTTAATCCCCTAATTCAAAATACTATAAATACATACATTGTAGATATGAGAAGCCGAGTGGCACCAGGAAACAAGGTCACGTAGAAGGTTGATGTTTCCTATCGATAAAAGCTTTGAAAAGTGACATTCAAGTTTACATGATCACCAAATATGATTGCATCAACTGAGACAACTATTCCAATTCAATCAATATCATAAATAACGAAAGATTTTCAATAAATATTATAATTTAGACCGTATCATTTTTTCAAAACTTCAAAACATATAAGATCGTAAAAATACGTACAATAAAACAATACATGATCACGTGCAACGCACATTATTTCAACTAGTTAAACTTAAAAAGTAACATATGTATAATTAGTCTTTTAAAATGATGAATATCTAAATATTTAATCCAATTTTAACACTAATAAGAGTATTATTGTAATTATTTCTAGATAGCTCAAGTTAGTTACTTGGTGTTAACATTGTATAAATTCACTTGTCATCAATTATTAATGTAAGTAACATATTTCAGTTTCACTCTTTCCCATCTTATTATGGTATAAGAGCAATAACTCTAGAATCTTCAGCGTTTTCTCTCGAGAACTCCGTTCTTGCTCTTCTATGGCGGCAAGTGAGTCTTCAATGTCTATTCCTTCTTCTCCTATGGATTCCCAGGAAAATCAAGCTTCAAATCCTTACTATCTCCATCATTCTGGTGGATCCTCTACAATCTTTATTTCTCCATCATTCATGGTGTAGATCCATACATCTTTCTCTCTATGTCAAAAATAAGTTTTGCTTCGTTGATGACACTTTTTCATGTCCGACTGAAGGAAATTTGATTTCTTCTTGGTTAAAAATCAATGATGTTGTAGTCTCTTGGCTTTTCAATTTAATGACCAAGGAAATATCAGCTAGTCTTCTTTATATTGACCTAGTTTCAAAATTTTGGGATGATGTGAAGGAAAGATTTCAACAGGGAAATGGTCCAATAATTTTTAAATTATGGCAAGGCCTTCACTATACTATGAGTACTTTGAATCTTCAGGCTTACTCGATTCTAATTGGGCGGGGACACCCTTGTTAGTCGATCCACCATCGGCTATGTCGTATTTTAGGGCCTAATCCCATTTCTTGGTCTCTAAAAAGCAGCCCACAGTATCTCGCTCGTCCACGGAGGCTGAGTATTGTGCTTTGGAATCTAAAGCAGGAGAACTTTGTTGGATTTGGTAGGTTCTTAGGGATTTACATGTTTATATCTCTTACGAACCCATTCTATATGGTGTTATAAAAAGTCAGCCATTCTTTTGGCTTCAATTCCTATTTTTCATTCCCGTACAAAACATATGAAATTGACTACCACTTTGTTCAACAACGATTTGTTCACAAGGATCTTGCTCTTTAATATGTTCCACTCCTGAACAGCTGCCGATGTTTTTACTAAACAACTTTCTTGTGATCGTTTTCAAACTCCTTTACTCCAAATTCATGTTTCTTTTACTGTACCTTGAGTTTGAGGGGGGACATTATAAGTATTAGAATAGTGGTATTTATGTAACATATATTGTAGTAGCAGCTTCCCTTGTAAGCTACTGAATTGTCTATAAATAGGCTGTACTATTCCTAAAATTAATACAATCTATCATTTTCAAGATATTTGTCATGTTTTAATCTTTATGCACAATGAAAAACTAGGATTACGTCAAGCGCGTTATCTTGTGGTTTAGTTAACACATTAAATTTTATTGGTTTTAGGTGTTTTATTATAAGATTATTTTATAGTTTTTTATCATGATATTGTAATGTTTAGCTAATATTAATTTTGTGGAAAAATGAGATATTTGATTCTGAATGTGTATGAGAAATTTATAGTGTTTATCCATAAGAAAGGTTTAATAATGTATTATGTGCTATGCTTCAATAGGAAATTCAATTTACAGGTTTTGGGGAATTTAAAAAAAATTGTTTTTTGGTACATTTTTATACACACGATGACCATTAGAACCTGTTATGAAAAACTGCTATCTACAAAGACACGTCTTACCATAGCTAGAAACGTCCTTTCATTTATTACGACCGTTATCGTAACTTACAATGACACTCGCTTGGATGGTGTTCAAGGACTGTCATTATTCACGTCCGTCATCATAAATTACGACGAAACCCACATAGATGACAATAGAAAAGTATCATCTTATGTTTTTAATAACGCGTTGCCCCATCGTATAGACTAGTCAAAATTTATGAATCTTGATCCTTTTATGTAGTCAACTGAAAACAACTATTTTCTTGTAGTGATCTTTGTGACTTTTAGTGACGGTCGCATATTCGACTCTTAAAAAATGTCAAGATTCATGATTCTTGACTCTTTTTTATGGTCATGAATCCAACTGTTTTCTTGTAGCGTTGATGATTTTCAATATGGGTGAATAATTAGAAGATTGACAAGCAATTACAGAGGTAGACGATTGTTCTCCTGCTAATTATAATGAAAAGAAATCTCGTAGAAATGGAAGAATTTGCAGAAGAATGAAGAATTTAGGATAGATGGGGAAAGAAAAGAAATTTCAAAGAAAAATGGTGGAAGATTCAAAAGAGAACAAGTCGTAGTCCACGTCCACCTTCATCAACAGATATCTAAATCTACACTTTCAATGATCTTGAATTAGTTTTGTTTAATAAAAATAGTCTCCTAAATTTGAATGTCATGTCGACAATTGAAACAAAGTTTTATACCCCACTTCAGTAATTAAGAATATTATTAAAAAAAAAATACACAATCAACTTTTTTTAAGTCATTTGACAATTTTGTTTAGAACGGTTTAGAACCTATTTTTAATAACACAATAACCAACTAAGCAGAAATTAAAAACAACACCCCAAACATGGATATTTAAAAGGTATTTCCTCTTCTATTTATATTAATTTTTTCTTCAAAATTAACATGATTAATTAATTATTATGGTGGCAATATAAAACATTTCTCAAGTACAAGTTGACGTAAGTAGTATGTGGACTAGGTATAAGATGCCCTTTAAATATACAATGATCGATTAGTATAGAGAATAAACAAAATATTTTATGGGCATTTGCAAATCTAGCAATTTTTTATAGTAATATTTGTAAAAATATCAACTCTAGAAAATATTTGTAAATATATCAAATTTTAATCTAATGAATCTATGATAAAATATTGAATTTAATATTTTTATACTAAATTTATCAATCATACACACATTAATTTCGATTAATCACTAATTAACATAGTAAAAATTGCTATATTTGCAAATACTTCTTAGTAATGATATTTATACAAATATTACATTAAAATCCACCCCATAAAATTTTCCAATATTTTAATAAAAAAATTGAAATTTAATATTAATGTACAAACAATATTTGGCCAAAGCAACAACTTCGAAATATAAAATTCAATACAAAATAAAGCCCACATGAAAACGACATCACAAAATATAGAACTTTAATTCAAACCTAATTTGAGTTTGTCGCCATGAACTTCTTTGACCTTCAATAAATCATACTCTTCCATCTCAAAACAGATAATCGACTTATCGATATCCTCATTGTGGTACGATTTGTACTCGAAATATAGTACCGTTTCTGTTACAAGTGATAACAAATAGAACAGTGGAAACATCTGGAAGCCTGCAATCCCCAAAATAACCCTACTTACCACTCCCCACGAAATTGATAAAAGAACATGTTGAATGGCAAAAGGAGTAAAACTGAGCAAAATTAGTATGCCTGAAGCCATCAACATCTTTCCTTTTAGAAGTTGTTTACTTTTAGCCATTGCTTTTAACCCTTTCAAATCTTCTAAAACTGAAACAACACTCCATAATTGCCAAATTATGCAAAAATATAAAGCGGCCAAAAACATAAAAAAGGGAAGAAACATAAAGATGACATCGCCGCCATACTTGAAAAAATTACAAACAGTATTAAAAAAAACGTTATAAAAGCAACAAAGAAGAAGGAAGAAACACACAGATGGGTGATGAGAAATCGCCTCCAAACCTTCGGTACGACCCTCAAGACCTGTTTGAATGTAACATCATGAGTTGTGCCCGTGTAAGCGACTGAGTAAACGATGGCGAAAGGGGCGAGTGTAAATATATCATTGTAATAAGCTGTTATAGTTTCAGTTTTAGTTTGTTAAAGACTAACTAATTATTGTTATAGACTTTGAGAGTCTATAAATATCTTTGTATCATCTCTTAAAGTTTTAATGAGAGAGAAATATACATTCAGTTTAATACAAGTTTCATGGTATCAGACTCTCTCTCTCTCTTGACACACGTCAAATCCCTGGGACCTCCCATACCTTTTTTCCTATTCGAGAAGCTTCTCTTTTATTTTCTTGTTTTCACCGTCTGATTTCTCAAGAAAAATCCTTCGATTTTTGCTTGATTCTCTTGTCTGAAGCTTCCAATTCTTCTTATTTGTTGAAGTTTTGTTGATCAATTTGTTGAAATTTTCTTCCGATTTGCGATTTCTGATCTTCGCATGGCTACCTCTTCATCAACTGTTGCCGCTACATCTGAAGCTCTTTCTCAGCTTTCTAATGGCAGTAATACTCCAATCTTTTTGCTATCTAATATCTGCAATTTGATTTCCATTTGTCTCGATGCTAGCAACTATGTTCTCTGGCAGTATCAGATAACTTCGATTCTGAAAGCGCACAAGGTTTTCTGTTATGTTGATGGATCTAAACCACAACCTAGTCCTTTTCTACATTTAGGATCATCTACACCTCAGGTTAATCCTGATTTTGATATCTGGAATGTTCAAGATCAGGCAATCATGACATTGATAAATGCAACGCTATCTTCCACTGCTCTTTCTTATGTTGTTGGAAGCAAGTCTGCTCAACAAGTTTGGGAGACTCTTGCAAAACACTTTGCCTCTGCAACTCGATCAAACATTGTGAATCTCAAAACTGAACTACAGACTATTACAAAGAAATCTGGTGAGTCTATTGATGTATATATTCAGCGCATTAAGGAGATTCGCAATAAACTTGCACATGTTGCTATACTGACTGATGATGAAGATATGCGGATAATAACTATGAATGGTCTGTCTGATGAATTCACCACTTTCCAAACTTCTCTTCGGACTCGATCTGATGCAATTTCATTTGAGGAATTACATGTACTTCTCAAGGCAGAGGAAGAGGCAATTGCTAAGTGTAATAAGCGTGATGATGTATTTGTTCATCCAGCAGCCATGCTTGCTACAAATTTTAATGGACATCGCTCTAATCCGTCTCCAATTAATAATCGTCAGTCTCATTTCAATGATAATCGTGGTAGAAACAACAATTATAATCGGAATGGAGGTAGAGGTAATGGAAATGGTCGTGGAGGAGGTCGTGGTAATGGTAATCATGTTAGGAATGGTGTCCTAGAACTTGTAATTATTTAATAATAATAATTTATTAAGAATAAATTAAATAAATAAACATAAGTTCTTTATATTATCTAGATTGATTCAATTAATGATATTAGGAATATATGGAAATATATAAATATCAAACATTCAAATAGTAAACCCTAAGTTACTCTTATGAAATCACGACTTAGTATGTGAGTCATACAAGAGGATTAAAGTCGAGATGAGTAACTTAAACGTGTCTACAGTAAACGGATAACGTTTGGGAACCTTATCCTGGTAACACTGTTGATAGCTTCGCATTTTGTTTATAGACAAATGATCTAATCCTGATCATTCATGTGGGAGACATGAAATGGAAGTATCATATGCAATGTTGATTGTATAAGACAGGACCACGATGTTCGATCAAATTTCTCATTAGTACAGTTTACGAGAAATGATCGAATATCAAACTAAGTTTATCAACCGTGATAGATCTCAATCCTGAGTGAAATGCGGACTCCTATTTGTGGAGTTATGTTCTTTGATTCACATAGTTGAGAGCGATCTGTAAGAACGCTCAATACACTCCTGTTTTGGGAACATGACTAGATAAGTAGCTGGGAACTCATTTTCACGAGATGGAATTCATAACTTTCCTACAAATTAACGGTATCAGTGCGATACCTAAACATTTTAGGAACATTAGGAAACTCCCTTGATGTACTGATTCGAGACATGAACAAGTGGCGCCACGACTTCTATTGATCACAGAAGTACCTTATCTCTAGTTCGACTAAAGATAAAGTTCATTGGAGAATCAGCGGGAACACAAGGATAAAGCGGTAATTACAGGGGCAAAACGGTAAATTTATCCGTCTGTAATTATGAGGGTTCCACGTGAAGGATATATCACAGATATAAATAAAGATAAACTAAATGGACATAACTCATCTATAGTGAGGGGAGTTCAGCTATGAATCTATAGTGGAATTATTCATAGTTAGATAATAAGTAATTAACTGATTATGAGTTAATCAATTAATTCACTAATTATTAAGCCCATGATCTATAGGTCCATCGGGTCCCTATACTAGCCCAAATATCGTAGTCGCGAAATCAAGTAGAAGAAATGGAAATTTTAAGTAAAGTGAATTACTTAAAATAGGCAATATTAATTGTTTAAATATTGAGTATATTTAAACGGTAATTAATATAAACATTATTAATTGTTTAAATAATGAGTTTATTTAAACATGAAATTAATAATGAAATATTATTAATTAGATATTATTAATTATTTAAATATTGAGTATATTTAAATGGTAATTAATAATTTGAAATTAATTAACAATTATTAATTGTTTAAATAATAAATTTTATTTGAACGGAATTAATAATTAATAATTAATTAATTAATAATAAAATGTTATCAATAAAATTATTAATTAAATAATGAGTTTATTTAATGGAAATTAATAATTAAAATATTTATTATTAATTATTTAAATAATGAAAATTATTTAAATGGAAATTAATAATTAAATATAATTTGATAATATTTAGTCGGGAGAAAATATTAATATTATTAATTGTTTAAATAAAATATTTTATTTAAATGGTAATTAATAAATTAATTAATTAAGTTGGACTTATTAATTTAAGAGAGAGTTTCAAGCTCAATTGGATTAATGAACCCAATTGGAATTGGCCCAAAATAATTAATTAAATAAATTGTATTTATTAATTATTTTATTATGATAAAATCGGCCATATGAGATAATTTGTAGGAGATAATTGTTTGAATTATATCCTATAATAATTATATAGATTTATTTACCCAAGATAAATAAAATAAAGAAAAGAAAATAATCTCCTATTTATCTATGGCATTTTCGAAATTGCAAGATAAAGGAAAGAGATAATCTTTATTCTTTTTGTATTTATCTCTATAGATTAATCCTAATGTGATTAGGATTCCTATTTTCCTATAAATAGGAGGGTTGGGTCATTCATAAATCACACAATTAAATTCCTTAGAAATTCGAAATTCTCTCTTCTTCTCTTCTCCCCCCTTGGCCGAAATTCCCTATTCAAAATTGGGAAGAAAATATTTTTCTTCTTCCCAATTTCTTCTAAAGTTCGATCCCACAATCGGGTTTCGTTTGATCGATCGGGATATAGCGTAGAAAATCCGGTGTTGCTGAGGATTTGATGCTGTAAAGAAACCTCCAACCGATTCTCCATTTATTACTCAATGTAAGTTTTGATTTTAATTTTCGAAATTTAAAGCATGAATCTACATGTTTTTCCACAAATTGCATGATATTAATAGATCCTAAATTAAGTGTTAATTTGTGTTACTAAATAAATTCCGCTAATTTAGTAAATCATCCCTTCAAATCAATTTTTCAATACCACAGATCGAGGAAAGGCACCTGTCTCATCTACTTATTCATCATCTTCATCAATTGCTTCAACTTCTGATAACAAAGTGAATTGCCAAATCTGTCTGAAATTTGGTCATAATGCTCTTGACTGCTATAACAGGATGAATTACTCGTATCAAGGTCGTCATCCTCCGGCTCAATTAGCTGCTTTAGCTGCTTCTTCATCCTCTGGACCTTCAATGTATCATGAACAATTTCAGACTCCTAATTCTCCAAATCCAGTCTGGCTTTCTGACTCTGGTTGCAATGCTCACATGACTGCTGACTTAGCAAATATGAACATCTCTTCTGAGTATAATGGCGAAGATCACATCTCTGTTGGCAATGGCCAAGGTCTTTCTATCACACATTCAGGTCATGGTAACGTTCAAACTCCATCTCATTCTTTTAATCTTTCTAATATTCTTCGTGTTCCTAATATTTCCTATAACCTCTTATCTGTTCATCAATTCTGCATTGATAACAATTGCATTTTCATTTTTGATGCTCATCATTTCACCATCCAGGACAAGCTTTCGGTCAAAATCCCTGTTCCAAGGACCTAGCATCAATGGCCTTTATCCTTTACCTTCTCAACAAAGTCCTTGCTCACTCTACAACAAAATAAGTCTTATGTTGCTAATATTGGTAACAAGACATCTAGAAACACTGGCTTGTGGCATGATAGGTTAGGCCACCCCAATTCTACTATTCTAAAATCTGTTCTTAGGATATTAAATTTTCCCGTTTGTTCTACTTCTTGTGTTTGTCGGCATTGTTTGTCTGGGAAAATGTCTAAACTTCCTTTTTCAATGTCACATTCTGTAACCTTTTCTCCTTTAGAACTTGTACATAGTGATGTCTGGGGTCCTGCCCCTGAAATTTCAATAAATGGTTACAGATATTATGTTTCGTTTGTTGATGATTTTTCCAAATATACATGGATATTTCCTTTAGTTCAAAAATCTGATGTGTTCTCTGTTTTTACAAAGTTTAAACCTCTAGTTGAAAACCTTCTTTCCCATAGAATTAAAACTCTTAGGACTGATGGGGGAGGTGAATATACTAGCCATAGTTTTAAATCTTTCCTTACAACAAATGGCATTTCACATCAAAAATCTTGTGCTCATACCCCTGAACAAAATGGTGTGGCTGAGCGTAAACACCGTCATATTGTGGAAATGGCTTTAACTCTTATTTCCAAGTCTAGTGTACCTCTCAAATTCTGGTTTTATGCTTTTGCAACAGCCACGTTCTTAATCAATCAACTTCCTTCACCCAATTTAAATAATAAATCTCCTTTTGAAATACTTTTCTCTAGATTTCCTGATTACCTACATCTTAAAACTTTTGGCTGTGCTTGTTATCCATTACTTAAGCCTTATAACAGTCACAAATTACAACCCAAAACAAGTCAATGTGTTTTTCTAGGATATCCTCTAGAGTATAAGGGTTATTTTTGTTATGAACTGAGTACAGGTAAACTTTTCATCTCACGTCATGTTTCATTTGATGAATCTAAATTTCCTTTTGCATCTGCTTCACCCACTCCAACATCACCTCCTACCATATCGAAATCTGTATCTTCTCACAGTGCTTACAATAACCTCTTACCATTTGTTCTTTCTAAACCTTTTTCCTCTCCATCTTCTTCCATTTTGGGACCTCATCCATCTCAAACAACTCAAAGCATTCCAGCTCCTATTTCTAATCCTTTACCATCCAATCCTGTTTCTAATACTCATAATATGCAAACTCGTGCTAAATCCGGAATCACTAAAAAGAAAGCATTAGCTACTGTCACTACTTCTCTTGACTATGAGCCTTCTTCATTTACTCAAGCTTCTAAGCTGCCTCCTTGGCAAGCAGCCATGAATGAAGAGTATTCAGCTCTTATGCATCAACATACTTGGTCATTGACACCATTGCCTAAAGATAAGAATTTAATTGGCTGTAAATGGGTCTATAGAGTCAAGCGAAATCCGGATGGCAGTATTGCACGTCATAAAGCCCGTTTAGTGGCTAAGGGTTTTCATCAAGAGGAAGGAGTTGATTTTGAGGAAACTTTCAGCCCTGTTATTAAAAAGCCAACAGTTCGGTTGGTCCTCTCACTTGCAGCTCAACACAAGTGGTCTCTTAGACAACTTGACGTTAAAAATGCATTTCTTCATGGTGAATTACAAGAGGAGGTGTATATGCAACAACCACAGGGTTTTATAGACCCTAACTTTCCAGACTATGTATGTCGTCTACACAAATCTCTTTATGGGTTAAAACAAGCCCCTCGTGCTTGGTTTGAGTGTTTCACTACATACTTACAGACTTTTGGTTTCAAATCATCATTGGCAGATTCTTCTCTGTTTGTTAGGAATGAGAATGGTTCTCTTACATATCTTCTACTTTACGTGGATGATATAATACTTACGGGCAATGATCAAGCTTATGTGAATGATCTTATTGATAAATTACGTTTACAATTTGACATGACTGACTTGGGCAATCTGAAATTTTTCCTTGGATTAGAAATTATATCTACTTCCACCGGCATTTCTGTTAATCAGGCCAAATATATACGTGATATTTTGAACTGTTTTGGAATGTCTGACTCAAAACCTTGCAAAACTCCTTGTTCATTAAAATCTCCTATTGAAGAATCTCCAGCTTGTTCTTCTACTGATGTCTCTTTGTATCGGCAAATGGTTGGGGATCTTCATTATCTTACTTTCACGCGGCCTGACATAGTCTTTGCTGTTAGCAAAGCAGCTCAATATATGCAAAATCCAACAGTATCTCAATTTGGTGCAGCCAAGCGCATTCTCCGATATTTACGTGGTTCAATGACATCTGGATTAATGTTTAAAGCTGGCAAATTATCTTTACATGCATACTCTGACTCTGATTGGGCTGGTGATGTTCATGATCATCGTTCAACCACTAGTTTTGTCATCTTTCTTGGCTCTAATCCAGTTTCTTGGTCAGCAAAGAAACAAACTACGGTGTCACGCAGTTCCACTGAGGCTGAATACCGTGCCTTAGCATCCACAGCTGCTGAGCTCTCTTGGATTCGTCAGTTACTTAAAGACTTGTATGTTTACTTGCCATCTCTTCCAACAATTTGGTGCGATAATTTGTCTTCCATCAAGCTTGCACACAATCCTGTTTTCCATGGTCGCACAAAACATGTGGAGATCGATTTCCACTTTATTCGGGAACGAGTTGTCCGAAAAGATATTACACTTCAATATATTTCCACAACTCAACAGCCTGCAGATCTTTTTACAAAAGCTTTAACATTGGACAGACTACAATTTCTAAGATCCAAACTAGTTCCTTCTTAGTGGAACTTGTTTGAGGGGAGATGTAAATATATCATTGTAATAAGCTGTTATAGTTTCAGTTTTAGTTTGTTAAAGACTAACTAATTATTGTTATAGACTTTGAGAGTCTATAAATATCTTTGTATCATCTCTTAAAGTTTTAATGAGAGAGAAATATACATTCAGTTTAATACAAGTTTCAGCGAGGACCGAAAGGATTATAGACAAGAATAAGTAAGCAAGGATGAAGATTTGAAGATAAATTATATCTGAAAAGTCGATCTTGGAAGAATACTGGACTTCGAATATTTTTCCAAAAACTAAAGTCCATATTTTGAAGTAGGCTAAGAGTAAGAGATATAAAGGAAGAAATAAAGTAGGACTGATCAGGGTGAAGACCCTTCTCCATTTGTTGATTATTTTGATAGCTTCTGAAAAATTCGAAGATTCCAAGAGATTTCATCTTTTCTTTATCGACATCCATGATTTGAGCTTTATGAAGAAATTGCAGAAAACGAGTATTGATTAAACTTTAAGACAATGCAAGAAATATAGAGAAAAACTGGGTATACTTGTCTTACACGTTCAACGAAACCTAGTTTATGTGAAATGGTCAATACAAAAACATAGATTTGGCAATAAAAACAAATAATAAATAGTATGACTTGTAAGCTTGCGAATAAATCAACGTCTATTTAATAAAGTAATATAGATGGAAATTTCGTTAAATATTTTATTACATCAATTGTAATAATCTTGAATAGTATTCACTACAACAAATATAAGATATTATAGGTTTTAATTATAGGATATTTACAAAAGGCTATAAATGATAAAATAAAAAGTAGCGCCAACCATGAAAAATTTCGATTATTTTCGTTCGCTCAACTCTCGCGCTCTCTTTTCTTTTACCAAAAGAAAAACTCTCGTACTCTCTCCCTATCTCGTTGAAAATTAAGGGAAAATTCGCTCAACCTTGAAAACTCTCGTAATTTCTAAAAAAAATATATGGTATTTTCTTTCCTTCAATTTTGATTTGTGGATTTAGGGATGAACCCTATGATGGAAAAAGTTGAGAATGTTTGTAATTTTAAGACCGTGGAAGCTGATTGAAGCCGATTGAATCTTGCATATTGATGTTGTTGAATAAGGTGATGGCTATTTGCTTTAGGTTTTATCGATTTTTTTATTTGAATGTCTTTTTATTAAAGACTTTGATGAGTTTTTGTTTATTTAGTTCATTTTTTTTTTGTTTTTACTTTTAAGTTCTTGAGTGTTTGTGATTCTTAAATATTTTTTAGTTAGAAGTAAGAAAAGTGATATTTTGTATCAATATATTGGAAAAGATCTTCATTTGTGAAAGGGAATTTAAGGATCTTTGTTCAAGTTTTAGTTGGATTTGCGACCAGTTCAGCTCAGATTTTAAGTGGGATTACGACTTCTTACGATTTCAAGGCTTCCAATTTGATTTAATGTTTTGTTTTGTATAAAATTGATATAATCATATAAATGTGAGAGATATGGGAATCATGTTTGTGATTCATCATGTATTTTGTGTCATATTTTGACCATTAAATTATATAATCTCCTTGAGTTTATAGAAAAACGTTGTAAAATTGGAATAAGTAGAGTGATTACTCTTTTTCTCTTAATTGTAGTCAATGCCATATCTGGTTGCTAGCCTAGTAATCTCTCTTTTTTCACTTATTTTTGTTATTATATGCTATTTTTGTCGGTTTATATTGATTTTATAAGGAAATGATGTTCAAAGATGTCTTCCCCTCTTATACAGGTAGATGATTATTCACGAATTAACTTACCTATTATATGGTTTGTTAGAGATGTTACTTATCGAATGAATCTTACACCCGTGGACTTGATGGAGGGAACATGTTTTGCGGTATGTACCCTCTCATGGTTGTACATTGTTGTATGCATTCTCTTTTTTTTTTCTATATTGGTGCTAATTTTGAGGCCTCATACATTTCATAGATTGAGTTTTTATTTTATTCATAGTTTGCAGAAAATTGTTTTTTGTGGTAAAAATAGTAAACCAGACTACAATCATATACCCTATGTGATATTCTGGTAACACATTATTTCCTTTTTATGGGTTTTTCCTTATAAGTATTCCAATAATTTTTAACGTTTTATATTATGGTATCCCTTTCAAGGCAAAGTTTTTCTTAAATTACAAAAACACAATGAAGCGGGCTCTTGAATTTTTTGATAGAGAATATAACTATAATGTATTAATCTTGTTAAAATAATGGTGTTATATTCATTACAAAAAATTATCAATGGTGGAAAGGTTAATAACTAAAAGCCCTTAACATCTTCAAGATTTGAGTTGGAGGCATAAAATTTCTATATCGAATAGTGGTGGTGATGTTTTCTTATCAAAATAAGTTAAGTTCCAATATTTTGCCAATGTAATGGAGACCATTTGGCATAAATGGATTTCTATTTCTATTACTCATTTAAGTTAATTATTTGTTTATGTTTCTATTAGATCTTCGAGTATTTGTTATGCGGTTGTACGTGTTCTGTTACAATAATGCATCATTGGCATGATTCTAAATACATAACTCATCCATTAGTAGGTATTTTATATAATTCATTTGCTCAATTTTCAGCATACCTCCTATTTCAGTTGTTGGCCTAAGTGAAGAACAACCTATTGAGAACGCATGGCAAAGTGCTGAAAATTTATGAAAATAATAAGTTTAGGTTAATTACAAGAAAATTTTATGGAACACTCTGTAAGCATTATGGATTCTAACTATATTTTAATTTTTCTGCTTTGTCTTAGTACCAATAAATGAATAGAGCTTAGATATGGTTAATAAATGTAGATTTATAAAAAAAAATTAACACATTATTTTTAATTTTTGTTTCAAGCTATGAATTTTAGAATTTGGCAGGGTATATAATTGACAATAAGCTGAGCTATCACTACACTTGTTATTCCAAAGCTTGAATGAAAGGTTGAGTATATTTATTTTAAAAACACAGAGAGTGCAATCATGATTGAGTTATCAACAAGCTCAAAGATAATGTCATCAAAAGGTATGAAACGCATTGTTTACACTCTTTTTCTTTCATGCTAATGTTTAGATTGTTGGTCGGTAACATTTTATTGCAACACTTTTCTATTTCAGAATCATTGATAATGTGAGTTTCTTCTTGTGGTCATCAAAAGATTTTTCAACACTTAGATTAAGCTAAAATCTACATTTTCCAATGCTTGTCAATAAATCTAAATAACCTTTTGTTAGAGAAGAACTTTTGAAGATCTGAACATTACCCACTCTGCCATTTCCCTATGAGTTATGATAAGGGCACCTCAACTCGAATGGAGGGTATTTCTCTAAGACTTTTAGCTCCACATCCAAAAAGTGCAATTGGTGCAGAATTAATAAAAAGCAATACTACAACCTCAGAAAAATGAAATGCAAAAGCTAAGTCAAAGCTCATTTGCAGTTCATCAGATGTAAATCCTGTTGTTTCAAACACAACAAGTTGGTTTCTGTTTGAATTTTTTTTATCAACTTTCAATTATAATATCTATGATATGATTATGGGGAAATGTTAGAATTGGATCAATATTTATGTATTTTACTTTGCATGTAAGCTCTATTTAAGTAGTAAATTTTCCTTCTTAACTTTTAATTGTAGATCAAATACCTAGTGCAGAGGCTCATGTCTAGATCTTAAGCCAAACACAAACTTGCCAAAAGGGATGGCTCATTTGAACAATGACAAATAGCTGAATGATAAACCAAAATTCAAGGAAGACAACTAGAGAATCTGATCAATCACCAGGAGAAGGAAAAGAATGTCATCCTTCATTTGCAGAGAAAAATATAAGTTTCTCCCATGAAAATAATTCTAAGGAAAAAGATAAACCAACAGGTGAAGGAGCACCTTAAATCCTTATTATAAGCACAGGTTAGTTTTTTATGCATGGTTTCCGCTGGGAGATTTACAAACCGACCTTGGCAGCTTATAAATGCCGATGATTATATTTTTTAACTTCCCACTAGATTTTTATAGATATTTGTGCTTTAGAATCAAGTTTAGTTTCCAGTTTCCCATGTAGAAAGATTGTTATAATGATTTCTTATGTTGGCCTTCCATTTTTTCATGGTTAGATCAATTATGTCTTCTTCAAGTTCCCAATTTCATGTTTTCCTTTGCCTTGTTTTTGGCAGCGACACTATAAGAAATTTTGGAATAGGTGACGTTTTTTTGGCGTCACCTATTCAAATAGGTGACGCTTTTCTGGGCGTCACCTATGGCAGTGTCACCTATTCGAATAGGTGACGTCTAAAAAAAGCGTCACCTATTCGAATGGGTGACGCTAAAAACGTCACCCATTCGAATGGGTGACGCTAAAACGGTCACCTATTCGAATGGGTGACGCTAAAAACGTCACCCATTCGAATGGGTGAAGCCAAAAAAACGTCACCCATTCGAATGGGTGACGCCAAAAGCGTCACCCATTCGAATGGGTGACCCGTTTACCCGTCGCCAGGTTTTACCCGTTTTACTGTTTTACCCGTCACCTATTATAATTTTAATAATATCACCATTTAGTGACTTTTTGATACCCATGAACCTTATATTGATCAATCAACATAATAAAGAGTAAATACATGGTCATTACAAGAATAACCCACAAACTTTATATACAATATATAACAAGAATACGTTACCTCTCATCTTTCACTTTTTGTCAGGGCTTTCCAAGTCTCTAAAATCATTCAATTCCTGCAATATTAACTACAAGTTCATCATCAAAATAAATTTTTATAAGCCGGATATCTCAAAAAAAAAAAAAAAGGAGAAGAAAAGGTTCTGGTTTTTTTATTTTTTGTTGTTGCATCCAAAAAGAAGAGGTTAAAATGAATGGGAAGAAGATAACATATATCATATCAGGACTAATATTGCTAGTGAATATTTTTACTGTCCTAAGATTCCTTTTTTCTCAAAAGAAGCGACTGATTTCAACCAGGACTACTCTTTTAAGTCTAACCTCTCCTATCAACTTGTCTTTTCAATTCTTACTACATCCAAGAGAGTAAAAAATAGTGTTATAATTGAATTAGAGAGCAGGGTTAGAGGCATGAATTGAATCTAAGTAAATTGCCCAAAGCAGAGTTCTGAAAAACTAGACCATTCAATATTTGAACTGTCTGTTAGTAATAGGACAATGATAGTAAATAGATTAAAAACCAAAATTAGGATAAGGGGGAAGGAATGGAAACCATGAGAAGAAGAGGGATTTTAAAACCCACATGACTATGTATTGCTAATATGCAGACATGGGAGAGACATGGCCAAAGCTGTTTTTTAAGAAATGGGAAACACTTAAACCTCAAATATATACAAATTTGATTGCTAAAAACCATAAATGAGTTCTTTTTTTTTTTTTTTTTTTTGATAACCATAAATGAGTTCTAGAATCAAATATATGAAAAGCAACAACATCCACATACACTTCATTATTGGTTTGCTAGAATCAAATTTCTAGAATCAAATTTCTCATTTGCTTGAGAAATTTGCATAGTATCATCATGGGCAACATCAGCATAACCAATGAAATTCCCCTCGCTTCAAGTAAGGATGAAACATAGTTTGGTATCTTACAAAATGAAGAAACTAATTGGAAACCACTATACTACACAAGAAGACATTTAAAGTAAGTTCATACCTTTGACTTGTAGCAAAATTTGAAAGCTTAGTTATATTCTTCAAGCTGCTAGTCTGCTTCATTTGACTATTTTCCTACACATTAAAAAGAAATATAACATTCAAAACATTATATACTTGTAATATCAAACCATTCCAAAATAAAAACAAAAAATAGGGAAGTATACTGACCTTAGCATTATCTTTTTAGGATAAGATCCTGAGCCTGGACTTTTTGATAGGATATACCTCATTCAAACAAGAAGAAAAAATAAATTTGCAACAAAATCGTCATAGTTTAGCTCCTATTGTTTATAGTCTTTATAGTTACACATAGAGCAGAATTGTAAAAATAGGAAAATAAACTTATTTAGAAACCATACTATCAATTCCATCATGGTGGCAGTTGAAAGGGGGAGATCTCTAAAGAGATGCCTTAACACTTTCTTATTGTTATTACATTTAAACATTTACCCTAATTGATTTTCCAACCTTTTGAGCCCCTCCACCAATTTCATGAGCAGTTGAAGGTAAAGAGCCTGGAGCAGCAACTTTCGCCATACTTGACAGCCAAATATTATATTGCAACTCCACCGATGAAATTAACTATACCGCATTTATTGCTTTATACCATTAGAAAGTACCATTATAATAAATAAAATAAAGATATAGTAAAAAATTGTCAATTCATCATGTCGTTACATTACCATACCATTCAAAACTGATATAAGGAGAAGTATTGCACATAACAGCCCTCGTTTAAAGAAGTAAACTCAGCCTATCAAATTAGCATTTCAATGGAATAAACATAAGATAAAATTGGAGTTCCATGTTATTACTATTGTTCTGTTTATTCTTTTAGTAAACTTGTAATAGAAGAAAGATATGTCTTTGCACAAAAAAACTCCAAAGTTCAATTTCATTAAAAAGGGGAAAATTCATCTAATAGCTTATTACTATTGTTCTGTTTATTCTTATAATACACTTGTAATCTTCCCGGTGAGGATTTTGTACCTGTTGTTTGGCATGATCAAATGCCTCCATCCATTTTCTAAGCTCTCCAGCCATAGCACAAGCAATCTAAAGCAAAATAAAACATTTAAATAGTTAAAGCGAATGCCATGCCATAGAGGTTTTGACGAAGAAAAAGGAAGTTCCATGGATTAAAAGAAAATGATATAGCAAGGAAGTTCGAGGTTTATCCACCACAAATGGAATAGAATTCAATGAAAAAGCCCTTCATTAAGTCCCCAAAGTTTACAAGATTAAGGATTTAAGAAAACAATAAATATTAACTCACCAACCAGGAGTGGCCATGTGGTACTACAAATGTCCGTAAAAGCCCAATCCACAGTCCGATATGGCCACCAATAATGTCAAAATATTGATTATATGCTTCATTGAGAAATGAAAATGCTCAAATCTCAAAAAGTAATCAAAACTACTATCGTTACTCACTTGATTTATAAAGAACATCCATGATACAATCATGAGTAGATCAAAATCATATTAGATTTACTCTAAAGTCAAGTATAACCATTTGACTAATATAAAGTGAGCATCAATAGCTAAGCGATAAAATAAATTCCAAATCCCCTTACCATGATAAAGAAAATATATCACACACATGATAGATGATTGTGAAAAACACTTAAAAATGATAACTACACTTTTAATACTTTTTTCAATCAATTGAAGGTCTGATGTAAAACTATCAATAACGGTAACGTTGGCATGAGACTTTTAAGCTAGCATACAGTGATATAAGATTGAATATAAGTCTCGATTTAAGCGGTTCACAAGAGATAATCAAACTGTTCAGGCATAATCACAGGTGGATTTTATTCAAAAAAAAATTCCTAAACAATTCATGGTATTTTGGTAATACTATACCAGTAACTCTCTAGATTATGTTTTGAGAATGCCCTATATCATAACATTTGTAACTAAATAACAACAAATTATCAAATAAAAACAAGATCATATATGCAAAACAACTTTCGGTCCAGGTTTGGTCAAGAGAATATAATGATAATGTGCTCCAAAACTTCATTTAACATATACCGCCTCTTGTTTTGATTGACCTCCTTTAGGAGGTAGTTTCACCGACTGGATGTCCCACCATTCTCTTATAAACTTTCAATACCTGATAGAGATGAAATACAAATCTTATGAAACAAAGAATCTCTCAACCACAGTTTTCAAATAAGACATAATTTCTCACAACAACAAAAAAGTCTATAAAGAGATGAGAGATGTCCCTGCAAGAAGTCATATCTATTATCAATTAAAATGATACAATTTGACCAAGTCAAATACCACTTGTTTAGCCACTGAATTAATATTAGCATACTTCAATGAGTTTATTTTTTCCTTGTAAACTCGGTGCTAGTGCCAGAGTAGAAGGAATTCATTTGTGTTCAAAACTGTAATACTTGATACTTATAAGGCATTAATTTAAGAATGAGATCAATTTTTTTTGCATTTTAAAACTAATTTCAACAGGTTAGGCATTGAATACGCTAATAGAAGAAAATGTGATCTTCAAAACATAACTAGAAACCTCAAAAGTTGCATACATAATGTTTAAGCAGGCATCTACAAAAAAAGGTCATTTCAACACATAAACATGACAAGTTTATATATATGTACACTATCATTAGCAGAACTACTAGCAAAAACTAATACTAACAAGTTTATCAATTTGTTTTTTTTTCTTTGCTATTTAGAAAAAAAAATACTACTATACTATTAATTAGCACATAAATTACATGTCTTTATTCCTTTAAAAGAAAAAAAAACATTCCAACATATAATTACTTCAATACTTCTAATATTCAAACCATTCAAAAACAAACAAATTTAGGGAAGTATACTAACCTATGAAAAACTCATTATCCCTCCTATGACGGAAACAAAAACAAGGGGCAGAGACTCTGCTACCTAGTTAAAAAAAACAGCACCAAAAGACAAACAACAACAACAACAACAAAATCATATAGAACAACATACGCTCCAAAGATGAAAAGTCACATATTCAAAACAACATATGCTCCAAAGTCTACAAACTCTGAAAAAATAAATGAAACAAATTAATAGAAAGCAAAAAACTGAAATGAGAGAAGTTAAACCTTCTTCAGATTAGAAATTGTTGGTGTCCCTATCGCCACTGACTTTAGCACTAGCATCTGCAAAAATTGATGGTTTTTAAGAAAGCATTGAGCGAGACTAAGTTTCAAGACTTCAGGATATGAAATTTCAAGATTCTTAAAATTAGGGCTAGGGAGAGAGAGAGAGAGAGAGAGAGAGAGAGAGAGAGAGAGAACTAGAAGTTTGAAGTTAGGTGATCATCGAAGTCAATTTTTGTTTTCCTTCTTTTTGTCTACCTGAACAAGTTAAAGGGAAATCGGTGAATCGATGGTGAAATCGGCGATGAAAACGGACATAGCTCGAGACAGAGGAAAAGAGAGAAAAGATGGAGTTGATGGAGAAAAGATGAATTTTCGACTGATGTTTTCATGGCTCCCTTTTTCGTTTCGTCTTCAAACCGAGAATGAGAAGTCGAACCCTAAATCGCCCCCTTTTTCGTTTCGTCTTGAAACCGAGAAGAGTGAGAGAGTCCAGGCGTGAAAAAAATAAATGCGATTTTTTATTTCCTATGAATAGGTGACGCGTCTAAAAATTTCAAGTTAATCCTCCTGGTGTTTTTTTTTAAACCGTAACCTATTAAAATAGTTAGCGTCACCTAAGGTCCTTTTTCTTATAGTGCGAATAAATTCCCCCCAAGTTGGGCTCTGACATTTGGAGAGTACAATGAGAAGCTAATAGACAAATATCACCACATGGAATCGTAGGAGCTTGTCATTTCTATTTTGAACAACTATGTTCTACTTTTGTTTTTCTGAAATTGATGTAATGAGTTTGAAGGTTGAACATTTTTTGGGAAGGTTGAATAAGTTACAAAACATTGTTAATGATGTATTTTTTTTGGATCATTGTATTATTATAAGAAATTTTTAAGTTGAATTCTTATTGTCTTAGATCAAGTTTGTTTACATATACTTTGTATTGATAAACAGGTTGAAAAGAAAATATATTAGCAAAGAGAGCGTGCAAACAAAGAGAGCATGAAAACAAATGGAAAAAAAATATTATTATTGTAATAGCCTTTTTAAGGTCTCATAGTATGTTTAATAACGCTATTAAAAGTCCTTTGCTAGCCTTTCGGAAAGCCTATGCTAAATGCTATAATAAGTCATACAGTAGCCTTTTTTTAGGTCTCATAGTAAGCTTAATTATAGTTTTTAATAAACGCTATTAAACGTCCATCTGTAGCATTTTGGAAAGCCTATAATACATTTTTTATAATAGCATTAAACATAGCATTGGAAAAAGGCTATAAAAAGTAATGGATTTTTAATTGCAGGGGCTGTTAGGGCGTTTTGTAAAACGCTATCGTATACCTACGATAGCGTTTTTTCAAAGCTATCGTATACCTACGATAGCGTTTTTTCAAAGCTATCGTATACCTACGATAGCGTTTTTCAAGCTATCGTAGGCCTTTTTTCTTGTAGTAAAGTTTAGTGCGTGTTTGGGATAGATCCCAATCAGGCACTTAATATATTTTAAACACCATTAAAAAACGAGAAATTTTATTAGGTAGCAGAATTTTTTGCAATATTTTTAACTATAACATTTTTAAAAAGTATTTGTAAATATAAGAGTTTTTAAAAACCATGCCATCATTCATGTTAATCAAAGAAATCACGTATAATCAGTGGTAACTATTATGTAATCAATGTATAATGATATCAGTAAAATCGGTAATTACTTGAGTGGAAATCAATGATTACTTATGAGGAAATCATTGATTACTCATCCAAAACTAGTTGTAATTTTCTAATATTTTAGGCGCGAATTTGAGTATTTTTCTATTTTTTCAAATAAGTTTTTTATTGCTATTTTATAAATATTGGACCTAATTTTGTTATTTTTACAAAAGTCCCTTAAAAAACACTGATAGACACTTTCAAAAACTATCTTAAACGAACACTTAATCTATATTATCTCTACTATATTAAAAGTGGCTCACAAGGAGAAACATTTGAACATTATGCCCTTTCCCGAATTGAATTTAAATAAACATTATTTCATTAAATTCTAACCCAAAATCAAACCCAAAAGGGTAAATTTCAAACGGGAAGGGTTTCGACTGAAACTCGGTTTTAGGGTTAAGGGAAAGTTTCCAAAAACTCTTAAAACTACTCCCGTATTAACAAACACCAAGTTCTACAACACGAAATCGAAGGAAAACAAAGAAAACTCCATTAAAATACTATTTGGAGCTTAGGGTTTGAAACTTTACTTACCGAGAACTCCGTATAACACGAGTGGCAAGTACGAAGGTTGGATGAAAAAGGATCCTAGACTCGAGGGCTTTCCGATTTGTCCAAGATCGAGTCGATCCGCGAGAAACGAACAAAAATCAAAAATTTCCTTTTTCTTCTTGGCACCCACGGTTTTGGAGGAAGAATGGATGATGATTTTGTCAATTTTTTGGTCAAAGTGGATTTAAAGAAGATGAAGTGAATAGTGTTTAGATATTTAGGAAATTTGGAAACGACGGTTACGTCCTTTTATGACTTTTGACTTATAAAACGAAGCCCGATGATCTTAAACTATCCCAATGGTGATTAATAATTATTAATTGGCCCGTTAATAATTATTAATACCATTAAAACGAAAATAAACTAAAAAGGTAATTAAAAGAACTTAAACCGAAATAAACTACTAAATTCTAATTTACCGATAAATAAATAAACTTTAATTACTTAAATTAAAATAAAATAAATAAAAGTTTTTTTTTTATCACAAAATAACGGGACGTTACAATAACAATACTTGTCATCTAATTTATTTATACGTGTGTATCCATCTCTATGGGATCACTCTGACTCTTATTTACATATATCTCTACTGCATCAGGTGGAGGTTTGGCAATGGCAAATACAAAGTTCATGTTCGCATCATTCCGTATTGGGAGAGAAGTGAACCTATATAATCCATTTGCCATTCATGAGGGATATCTATATATTATCTCTAATGGGATGGTCCTAAAATCGGAGGGAATAAATTGAGTCAATATGTCAACAAAACCATAAAAAAGGTAACCCTGCTTTCAATTAAAAAGCCTCCACAAGAGGGTCGGTCGTACTCGATGCCTTCTAAACCATCAATCACATAACCATTAACATATAAGAAAATTGCAAAGCTTTCCACCATACTTTACCAATTTAAATAAATCACAAGAGCTTCAATTTATTGTTCACTACATTCAGATAATAAAATCAGCAAAACCGCAATACATCTCGAAACCCTAAGCCCTAAACCCTAAACTACAGGATACCCTAGAACCAAATCTCGTTGCAATAGTAAATTCAGTCCATAAAAATAAAAATAAAAACCTTAATAAAATAACCAAAAAAAAAAAAGCAAACCACAACAAATCACAATACATTCAGATAATAAAATCAGCAAAACCGCAATACATCTCGAAAAACATCAACAACAAAAATTCTAACATATGAGCTTAAGGGAATTCATGGACACATTAACTAAAGACCTATTAGGCAGTGGAGTCTTTGGTTTCATATCAAGGGTAGAGGCAAGTATCTGACCATTATGTTATATTGAAAAACTACTAGTTTCCATGGATTTATGATGGTTTCCAAGTTATATAACAGTTTTCATAAGCTATTTTCAAATCGCTAAATTATCGTACCCACTAGTTCATCTTTCAACAGATTTTTGTGACCCACTTTAGCATACACATAGGCTTTGGGTCGTATGTTAGGGTGAATAGCCCTTTGGGGGCAGCTCTGCGCACGTATGACCAGTTTCAGTATAATCAATTTCTCTGCTGCATAATTTGATTTATCTTGGGTGTAGTATCACCAGTTTTGGGTATGCATTTGGTGTTGGTTTTCTATTATATGATTTAATATGATATTATTACATGAACTCGTTAGCTATGAGTTTTAATTATTTATGAAAAGTGATTTTCTCAGAAATATGTTTGTTTGCTAAAAGATGTGTTTTCTACAATATTTAACTCAAAAGTATATGATAGTTATTAAAAGATCCCACTCACTTAGTTTTTGCCCATGGTTTTTCATGTTTTGTTTTTCCCCCTTCAGGTTGTTCCAAATTCTCGAGAACAAGCCCTACAAGAGTCGTTTGAACTGCCAGTTTTGGATTCATCTTCACCTAGCCTATGTATGATATTTTGTGTGTTTTTGTACATGTTTTTTATAAGTAACTCGTGAAAGAGTAAGTGATTTTTTAGGCTAGTCGAGTAAGTGAAGATGTTTGTAGTGGAACAACTATGTGAATGCTTCTCTTAAAGTTAAAAAATAAGAACTAATGTGTTTGACTCTTTTGAGTTATTTTCTGAGAGCGGAGCCTGTTATAGATTATGCGAATTGTGTAAAATATAATTGCAGGTTGGTTTACTCGAAAAATAAACGAAACTCTACAAAAAATTTCTTAAATAAGTAGAATTTAAATTGATGACTAGTTATTAGTTTGTTTTCTCGAAAGTTATGCAACGAAGGTTGATTTTGGAAGAACCTTGGAAGTTTAAGTAGTTTTGGGCCAAAATAATTTAGTTTGTCTTCTTTGAAGTATAGTTATGTAGTTGAAGTTGTATTGTTCTCATTGATGGTATTGTGGTGTTTAAACTTGAATTGTTGTTTACCTTGGAAAACTTTGGTCTTTGTGGAATTGGAAATGGTGATGTTACGATTGTCATTGTATCCAAGTTCTATACTTTATATAACGATTGTGGGTCACGGGTGAATAGCAGTGATACCGTGGGTTATGGAAATTCTATTTATGACATGAATGATGTACCTGGGAACTTGTAATATGTAATGACCTAAAATGTACAAAAGATAAGCATGCAAACGAATGTTGACTTATATTGTAATTGTTATGTTTTGATTGTGTTTGTGTTGTGATACAAGAGGTTCATGGATCATTTTATGATACAATGTCATGGATGAAAGAGGTCCTGGACGCCATTATATCGAGAGATTTATAGATATATCGGGTTCATGGATGAAAGAGGCCATGTGCGCTATTATATAGAGAGACTTATAGATATATTAGGTTCCAAGATGAAAGAGGCCTTAGGCACCAATATATAATGTGATTTACGGATATATCAGATTAATGTGGATGCATTGAACCCTTGGATGAAAGAGGCCTTGTGTGCCAATACATCGTGTTCATGACATGAGTATCACAACTTGTTTGCTTATGGTTTTGAGAAGCATGCTTACCTCTTATACAAGTGTATGGATTTGTGAAATGAAACATTTTTTCTATGGTTCTATGTGTAATTTGGGAATCTGGTAAACGCTTGGAGATAAGCCTAGGATGTTTGAGAGTATAGTATAGGTAGTAAAGTGCAAGCTAGGTTTTTGGACACAATTTCTGATATGAAGTTCTGCCTATAGAACTACATGCCTCCATTTTATTCTTACTAGAATTATGCCAATGTTGTTACACTAATACTTTTCAGGTACTCCATGTGGTAGAGGGCGTGGTTGAAGAGGTGGTGTGGCTTAACCGAGGAGAGATAGTTTTTGGACATGGACATTTGAGCATTCTATGAATGCTTAATGTTGAAATTTTCAGTTTTGTCTTAGTTTATTTCCATCTTTGAGATACTTTGTATTTTGGGCTCATTAGAGCACTTGAAACTTGTTTCTTTACGTTATATGTTTTCATCTTAGAACTTAATTATAAAAGGAAATGTGCATTTCCATTTTCTGTCTGGTTGTGAAAATTGTACTACATGTTTGGGTATAGTCCAAGTTTTAAACGGGATCATGCAAATTTTTCCTAAAATAGCCTTCCCATGTGTTTTGAATTTAAATGATTTAAAAGAATTCGGGTCGTTACATTTTCCTTTTTCTACTATGGTGGTCTTCCGACGCCATTGTAGTGCTTGGGACCCCCTTTGGGTCACTTTTTCTTACTTTAGGTCTGGAAGGGCCCTCCCTCGCCACCGTCAGGGGCTTTGGACTTTTCTGCGTTCCCCTGAGCGTTGCCTTACATTGGTCTTCCAAGCCAACTAGTGATTTGGCTTTTCTCATTTATGTCCAAGGGCATTTTGTTGAGCTCATCAACTCCTTGTATTTCGTAGCCGAAATAAACAATATTTACAGTGTCGCCTCTACACATTGTAGTTTCGACCTTCATAACCTTCTTCTCGAAGGTTTTATTAAACTTCATCATCTTGAGCACGCATGCTCGCTAGCTGTATTACTGGTTGGCTTGTGTCATCTTATGTAGTAAGGCTACAAAGTGAGTTTGAAGAGTTTGTCAAAAACTGCTCAATGAACGGGCCCCACAGTGGGCGATAAATTGTGTGAGAGATGATTCTCACAGTTGAGCACGTGACGACACGTGCTTTGTTCTCGTGGCTCTTGTTATATGAAAACAAAAGAAGATTGTCAGAAGGGTATTGGTGTGGTAGAGACCAAAGACTCTTCGACGATCAAGTTAGTGAGAGTTGATTACCGCCGTTAGAATTTAGGTTTTGGATTTTATGAACTTACTTGATTTTATGGATCAACTGCCCTTATATACTCTCTTCCGCGTGGGTGTTATGGGCCTTCTTAACCGTGCTAGCCAGAGCCAGGCTTATTGGGCTCTTGATCCGCCAAACGTTTTCAATTTGCTACTACTGTGAGCTGTTATGGGCCTGAGCCTTTTTGAAAATGACTCATTTTACTCAGCCCAAAGATGGGCAATTTTACCCTTTACAATAGTAAAGAGAGATAAATCACCAAAAGCTTAAGTTATTTTGGTCAAGGTAAATTAAATCTTTCATATTTTATCAACACTTTCCTTTACGTGTGGACTCATTTTTTTGCATGAAGCTCAAGCACATGGAACCTTAATTGATGGGAGGAAATGTCAATACAAGGGTTAGAACACAGAATTTCCTGCTCAAATACCATGTTAATTCACTGTTAGACCCAAAAACTTGCTTTAACTAATTCTATTTTGGTCACTTGTTATAATTTCATTTATAATAATAAAAAAATTAATTGATGAGTGTGACTAGAAAATTATATATATTGTTAAAAACATGTATTATTCTAAAATTACACCAATAAGTTATTTTTTTTATACTTTTTTCATTGAATGGGAAACGAAACGGAAATGATTATATAAAAGGGGCATTTACAAATGTAGCAATTTTTTTAGTAATATTTGTAAAAATAAAAGCTCAAATAAAATTGCAAGTATAGCAAATTTTGATCGGGTTTTTCAGGTGATAAACATTGAATTACATATTTTTAGATTATGTTTATCAATGATAAACACATAAATCATTGTTAATCACTAATAAATATGATAAAAATTGTTATATTTGTAAATACTTTTTTAAGTTGATATTTTTACAAATATTGCATTTCTTTATATAAAAAGTACTTGTCTCAATTTTACCAAGCAAATAGGTGTTAAAATATTTTTTTTAATAACACATGAGCCTTTATTTGGAATTATCTCAAGTAATTATGAAAATTTACAATATTATTGTATAATTTCACTAATTTTTAAACATGACGACATAATTTCCAAACGTTATGAAAAAAAAATACTATGCTATTTTTAACATACTACATTAAGTAGAGTAAACTTAAAAGTTAAAAAGAAATCTTACACGTCACCAAACATTTATTTTCTAATTAACAACTAAGAAAGGAAAGACCCAGAAACAGTTTGAATGAATCAAACAGGAACCTTTTCAAGCTCAAGGTTCTTGTTTATCAAAGGGAGATAACCATTCAGCAGATAAACTTGAAGATGATTTGAGAGAGCCGACTTGTCTATATTTTCCTGATGGTGCGATTTGCATACGAAATAAAGCACTGTTTCTAACACAAGCTTCCACAAGAAGAAAATCATAAGCAAGAACAGACTTAATATTTCGAAAATACCCCTACCCATAATCCCAAAATACCCTCCATGAGCAACTATCTTTTGAAATGCTTGTTGAGTAATCGTCAGGGATAGACTGATCACAAACAGTATGATTGCCGCAATTACCATTTTACCCTTCAAAAGAGCCTTGCTTTTCTTAATGGCCTTGAACCCATATGAATCTTCTAACACAGAAACGGCGCTTGAAAGTTGTAAAATAATGCTCAAATATAATAACCCAACGAAGTATAAAATGAAATACACAACAAATATTGAATTATTGACTTGACCGTAAGGCCCGTACTGTATAAGAAGAATAAATATAATCAATATCACAAGAAAGGCTGCTACCAAATTGTAGGCGAAGTAGGAAGCAAACACACAGAAAAACGTAACCAAAAGTTTCTTCCAAACCTTTGGAACGACGCTCATAATCTGCTTGAAAGAAACTTCTTCGCCTGTATGTATCGAAGCAACGGTATAAATCACGGCGGAGGCGGCGAGAAGGGAGAAGATGAAGAGGAAAACGATGTAAGAGATATTGAATAACCAAAAACAAGTCCATTTAGGAGAGATGAGACTCGATATATCTCCATATTTGAGAATATCGTTTTCGGTTTGGTTCTTGTTTAGAATCGATATGTATTGAAAGAAATTGCCGAATAGAAGATTTGAAACTTCCAAGTGAGCCAAGAAGAAGAAAGTTAAAGGGAGGATTAAGGAAAGGGTGATTTGGGAAAAGATCTTTTTGTATTTGTAGATTATTTCGATGGATTCTCGGAAGATATCGTAGATCTCAAGGGACTGAATTTTTTGAAGTAGTTTTCCATCCATTTTTTCTTTCTTTCTTATGTTAGAAGAGAAAATTGGTGGAGGTTGAAGAATTAGTACACAGTTTATGGAGTAGATAACGAAGATAATTTAGAATAAATAATAATTTATTGCCGTTTCCGCTTGCAAGGAAACCAACAATAGGGAAAGTCAATGTTTCAATTTTCAGAGTGAGAATTTGTCAGCAGCGGTAGGAGGAAGTAAGATAAAGACTGTTGAGTAGACTTGGTAAAGTTCAAGCTATTTTGGAAATTTTACTCTTAAACAATTCTAATTAAGAAATGAACTCAAACATCATATTTTATATGCATATTTCAATTTATATTATTTTTTTTTTTCCCTCAAATAGAGAATTTATAATTTAATAATTTATTGAAGTTAAGTAAAAAAAAGAAAGTTAATAAAATGAAATAGTGTAAAATACCATTTTGGTCTATGAATTTTCACTTTAGTTTTATTTTCGTTCTTAAACTTTCAAAAGTTGCATTTTTCGTCCCTGAACTTTACAATTTGTTTTGTTTAGGTCCTTTTATCTTTCTTTTCTGTCTATGACACTAATAGAGAGTTTATGTGGCATGTAATTGATAATGTGAAGTTATAGATATATACGGTGAGGTTAAATAGAATGAAAAAAAAATATATTGTAAGATTAATCTCATATTTTTCTCCTTAATTTTAGTCTTAAACCTCACTATATATTTGTTTTCCCATGTCACTTAACATCATTGTATATTTATATAATGTCACATCATCAATTACATAAAATTTATTAATTTATAATAAAATGAATGTTTTAGTTTATAAAAAAACTAATTTATAATATATCATAATTATTCAACCTAAAATCAAATTTATAATGACAAATATTAAAAGTTAAAAAGTTATTAATTTATTGAATTAGAAGAAATATATCATTTCTTATAAATTTTAAAAGTTATGCTATTTTAGCAAATATACCGTAGATTTCTGGTTTGATAGGGTTTTAAGGGAGTTTAAAATGTTCAACTTTTCACCATTGCCCCTTCATTTTTTTTCCTCATGACAGGCACGGCCAAATTGTGCTACACATGTCACTAAAAAAAAAAAAAGAAGAAGAAGGGGTTATGAGGACAAAAATTTTTATTCGGAAAGGTCTAAAAATTGCAGGAAAAGGCTATACTGTCGAAAAAATTCCCCCGGCCATAAACGACGTAAAAACACTGTTAAGATAGTCTTTGCATGCGAATTTTGAGCTATAGCTAACCTAATTTTATAATTTGTCTTAACATGAGGCTTGCCAGTAACTAATCAAATGAAAGTTGAGCTAGGAGTCCAAGAACAAAGTTGATAAATAAGTTTAGTTCAACTTTTCACCATTGCCTCTTCAATTATTTTTTTTCTCATGGCAGGCACGACCAAAATATGATACACATGTCACTACAAAAAAAAAATGCTATGAGAACGAAAATTTTGGTTAAGAAAGCTCTAAAAATTACAGGAAAAGGCTAAGCTGATGAAAAATTTTCCCCGGCAATATTCGAACTAAAAGCACCGTTAAGATAGTCTTTGTTGGTGAATTTTGAGCTATACCGGTGAAATGATAAATGTTGCCGGCATATCCTAATTTTAGAATTTATCGTAACATGAGGCTATGCCAGCAAATTTTACCAACATTTCTCCCAATAGCATTCCCCCCGGGCTTTCCACTTTTATCGACCGCCAATGCCCTATTTTTTTTTAAAACAATTTCATTTATTTTGTACTAATTGATTCAGGTGGATTTGAACCACCAACATCTTAAAACTTAATTGAATTTTGAGCGCTCTACCATTTTTTGAGCTTACGATTCTTCATTAAAAAAAAACATTTTAAGGTGCTTCAAACATGATAAACTTAGATAATAGCCTAAACCCTAACATCCAAGTTTAAGGTGCATGAAAATAGCCCTTAAAAATGTGTGAAAATAATCTTAACAATTTTTTCTGTCTAAAGAGGCCTATAAAATAACGTTTAGTACATAAATATGAATATGAAAACATAATGCAAGCATATTTTTAAAAAGAAACCAAGAAGTTTTAAGTAACGTTTAAATCAACTCATAACATCTTTCAATCATAGAGAACGCATTCACAAAAATAAGTAAAGCAAATATTGATTAATTTGACATGATTGTTTATTTTTTTTTTCAAGATAAAGATCCATATTTAAAAATTCACTTCATGCTAAATATCCTGCACCCAGATTTTCATAGATTCAATTTTCACATACTTAAAAAACAAAATTTCACAGCTTCAGTCATATTCCTGATAGTTAGTATCAAACTTGAAATTGGATCCATTTTATTGTAAATTTCAAAACAGAGACTTGATTTCTTCAATCACTTCTTTCAAAGGTCAACATGACAAGGTCAATGGGATGGTTTAGTGGTCATTTGACAAAGGACTATTGTTAAGCCCCAAGATTATATGTTGAAACCATAGTGATCATCTACTCCACTTAGAATATCATCCTATCAATTTATCAATATTAAATGTTGTAAAGTTAGATGGTGGTTCCATAAGATTAATTGATGATGTGGCGTGAGGAGATGATATGGTAATTCATATCTAATAATTTATTATCACATTATTTCTATTAGTTCTTGTGTTGAATAAGTCGTGTTAAATAAGATAACCAGGTGGTATTGGTTTGTATAATTCAACACGTCCTTGATTCTAGCAAGGAAAACAAGCAAGAATTTCATGAAACGACTAATTTTTGTCATAGAAAAATCACCGGCAAATATGAGATCTTTGAAGAAAATGTACCCACCCGAGAGTATATGCTTCAACCTGAATTAAATAAGGGTAGATTGATACTATAGAAACCTTTGGTAAAATGCCCACCATAAAATTCATAAAGGATTTACTTGTCTTTGTATCGTTCCATTCGATCTCTTGTATAACTTGTACAAATCTTTTCATTTGACACACGGTCAGAGTCTTGGTCTCCTCCCATTACTTAGAAGCTTACGGTTTGATGTTCTATTTCACTCCCCCACCCAGAAATCTAATGGACAAATTATCCTTCAACCAATTTCTTATCCAGTACAATAAAAGTCTTATATGAAAATGAAATAACCACTCTAAATCAATTATTAAAAAAAAAAAATCTCAAATCAAGAAGAATTCAAAACATTTCAAAATTGAGCAAAACAAAGACAACCCATATGAAAATTATCAGGAATGATAAAAACATTGACTCTTACATATATAACAGAAACAGGTCTACTATTTATAAAAATAATAGCACAAAATCTTAATTGCGAATATAATATAAATCCCAAATTCGCGCATATAATATTACAAGATTGTCACTAGTTTCGCGTAAGTAATCATTAATTACCGCACTAGTAATCACTTATTTTATTGATTTCCAGTATTCATTCATATTTTGTATATTTAATCATTGATTACCTTATAAGTTATCACGATTACACTGATTCAAATGAATGGAGTTTTTTAGTTTGTTTTTAAATACGATATTTATAAATACTTTTTTAAAAATATTATATTTATAAATATTACATAAAATTCTACTAACCTTTGAAATTAAAAAAATAAATAAATAAACCAAAAATTTGAAACGAGAGAGAGAGAGAGAGAGAGAGAGAGAGAGAGAGAGAGAGAGAGAGAGAGAGAGAGAGAGAGAGAGAGAGAGAGAGAGAGAGAGAGAGAGAGAGAGAGAGAGAGAAGACAACTTTCTGAGTCATGTGTCAATGAATTTTCCAATTGATAGTCTTGATCAAGAGTGAGAGGCTCAGAATTGATAGTCTTGATCAAGAGTGAGAGGCTCAGAGCCAGTGGATTTGAACTTGAAGCAAAGAAGGGTCTTGGATCCAATAGCAAAACCAGTATTTTTTGTAATCCTTAATCATATTGCTGCTTGCTTTCCCCTGCCATATTCTGGCTATGGATGAAACTCCAAATGTAGGGCAACAAGGTATTAAATTAACCCATATTCATTCATATAAGTTATTGAAACTGAAATTAATTAGCCCAATAAGATGGTAGAAATTTTTTTTTTTTTTTATTAATATAGTGAGAAAAATAATATTCTACAATAAAATCATCACCACTAAAACAACATAGAATAGTTTTCCTCAACTAATAATAAGAAACAAACACACTGATGATCTCAAATCCAAATCAGGAACAGTCTGATGATGATTCTTGTGTTACACTTTGTTTTCTCCAATGGCAGCATGCTCGTCTACATCGATTCTGTTAATGTTGTCTTGAATCTTATCAGAGTCGGATTTCTTTCTCTTAATAACAATGTACCAAGTAACGGCTTCTAGAATCACAGCGACGCCGCCCAATGAGACGATGATTCCGGTGTATATTTGTTGCCAAATACTATCAGGACACAAGATTTTCAAACCCTCAAACACATTGATGATACTCAGAATGATCACACTATATCCCATTGAGTGATGATACATGTTCCAATAAACTCTGTATTTGTGATCCTTATTTGGCCTAAAACACAATGCAAATACCTGAATAGTTGCAAGAACAAAGAGGGTGATTCCGATGTTTCTATGAGTACTGTAATGAACGGAAGTCGACTGGCGACCGAGTATGATACCGGAAGCCCAACCGGCGACACCGACGAAATAGACAATGATCTGACAACTGATATGAAGGTAAAACCAAGCGGGATCGGCACTCTTAAACACCTTCAAATATCTTGCAAAAAGAGCTCCAATTGGCATCAAAGTCCCCCAACTTACAGCATTGAGCACTCCATGAATCTGTAAAATTTATCAAAACCCCATTTGATTATTCCCAATTCAAGAAATAAAAAAAAAAATCATTGAAACCAAAATTCAAAATTCAAAAAAAAAAAAAAAAAACAGATAGAGCATGAGACACACTTACATATCTCTTCCTAAGAACGAAATCGACAGCGGTAACGGTGCTACTGCCGGAAAGCAAATTCAAAGTATTACGGGAATTTCGATTATCACCGGTGAGCGAGTGCATTCCCGGAGATCCACCAAACATTGGACCAATTTGCCAAATTTGATTAATGGTTGTTGTATTAGCAGGAAGTAGCACAGTTGCAAAAATAATCAACTTGTTGGGAATTTGAGGGGTTTGTTAAAACCCTAAACTCCCACGAACATAAGAACGATGAATATTATCACAACAAAGAATATAATAATAAAAGTGAGAGAGAAAATAATGACACCAGAGATTTTATACAGGTTCCCAATTGGTACGTCCTGTCTTCTGCAGACTCTGCAGGTTCCACTATGAAGTTGAAGATTACATTAATTGAGACAAAAATAAAGAGTGTATAATCCCTCACAATTATACATAACCCCGAGTATCACTAAAACGGTTGCCCCCTCTCTATTTTCTCTCAATATGAACAAACCCTAATTAACCCAATTGAAAGTCGTCGAATCGACTCTCATAGAATTGACACCACAATTCCCTCGGTGAAGAAGAAACAAAAACGGCCGCCGGCTTCTTCTCTTTCTTCTCGCACTCGCTAGGTTAAAATTGATAAGCCACAAACTAACATATAATATATATATATATATATATATATATATATATATATGTTATAACATTCTGCCGCCTCATGTTGATGTTGGACCAATCAAAATCTTCCTTCATTTTAATTCAAACCCACGGTGGTCATAAGAAGATCAAAACCTTAAAACATAAATGGTGATTTATTTGGGCTTTTGTTAATAATTGGGCTTGGCCTTTTTCATGTCAAAAAAGTCCAATTTCTTTATTGATATGATTTATCTACAAACCATAACAATCTCCCACTTGGAGATAAATCAAACATCTTCAATTCCCACTGCACGAGTAGCTTACCACCTGCTTGGAACACCAAGGCTTCAACTTGCAAACTCAAACCAATTTGCAAAACCAAAACATGTTAGAATCCACTAACATAACCCCTGCAAGGTTTCTCAATGTGAGCTATCTTTCAGGCATGAAAAGATACTCCACCAACTCCCACTCCAGCTATGTGGCGGGATATATCATCTTACCCATTATCCGCTTGCAATGAATCTTGAGAAAGGAATTTTCCACCAATGACTTGACATGTGTGCATTCAAGCCGGTTGTCAAAACAGAGATTTCATCTCCAACGTCTACACCCACATTGACTCTGAACCCAGTCAAAAGTGCACTATTGCCCTCGAGCAACTTCACCAGTCCGCTATCTTGCCTGTCAGTTGAGGCTACTTTCTGAGCGCTTCCAGATTCTCCCAACTGTTTCTCCACATGAACTGATGGATTAGGAGCTAACTGTCCTTTCCTGCGTTGTTGGCTCACCCCTCCGATCCGAGGGAACATCAACAACTCTCCGATTTTGCACTTTGTGTAGAACCAACATAATTGACAACAATAATTAACAAGGTTAATGACCTCACCGGTTTGTTCCAATCTTCATGCTTCAAATTATCTGGCTTCTCTCCCAACGACAAAAGATGCAATTTCTTACCAAAGTAATCCTCAATCTGCATCATTCGGAATAAAAAAATATGAACGGTCAAATTTTTCGATCCCAATATTCTTTTTGCTATCCATCGCTCTTAAACACAAGTCCCTGAAACCTGAAGCTCTGATACCAATTGTTGGGAATTTGAGGGGTTTGTTAAAACCCTAAACTCCCACGAACACAAGAACGATGAATATTATCACAACAAAGAATATAATAATAAAAGTGAGAGAGAAAATAATGACACCAGAGATTTTATACAGGTTCCCAATTGGTACGTCTGCCTCTTCTCCCGGACTCTGCAGGTTCCACTATGAAGTTGAAGATTACATTAATTGAGACAAAAATAAAGAGTGTATAATCCCTCACAATTATACATAACCCCGAGTATCACTAAAACGGTTGCCCCCTCTCTATTTTCTCTCAATATGAACAAACCCTAATTAACCCAATTGAAAGTCGTCGAATCGACTCTCATAGAATTGACACCACAATTCCCTCGGTGAAGAAGAAACAAAAACGGCCGCCGGCTTCTTCTCTTTCTTCTCGCACTCGCTAGGTTAAAATTGATAAGCCACAAACTAACATATATAATATATATATATATATATATATATATATATATATATATATATATATATATATATATATATGTTATAACATTCTGCCGCCTCATGTTGATGTTGGACCAATCAAAATCTTCCTTCATTTTAATTCAAACCCACGGTGGTCATAAGAAGATCAAAACCTTAAAACATAAATGGTGATTTATTTGGGCTTTTGTTAATAATTGGGCTTGGCCTTTTTCATGTCAAAAAAGTCCAATTTCTTTATTGATATGATTTATCTACAAACCATAACACAACTCGTTATTAAGATAAGAAGCACTTAATTCAGAAACTCGGAAACTCAAATTTCCACGAACAAGAGTGTCGATAGCAACGGAGGCAACATTAGAAGTATAAGCAAGCGGGATTCCAGCAGGATTAAGATGAGCCACCAGAGCTTGAGAACCGGACATGGAGAGTCCTAAAGGATTAATCGCCCAAGCGATCCATGTATTGGAAGCTGTATTCGGGCGTCGAAAAGCGAGTTTCATAGAAGTGTTGGATGGAAAATAAGTCCAATGAAGGAAGGTATTCAAAACGGGATGATCGATACAGGCTTTGAATTCCTGTGTTGAGGCGAAGTTCGAGTTTTGACAGGAAGATTGAGCTAAGGCAGAGGAGAAACCGAGAGAGATCAGAATGAAAGAGAGGAATAAAGTCTTGAATTCCATTCTTCCGATGAGGGTTGTTTTTCTCTTCGTGAGATTCTGAAAGAAATTTAGAAGAGAAATAAAAGAAGAGAGAAAAGAGTGGCTTGAAAACAAAAGTTTGATAGAGTATTTATAGGTTTTCAGTTTTGGGTTTCGGTTTAGGAAACAAAGAAAAATTTTATTTAGGAAAATCTCTCTCTATTTATTATCTTCCATTATCTTTTTTATTTTTAAATTAGCATTTTTTTTCTTAATTTCATTGTAAATGAATTTATCAACTATATAAAAATCGATAAACTTAAAAAGTTATTGAATTTGAATTTGAAATATTTTATCTGGAAATAAAAAATAATAATAATAAGATTGATCATCTAAAAATATGAAGATTTTTTTTTATAAATAAGATCTTCTCATCCATATTATATTATCCGATATATAGTAATAAAGAGAAAAGTTGGATTATTCAAATATTTAATGCACCCTACTGATTTTATTCTTTTTCTTACGTATAAAATGTTAAAAATTACAATTAATATGGCAATTTGTATTACAATTATTTTTTTTATGTTAACACGGGCATAACTCTAGTGGTTAGACTTCTGCTCTATTTTTATAAAGTCGAAAGTTTGGGTCCCTCTCCCCCAATTTGATGGACTTTTTTGCAACTTAGGCCCTTTTTATGAAGTAATTAAGTATATGTCCAAACGTTTAAAGTATTTTGGAAAATGTCCTTTTTGTTCTGAAATCGAGAGTTCAAGACCCGTCTTTATTGATGTGGCAACTTGAAATCCGGTTTTCAAAACAGGAATCCAACGTGTCTGACACTGATTTAAAAAATAAATTCATAAAAATAGAAAACGGGGGTTCAAAATCCGTTTTCCTTGTTTTCTTTAAAGTCCTGTCTTGAAGATCAGACTTCAAGTCCCATCAAATAAATTACCTGAACGGTAATTTTGTAAGGCGGTAGAAGAATTAAATGAAAACGGGTGTTGAACAGCCGATTTCAGAATTTTTAAATACCTGCCCACTTCTTCTTCTTCTTCCCACGCGCAGATCTCTCCTCTCCTCCCCTTCTTGCGTTTTGCCATTAACGGTAAGTTTATTTGCTTTTTTTTCTTTTCTTTTCTCCTTTCAAAACTCATATTCTTATTAATTTAATTTTCCTTCCACTTTCTTCCATTAAAGTAGTTGATCATATGCATTTAGTTTTTGTTTTAACCCTTATACAAGAAATTGTGTTACTAGTGACGCAAGAATTAGCCACGCAAAAAAATTGCGTGGTCAATGCTCACCATTGGTGACGCTAAACACGAGTGTCACCAATGGTGTGCTCATCAGTGACGCTAAACATAGGCGTCACCAATGGAGTGCCCATCAGAGACGCAACGTCACCAATGAAGATGAATTGATTTGGAATGGCCCATTAGTGACACAGCGTCAATGATGATTAGGCCCATTGGCCACACAAATTGTTTGCGTAAGCAATGGACAGTCCATTGCTGACTCAACATCACTAATGGTACTCCATTGCTGACTCAGCGTCACCAATGGCTATGCAGGCTACTTATCCAAAACGTAAGTTTTGGCTTTGGAGTGGCCCATTAGTGACGCAAGATAGGCCCATTACTGACCAACGTCGTGCGTCACCAATGAGTCTGCATTTAAACAAAACACAACTCGTTTTCTTTTCTTCTTTCACTTTCTGTTCTCATCTTCTTCGCCTCAGCCGCACGAGCTCTTCTCCCCATCATGAGTTTTCTTCAATTTTTGTCAATTCAAAGCCGTTTTACTCCGTTCAACAGCCAAGGTTTCGATATTCGACGGTTTTTGGTAAGTTTTAATGTTATTTTGCAAAAATAGTTTAGATTTGGTTGATTTAGTGTTTTAGGGCTTTTTTAAAAGTAGATATTTTTGTAAATTAGGAAGAGTTGGTTTCATGAGATTATTGATATGTTTTTGTTGTTTGGGGAATTAGGGTAACAGAATGGGAAGCTTTGGTAAGAGAAGGAACAAGACTCACACTCTCTTTATGCTTTCCCTGCTTCCTCTAAGCATACATGTAAGTTGCCCACCAACTGTTTGATATTTTGTTTGATTGTGTTTTTTTTCTTTTATTATCCCAATAATCAAATTTCTATTTTAATTCACGTGTTTTGATTATTTTCATCAATAAATGTTCAATCTGATTATGCTCATTTCCCGCTTTTTTTGTGTGTGTCTGAAATGTGATAGTTTTGTCCAACCTTGCAAAGTATTTGGTGAATAACTATGTTGCTTTTGAACCAAATGGAGTGATAAATACATCAAACTTTAAAACTTGTTTGTTATATTTGTTCCTATTCAGATTCATAAAAGTGGTTTCGTTTATAAATAGTTTTATTTTTCTGATGGAAAATCAAACAAAAAACTGAAATGTTCTTTACCTATTTTCCTTCACTCATGTGATTGTGTACCATATGATGGAACAACACGTAAGTACATGGGTGGATGTGTTTGAGACACAACACTCTTACAAAAAGGATCAGTAGATGAGCGATTTGGCAAAGGAACAACACGTAAGTATACTTCATTGATTTCAGATGCGCATTATGGTTTTTTTTTAATTATATCTTTTTACTAACTCTATATCATATGTTTTATTGTTTTGTATAGCAACAAATGGTTAAATTTATGATTCTTGTCTATTGAGGCAGTTAAGGAGCGTGAATTGCAACGAGATGAGGAATATAAGATGCGTGAATTGCAACGAGAAGAGGAATATAGGATGCATGAATTGCAACGAGAAGAGAAGTATAACAAGCTTCAAGAGGATATGAACGTGTTTATGAGACTTTAAATCTCAAGGGGGTGGTGGTGGGGGCCAAGGTAGTGATGCATAATTGGAGACTTTGTAGTTTGTAATTTATAACAACTGTGTTATTTATGTTGCAAACTCTTCTTTGACTTAAGTAAAACTGTTTTTTTATGTTGTAAACTCTTATTTGACTGTAAAACTGCTTATTTTATGAAATATATAATGATTTAGCTTGTCTGGTGTTTAGAGATATGAATATGTATATGTTTGTTACAAGTATGCATTTGGGAAGTCTCTAAACAAATAGTTCTTTTAAAAAAAATTTAGAGTCTATTAGCCACGCAATGGTGCCACTAATGAGCAGCTTTATAAAAAAATATAACCCAGATAGCCACGCAATTGCGTGGCTAATGATGAGCATTAGCCACGCTTTCCTTGCGTGGTAAATAACTATAAGTCATTCGCCACGAATGCCAAGCGTGGCAGATGCCGACCATTAGCCACGTATTGCATACGTGGCTAATTAGTAAGCATCAGCCATGCATGATAGGCATGGCAGATGCTTGACCGCATCAATGACACGTTGCAATTGCGTGTCACTAATTCTCAAAACGGGCATTTATGACGGGGTATTAACGACGTGCGTGGCGACGCGTGGCTCACGTCACCAAAGACTATTGGAGACGCGAAGGTATATCATTATTGACGTGATCACCCGTGGCTAGTACCAGAGTTTTTTGTAATTATTTTCTGTCACTTTTAGATGATTTGGGACGAAATATCCGAGGAAGAAGGGCGATTTCAGGCGGCTATTAGATGACATTGGTGGTTAATTTGCTTGTGTTTTTATGTTTTCATTATGTACAAAATTAGTTTTGTAACGTCCCGTTATTTTGTGATAAAAAAAAAACTTTTATTTATTTTATTTTAATTTGAGTAATTAAAATTCATTTATTTATTATTAAATTAGAATTTAGTAATTTATTTCATTTTAATTCCTTTTTATGGCTTTATTTGTTTAAATACGTTTTAATGGTATTAATAATTATTAACGGGCCAATTAATAATTATTAATCACCATTGGGATAGTTTGAGATGTTCGGGATTCGTTTTAAGCCAAAAGTCATAAAAGGGCAAAGTTGTAATTACCCAATTTGTAAAATATCTAAAAACACTATTTGATTATCTTCTTTAAATGAGTCATTGACCACAATTTGACCAAAAATCATCTCATTCTTCTTCCTCCAAGCCGTGGGCTTCCTCCCTCCTTTTCCCAAACTTGGTTTTTGTTCGTTTCTTGCCGGATCGACTTGAGCTTGGATATTTCGGAAAGCCCTCGGGTCAAGGATCGTTTTCCACCTACCCATCGTCCGTTTCTCTCGAGATCCTAGGAGTTCTCGGTAAGTTTCTCTTGAAACCCTAAGCTCCAAATAGTGTTTTAATGGAGTTTTCATTGTTTTCTTTCGATTTCTTGCCGTGAAACTCGGTGTTTGTCAATTCGGGAGTAGTTTTACGTGTTTTGGAAACTATCCCATAACCCTAAAACCGAGTTTCAGTCGAAACCCTTTCCGTTTGAAATTTACCCTTTTGGGTTTGATTTTGGGTTAGAAATTAATGAATGAATGTCTATTTAAATTCAATTCGGGAAAGGGATTAATGTTCGAAAACCCTATTTATCGATACCCATTGAAATCGGGATTATCGAATTTGCTTAAAACCAACTCGAAATGTATTTAAATTGCCAAAAAGCCAGGAAAACCAAACCCGAGACCCAATTTTGATGATAGGGCCGTGGGCCTCTTTGTGGGTTTTGTTGGGTTTTCGCCGCTTTGTATGTTTAGTAGTTGTTTGATCGATAGTTGGTAAAGTTATTGATTGTATGATATAATTCGTTTGTAGGTGTTTTCGAACCGCGTGGTTGATTGCTCTTTCCGGTGTTTAGGAGCAAAGTCTTCACTTTTATTAAGGTGAGAATGATTAGTATGTAAAGTAATTATAGAAAGCAAATGAGTGTATTGGTTTGAAGAGTTTGAAACTAAGATTAGAATCCGAATCTAAGATTAGAGGGTTATGAGTTAGTGCCCTTAGGATTAGAAGTTAATCCTTCAAGTGAGAACTTAGAAGTTTTCGAGAAAGACTTGAATCTTAGAAGATTCTAAGTTAGATTCGATACGAAACTAAGGTTGGATCATTGGAAGTTAAGAATCCAACTTGTAATTAGAACGATTAATAGAACCTCGATTTATTGAAAGTTTAGAATCCTGGAAGGTATAGTTAATCGTTTAAGTAATGATTGTACTTTTATTATTGATATTGGAGTTCGATCGATATATCGTTCATCCGAGGTTACAATCTATTTCTTTCTTTTTACTTAATGTCATTTACTTTATATCTTTTACTTTATATTTATTTCAGTTACTTATTATTCGCACTTTACTTTATTTACTTTTGTAAGTATGTGCGAGCATATCATTGCATCTCGCACCATGACATATTGCACCATGACATCTCGCATAACAGAAGTACAGAATGTTGGAGCCTACGGGTATTATCCGCATTTCCTTCCGAGAAAAAGAATGAAAATGAGAAATAACGAGAACTGGAATGTTGGAGCCTACGGGTATTATCCGCATTTCCTTCCGAGAAAAAGAATGAAAATGAGAAATAATGAATACGGAATGTTGGAACCTACGGGTATTATCCGCATTTCCTTCTCGAGAAAAAGAATGAAAATGAGAAAGAAAAGAAGTACAGAATGTTGGACCCTTCTGGGGATTGTCCGCATTTCCTTCTTCATGCATTCCATGCATATGGTTGATGAAAATATATATATATATCTTGGATAGAGGATCGAGATAATTTACCGTTATGAAAAGTTATTTACTTTTCCTGTTTATGTCATAACAAGAATTTGGATGAGATTAAGACTACGAGAGTTAGTAGTATTATCCTTTAGAGAATGTAAAAATGATTTCACCTAGAGTTTGGATGACTTTAGGAGTGTATCGTGTCAGATTATTTGGACACAAATCGAAATGCGAGTTTGAGGTCTATCTTTACTTTTTATACTTATTATTCTCACTGGGCTTAGTTTGTTAGCTCATGATATTACAACCAATTTCAGGTAATGCCTTGGCTAGAGGTCAAGGAGGAGGAGGTGGTGCTGCGTGATCGAGGGATGCTGACCTCGAGATGGACTAATGGTTTATGTAAAGTTTATGTCTTATTTGATAAACTTTAAGGAATTGTATTTTGTATTTGGCTCCTAAGAGCCTAATGTTGATGTTTTATGATATTATATATTTGAACTCCTGATTTGGACTTAAAGTCCATGAGATTTTGTTAGATTTGAAAATTAGGATGTAAACAGGTTTCCGGCATGCCAATTTTCAAACAAAACCACGCCAATTTTTCATAAATTAAAAGACTTCCGCTGTTTTCTCTGATTTTAAATTATTTAAAAGTGACGGGTCGTCACAAGTTTTGTTAATATATTAAGAAATTAAAGATGTTCATGAAATTAGGGTTTTAATAAAAACATGTTTTTGTTAATATATGTTAAAGGCTTCTTCCAACACTAACTTGTATTTTTTATTTTTTTAATTAAATGTTGATCACATTGACTTCTTCCCATATGATCAATTTATTTTCTGTCACATTTAGACAATTTGGGACGAAATATCCGGCGAAGAGGGGTGATTTCAGGCGTTCATTAGACAACATTGGTGGTTAGTTTGCTTGTGTTTTTATGTTTTCATTATGTACATAATTATTTTAGTTAATATATTAAGAAATTAAAGATCTTCATGAAATTAGGGTTTTAATAAAAACAAGTTTTGTTAGTGATATGTTTTTTAATATATTAAGAGTAAATATATTCATGAAATTAGGGTAATGTTATTTTTTTAAAATGTTTTAATGTTAAGCATGTTTTGTTAGTGATATGTTTTTTAATATATTATGAATAACTATGTTCATAAAATTAGAATAAATCCGTTTATGCTGTTTTGATATGTTTTTTATGGTTATTTTATTAATGTTAATCAAGATTTGGACTTATTTAAGGTTAGGTTTTTTTAAAAGTATGATCAAGTATATGTCTAAAGTTTTGAAATATTTAGTGGAATGTCCTTTTTCTTTGAATTGTATGTTTTATTTTATGAAATTGTATTTTGTCTTTAATTAATTTAGGTTGTCCATTTTATCCAGCTTATTGCCAATATATGGAAAATACCAATCCTGTATTAGGAGATGTCCATCCCGAATCCGGCCCTTTTAGTATATTTGATGATTTTTAGCATCCAATGAATATATCGGTGTGTGCACATTGACTGATGATGAGGGTGACTATGATATGGATGTCGATGATCGTGAGCACGAGCCTCCCTCGTCTATTTTCTAGACAGTTCTCAGTTAGATATGGATATCATGAATACCATATCCTAGACAGTTCTTACAGACTATGTAGGGTTTGATGATGATGGATCTACTTAAATGAGGAAAGGATCAATGTATGAGACGAAGGCGAAGCATCAATATGTTGTCAAGTCGTATTGCGTAAAGAAGCATCAATTGTTTAAAGTAGTCAACTCTAACGCCATTACTTGGGTTGTTAGATGTAAGGAACATAACAATGGATGCAAGTGGAGACTCCGTGGCAGTTTAAAGAAAGGGTCTGGCAAATATGAGATTACTCAGTATAATGACCAACACACATGTTTGTTCTCTACTTTACATCAAGCCCATATTGGACTAGACGCTAACCTCATTGCTATGGAGGTAGAGAGTTTTGTGAGGGACGAACCACATATAAAACTTATCACACTACAGGAAATCATAAGAAAAAAGTTTAAGTACACGGTCAGTTATTGGAAGGTGTAGGATGGTTGAAGGAAAGCATTGAAAAGGGTTTTTGGTGACCTGATCACTCATTTACGGTGTTGCAATTTTTTATTAATATTTTGAAGCAAAGAAACCCTAAGACTCAGATTGTGTGGAGATATCATCCTATGCCAGGTTGCGAGGGTAATGCATATTTTCGAAGTATATTTTGGGCATTTAGACCAGCTGTAGAGGGATTCAGACATTGTCGTCCCATAATCCAAATTGATGGGACTCATCTATATGGCAAGCATAAGGGAAAGTTATTGATAGCAACAACTCTCGATTAAGGGGGCCATATTTTCCAGTTTGCATTTGATATTGTTAACGAGGAGAGTTCTCACACGTGGGGCTGGTTTCTGTATAATTTACGCCACGTTGTTACATAATGATATGGTATTTGTTTAATATCTGACAGACACGCAGGTATTATCTCTGCTGTTAACGATCCTATCAATGGTTGGGTATAGCCTAGGGCATATCATCGATTTTGCTTGCGTCATGTTGCGAGTAATTTCAATGAGAGATTCAAGAGTAAGTTGATGAAAAACATTGTGTATCCTGCTGGTGCTACATTTGAAGTCTGTAAGTTTGAAAAGGCCATGGATGATCTAAAACGGATGAACGAGGCTACCATGCAATTTTTTTTGACTTCTCCCTTCTGAAAATTGGATGCTTTCACATGATGGGTTCCATCGATATGGATGGATGACGACTAATTTGGCCGAATGCATCAATGGTGTTTTGAAAAGCGGTCGTTCGTTGCCGATAACTGCAGTGGTCGAGATGACCTTTTATCGAATTGTGAGGTATTTCATTATCCGATGCTTTGAGGCACAAGAGGCTTTGAATAGAGGAGACAGATTCACCAGGTAAATATCATCACTGGTATTTAGGTTTGCATTATGTTTTTATGTTTGCATTAATCCGACGCTTTGATTTAATTCATTATGCTTTTAGGTTTGCATTAAATAAGATCGCTAGGTGGCAAGAACGTGCCAAAGGCCATGATGTGACCACTTTTTTTCGCATCAACGAGATTTTCGATATCATCACTAGTATGCATGAAGATAGTCCCAGAGGCGGGAACAAATGTGTGGTCAAACTAGATAAGCAGACATGTACATGTAACAAGTGGTAGACCTTCGGAATTCCATGTTCGCATGTCATTGCTGCTTGTGAATCAAATCGAGTGGATTACATGCAATTTATTTTTGAATATTATCAATTGGACAAGTACATGTCATGTTATGCACCCCACTTCCAACCAATTCCTCACAAAGATGAATGGCAAGCTCCGTAGTTCTTGATTATACATCCTCCTTCAAATGTATTTCAAGCACCTGGTAGACCTCGTAGCTCTCGTATTCATAATGATATGGACTTAAGAGAGTCTGTTGTGAAACAACGATGTGGTCTTTGTGGTCAGGATGGTCATAATCGACGGACATGTCCATCTCGTTCTCAAACTTAGATTATGTTATGTTTAGGGTTTCATTTTGTTTTTAAGTTATGTTTTGAATTTTAGTTTGTTCGAAGTTATATTATGTATTTCATCTTGTTCACAAATGTTATGTATTTCATTTCGTTTAAACTCTTTACGTTTTATGCATTTCATCTACTAAGTGTTATGTAATTCATTATTGTTAATACATTCTATATGCTACAGACGATGACTCATCTTGCTCCTGGGCCATCAGATCCCACTGTTTTACATTCACAACTTACCCATCGATCTCAATTGGTATGGGATGATGAGTATACGGACCCCCTTACATGTGTACGACGTGAGGCGGTTATTACCAGATCTTTGCATAACCACAAGTACGACCCTCGTATTGACCCGTACTTACGCCAGGTCGGATTTTATGGACTAGCCAGTATTGGATTCATGTCACTTGACTGGCATCTTATTACTACTCTTGTGGAGCGCTGGAGGCTGGAGACTCACACGCTTCACATGCCGTATGGAGAGCTTACAGTCACGCTTCAGTACGTAGCTATCAAGGGGGTTTACTAGTCGACGGTTTAGCAGTGACTGGACTACTAGGTTTGGATTGGAGACATTTATGTCTTGATTTATTAGGCGTCACACTCACTGATCGAGCTACGAGAGGGCAACGCTTAAATTTGACATGGTTGGCCAGAGCATTTAATTCTTTTGCGCATCTTCCTCCCGTCGCAGATGATGTAGTGATCTAGAGATATGCGCGTGCATACATTCTTTCATTGATCGGGGGTGTGCTTATGTCATAAAAATCATGCACCCTTGTGCACATGATGTATATACCTCTATTGGCAGATTTTGAGATGACAAGTATATACAGTTGGGGTGGATCGTGTCTTGCATGCATGGATGTATAGAGAATTGTGCAAGGAAACCCGATGTGAGGCGATGGAGATTGATAGCCCGTTAGTACTACTTCAGGTATGGGCTTGGGATCCCATGTATTGCACCACATCGATTGAGTTAGGTGGCATTAGAGGATCGTCCATTGGGTTTTTGGTATGTTTACATTAAATCCCTTATCGACTACTAATTTATTTAAATTTGCATACATATACTTATTGTACCTTCAATTGTAGGTGGCAGGATGACCTTCGTACCACAGATTCTTCGACACATGTACTAGAGGAATATCGTTACATGCTGGATCAATTACAACCAGATAAGGTTAGACTATTTAACATTTGTATCCATATACGTATTTAGTTCATTTTAATGTATTAAATTTGTTAGTTTTTTTTTGTTTATAGATTGAGTGGGAGCCATATCGGGACATTATGTCATATTTACCTGCATATTGTTTTAATGGGCATGGTGTCTGCCGGACTCGAAGTCCCCTCATCTGTTTCTTTGTAGTGGAGTGACATTTTCTGGATCGAGTCATGAGGCAATTTGGCATGATCATGGCGACTCCTATTACTTGCTTTACCGACCTCATGCTCCATGGATATGATCTACGTGGACGTCACACGAATAATTGGAGCGTTTTATTGCTTGAGCAATTGGCCCATTGGGATGCTTGCATGGATCATATTATTGACTGTCAAATGGTCAATGCGTACACCACTATTAAGCATGGGTACTTCTTTTTGTACTTTGCGATCACAAGACGCTTCATTACTCGATACGGGGAGTCATTATCTCAAGTGGTAAGTGTTATTAATTTGAATTATTTCAATAATTAACTTATTTGATTGATATAATATAATTACTACATTATTGTTGCTTTCAGACCGAGGCTCTACAAACTCTAGAGGACTCTGTTTTCCGCGCAAATACAATGGAGTCATTAGGGTATTTGAGGACTTATTGGGTACGACATGAGCATGGTCACGAACCTGCTCCTCACATAGGTCGTCAACGTGCAAGAAGAAATGATGGCCCTGCCCCTACGCAACCCGATGATCATGAATTGGATCCAACCGATTTTGGTTTACTATATATCAGATGATATGCACCCTCTTTCTACCCCATTAGGTTTGGGACCATCTACATTTACACATTCATTAGATGTGGGTCCCTCTAGCACACCATTTACCCCGACATTATCACATTCATCGGGTGCGGGTCCCTCTAGCACACTATTTACCCCTACATATTGTATGATTCCTACACCTGGTTCATCATTCACATCCTTCGAGCAGCATGCTCGATATGAGGCAGATCTACCGCATATTGAGGAAGATGCACCTTATATTGAGCCAGATGATATTGAGGTGGATGTTTCTCATATTGAGCTAGATGAGTCACAACTTGGGGAGCGACCACGTACTCGAGGGCTAGGAGCTCATGGACAGTACGTACCTCCCCGTCCAGCATGTGGGACCGGGGGTCATCGTTAGTTGTTTTTATTACTAGTTTTGGTACACTTAGTTGAAGACGAGTTTTATTTTTATTATGACATTTATTATTTTAGTTTTCCATCTTGTTCATATTTTAAAAAATATTTAAAACGTGTTTTGTTTTTATTATGACATTTTAGCTTTCCATATTTCAAATCATATTAAAAAAGGTTAAAAAATAAAATGGAGGATTTTTATTAAAAAAAATATTGAAGACATTCTTATTTAAAAAATAGTAACACTAAAATGGAGGATATTAAAAATTAAAAAAAAAATGAAGACGGGGGTTCAAAACCCGTCTTTAGGTAATAAAAAAATTTACACAAAAACGGGTTTTCAAGACCCGACTTTGCCACTTGGCAAATAAGACGGGTTTTCAAACCCCGTTTTTAAGTTCGTGTGTCAAAGACGGGTCTTGAACCCCCGATTTTTAAAAAAAAAAGGACATTTTCCCAAATACTTTAAACGTTTGGACATATACTTAATTACTTCCTAAAAAGGGGCTAAGTTGCAAAAAAGTCCCAATTTGATGGTAATATCTAAAAAAAAAAAATGTTTTAGAAAATTGTGTTTAAAAAAGAAATATTGTAATGTTTACTGTTTTATATGCACTAGTCATTTACCACGTGCATCACACGTGATAGTCTTTCTAATATAGAAATATTTAAGTATTTAACATTTTTTGTTTGATTTTTCTATACTTTATAATTTTTTATTAAAATGATTTTTTTTATTAATTTTTTTAATTATTAAACATATTATAAGTAGCCCTTGTTTTGGGAAGTAGAATTCCTAGCTTTTAAGCTTTTTAGAGGCGTTCTGGGTTGGTTTCGAGTAGTGTTTAATATGGTACTATCAATAGGTAAACATATTTAGGGCTTTTGTACTTGAATTCTTCCCCCAAATTTGAAGAAGACCAAAATAAAACATGGTGAATTCCCACAAACAACTTGGTTTTTGGTTGGGTCATGGGAACATGTTTTCATTTATTTTTGAGTCTAGGGTAAGGGGAAACATACCCTACTTTTAAATTAACTTCCCTAATTGAAATTTTCAAGTTTTTATGTGAGATTTAAGATTTCAATCATGGATTTCATTTAAACTTCAAAGGAAACAAAACCCAAAATTTTAGAGTTTTTCCTCACCTTGAGGCCTTTTAAAAACGAAAGAAAAGCTTCAAAGGTAGGATGAAATGAAAGTTTGGAGCGAGAGCTTTTGAACGAATTAAGAATCAGAGCGATCGGTTGAGAAACTATTAAAAAAAGGGTAAAATACCATTTTGGTCTATGAACTTTCATTCACGTTTCATTTTCATCCCTACACTTTCAAAAGTTATATTTTTCGTCCCTGAATTTTACAATTCGTTTTGTTTTGCTCCCTCCATCTATGTTTGTTCCTCTAGGACACTCCCGGGGGTGTATGTGGCATGTAATTGATGATGTGACATTATATAAATATACAATGAGGTTCAATGATGTGAAAAAACGAATATACAATGAGGTTTAAGACTAAAATTAAGGAGACAAATATGAAATTAACCTCACTATATATTCGTCTTTCCATGGTATTTAACCTCACAATATATTTCTATAACGTCACATTATCAATTACATGCCATATAAGCCATCCATTAGTGTCTTAGACGGAAAAACAAAGATGGAAGGACCAAAACGAAACAAATTGTAAAGTTCAGGGACGAAAAATTAATCTTTTGAAAGTTTAGGAACGAAAATGAAACTGAAGTGAAAGTTCAGTGATTAAAATGGTATTTTACCACAAAAAAAAACACTAAAGATTTTTCCCCCTTCTTTGAAGCCGAAAGGTTTTAAATTGAAAATGAGAGCTTGGTGGTTCTTTTTTTTTTCTTTTGACTACAGAGGATGAGGATAAGTGTTTAAATTGAAAAAAAAAGAAATTACGAAAAAATCCATCCTTTGCTTCTAGCTTTTAAAACTTATCCCAAAGTACTTAAACTCGCTAAAACGTTATTAGTAATTATTAATCAACCTATTAATAATTTTTAATACGCCTAATACTAATTTAAACTTCTAAAGTAAATAAGGTTTACGAATGAATAAAACTCCTAAATTCTAAGTTATTAACTCTAAAATTAATTTTAAATACTTTAATTAAAAAAAATTACCTCAAAAAGTAATGAGACATTACAGTTTGAGGATGAAATGTAGTACTAAACAATAACTTATTACCCATGGCACTATGCAATCTCTTTCAAAACTCTTACACAAATTGTAATGACCCGACTTAATAAATAAACCTAAGTCGTGAGTACACAGAGCAGAAGCGTAGACTCTCTATAATTCATTTATAAAAATTCCATATTTAAAAGACCTTTAAGAAAAAATTTATATCAAACCATCACAATCACATGTTTAAAAAACGTTAGGCATGTCTGCCTCTTTTATTCAACAAAACAAAATCATAAATCAGAAGAAAATTTTGGGATATCAATGAAGTTTATACGTTTATAAGTTATACGATAAAACAACTCAGAAAAATAAATCTAAATTACTAATTATAAGAAACAAAATTTTCTCAAAATATACTAGGCCTTGGAGTACTATAGCCCATCCAAAAGTCTCGAATAGAAGCCTCAACGAGCTTAGCCACCTTGCATCGTCTTTGACCTCTACCATTACCTGGAAGGTGATATGTAGCACCTTTGAGTATGATAAGTCAGTGAAAATAAAAGGAAATTGAAGTAATGGAATGATGTATTTGGAATGAGCTAAATGGCTAAAATATAAAGACAAAACAATGTTATATAATTAAAGTGTTATAAAAAAATGTCATCAATCTTTAGCAAATGTGTAACGTCCCGTTACTTTTGGAGGTAATTTTTTTTATTTTATTTTAAATAAAGTATTTAAGTTAGTTTAAACTTAGTAATTTCGATTTTAGTAGTTATTTTCGTTCGAAAACCTTTTTAAACCTTTTACTACTTTAAATTAGTTTTGGTGACATTAATAATTATTAACGGACCAATTAATAATTATTAATCACCTTTAGATTAATTTAAGATCTTCGGGTTTCGTATTTTAATCAAATCACTTAAAAAGGAGGTATACGTCATTTTCTAATTTCTTAAAAAAATATCTCATTTTACTATTCATCTCCATCATCCTTAAAAAGTCAACTTTTGGTCAAATTGTTCATTTTTTTTCTTTCCTTCTTTCCTTGCTTGGCCGAACCCCCTCCCCCTCCCTCTCTCTCTTGGCTTTTCTTATTTACTCGGTGGATCGACGTAATTTCTATTCTGTTGAAAAGCTCTCATCCCGAGGATCAATTCTAACCTAGCAATCGAGGTTTTCGCTCGTTTTTTCGAGATCTTAAGGTATGACAAAGTTTCTAAATTTTGATGTGAATAGTGTTTTAATGGAGGTTTTGAGTTGAAATCTTCAAATTCACACACCGAAGCTTAAAGATTGCAATCGAGGAAGTCGTTTTAGCAAGTTTTAGAAACTTCCCTAAACCCTAAAATCAAGTTTGAGTAGAAAACCCGTCCCGTGTTAATTTCTCTCACTTGACCAAGATTAGGGTGTTTAGTTTACTATGATTTTACGTTTTACTTAATTTTTCGGAAATCGATTATTATGTAAAACCCTAAAATATCGTGACCCACTGATATCTCGACTTTCAAAGTGTCTTAAATCAACCCAAATCATCTCAAAAGTGCATAAAAGACGGAAAACCAAACCCGAACCCTCTCTTCCTTGTTGGGCCGTGGGTCCCTTAGGGGTTAAATCCGGGGTTTTCGTCGTTTTATGTGTTTAGATATCGTTTGCTCAATTTTCGGATAATTAATGGTTGTTAGTTGTATTTGATGTGTAGGTTGGTGATCGATTGTTTGACTTTGACTCCGGCACCTTGGAAGCTTGGATTTCACATCTAAGGTGAGTTTAAAATGGAAGTTAGTAATTTTATGAATTATATTTCATTACGTTATTGTTTATCGAGGTTAAGAGGGGAACTAACTTCCGGAAGTTATACTTGGTTGGAGACTTTAACTCGAATGTGAGTGGAGTGATTTTGATGTATTTATGGTTTTGGAAGTAAAAGAGGAATTATGAGTGGTTTGGAAGTCTTGTAAGGTGATTTGGAGACTTTAGATGAAAGTGATTGACTAAGGAACTTTAAGTGATTCGGGAGTCAAAGTGGCTTAGAAATTACACTTGAGTATTGACTCGTGTAATTCAAGCGGTTTATGTTCTTTAGTAGTTTAGTGGCACTTTATGTAACTTACTAGGGAGCTTGACGGATTCTACGAGGTTATGTGATATGGCACATGATAGTATGTGATAGGCTCCATACGGTATCATGGTGCGAGGTTATGTGATATGGCACATGATAGTATGTGATAGGCTCCATACGGTATCATGGTGCGAGGTTATGTGATATGGCACATGATAGTATGTGATACTCTCCATACGGTATCATGGTGCGAGGTTATGTGATATGACACATGATAGTATGTGATACGCTCCATACGGTATCATGGTGCGAGGTTATATGATATGGCACATGATAGTATGTGATACGCTGCATACGGTATAATGGTGCGATGATTTGTGATATAGCACTATATACTATGTGGTAAGGTGGGCATTCTACGAAATGAGCGTTATAGATGCGTTATACATTATAGTACTATACACGCTGTGGTAAGGGTGGCATTCGAAGATTTGAGTGTGTATGGATGTGTTATTATTGTTATCATTATTATAGTACTATACACGCTGTGGTAAGGGTGGCATTCAAAGATTTGAGCGTGTATGGATGTGTTATTATTGTTATCATTATTATAGTACTACACATGCGGTGATACGGTTGGCACTCGAAGATTTGAGCATGTGTGGTTGCGACTTTATTAGCACTTAGTATATCAGATTCTTTTACTTGTATCTTGGTTTGAGTATTTCTTTTATGATGATAGAATGTTTTCGAGGAAATCCACAACTCATAAGATTCGTTGAGCCACGACGTTAAGAAAGTTTATTATGTATGTTGTTTATGTGTGAAATTTGGAATGTGGAATGGGTAGTAAAAGTGAAATCTAGGCCTTTGGACACGATTTCTGAGATGAAATGTTGTTCATAGGATTACTTGTGTTCATTTTACTCTCACTAGCATTTTTATGCTAATGTTGCTACAATTACAATTTTTCAGGTAAGACTCGTGGTAGAGGACGAGGTAGAGGAAGTGGCATCGCGTGACCGATCGAGATAATGAATGGACAGGAACGCTACTGATTTTGAGAGTAGCATTCTTGAATGCTCATGAATATTGCATCACTTTTTATTTTGTTACATTTTGAGCTCGATGGAGCGTTTGTATATATATATTTTGAACTTTAAACTTCCTTTAGCATTTTCATCATATCATGGAAGGTGCATTCTAGTATTATTGCTTTTTCTGGAAAAACTGGTTTGTAAATAGGTTTTGGTTTATCCGAATTTTAAACGGACCCATGCCGTTTTTCTGTAAAATCTAGATTTCCGCTGCGCATTTATTTTAATGGATTTTACGAAAAATTGGGTCGTTACAGTTGGTATCAGAGCCTTCTTGGTTCTGTAGACCACATGCATCACATGTTTTCATGGTTTGATTTTGTTCTTGTCCAATCATTGTTCGATGGTCAACGGTGCCAGGTATCCTTAGAACCTTCTCTTTTGATAAATGTAATTGTAGCATTGCCATTCCTTTTCCATTATCTCATGTGAAGTTTTTCTGATTGTGATTTCAATATGCCTCCGAGGACAGTGACACCTAGGAGAGGTCAGAGTGGAGTACAGGCTGGGATACGAGGTAGGGGTCGAGCGAGGGCAGTTACACCGCCACCCTCTCCGCCTGTTTATCGGGAGGATGAGCCTCCTGTTGATCAGACACCTAGTCAGGGTCGTAGTGTTACTATATCAGAGGAGTACTTTTTAGACCTGTTACGAGGTGGTGGAGGACAGACTGATCGGGTTATACCACCTGTTAGAGTATCGACTCCCGTGGTAGACCAGTCTGGTATTACTGATGCTGCAAAAACTTTGAAAGAGTATATCAGGTATAATACTCCTGAGTTTGATGGGACATCTACTGATCCTGTAGTTGCTGAGAGATGGATCACCAGAGTAGAGAGGGTACTTGAATTCATTAAATGTCCGGATCATTTGAAGGTCCACTGTGGGGCCTATTCTTTGGTAGATGATGCTTTGTACTAGTGGAAAGGTTTATTTCGTACTCTCAGCCCTGAGTTGCAGGTTAGTTGGGAGGTGTTCAGGGAAAAGTTCTTTGAAAAATACTATCCAGAGGATACACGAGATCAGTTAGAGATACAGTTTCTCACACTCAGACAGGAGGATAGGTCTGTTGTAGAGTATGAGAGGGAGTTTGACCGACTGTCAAAATTTGGTACTAAACATGTTACTGACCCTGAAATCAAGAGAAAGAGGTTTATTGTAGGTTTGAGAGCAGAGCTACGAGGGCAGGTACGAGCTTTACAGCCTGCTACGTATGCTGATGCTCTGACTGCTGCTTTGGCCTTAGATATTGGTGATTCTGAGAAAAAGGCCTATGAGATTGTTGCACAGACCTCTTCTGGGAAGAGGAAGGCTGTGGACGACCTTCCTGGTCGAGGGACACAGCCACATAGACAGGCTCCTGGTAGGGGCAAGGGATAGACAGGACTGCAGCTCCATTCCGGTCAGTCTAGTGATCGGGCCCCTCCCTTACCCTACTGTCTAGATTGCATCGGGTACCACCTAGGTCAGTGTAAGGTGGTGAGATGCTATCAATGTGGACAGATTGGACATATTAGACGTTTTTGCCCTAGTTTACCGACACCACAGCAGAGTGGGTGTCAAGGTCAGAGTTCAGGTCAGGGACAGGGCCGAGGGCAGAGCCAGGTTAGTCCTAGTCAACAGCAGAGAGCACCACTGGCTATTCAGGCACAGCCTCAGACATGACAGCAGGCCCGTGTCTTTGCTACCACTCGAGAGGATGCTGAGGCATCTGGTACTGTTGTTACAGGTACTTTGTCAGTTTTAGGTCACTTTGCTCTTGTATTAAGTGATTCTCAGGTTAACCGTTCCCTTAAGTTTTTTTTTGTATATATAACTTGTTGTTTCGTTTAAGACGTCAATGTTTTACATATGGTGAAATTCCTGATATCCGTTATGGTGAAGGTCTGGATATCCGATGTGGTGAAAGTTACGAAATAAGACTATTTGAAAGAAATAGGAATGTTGTTGAATGGTTTTAGTACTTGCAATAGTTGTAAAATCGTGTTATGAGCGTTTTACTCTAACACGTGGTTTTGGATGCTAGCTAGTCTTATGAGAAGGCACCGGTTGTGATCCTAGCATCCGAACCAAAGTGTTAGGAAACAAGTTATCCACGTGGTCAAAGTATTGTAAAGGAACTAAATGTTGAAGGAGATTACGTGGGAAAGTGAGGATGAAATGTAGTCTAAGTACCCTCGCTTTTCACTTGGTAAATGCACTTTTCGAGGACGAAAAGCCCTTTTAGGAGGGTAGAATGTAACATCCCGTTACTTTTGGAGGTAATTTTTTTTATTTTGTTTTAAATAAAGTATTTAAGTTAGTTTAAACTTAGTAATTTCGATTTTAGTAGTTATTTTCATTCGAAAACCTTTTTAAACCTTTTACTACTTTAAATTAGTTTTGGTGACATTAATAATTATTAACGGGCCAATTAATAATTATTAATCACCTTTAGATTAATTTAAGATCTTCGAGTTTCGTATTTTAATCAAATCACTTAAAAAGGACGTATACGTCATTTTCTAATTTCTTAAAAAAATATCTCATTTTACTATTCATCTCCATCATCCTTAAAAAGTCAACTTTTGGTCAAATTGTTCATTTTTTTTCTTTCCTTCTTTCCTTGCTTGGCCGAACCCCCTCCCCCTCCCTCTCTCTCTCTTGGCTTTTCTTATTTACTCGGTGGATCGACGTAATTTCTGTTCCATTGAAAAGCTCTCATCCCGAGGATCAATTCTAACCTAGCAATCGAGGTTTTCGCTCGTTTTCTCGAGACCTTAAGGTATGACAAAGTTTCTAAATTTTGATGTGAATAGTGTTTTAATGGAGGTTTTGAGTTGAAATCTTCAAATTCACACACCGAAGCTTAAAGATTGCAATCGAGGAAGTCGTTTTAGCAAGTTTTAGAAACTTCCCTAAACCCTAAAATCAAGTTTGAGTTGAAAACCCGTCCCGTGTTAATTTCTCTCACTTGACCAAGATTAGGGTGTTTAGTTTACTATGATTTTACGTTTTATTCGATTATTATGTAAAACCCTAAAATATCGTGACCCACTGATATCTCGACTTTCAAAGTGTCTTAAATCAACCCAAATCATCTCAAAAGTGCATAAAAGACGGAAAACCAAACCCGAACCCTCTCTTCCTTGTTGGGCCGTGGGTCCCTTAGGGGTTAAATCCGGGGTTTTCGTCGTTTTATGTGTTTAGATATCGTTTGCTCAATTTTCGGATAATTAATGGTTGTTAGTTGTATTTGATGTGTAGGTTGGTGATCGATTGTTTGACTTTGACTCCGGCACCTTGGAAGCTTGGATTTCACATCTAAGGTGAGTTTAAAATGGAAGTTAGTAATTTTATGAATTATATTTCATTACGTTATTGTTTATCGAGGTTAAGAGGGGAACTAACTTCCGGAAGTTATACTTGGTTGGAGACTTTAACTCGAATGTGAGTGAAGTGATTTTGATGTATTTATGGTTTTGGAAGTAAAAGAGGAATTATGAGTGGTTTGGAAGTCTTGTAAGGTGATTTGGAGACTTTAGATGAAAGTGATTGACTAAGGAACTTTAAGTGATTCGGGAGTCAAAGTGGCTTAGAAATTACACTTGAGTATTGACTCGTGTAATTCAAGCGGTTTATGTTCTTTAGTAGTTTAGTGGCACTTTATCTAACTTACTAGGGAGCTTGACGGATTCTACGAGGTTATGTGATATGGCACATGATAGTATGTGATAGGCTCCATACGGTATCATGGTGCGAGGTTATGTGATATGGCACATGATAGTATGTGATAGGCTCCATACGGTATCATGGTGCGAGGTTATGTGATACGACACATGATAGTATGTGATACGCTCCATACGGTATCATGGTGCGAGGTTATGTGATACGACACATGATAGTATGTGATACGCTCCATACGGTATCATGGTGCGAGGTTATATGATATGGCACATGATAGTATGTGATAAGCTCCATACGGTATAATGGTGCGATGATTTGTGATCGTTGTGGTAAGGTGGGCATTCTACCAAATGAGCGTTATACATTATAGTACTATACACGCTGTGGTAAGGGTGGCATTCGAAGATTTGAGCGTGTATGGATGTGTTATTATTGTTATCATTATTATAGTACTATACACGTTGTGGTAAGGGTGGCATTCGAAGATTTGAGCGTGTATGGATGTGTTATTATTGTTATCATTATTATAGTACTACACATGCGGTGATACGGTTGGCACTCGAAGATTTGAGCATGTGTGGTTGTGACTTTATTAGCACTTAGTATATCACATTCTTTTACTTGTATCTTGGTTTGAGTATTTCTTTTATGATGATAGAATTTTTTCGAGGAAATCCACAACTCATAAGATTCGTTGAGCCACGAAGTTAAGAAAGTTTATTATGTATGTTGTTTATGTGTGAAATTTGGAATGTGGAATGGGTAGTAAAAGTGAAATCTAGGCCTTTGGACACGATTTCTGACATGAAATGTTGTTCATAGGATTACTTGCTTTCATTTTACTCTCACTAGCATTTTTATGCTAATGTTGCTACAATTACAATTTTTCAGGTAAGACTAGTGGTAGAGGATGAGGTAGAGGAGGTGGCATCGCGTGACCGATCGAGATAATGAATGGACAGGAACGCAACTGATTTTGAGAGTTGCATTCTTGAATGCTAATGAATATTGCATCACTTTTTATTTTGTTACATTTTGAGCTCGATGGAGCGTTTGTATATATATATTTTGAACTTTAAACTTCCTTTATCATTTTCATCATATCATGGAAGGTGCATTCTAGTATTATTGCTTTTTCTGGAAAAACTGGTTTGTAAACAGGTTTTGGTTTATCCGAATTTTAAACGGACCCATGCCGTTTTTCTGTAAAATCTAGATTTCCGCTGCGCATTTGTTTTAATGGATTTTACGAAAAATCGGGTCGTTACAAAATGGAGCACCAATCAATACTTACCCATCCCACGCATCTTACCCGTGCATCGATTGTCTTGGAGGCTATCTCGATAGCTAACTCCACAAATCAAAGTTACGTTAATATCATCTTACTTCACACTGAATCTAAAAAATCGCACAAAGCCTCTTAGAAACAGTTGAGCTTTTGGGCCATCCACAACACATTGCCTCGAAACTTGCTCACTCCACCACGCTAACCAAATGTAACATATACCGCATCACCCTGTTACATAGGCTAGAACCTCATGGCCCTTTAACATAATGTATAAAATAGAAATATGCATGCTAAACATACCACACAATTAAACTTTCACTTGAACTCATCAAAACAAAATAAACAAATATGTCCAATCAGTATATGACTGGATCTTCTACTTGACATAAATTATAAACACAATAAAGCAAACAATAACATCTCAAAATAAGATTAAAAGCATGTTTATAATTGTTGGGGTTTTTGCTCTAAATCTTATGTAATCCAATTAAACTATAAATAAATTAATAAATAAATAAATAAATTATTAATTAGTAATATTTATATTTTCATTTATTATTGTTTAATAAATATAATCCATCATAAGATCCAGAGTTACATATGATAACTTAAAGTGAATATGTAATGCGGAAAGTTTCACTTAAGTCATAACTCAAATAGTCTGTTGTATATGAATAAAGGTTGGGTGCCTTATTTCTGGTAACACCACTTACATGGCTCACTTGTGAATTGACTCAAGTGATCTCATCTGGATCGCTCATGTAGAGACATGTGAGTGGGGGTGTTGTTGCAATAGATATTGTAGTAGATTTGACTTAGATATACTTACTGTCTTCTGGGAAAACCGTTACAAAAAGACACTTTGTATATCAATCGGTTGATCATGTACAATTGATCTTAATCTCGAGTGGATTACGAACTCCTGTTCGCAAGAGACAAACCTTTGATTTGAATAGGTGAGAGTGGTTTGATATAGTTCAATCAATATGCCTCCCACTTTGGGGATTGCATCTTGCTTATTGGGGATTGCATCTTGCATCTTGCTTATAGGCGTATGGATTGATTCGGTGCTTGAACAGCTGAGCCCCATATTCCTCTAACCAAGAAAAAAGCAAAGGCGCATAATGGAGATTATGTAAGGTTGTTCATTAGAGAATTAGTTGGGCTTAAGGAACAAGATGTATCATGGAGGTTAATACGATGAAATTACCTAGCCATGAATACGAACTACTTGTGAAAGGTCAAAGTGTAGTTAATGATATTAGCCAATGGACATAACTATGTCTATAGTACTAAGAGTGCAACTCAAGATATTGAGCGGAGTTATCTAGGAGTTAATGAATAAGAATTAATTGATTGTAGGCGTTTGATCAATGTAATTCTAGATTATTGGAGCTTAGTCCTATAGATCCATTAAGTCCTCCAAGCTAACGCATGTAATTGAGAACATAAATTAATATGAATTAATTTCTTTGGAAAAATGATTTTAGTATTTGATTTGAAGTTGTCCAATCAATTAAGGCAAAGACATATAGAGGAATCTATTTCATTAATTAAAATTAAATAGAGGAGTCTATTTGATTATTTAATTAATGGTGAAATTAAATAAGAGAGTCTATTTAATTATTTATTAAATAGAGAAGTCTATTTAATTATATAATAGAGAGATTAAATAGAAGAGTTTATTTTATTTAATTAATTTTTCAGTTGTCTAAAATTAATGGGGATTTAAATAGAGGAGTCTATTTAAATATTTAATTTGAGGAAGTCAAATTAAAGAGGAAATAAATAAAAGGAGTTTTATTTATTTATTTAATGGAATTTTTCTATTAAATAAAAAGGAAAATTAAATGCCCAATATTATCATGTAGATGATCATATGGGCATGTGACCCATGGGTAAGGTCACACGCAACATTGGTTATTATTTAACCAATTATTTACATTTTATTTTATTTAAAATATATGTATGGAATATCTTAATTTAAATTAATATTATTGATTTAAATGAGTAAGATATGGAATAATTATTTTAAATTAATAATGATTAATTTAAATAGTTATATGAAATATCTTATTATGGAATAAGATATTATATCTTAATTATTCAAAATATATTTTAGAATATCTTTATTTATTATTTGATAATTAAAAGGATATTCAAAGATTTTCCGAGGCCTTAGTTTTTCTATAAATAGGAACCTTGGAGTGACCCCAAAACACACAATTAACAGAGCAAAAGAAAAGGCTAAGGAAAAATTCTTCTCCTCCCTCCCTCTCTGTTTTTGTCGCCAATAGTGTAAGGGAAGAAAAGTAATTTCTTCCCTCTCTCTTTTTCCAAAGAGGATAGTGCCTGCAGACCGATTGTCTTTTGTGCTTAGTGAGAAACATCTTTTTGGTGGTCCCAGGATCGTAACAAGAACAACAAGGAAGAGTCTGACACTTCTCTACAAGGGTTAGTAATTCTTTTATGCATTTGTTTTGATTATATTATCAAGGAAAGATCCTTAGGACTTCTATTTGAGAACTCTTTTATAGAGGCCTCAATCCCAACAACTGGTATCAGAGCAGTCTTGTATATATAATATTTTCAAAATTTTATGATGGTAATTTAAATCAATTTTAAAAAGAGTTTTAAAATTGTGGATTTTGTGTTTTAGTTGAATTATGATTTATTGGCCTAGGTTTTCTTTCCTAGAAATTTTGTAAACACATGACTTGGGTATAGGAAAAATTTGTAATCGTTTTAATCATATGGAGATATTGATCGAAACGACGGAGGAAAGAAAAGCGAACTAGATCCCGGCCGGTACCGAAGGACTTGGTACCGCGAACTGCAGGTGGAGAGGACCACCACGGCTGCAATACTGCGGCAGCAGCAGTCAAGGCTGCTGTCGCATGGCTGCACACAATGAAAAAAAAAATTTAAGGGGCGGCGGCTTCTAGGGTTAACCCTAGGTACCTCCCCTCGGTTTTTCTAGTTTTCATTTTTTAGAGATCCTGGAGAAGTTCAAGATGAAAATTTAATTTAATTTATATTTAGATATAGATTTTAATTTGCATAGATTTGGCCAATATTTTCCCAACCAAAATTGCTTGTTTATTTATTATATATTTGATATAATTAAATAGTAATTATTCATGCATAAAGTATTTCATAAATAATTATTTCCATCGTAAATACATAAATGCCATGATGATGCATCATTAATAGAGATTATTGATATTTTTTTCATGCCTTGTATGAATATAAATGTTATATTTATTGTTCTAGAATTTTAATTAAGGAGTTAATTAGTAATTACTAGCAGCATGTTTTAGGTTTTAATTAAAATGGTCTAAAAGAGTTTAGTAACCAATATTTTAATTAATTGTTTAGTTTTAAATAGGATTTGAAACTTAAACCGTAAATATGAGGCGTCATTATTTTTAATTAAAGAGTTAATTAAAAATTAATGAAGTTGAAGTTACTAAATTAAATATAACTCAGGCGAGAAAGCTCTGCCCTAGACAAGAGGTTATTTAATCGTTCCATTAACACGGGACCGCTCTAACTTGGAGTGGTCTGGAAGTCATATTTTATTAATAATTCTCTTCATTGAGACGGTGCATAATGTGTTAGGATTAAGAGAGATTAATCACTTGGCTTTCACATTAAAATCAATCTAACCAATGTATAAGAGCTATTATAAGTTAGATTGAACTTATATATTAGAGGTAGCTTGGGTATATCGAGGTTCAAAGCCTTAGCTAGCTATACTGATTGGGATAAGGACAAGTGACAACATGTCCTACGGTCTCCAAGTTAGAATCAATGAGTGAGATTCATATAGGACTTCTGTGGTGTTGGTAACTTTTCACTCATTCCCTCTGGAAAGTAACTATATGAATCAATACTCAGGTGATTCTCTCCAAGATAGGATTTTTTAAAGCTTTTGATGTTTGACTCTCCCTTCAGTGACACTCATCAAAATAACTTTAAGTGATCTAAAACTTGGGATACACTCAAAGGGATACATTTAGAAAAACTCTTAAGAGTTTTGATGTTTGACTCTCCCTTTGGTGACACTCATCAAAATTAATATTTAAGTGATCTAGATGTTTTTCTTGACCAAAACATGGTAACTAAAGAACTGATGAGATAGCCCGGGGAAGTTCATTAGTTGAGAGGAGTCTCATTTTAGTGGGAGGGAACCTTGACCTGCCTACGCTGGCATCGTTCCTGTCTCACTAATAAACCATGGCATTGACATTGTGTTTTAAGGTTTTAGAATTCCATTAAATGTGCATTCATGCATCACATTTAATAGATGCCAAAAGTATGAATGAATGGATATGCAAAATTATATTACTAAAGCATGTGTTTATTTATTTACAACAAATCATGTTTAATTCTCTAATTGTTATTGTGACGACCCGACACTTTTTAAATAATTTAAATCAGAATTGACAGCGGAAGTCTTTTATTTTAAGAAAAATTGGCGTGGTTATGTTTGAAAATTGGTTAGCCAAAACCTGTTTACATCCTAATTTCAAAATCTAATAAAACATAAGGAACATCAAGTCCCATTTCAGGAGTTCAATACTCATAATCATAAAGTAAAGACATTATGCTCTTATGAGCCAAATACAAATGTAAAATAACAAAAGTCTTTAAAGTTCACAAAAATAAATACATAGACTTTACAACCATAGTCCATCTCGAGGTCAGCATCCCTCGATCACGCAACACCATCTCCCCTTCCACGGCCTCTAACAAGGGCATTACCTGAAATTTTTAAATAGACCTCAAACTCGTATTCCGATTTGTGTCCAATTAATCTGACACAATCAATCCTAAAGTTCTCTAAACTTTAGGTAATTTCATTTTATACTTTCAAAGGATGATATTACTAATAATCATAGTCAATACTCATCCATCAACATTGTTATGACATAAGTAAGAAAAGTAAATAGGCTTTGCACATCATACAACTTCTCGATTCTCTCTTTCATCTATCATAAACATGAATGCATGAGAGCATCCCGTAGGACTTCGCAATTGCCCTATTGTGTGTGAATGAAGGGTAATGAGAACATCCCGTAGGATCCCTTTCAGCCTTATGCATGAGGAAGTAATGCGTCAATCTTGCAAGATACCATTCAACTCCCTATGTATGAAGAAGTAATGTGTCAATCCCGTAGGATACCATTCACTCCTTTTGAATCTAGAAGTAATGAGAACATCCCGTAGGATACTCATTCAACTCCTTTTCTTTCACATTCTTTCTTTTCTCTGAAGGTGATGTGAACTCCACATAGGGTTCATCATTCTTCCTTCTTTTCTCTTTCACTTTCTTTTCTTTTCACTTTCATTTCTTTTTCACTTTCGTTTCTTTTTCACTGAAGGTGATGTGAACTCCACGTAGGGTTCATCATTCTTCCTTCTTTTCTCTTTCACTTTCTTTTCTTTTCACTTTCATTTCTTTTTCACTTTCGTTTCTTTTTCATGAATGGTGCGAGAATGGTATGATGCAATATGATATGCATATGCTTGCATATCCTTGTAAATGTAAATAAGTAAAGTGCGGAATTAAAGTAGTTGATGCAAGCATAAAGTAAAGGGGCATAAAGTAAAAGATATAAAGTAAATGACATAAAGTAAAATAGATAAGTATCTTGGACAAACGATATGTAAATCGAACTCCGCTACATTAATACAAGTACATTCTATCTTAACGATTAACCTATATCTTCCAGGATTCTAAACTTCCAATATAATCCGAGGTTCTATTAACCGTTTTATATAAAAGTTTGGATCTTTTAACTTCCAATGATCCAACCTAAGCTTCGAAAAGAATCTAACTTAGAATCTTCTAAGATTCAATACTTTCCTCGAGAACTCCTAAGTTCTCACTTAAAGGATTAACTCCTAATCCTAAGGGCACTAACTCACATCCCTCTAATCTTAGATTCGAATTCAAGTCTTAGTTTCAAATTCTACAAACCATCATACTTATTTGCTTTCTATAGTTACTTTAAATCCTAACTATTCTCACCTTTGCCAAAAAAAAGACTTGCTCCATGTCTCAAATTTCCACGAAACAACAACCGAGCAATCACACCTATAATTCACCAATTGCACAACATATTACAACTCATAACTAAGATGAGAACAAGTGTGGATTTTTGGGTGAATAGTGATTTTGGATGAATAGTGTTTTCGGGTGAATAGTGTATTTCGAAAATCCGGGCTCAAAATCGTCAATTTCCGTGATAGAAATTCATGATTTCAACTTCGAAACTCATTTATAATAAAAAACAAACAAATCTATATAAAAAGTTTTGAAAACTTACTTTTTGGGAGTTCCCTTAGAGAGCGGGAAACTCCGAAAAGGTAGGTTGAATAGGTAGCCCTCGTCCCTACCAATCCAACGCAACCGAAATCAAGCCGATCCATTGAGAAATGAATGATAAATGAAGAAAAGAAAAACTCACCTATGGTGGAAATGAAGGCTATGTCCAAGGAAGAAAGGAGGAGAAGAAGATGAAGCCAACTTGTTGAATTTTTGATATTTAAAGAATAAATGAATAGTAAATTTAGATATTTTAAGAAATTGGAAATGACGGTTGCGTCCTTTTATGACTTTTGACTTATAAAACGGAACCCGATGCTCTTAAATAAATCTAAAGGTTATTAATAATTATTAATTGGCCTATTAATAATTATTAATATCACCGAAGCGAATTTAAAATATTAAAACGATTAAAAAGGATTTCGGGTGAAATTAACTACTAAAATCGAAATTACAAAAAAAAAAAAAAAATTAATCTAAATACTTAAATTGAAATAAATAAATAAATAACATTAAATAAAATATAATAAATAAAAAAATAAAAAAGTTCACTTCAAAATAACGGGACGTTACAATTATTCTTGCTACTGAAAACTTGAATGGTGAAATTTTTTCCAATTGGAAAAAGAATATCAATACTATTATGGTTATTGAAGATCTCAAATTCACCCTTCTGGAGGAATGTCCTCCAGAACCATTTGCTTATGCCGCTCGAATGATTCGAGAGGCGTACGATCGCTGGATCAAGGCTAACGAGAAAACTCGTGTCTATATCTTGGCTGGACTTACTGATGTTGTATCCAAGAAACTTAAACCTCTGCCTACGCTGCAATCATCACAAGAGATGTTTAGCAAGCCATCTGAACAAGTCAAACATGAGGCTCTCAAGTTCATCATGAATGCTTGCATGAAAGAAGGAACTTTGGTTAGGGAATATGCCTTTAACATGATGGTCCATCTTAATGTGGCTGAGATGAATGGTGGAACAATAAACGAGACTAGCCAGATCAGCATGATTCTTAAAACCCTTATAGATACCTTCTTATCGTTCAAGAGTAATTATATTTTGAACAAAGTGGGGATAAACATGTCCCAAATTCTTAATGAGCTACAGACTTTTGAATCTATATTATTGAAAGGCAAGAAGACGAAAGCTATGGAAGCAAAGGTTGCTTCTGCTCATGGTGCCTCTGGTTCAGGTACTAAGAATAAGAAGCCAAGGTTCTGGAAAAAGAAGGGTAAGGGAGCTAACAAGAAATCCAAGAGAGGAAAAGTTCCCAAAGGAAAGATCTATCACTGTAATGGTGAAGGGCACTGGAAAAGGAACTGTCCTAAGTTCCTAGAAGAGAAGAAAACAGATAAAGAAGGTAAATATGATTTATTCTTCTTGGAAACCTTTAATGTGGAGGATTGTAAATCCACCTGAATACTTGATTCAAGAGCCACTAATCACTTTTGCTCTTCTTATCAGGGAAGTAACTCTTGGAGGAAGATCAAACATGAAGAAGTGTCTCTGAGGAATAGCGTGGGGCAGATGGTTGTGACGACCCGACTCCATTTAAAGTGCTTAAAACAATTTGCAGGGGAAAATCAATAATTTTACGGAAAATTTGCGTGGATCCATTTGTATTTAGGACAAACCAAAACCTGTTTACAAGTCTCATAACAGAGAAAACTATAAAACACGTAAACATAAGTATTTTCACAATTCACAACCACCCAAAACAGATTTAGTCACCCAAAGGACTAGCTCTTTCGAGCACCAAACACACCCACATTATGTACAAATCAAAAGACTCTAAAAGACTAGTAGGCGCCTAATCCATTTCCTCGTATCATCCCGGTGGATCAAGTTGCATCACGCCCTCAAGCTCGTTCTTACCCACGAGGCATACCTGAAAAGTTTGTAATGTAGCAACATTAGCGAAACGCTAGTGAGAAAACAACGAATAGCAAATAACATTAAGTATTCATGCCCCAATCGGAAATGCGTTCAATAACATGTGCATAACATGCTTTCTCTTTTATTTAGTTCTAGGTTCAAACAACATTTCGATAGGATTTAGTGAAAACTTGATAACTACACATTCGATTAAGCAACAAGGCACTAAGTATCTAAGCTAAGATTCGGTAGATAAGAGAACGCACGTTTTCACGAATTTAAAGCACTTCACACACTTTCTCGGATATAAAGAAAATCACATACTTAAACGGATGCTAAACAATTCACAAGCTTACATAATTACAAAGCAAATCACATGCTTTCTCGATTACTAAGCATATCGCATGCTTCTCAAATACAAAGCAAATCACATGCTTTCTCAAATTACGAAGCATATCGCATGCTTCTCAAATACAAAGCAAAATCACAACGCCAGTACTACGCCCCTTTGGTAGCACTAAGTAGCGAAGCCCATCGCTATAAATATCGAGTCTCGTAACCGAATTCCTCCCAATGGCATGTCACAAACCAAGAATGAATACTCAACCTTATCCTTTAACTAGGAAAATCCCTCGACTTCCTCTTTTCACCTCACATCCAACCATCAACTCTTTCTAAACTAGCTAAACCTTCACTTGAGCAATTCCGCTTCCTACTCCTCGTATTCTCCCGAAGGACTAATCCTTATGAGGATTGTATCCACTCTCAAAGTCTCGTCACAACCAATAATTAGACTACCCTTAGTAACTTTAACTCTCAAGAAGTTCCTACCTCCAACCACATAGCAAAGAGTGTAACGGTCAACTTCGAACTAGCATTAGCGGCTGCGACGTGAGCACAAAATATTATTTACAATTCGTTCTAATCTCACCTTTTACACGCGTAGAATTCCACCACCCGCCGGTTGGGTTAACGGTTGCTTGTGAGCCAAAACCTACATTTAAAATGTATATCTAAAAGTATTAATTTACCACACAACGAACGAACTAATACTAATTAATTAAAAAGTCAAAACAGCCTGCTAAATAACCCATAACAATTCCGACAAAACAGCCCCTGTTTTAGTATAAGGATTTATCGGCTTTTTGAACGTTTTACAATCAATCCGGGTTGGTTTAAGGTAAGCTAAGATTGGCCAATTCTAATGGGTAAAACTTTGGAAATTCCCATGCAAAGATCCCTCACCAAAACTCAAGACAAAACAGAATTTAAACCAAGAAAACAACACCTACAATAGTCACAATTCAAAGAAAAGACGAGGGATTGGGTTTTTGTTCAACTTAGGTTCGTGATTAAGGAAAACAAGCTCGTTCCAAGGGTTTATCTTAGCTAGAAATTGCAACTAACACAATGGGAGAAGGATTAGAAGCTTGGATCAAAGATTGGAATGAAAGAAAAACACTAAAACCCATTTTTACAAAATTCCTTCTCACCTCGTAACTCACGGATCTTGGATGGTTTGGCTCTATTAATGGTCGGAAAAGAAAGTCTTTGCCGAGCTCTTTCCAACGGGACCGGAATCAACTGAAACGATCGAGAAACGGCTTCGGAATCCCCGGATCTCTCTTCCTCTTCCTTGGCCGCGGGTGTGGGGGGGGGGGTCTGTACGGGTTCTTCTTCTTCTTTTTTTTTTGCTTCATGTTTTTCTAAATGAGAGAAAATGAGTTTTAAATGAGGAGAAATGAAATGACTAAAGGGCCCTCCAAACTTCTTCCTAAAGAAATTCGTTCCGTGTTCGTTAATACCGTTTCTAAGATGCTCTAGCAATGGAATTATTTAAATTATACTAACCCCAACTCCATAACTTAAAGAAATAAAATAAAATAAAACATTAGATAAAAATAAGTAAAATAATCTCAAACTCGGGACGTTACAATGGTGGATGCAGAAGCTGTTGCTGATATAAAGTTATCGTTTAATAATAAAATGTTTATTTTTCTGAACACTATTTACTATGTTCCTGGTTTAAACCGGAACATAGTTTCTTTGGGTTGTATTCTTAAACAACATTATACCATAGATTTCAGTATTAATAAAGTTTATATTTTCAGAGTTGGAAACTTTATCTGTTTAGGATTAGAAGATAACAATTTATATATACTAACACCATTAGTATGTACAACGCTTTATAATACTGAGTTGTTCCTGACTGCAGAGTCTAAAACAAGTGAAAGAATAATTTCAAAAGATGAGACCCTTCTATGGCATCTAAGACTTGGCGATATTAACCTCAATAGAATTCAAAGACTGGTTAAAAGTGGACCTCTAAGTGACTTATTGCTTGGTACACTCCCATTATGTGAATCTTGTATAGAAGGTAAAATTGAAGGGATGATTTACTAAAATAGCGGAAATTTATTTAGTAAATTTATTAACATTTAATAACGGATCTATTAACATCATGCAAATTGTGATAAAAACACGAAGAACATGTAGATTCATGCTTAATTTTTGAAAATTAAAATCAAACTGAAACTTACATTGAGTAAAATTGGAGAATTGGTTGGAGGTTTCTTTACAGCATCAATCCTCAGCAACACCGGATCTTCTATGCTATATCCCGATCGATCAAATGAAACCCGATTGTGGGATCGAACTTAAAAAGAAATTGGGAAGAAGAAAAATATTTTCTTCCCAATAATACTATAGGGAAAATCGGCCAAAGGGGAGAAGGGAAGAAGAGAGAGTTCCAATTTTCTATGGAATTGAGTTGTATGATTTATGAATGACCCAACTCTCCTATTTATAGGAAAACAGGAATCCTAATCACATTAGGATTAATCTATAGAGATAAATACAAAAAGAAAAAAGATCATCTCTTTCCTTTATCTTGCAATTTCGAAAATGCCATAAATAGGAGAATATTTTATTTTCTTTATTTTATTTATCTTGGGTAAAGAAATCTATGTAATTATTTTAGGATATAATTCATACAATTATCTCCTCCTAAAATACATGTATGGCCGAAATTATGTGTAAATAATTAATAAATAATTCTAATTTATTTAATTAATTATTTTGAGCCAATCTCAATTGGATTCATTAATCCAATTGGGCTTGAAACTCTCTCTTAAATTAATAAGTCCAACTTAATTAATTAATTTATTAATTACCATTTAAATAAAATATTTTATTTAAACAATTTATAATATTAATATTTTCTCCCGACTAAATATTATCAAATTTATATTTAATTATTAACTTCCATTTAAATAATTTTCATTATTTAAATAATTAATAATAAATATTATAATTATTAATTTCCATTAAATAAACTCATTATTTAATTAATAATTGTATTGACAATATTTTATTATTAATTAATTAATTTTAATTATTAATTTCAGTTTAAATAAAATTAATTATTTAAACAATTAATAATTGTTAATTAATTTCAAATTATTAATTACCATTTAAATATACTCAATATTCAAATAATTAATAATATCTAATTAATAATATTTCATTATTAATTTCATGTTTAAATAAACTTATTATTTAAACTATTAATAATGTTTACATTAATTACCGTTTAAATATATTAAATATTTAAACAATTAATATTGCCTATTTTAAGTAATTCGCTTTACTTAAACTTTCCATTTCTTCTACTTGATTTCGCGACTAAGATATTTGGGCTATCATAGGGACCCAATGGACCTATAGATCATGGGCTTAATAATTAGTCAATTAAGTGATTAACACATAATCAGTTAATTACTTATTATCTAACTATGAATAATTCCACTGTAGATTCATAGCTGAACTCCCGTCACTATAGATGAGTTATTGGCCATTTAGTTTATCATTATTTATATCTGTGATATTATCCTTCACGTGGAACCCTTATAATTACCGGCGGATAAATTTACCGTTTTGCCCCTGTAATTACTGTTTTATCCTTGTGTTCCCGCTGATTCTCCAATAAAGTTTATCTTTAGTCGAACTAGAGATAAGATACTTTTGTGATCAATAGAAGTCGTGATGTCACTTGTTTATGTCTCAAATCAGTTCATCAAGGGAGTTTCCTAAAGTTCCTAAAATGTTTAGGTATCGCACTAATATCGTTAATTTATTAGAAAGTTATGAATTCCATCTCGTGAAAATGAGTTCCCAGCTACTTATCTAGTCATGTTCCCAAAGCAGGAGTGTATTAAGCGTTCTTACAGATCGTTCTCAACTATGTGAATCAAAAAACATAACTCCACAAATAGGGGTCCGCATTTCACTCAGGATTGAGATCTATCACGGTTGATAAACTTAGTCTGATATTCGAATTATTTCTCCTAAACGGTACTAATGAAAAATTTGATCGAACATCGTGGTCCTGTCTTATACAATCAACATTGCATATGATATTTCCATTTCATATCTCCCACATGAATGATCAGGATTCGATCATTTGTCTATAAACAAAATGCGAAGCTATCAACAGTGTTACCAGGATAAGGTTTCCAAACGTTATCCGTTTACTGTAGACACGTTTAAGTTACTCATCTCGAATTTAATCCTCTTGTATGACTCACGTACTAAGACGTGATTTCATAAGAGTAAGTTAGTGTTTACTATTTGAATGTTTGATATTTATATATTTCCATATATTCCTAATATCATTAATTGAATCAATCTAGATAATATAAAGAACTTATGTTTATTTATTTAATTTATTCTTAATAAATTATTATTATTAAATAATTACAAGTTCTAGGACACCATTCCTAACAATCTCCCACTTGTCCTAGACCTTTGGAGATTTGACTTGTAATTCCAGTCAAACTGGATGACCATCAACTACTTAGCCATGGTAGTCATTTTAATACTTTATCAGTAACGTTTTCATCTGTTTAGTATGTATTTCTTTTGTCTGATGTTAGTTTATTAAGTGTAATAGATTCCATATTTTATCGTCATAAAATAAACTCTATTAACTATTGATTTGAAACTATCATTGTAACGTCCTGTTATTTTGAAGTGAATTTATTTTATTTTATTTAATGTTATTTAATTATTTATTTATTTCAATTTAAGTATTTAGTTTAATTATTATTTTGTAATTTCGAGTTTAGTAGTTAATTTCGACTGAAATTCGTTTTAATCGTTTTAATGCTCTAAATTCGTTTCGGTGACATTAATAATTATTAATAAGCCAATTAATAATTATTAATCACCTTTAGATTTATTTAAGAGCATCGGGTTTCGTTTTATTAGTCAAAAGTCATAAAAGGACGCAACCGTCATTTCCAAATTTCTTAAAAATATCCAAACACTATTCATTTGTCTTTAAAAACACTTCATTGACTCAAAGTTGACCACATTCCTCATTCTTTTTCTCCTCCAAACCGTGGCTACAAGGGAGAGGGATGAATTTTTCGGGTTTTCTTTGTTTCTCGGCGGATTGACTCGATCTTGGTTGCATCGGAAAGCCCTTGGATCTAGGATTCATTTCCACCCAACCATCGTTCCTTTCTCTCGAGATCCACGGAGTTCTCGGTAAGTAAAGTTTCAAACCCTAAGCTCCAAATAGTGTTTTAATGGAGTTTTCTTTGTTTTCTTCCGATTTCTTGCCGTGAAACTCGGTGTTTGTCAATATGGGAGTAGTTTTAAGTGTTTTTGGAAACTTTCCCTTAACCCTAAAACCGAGTTTCAGTCGAAACCCTTCCCGTTTGAAATTTACCCTTTTGGGATTGATTATGGGTTAGAATTTAATGAAATTATGTTTATTTAAATTCAAATCGGGAAAGGGCATAATGTTCGAAAACCCTAATTATCGATACCCATTGAAATCGGGAATATCGAATTTTCTTAAAACCAACTCGAAACACTTTTGAATTGCCTAAAAGCCGGAAAACCAAACCCGAAGCCCATTTTAATGATAGGGCCGTGGGCCTCATGTGGGGATTTGTTGGGTTTTTCGTCGCTTTGTATGTTTAGTTGTTGTTTGATCGATAGTTGGTAAATTAATGAATGTGTGATATAATTTAATTGTAGGTGTTTTCGAACCACTCGCTTGATCGCTCCTTCAAACTTAGGAGCAAAGTCATCTTGTATTTAAGGTGAGAATAGTTAGGATTTAAAGTAACTATAGAAAGCGAATGAGTATGAAGGTTTGTAGAATCGGAAACTAAGATTAGAATCCAATCTAAGATTAGAGGGAGTGAGTTAGTGCCTTAGGATTTGAAGTTAATCCTTTAAGCGAGAAACTTAGGATTTCTCGATGAAAGCCTCGAATCTTAGAAGATTCTAAGTTAGATTAGTTTCGGAGTTTAAGATGGATCATTGGAAGTTAAATGATCCAAGACTTTTATAAAGGACGATTGATAGAACCTCGGATTATTGGAAGTTAAAATCCTTGAAGGTTTAGGATAATCGTGAAGTTATGATTTTTTTTACTTTATTTTAGTATCGGAGTTCGATTGATTTATCGTTCTTTCGGAGTTCCTATTTATTTACTTTATGTCTTTTATGTCCTTACTTTATGCCTTTTACTTTATGTTTGTATTGGCTACTTTAATTCCGTACTTTATTTATTTACTTCAAAACATATCATATTGCATCATAACATCTCGCATCATGGAAAAAAAAGTGAGAATGAGAAAGATATGAATGGGAGAATGATGGGTCCTACGGGATAGACCACATTACCATCATTGAAAAAGAAGAGAGAATGAGAAAGACGTGAATGGGAGAATGATGAATCCTACGGGATAGACCACATTATCTACACAAAAAGAAAAGAGAAAGTGAGAAAGAAAAGGAGGGAGAACGATGGATCCTACGGGATAGACCACGTTACCTTCTTCATGCATAAGGGCGTATGCGAATCCTACGGGATGTCCTCATGCATTCATGCTTATGATCGATGAGAAAGAGAACCGAGATGTTATATTCTATGTAAAGTTTACTTATTTCTTTTATTTATGTTATAACAAGCAATGGATGAGACTTTGACCTCAAGAGTTAGTATTATCATACTTGGAAGAATATGGAATAGAATTACCTAGACTTGGAGAATTCTAGGAAAGATTGTGTCAGTTTAATTGGACACAAATCGGAAATGCGAGTTTGAGGTCTATCTTTACTTTTTATGCTTATTATTCTCACTGGGCTTAAGTTGTTAGCTCATGATATTACAAAAATTTCAGGTAATGCCCTGGCTAGAGGCCGTGGAAGGGGAGATGGTGCTGCGTGATCGAGGGATGCTGACCTCGAGATGGACTCTTTTGTTGTAAAGTTTATGAATTTTACTTTTGAGAACTTTGAAGGATTTGTGAATTATACTTTGTATTTAGCTCATAAGAGCTTTTTATCGTTGTTTTTATGATATTACATCTTGAACTCCTAATTGGAACTCAATGTTCCATGTGATTTTATTAGATTTGAAAATTAGGATGTAAACAGGTTTTCGGCATGCCAACTTTCAAACAAAACCACGCAAAATTTTCTTAAAATAATAGACTTCCGCTGTTTTCTCTGATTTTAATTTATTTAAAAGTGACGGGTCATCACAATCATCTTCAACCACCTTTCAATTACTAACGACTTTAGTCATTACGCGAATCTGGAGTTTAGTTAGTAAAAGCTCATTTTACTTATACTTAACTCATTCGATGTTTAATTCGCAAAGGTCTTTTGTCAAATTCTTACATGGAAGTAAATCCATATTTAAATTTGATCCCGTGCAACTCATAAAATCTGCCATTTATCTATGTGCACTAACATACTATTTGTAAATTGTAGTTTAGTCACATTGGTTCTAGGATTCTCGAAATTCTTAAGCTCCTACTACAAAGTAATTCTCCATTACTTTCATTTGTTTAATGATTATAATTCTATACTTCTTATTATTTCCAAAATAATGTATAAGTATAAGTGACCCTTTTCAACTCAACTATTGAAAATTCATGTCATTTTTATTTCACTTATTATGAACTTTTATTCATTGATTTTGAAGTCAATGAGTTTCACTTGGACTTCTAAAAGTCCGTTTGGTTCGTTCTATGACGCTCCCACTCAAATAAAGTTCTACAAGTAGTTTAACCATTTAAACTTTTATATAACTACTTGTTTTATCGTGAAATTGTAATTCTTTTCTATCTTAAGTAAGGTTTAAAGTTTTCAGCATCACTGATTTACTGAACTTATCTTTAATAATTTGTGAATTTAATTATCCACTAATTATTTTCAATTTCTGTTTTGTTTATTCCATATCAGTTATCACTCCTTTAAAACATCCTTTTAAATAACTGAATATTTGGAATATAAGAAATTGATTCTATGTTTATTTATCACTTAAGTTTAACATCTAAGTGTTGAACCTTAGTGATTTTTAAGTGTAAAGACCCGAATTTCGAAACTACTTTAAATCAGAATTAAACAGCGGAAGACTTAATTTTATGAAAATTCGGCATGGTGCCATTTGTATTTTGAACGTGCCAAAAACAAAATACATTGTTCACACTAAGAATACACGATAAAATAGATAAATCCTGGAAATGCGCATTTCCGACATAGTTTTTAAATTCAAGGGAAATAACTAAAAACTATAAATCAGTCATGTGCTCTCTTGAGCTCCAAAATAACCAATAAGGCAGTGAAAATGGTAAAAGTTCAGAGTGTTTAAAGTTTGTGCATTCCTAGAATGCACCTATCGATCCAATCTCAGTCCAAGTCACCATCCTGCGATCACGCGGCACCACCACCTCTAGCACGACCTCTACCACGGGACGTACCTGAAAAATTTAAGTGTAGCAACATTAGCATAAAAATGCTAGTGAGAGTAAAATGGAGTCATGTAATCCTATGGACGAATTCCACATCGGAAATTATGTCCAAAAAAATCTAGCATACTCTTTACTACCCATTCCATACTTCCAAACAACTTAACCCCACATGTTATTCAATCTCGAAGTTACATTCCACATGTTACCGAAGTAAAACAATTAAACCTCTAATCAACATCCACAATCCATGTATCACCGCTAATGTTCTCGACCAATAAGCATTAGCAAAATAAATTGTTACCTCTAATATTCTCGACCAAGAATATTACAAAAATGAAGTTACCACCGCTAACGTCGACCAAGAACCATTAGCCAATAATTTTCCACTTTACTATAAACATCACAACCTCGAGAAATCGGAAAACCTGGCCTGTTTCATCCAAGGTCCCCAGTATTTCCATAATCACGTCGTTCATTGACAACCCGGCCTGTTTCATCCAAGGTCCCCAGTATTTCCATAATCACGTCGTTCATTGACAACCCGGCCTGTTTCATCCAAGGTCCCCAATATTTCCATAATCACATCCTTCATTGACAACCCGGCCTGTTTCATCCAAGGTCCCCAATATTCCAAATCCAGTATTCAAACTACCATTAGCCCACCACCACAACTAAACATAAAAATAAAGTATATAACCGGGTCGAACCCGTTATCACTACGATAAAAAGTAGAATACACGCGTAAGAACCAGTTATCAAATAAATATAAGGGCAAACGTAAGAGACAATAAATCATGCCATTAGCTATTCTATGAAAGAAAAGCAGATACGAAGAACACATATGCAATAAATGTAAACGGAACACATCGTTCCACTAACCATACACCCAGCACTTAGCTTCTTCCCATATCCCAATTCAAGTTTCACCCTAAGCTTAACTCTTCTTGAAAGCAATTCCAAATCTCCCATTCATCTCGAAATCTCCATTTACAATTATAAACTTTACTTTTCTTTTCCAAATTTAAACCTAAACTCCGAAAACAACTAAACCAGGGAATTATTCACAACACTCACTCCCGATAATCTTTAAAGCAACCAAAATTCTCATAGGAATTCAATTTCGCATACCCTCTTATACTCAATCAACAACTCGTCATGCAATTCATACATAAAACCACTTTAAACTCACGTTTGAAGCTTAGGAAAGTAGCTAAAATTAAGAATCGGCCTCAATTGAATGAAATTAACGTTCTTAAAGTCTCCTGGAACCTGTAAAATAATTAATTGCCACCAAATTAGCGAGAGAACATGATCAAAATAGCCAACACCGGATCCAATTAACAATTCGTTCAATTGAACCAAACTGAACCGGTTCAAGTGAACCGGCCAGCCGGTTCAGTTGAACCCCATCTTCCCCAACATAACAGCCAAGCTCACGGCAGCCATGGATAAGGAAATTGAAGCTTCAGCTTATCGATTCTACATTTTTCGGCGATATTTAGGGGTCAAGGCAGTGTGGAACAGTCCGAAAATGAGCCGAAGATGTCGAGTCTCTCCAAAGATCGAAGCTTAGTCTAACGTTTCTTCCAAAATCACGTGGGTTTAGTCTCGTTTTCCGGTGGAATTCAAATCTGGTCCAGGGTCGCTAAATGAGTACGGGTTAGCTGCACAGTAAACTTTAAACAAGAAACGGAGGGAACCCACCTCGACGGAAACACACGGACAACCAAATGCTTTCCGATGAGCTTTCTTCTCTCGGCTTCAATGGCAGACAGTGACGGCGAAGGCGGTGGCTTGCGGTGGTGGGAATGACACAAAAACGAAATGAAAGAGAGGGGCGGTGGCGATGGGGACCTCTTACTACCGACAGTGATACGAGAGAGAGTGAGCGTTTTTGTTAAAAAAAAAAAAAGAACAGTGGGAGGGGCGGCTGTGCGGGCGTTCAAACGAAGGAGAAGAAAAATAAATGAATGAAATTTTCTCTCTTTTGCCCAATAAAGTTGCCCTAGAATTTAGGTATAAGACCAAAAATTGAAGGAGAGGCCCACACCTCATATTACTCCTAAATATAAATCAAACCTAAAACTAAGACTTAAAATAATTAGAAAAGCTAAGTAAGAATTAAAGAAATTAATTAAGTCTTAAATTATACTTAAACTAGAAAACTAATTTATGAAGCTTATAATTAATCTAACTAAATTAAATAACTAAATAAATTGATAAAATAAAAAAAAAATTTACTGCAAAAATAACGGGACTTTACATTAAGTCTAGTTATCTTTGATAAATAAAAGATGCTTGATTTTACTTATTTCTATAAGTTTGTGGATCAACATGATTATCATCTCAAAATATTTGAGAACCATCTTTAAGAGATTAATCCTTTTAACTTATTTAATTAATTTTATACTTAAAATATTTTAAACATTTTTAAACCTTTATAATTTATTTAGATATTTCGGAGTTTAGAATTTGGTTTTGGAACTATTTGTTTTATGATGTTTTTTTGAATATTTATCCAATCACATTTTGAAATATTGTAATAAAATACCAAAGGAATATTTAACTAAACGACTTTTATTAAAATATTCCTAATTGATTCTTATAAGGTAAGAACCAATATTTATTACATAATTCAAAATTAAAACAAAATTTAAAAACTAAACTAAACTAGAAATTTAAATGAAAATTTAAAGACTGAAAACAGCAAATCCAATCTACTTTTATCTTGAGTCATCTTCAAATCAGCAGTGTTGAAGAATCAAGCTGCACCTGTAAAGTTTTAAAAAAAAACTTTGTGTTAGTGACTATTGAATCAACCATTCAAAATAAATTTCTCAAATTTTTTACTAATTAAATATAATTTACCTTCTTTCCCCCTTTTCTTTTCTTCTAGATATTTGGGGCAATTTCTGTTCCAATGTCCATCTATGTTGCAATGAAAACATTTCCCTTTAGGCTCTTTGGTCTCAGCCTTAAATGCATTGAGCTTGGTCTTTTTAGTAGTAGAGCCCTTTTTCTTCTTAGAAGCATTGAAGACAACATTTTCTTCTCCTGACTTCTTGTTTTCCTTTTTCATTGCTTCGAAGGTTTGAAGTTCGTTTAGCAATTGAGTAAGGGGGTAGCTCAGTTTGTTCATGACCAAAATGCTTTTAAAATTGAAAAAACTCAGTGGGAGAGATTCCATTATAAAGCTTATCTGGGACTCGCCATTAATCATGACCCCGTTCGTTTCAGCTACGTTAAAGTAGTTCATCATTGTCAAAACATGATCACGAACAGATGTGCCTTGTTTCATTTGAGTGTTATAAACTGACTTTATAGCCTCATGACGTGCTTGTTTTGATGGTTGGCCAAACATGCCCTGCCATCAAATAAACACGTGCTTGATCATTGGCCCAGACCCAATGCTCATATACATCCTTTACAGTTTTAGGAACATTGGTAGCAGGTGTTTCAGGTTTAAGTTCACTAAGAACAAATTCCAGGTCTTCTACCACGAGAATGGTGTTCATTTCATTTTTCTAGGAGGTGTAGTTATCTCCATTTAGTTTGTTCTTTCCAAGGATTGTGACTAAAGCAGATGTCATATTACTGAAAATTTAAATAAACCTTATCTTAGTAATCTAACATACTTTCAACATTCAAAAATAAAATTTCGACATATAATTAAATATGATGCATGAATGCGAACATATTTATGAACAGAAAAGCCCTAAAACATGTTACTATGTCACGATATTTTAATGATACCAGTGAAGTGCCGTCGAATGATAGGTCAGTTACCATCATTAAAACGAGATGCCACTCGAACAATTGACAACTCCAGAATAACTCATATTCCTATGTCATTGTTTACCATGCATTTGGTTCAGAATTTTGATAACAGACTTTTTCAAATTTCCTTTTAAGTGTAACCCACTAATTTCGTCTTTTAAATAAAAATTGAAGAGTGTCTACGAAGTGTAGATTCAGTCTTTAATCGCATTTAAAATTCTTTATCCCTTTCAGGAGACTTACCTTGATATTGATTTATACAAAAAGAACCTTCCTATGGGAATGAACACCTACAGCAGTGTTACAGAGGCCTTGTATAAATCTCACATTTGAGCCCATTAGTGGAGACCATAGGATACATTGACATGTTTCCTTCTCCCACTTAATATTTCAAGTTAGGGTTTCATAACTTTGACTAATTCAGGCTAATTCATTAATCCAAGTTCTAATTAACCTAATCAACTTTAACTCTTAAATTGGTTAGATTAATTTTATAAAAGTGGTTGTTCAAGTTTTCCTAATTAAAACTAATCACATTATGAGCCGTCTTAATAATTTCGATTTATTAATTTGAACTTTTCTCCCAGATCGCTCCCAGTTAGAGGCGTTCCGTGTTAAGGGAACTTTATGAAACCTCATCGCTTGGGCAGAGCTTTCTCGCCAGAGATCCATTCAATTCAATTAATCTCAATTATTAATTTTTTTAATTAACCCTTAATTAAAAATTTATATTTGTTATCTTATATGGATTTTGGCCAATTGTTTAAACAATAATTCCATATTATAAATAATTCATTTAGTTTCTATTCAACTTTTAAACTAGATTTAACTTTTGAATTTTAACTAAATAAGCATGCTTTTAATTCTAAAACTATTAGAATAAAATTATATAATTTTCGATAATAATATTTATAAAATAAAATTATAGCATGCTTCACATACATTAGCATATAATAACACATATTATATCATGATGCATGTATGTACAATTAATTAAAATCATACAACCTATGGTGGAATTTTCTACATGACATACTCTTATGCATGAATATTATTTAAAAACAATTATATCATACATATAAACAATTTAAATGATAAATAGCTAAATTGACCGGTATTCTTGGCACTAATTCTAAAACAGAAAAATTAAATTACAACTTAATTTAAATCTTCCATTGTAGAACTTGAGGCTTCAACTTTCTCTCTCCTCCATGGTGTGGGAATGGGTATTTATGGGTCAAATATTATCTCCTTAATATTTCCATAAATACTTGTTTTAAAATAATTATATTTTAATTATATGGAAAAAATAAAGAAAATATTTTCCATGTAATCTTATATCAATTTCTAAATTCATAATTTAAGATAGGGATATAATCTTAAAAAGATTTTATCTTATCTTAAATATTTAAATTGAGATAACAAGATAATTGTGATAAAATATCTTACCATATCTTTACCTTTTCTCATCCTTATCTCTCTCTTGGGCGTGGACGTCATGGATGTTGGTGGAAAAATTTCTTTCTTCCTCCCCTTTGGTGTAGCCAATTTTGCTCCTCTTTGGTATGGGAAAATTACAAATTTTTTCCTATACCCTAAAATTAGGGTTTACAAATTTTCTACTAAAATTTAAAATCCTAAGTGCCTCAAGAATACCTAAACAGTCAACTAGCAAACCTCCACAATTTATATAGCACAATTTATATAAACATACATAAAACAATTTTTATGCAACCCACCAAAATTTTCGAAAACTCACTATTTTGCATGATAATTAAAATTAGCTCTGATACCAATTAAAGGGATGATTTACTAAAATAGCAGAAATTTATTTAGTAAATTTATTAACATTTAATAACAGATCTCTTAACATCATGCAAATTGTGATAAAAACACGAAGAACATGTAGATTCATGATTAATTTTTAAAAATTAAAATCAAACTGAAACTTACATTGAGTAAAATTGGAGAATTGGTTGGAGGTTTCTTTACAGCATCAATCCTCAGCAACACCAGATCTTCTATGCTATATCCCGATCGATCAAATGAAACCCGATTGTGGGATCGAACTTAAGAAGAAAAATATTTTCTTCCCAATAATACTATAGGGAAAATCGGCCAAAGGGGGAGAAGGGAAGAAGAGAGAGTTCCAATTTTCTATGGAATTGAGTTGTATGATTTATGAATGACCCAACCCTCCTATTTATAGGAAAATAGGAATCCTAATCACATTAGGATTAATCTATAGAGATAAATACAAAAAGAAAAAAGATTATCTCTTTCCTTTATCTTGCAATTTCGAAAATGCCATAGATAAATAGGAGAATATTTTATTTTCTTTATTTTATTTATCTTGGGTAAATAAATCTATGTAATTATTTTAGGATATAATTCAAACAATTATCTCCTCCTAAAATACATGTATGGCCGAAATTATGTGTAAATAATTAATAAATCATTCTAATTTATTTAATTAATTATTTTGGGCCAATCTCAATTGGGTTCATTAATCCAATTGGGCTTGAAACTCTCTCTTAAATTAATAAGTCCAACTTAATTAATTAGTTTATTAATTACCATTTAAATAAAATATTTTATTTAAAAAATTAATAATATTAATATTTTCTCCCGACTAAATATTATCAAATTTATATTTAATTATTCATTTCCATTTAAATAATTTTCATTATTTAAATTGTAACGTCCCGTTATTTTGTGATAATTTTTTTTATTTATTTTATTTTAATTTAAGTAATTAAAGTTTATTTATTTATCAGTAAATTAGAATTTAGTAGTTTATTTCGGTTTAAGTCCTTTTAATTACATTTTTAGTTTAATTTCATTTTAATGGTATTAATAATTATTAACGGGCCAATTAATAATTATTAATCATGTAACGCCCCGTTACATGGTAAGATTAATTTTGGAATTAAATTAAAATTTTATTTAATTTAATTAAAGGGTTTGGAATTTTGATAAATAATCTATTTTATTTATTTAGGCTTTTGGGTGACACTTTATGATAAGTGTCACTTTTTGTAAATAATGAGGAGTCGTGGATTAGAGGATAGTTGATGACGTGGCAAGTAGTGATGACGTGGCAAGTAAGCTCAAACCCTAATTTTAACTAAGGAAAAGAAGAAGAACAATTTTCTCCCCTCCTTCCCACACCCTTGCCGCCGCCCCTCTTAGTGAAAGAGAAGAAGAAGATCCGTCGTTCGCTCGTTTGTCGTTTGATCGTGAATCGGGTTTTGGATTTAGGCGTTTTGGAATCGATTTTGGTTACGAAGGTAACGAAATTCCTCTCTTCTCTTTTTCTTCTTGATGCCGTGGGGTCTAGGGTAGATATTGATGGGATTTTTCATCAATTGTTAATTAGGAGATCGGTGGAAATTGCCCGGAATCGAAGAAGGAAGATCGGAAGCCTTTTCTTGAAATTCAATTAACGGGTAAGCTTTTGGTATTGATTTATCAATCTTTTTAATTCTGGATTTTTATTTTATATTCATCATTTGAACGCCAAGAACCCTAACATTTGTTTCGATCTCCATAATCGTCAATTTTCCAAACCGTGGCCAAATACCCAATCGATCTTGATTACCAACACCTAGAACCATTAAGATTGATCACCCTAACTACGGAACCGCGACCGAACCACGTCCCGATGACTATGGCCAGCCGCGGCCCACACACCCCCCACGCCCCAACCTTAGCCAATTTCCTTCGCCGTTTGATTTCCGTTCTTTGATACACCGAACCCGAAACCTTTTGTATTAATTTAGTATATTTTAATTTGTATTTTAAGCTATTTAGGATCTCCGTTTCAGGTCTGGTTCGTCAAGGAAAGTAGCTTTGATTTTGGATTTAAGCAATTTTCGAGGTGAGTTAACGGTTTATTCGATGGTGGGGTTTTAGAGAAATCTAAAGCTTCTACCGTAGTTTTTATGTTTCGATATGTTCAATTATATTATTCTGGAGCTTTAGGAAGTGAATTCATATTGGAAACATCGAAAAATTATTTGGAGAAAGAACTTTTCGGTTAGAAATAGTTTAGCCATTTTTCGGCAGTTTTTGTTGTTTTTTTATTTCTTTTGTTTCTGATTAATTTGGGAGTCAATTCTGGAATATTATGGAGTATTTTATGATGATTTAATATGAGATTTAAGTTGAGCAAGATTGAGAATGAATAGTTGGTTTTGACGATTTTTCGGCAGTTTATCGTATAATGTTTGTTGCATGTTATATTTAGTATCTTTGGGACTGCTGTATTTTAATTACCCTTGCTGATTATGAATGAGTATTATCGAGGGGATAATGTAAAGAGTTTGTGTATTGATGGCTTGACAGGTGTGTTAAACTAGTATGAGGCTACGAGCTCCTACTAGTGAAATATATATAGTTATGAGAGTGAGCTCATAACAGCTAATGAACGTTGCTCGTATGAACGATCCATTAGGGGTTAGTTAAGGGTACGACTATAACTAAGTACCTAAGAATGGTTGTAGTCCCGTGAGACCGCCTTCTTAGTGGATGATTGATTTATTGATTGAATATGTTTGTTAATTTAGCATGGGCCTATGTATCGGATTGGGATGTGTATTGGAAAGGGGATAATGAATGCGGTTCTTGAATATGGAATTTAGATAATAATTGCCTATTCATGTAAGGAGATTGTATGTGAGGTTTAAGAGAAGTTTTGTGTGAAAGAGACATTGGAGAGTGTCGAGTGTTGGGACTCGGTTTAAGTTGTTAGAGACTATTTAAAGCTTTACCTTCGTTTAGATCGTTTTCTCACTGGCTTTAGCCTCACAGTGCTATTTTTTTTTTAGGTAACAATGGACCTAGAGGTGGCGGTTGATGAAGTGGAAAAGATGAGGGGTTCATGTCACGGTTGCTAGCCAATGCATCATCTGTTTTCTTTGATTTTAAGAACAAAGTACTTGAACTTTATTGACTGTAATTGTTTTTGTGAGATTTGAGTTTATGATAGTTTGAACATTTCGTTATATGATTTAGTACATCGTTTCTTTTGTTTTAAAATTTATAACTCCGGAGTTGTTGATTTATTTAAATGACTATTGATTGAGGATTTTTCATATTATTCAATAAATATCATTTATTGAGTTTTCCGCTGCATTTACTATGTTTGTTTTAAACTCTGAAAAGTCGGGTCTTTACAGTTGGTATCAGAGCCTTTTGGTTCTGAAGACCGTATGTTAAAACATACATTTTCTTTTGACATGAACCTCATCTTCACACTCATCGGCGCCAGGTATCTCAAGAAATAGTCTCTAAACTTATACCTTGTCTTAGTAGCTTGATAGATAGTGTTATAGTTTGACTGTTCAATCTCGATAATTATAGTGCTTGTGTATTCCAGGATGCCTCCTGTGGTTAGGCCTGGAAGAGGAAGGGGACGAGGCCGTGGTAGAGGCTGAGGTAGGGGTGGACGCGGTCGAAGTCGTGGTGTCAACCCCGAGTACCAGAGTGACGCCGAGTCATCAAATGAGGTTAACTCTTATGCTACCCCTGCTGTGGGGAATGTTGATGGGCATGTGAACCCAGTTGGGATGGATGCACAGAAGGATGTTCCTTTAGCCCTGATACCACCAGTTGTTCAGGGCGAGATTGTGCCCCAAGCTGAATTAGATGAAATGCATAGAGCCTTGGCTCGAGTTAGTGGTGTGACTGAGGAGGCTAAGATGTTGAGAGAATACAAGCGGTATGCACCAGCTGAATTCAATGGAAGGTCGGTTGATCCTGAAGAAGCTGTGGATTGGTTCACTAGAGTTCAGAGAGCTTTAAAGGTTATTAACTGTCCCGAGCATTTGAAGGTTCATTGTGGGAATTTCTCTTTGGTGGGGGATGCTATGTATTGGTGGGAAACCACACTGAATACCTGGGAATCTACCAGTCTTGTGACTTGGAGTGAATTCCAAGAGAGTTTTTATGAGAAATACTATACTAAGAAGTATAGAAGCCAGAAAGAGTGCGAGTTCTTGGCCTTGAAGAAAGGGGACAAATCTGTGCTTGAGTATGAGAAAGAATTCGACCGTCTTTCGAGGTTTTCTGCTTATCAGGTTGCTACACCTGCGTTGAGAATGCATAGATTCATGATGGGTTTAGATGATGATTTACTGGGACAGATTGAGGCTATTGGGCCTACAGACTATGCTTCTGCTTTGAAGATTGCCATCTCTCTTGACCCAAAGAGTAGAGGCAAGGCTATAGAAAAGGAACCAACTGAGACTGCAATTGGAAAAAAGAGAAAAGCTGAGACTGAGCTTCAGCAGAAATAGAATCAGGGCAGTAGTAGGGGGCAACAGTCATCACAGAGTAGGCAGTTCAACTAGAACAGGTCGAACCAGGGTGATAGGCAGCAGTTTAATATTCCTGAGTGTAGGAACTGTAGAAAGAGGCATACTAGGACTTGTAACCAGCCTAGACAATGCTATGTCTGTCATCAGGAGGGACATATAGCTGCTAATTGTAGGAAGAATATGAAAGCACCTGTGGTTGGAGGACAGAATAGAACTGCTAATCAGGGTCAACATAAACAGGCTCCTCAGCAGGGACAGTTGTTTGCTACTACTAGAGGTGAGGCTGAGGCGGCTCAGAATGTTGTCACAGGTACCTTATTAGTCCTTGGTCATTCTGTATTTGTTTTGTTTGAATCTGGTGCTACTCATTCTTTTGTTTCTGCTAAATTCGTTAAGTGTGCTAAATTTGTTACTGAGCCCCTTAATTTCGATTTGAATGTTAAGACACCTGTTGGTGGGACTGTTTGTGTTGATAGAATGTTTAAAACTGACGAACTTTGTGTGCTTGAAAATTGTATGCCTGCAACTCTGATTGTGATTGATATGTTTGATTTTGACATTATTTTGGGAATGGACTGGTTACGAGCCAATCATGCTATTATTGATTGCTTTAAAAGAGAGGTGCTTTTTAAGAGTCCATGTGGAAGGGAGTTTAAGTATAAGGGAACTAGTAGTAAACTAACCCCAGTAGTTATCTCAGCTTTACAAGCTAGTAAGTTGATTGATGAGGGAGCTTTGGCCTACCTAGCTAATGTAGTTGATATGACTGTTGAGGAAGTCAGTTTAGATTCTGTGCCAGTTGTGAATGAATTCGTTGATGTATTCCATAATGAATTACCTGGATTACCCCCACCTAGGCAAACGGATTTCCAAATGGAAGTTGTACCTGGAACTGCCCCTATTTCTAAAGCACCTTATAGAATGGCTCCCGCCGAGTTAAAAGAGCTTAAGACCCAGTTACAAGAACTTCTAGATTTGGGTTTTATACGCCTAAGTGTGTCACCGTGGGGTGCACCTGTTCTATTTGTGAAGAAAAAGGATGAATCGATGAGGTTATGTATAGATTACCGTGAGCTTAATAAGGTAACTATCAAGAACAATATCCTTTGCCTAGGATAGAAGATTTGTTTGATCAATTGAAAGGTGCCACTGTGTTTTCAAAGATAAACTTGAGATCGGGATATCACCAGTTGAGAATCCGTGAGACTGATATCCCAAAGACAGCTTTCCGGACTAGGTATGGACATTTTGAGTTCATTGTTATGTCCTTTGGATTGACTAATGCCCCGACAGCTTTTATGGACTTGATGCACACCGTTTTTCAACAGTTCTTAGATACATTTGTTATAGTTTTCATTGACGACATTCTAGTGTATTCTAAGAATGAAATTGAGCATGCCATGCATTTGAGAAAAGTTTTGTCTATTCTGAGAGATGAAAAGCTTTATGCTAAGTTTAGCAAATGTGAGTTCTGGTTGAAGAAAGTAGCTTTCTTGGGATATGTAGTGTCGGAACAGGGTATTTCGATGGATCCTTAAAAAATCGAAGCAGTTAGTGGGTGGGCACGACCTACTAGTGTGCTGAGATTCGGAGTTTCCTTGGTCTGGCTGGATATTATAGGAGGTTTGTGCAAGACTTTGCACGAATCGCTTCTCCAATGACCAAGTTAACTAGGAAGGGAGTGGCCTTTGTTTGGGATGAGGAATGTGAAGTTAGCTTCGAAGAGTTGAAAAAGAGATTGGTGACTGCTCCAGTTTTGGTTACCCCTGATGGCTCGGGTGGTTTGACAATTTACAGTGATGCATCAAAAAGGGGATTATGGTGTGTTCTAATGCAACATGGCAAAGTAGTAGCGTATGCTTCTAGACAATTAAAAGAGCACGAAAGAAATACCCTACTCACGACATAGAACTTGCAGTAGTAGTTCATGCCTTAAAGATTTGGAGGCATTACCTGTATGGTGAGAAAATCTTAATCTTCACTGACCACAAAAGTCTCAAATATTTCTTCACTCAGAAGGAATTAAACATGAGGCAAAGGAGATGGTTAGAGTTAGTGAAGGATTATGATTGGGATATCCAGTATCATCCTGGAAAGGCGAATGTGGTAGCTGATGCACTTAGCAGAAAAACAGTTCATTCAGCGGCAATTTTGGCTAGGCATCCTCGGTAACAGTGGGAAATGGATAGGGCTGATCTTATTGAGATCACAGCTGAGATGACAGTTAGTATGGTTGGTTTGACAGTGAGGCCGACTTTGAGACAAAGGATTATAGATGTGCACAGAGCAGATGACAGTCTAGTTGGTTGTTTTCTTGATGCTGAGACTGATATGCCGGGAGTATTTGCTTTTGCTAGTGACAGTGCTTTACTTTATAAGGGTCGATTATGTGTTCCCAAGGATGAAACTTTGAGGAAGGAGTTGTTGGAAGAGGCACATGGTTCAATGTTCTCTATTCACCCCGGGAGTACCAAAATGTATAGAGATCTAAAAATGCATTATTGGTGGTCAGGGATGAAGAAAGATATAGCTGAGTTTGTAAGTAAGTGCCTAGTTTGCCAACAGGTGAAAACGTTGAGAAGAAATCCTTATGGTTATGTTAAACCATTGAGTGTTCCTGAATGGAAGTGGGAGGAAATTTCCATGGACTTTATTTGTGGATTACCTAGAACTTCTCGAGGAAATTCAGTTATATGGGTAATTGTGGATAGATTGACAAAGGTGGTGCATTTCCTTCCAGGAAAACCTACTTATCCAGTGGAGACTTGGGCAAAAATGTATTTGAGGGAGATAGTACGATTGCATGGAGTGCCAGTACGTATTGTTTCTGATAGAGACACTCGCTTCGTCTCGAACTTTTGGCAAAGTCTCCAAAAAGCTATGGGTACACGGTTGGACTTTAGTACAGCTTTCCACCCTCAAACAGATGGTCAAACTGAGCGGATCGATCAGATTTTGGAGGACATGGTCCGAGCTTGTGCCTTGGATTTCAAGGGTAATTGGGATGATCATTTGTACTTGGCGGAATTTGCATACAATAATAGCTATCAGGCTACTATTGAGATGGCTCCTTTCGAGGCATTGTATGGGAAGAAGTGTCGATCGCCAGTTCATTGGGATGAAGTTGGGGAGAGGAAGTTATTGGGACCTGAACTTGTGCAGCTAACGAGTCAAACTGTAAGTGTGATTAGAGAAAGGATGAAGACTGCTCAGAGTAGGCAGAAGAGCTATGCAGATAAGAGGCGCATTGATCTTGAGTTTTCAGTAGGTGATCATGTTTTTCTAAAAATTGCACCGATGAAGGGTGTGATGAGATTTGGAAAGAAAGGGAAGTTAAGTCCTCGATTTATCGAACCTTTCAAGATTCTTGAGAGGATTGGACCGCTTGCTTATAGCTTGGCCTTGCCGCCAGCACTATCTAGTGTTCATAATGTGTTTCATGTATCTATGCTCCGGAAGTATATTACCGACCCTACACATGTGATAGATTATGAACCGGTGGAGTTAGAGGTGGATTTGTCTTATGAAGAGAAGCCAGTTAAGATTTTAGCAAAAGAACAGAAGGTGTTGAGGAATAAGACCATCGAATTGGTTAAAGTTCTTTGGAGGAATCATTCATCAGAGGAAGCCACTTGGGAACAAGAAGAGGATATGCAAGCTAGCTACCCTCATCTTTTTCTTGAGAGGTGAAGCTTTTCAGGGACGAAAAGCCTTGTTAGTTGGGAGGTTCTGTAACGCCCCGTTACAAGGTAAGATTAATTTTGGAATTAAATTAAAATTTAATTTAATTTAATTAAAGGGTTTGGAATTTTGATAAATAATCTATTTTATTTATTAAGGCTTTTGGGTGATACTTTATGATAAGTGTCACTTTTTGTAAATAATGAGGAGTCATGGATTAGAGGATAGTTGATGACGTGGCAAGTAGTGATGACGTGGCAAGTAAGCTCAAACCCTAATTTTAACTAAGGAAAAGAAGAAGAACAATTTTCTCCCCTCCTTCCCACACCCTTGCCGCCGCCCCTCTTAGTGAAAGAGAAGAAGAAGATCCGTCGTTCGCTCATTTGTCGTTTGATCGTGAATCGGGTTTTGGATTTAGGCGTTTTGGAATCGATTTTGGTCACGAAGGTAACGAAATTCCTCTCTTCTCTTTTTCTTCTTGATGCCGTGGGGTCTAGGGTAGATATTGATGGGATTTTTTCATCAATTGTTAATTAGGAGATCGGTGGAAATTGCCCGGAATCGAAGAAGGAAGATCGGAAGCCTTTTCTTGAAATTCAATTAACGGGTAAGCTTTTGGTATTGATTTATCAATCTTTTTAATTCTGGATTTTTATTTTATATTCATCATTTGAACGCCAAGAACCCTAACCTTTGTTTCGATCTCCATAATCGTCAATTTTCCAAACCGTGGCCAAATACCCAATCGATCTTGATTACCAACACCTAGAACCATCAAGATTGATCACCCTAACTACGGAACCGCGACCGAACCACGTCTCGATGACCATGGCCAGCCGCGGCCCACACACCCCCACGCCCCAACCTTAGCCAATTTCCTTCGCCGTTTGATTTCCGTTCTTTGATACACCGAACCCGAAACCTTTTGTATTAATTTAGTATATTTTAATTTTTATTTTAAGCTATTTAGGATCTCCGTTTCAGGTCTGGTTCGTCAAGGAAAGTAGCTTTGATTTTGGATTTAAGCAATTTTCGAGGTGAGTTAACGGTTTATTCGATGGTGGGGTTTTAGAGAAATCTAAAGCTTCTACCGTAGTTTTTACGTTTCGATATGTTCAATTATATTATTCTGGAGCTTTAGGAAGTGAATTCATATTGGAAACATCGAAAAATTATTTGGAGAAAGAACTTTTCGGTTAGAACTAGTTTACCCATTTTTCGGCAGTTTTTGTTGTTTTTCGATTTCTTTTGTTTCTGATTAATTTGGGAGTCAATTCTGGAATATTATGGAGTATTTTATGATGATTTAATATGAGATTTGAGTTGAGCAAGATTGAGAATGAATAGTTGGTTTTGACGATTTTTCGGCAGTTTATCGTATAATGTATTTTGCATGTTATATTTAGTATCTTTGGGACCAAAATCGATTATGAATGAGTATTATCGAGGGGATAATGTAAAGAGTTTGTGTATTGATGGCTTGACAGGTGTGTTAAACTAGTATGAGGCTACGAGCTCATACTAGTGAAATATATATAGTTATGAGAGTGAGCTCATAGCAGCTAATGAACGTTGCTCGTATGAACGATCCATTAGGGGTTAGTTAAGGGTACGACTATAACTAAGTACCTAAGAATGGTTGTAGTCCCGTGAGACCGCCTTCTTAGTGGATGATTGATTTATTGATTGAATATGTTTGTTAATTTAGCATGGGCCTATGTATCGGATTGGGATGTGTATTGGAAAGGGGATAATGAATGCGGTTCTTGAATATGGAATTTAGATAATAATTGCCTATTCATGTAAAGAGATTGTATGTGAGGTTTAAGAGAAGATTTGTGTGAAAGAGACATTGGAGAGTGTCGAGTGTTGGGACTCGGTTTAAGTTGTTAGAGACTATTTAAAGCTTTACCTTCGTTTAGATCGTTTTCTCACTTGCTTTAGCCTCACAGTGCTATTTTTTTTTAGGTAACAATGGACCGAGAGGTGGCGGTTGATGAAGTGGAAAAGATGAGGGGTTCATGTCACGGTGGCTAGCCAATGCATCATCTGTTTTCATTGATTTTAAGAACAAAGTACTTGAACTTTATTGACTGTAATTGTTTTTGTGAGATTTGAGTTTATGATAGTTTGAACATTTCGTTATATGATTTAGTACATCGTTTCTTTTGTTTTAAAATTTATAACTCCGGCATTGTTGATTTATTTAAATGACTATTGATTGAGGATTTTTCATATTATTCAATAAATATCATTTATTGAGTCTTCCGCTGCATTTACTATGTTTGTTTTAAACTCTGAAAAGTCGGGTTTTCGCAAATCACCATTGGGATAGTTTAAGATCATCGGGTTTCGTTTTATAAGTTAAAAGTCATAAAAGGATGTATCCGTCATTTCCAAAATTCCTAAATATCTAAACACTATTCACTTCATCTCTTTAAAATGCCTTTGACCCAAAAATTGACCAAAAAAACTTCCATTCTTTCTCTCATTGTTGTGGGGATCAAAAAGGGAAGAGAAAATTTTGGGCTTTGTTCGTTTCTTAACCGATCGACTTGATTCTGGGGGGTGCGTTGGAAAGATCTCGGGTCTAGGATCCTTTTCCACCTAACCATCGTACTTGCCACTCGTGTTATACGGAGTTCTCAGTAAGTAAAGCTTCAAACCCTAAGATCCAAATAGTGTTTTAATGGAGTTTTCTTTGTTTTCTTTCAATTTCTTGTCGGGAAACTCAGTGTTTGTAAATACGGGAGTAGTTTTAAGAGTTTTTGGAAACTTTCCCATAACCCTAAAACTGAGTTTCAGTCGAAACCCTTCCCGTTTGAAATTTACCCTTTTGGGTTTAATTATGGGTTATAAATTAGTGAATTAATGTTTATTTAAATTCAATTCGGGAAAGGGCATAATGTTCAAAAACCTAATTATCGATACCCATTGAAATCGGGAATATCGAATTTGCTTAAAACCAACTCGAAACACTTTTAAATTGCCTAAAAGCCGGAAAACCAAACCAGGAGCCCATTTTCTTTGAGAGGGCCGAGAGCCTCTGTGGGGGGGGGGTTTGTTGAGTTTTTCATCGTTTTGTACGTTTAGTTGTTGTTTGATCGTTAGTAGGTAATTTATTGATTATGTGATATAATTCAATTGTAGGTGTTTTCAAACCGTTCGTTTGATCACTCTCTCAGATTTAGGAGCGAAGTCATCTCTCTTTAAGGTGAGAATAGTTAGGATTTAAAGTAACTATAGAAAGCAAATAAGTATGATGGTTTGTAGAATTGGAAACTAAGACTAGGATTTGAATCTAAGATTAGAGGGATGTGAGTTAGTGCCCTTAGGATTAGAAGTTAATCCTTTAAGTGACAACTTAGGAGTTCTTGAGGAAAAGTATTGAATCTTAGAAGATTCTAAGTTAGATTCGTTTCAAAGCTTACGTTGGATCATTGGAAGTTAAAAGATCCAAACTTTATTTAGAACGGTTAATAGAACATCGGATTATATTGGAAGTTTAGAATCCTTGAAGGTATATGTTAATCGTTTAAGTTATGTTTTACTTTTATTATTGTTAGCGGAGTTCGATTGACATATCGTTCGTCTGGAGTTTCCTATTTATTTACTTTATGTCTTTTACTTTATGCCCCTTTACTTTATGTTTGTTTCGGTTACTTTATTATTCACACTTTACTTTATTTACTTTTTGCAAGCATGTGCAAGCATAACCATAACATCTTGCACCATATTATCTTACATCATTGAAATGGAAGAGAAGGGAGGTGAGAAACAAAAAGGTGAATGTGGATCCGACGGGAGTCTCCATTACATTCATGCATAAAAGGTGAATGTGGATCCGACGGGAGTCTCCATTACCTTCATGCATATCATTTGTTGAAATGGAAAGTGAGAAAGAAAGGAAGGGGAGAATGTTGGACCCTACGGGGAATGTCCGCATCACCTTCCAAGAAAAAGAAATGAAAGTGAGAAAAAGAAACGAAAGTGAGAAAAAGAAAAGAAAGTGAGAAAAGAAACGAAAGTGAGAAAAAGAAAAGAAAGTGAGAAAGAAAAGGAGGGGAGGATGTTGGACCCTACGGGGATTGTCCGCATCACCTTCTTCATTCATAAGGTAGAATGTTGAACCCTATGGGGAGTGTCAGAATTACCTTCATTTATGCATAAAAGGTGAATGTGAATCCTACGGGATGTCTTCATTACCTTCATGCATATTATCGATGGAATTATATCATGGAAAAAGAATTGTATATTTCATAATGGGAAGTAAAACAATAAGAGGAATTAAGATGTTATATTTTATGCAAAGTTTATTTATTTTTCTTATTTATGTCATGACAAGTTAATGGATGAGGATGGACTACGAGTGTTAGTAATATCATCCTTTGGAAAGTTTAGAATGAAATTACCTAGAGTTGGAGAATTTTAGGAGTGAATTGTGTCAGATTAATTGGACACAAATCGGAATGCGAGTTTGAGGTCTATTTTTACTTTTTATGCTTATTATTCTCACTGGGCTTAAGTTGTTAGCTCATGACATTACAAAATTTCAGGTAATGCGCTGGCTAGAGGCCGTGGAAGGGGAGATGGTGTTGCGTGATCGAGGGATGCTGACCTCGAGATGGACTATGGGTCATAAAGTTTATATAATTATTTTTTAGAACTTTAAAGACTTTGATGACTTATATGTTGTATTTAGCTCATAAGAGCTTATGGTTATGATTTTATGATATTAAATCTTTGAACTCCTTATTGGGACTTAATGTTCCATGTGATTTTATTGGATTTGAAAAATTAGGATGTAAACAGGTTTTGGCTAGCCAATTTTCAAACATAACCACGCCGATTTTTCTTAAAACAAAAGACTTCTGCTGTGTTTTCAAATTTTAATTTATTTAAAAGTGTCGGGTTGTCACATAAATAATTAATAATAAATATTATAATTATTAATTTTCATTAAATAAACTCATTATTTAATTAATAATTTTATTGACAATATTTTATTATCAATTAATTAATTTTAATTATTAATTTCCGTTTAAATAAAATTAATTATTTAAACAATTAATAATTGTTAATTAATTTCAAATTATTAATTACCATTTAAATATACTCAATATTCAAATAATTAATAATATTTCATTATTAATTTCATGATTAAATAAACTTATTATTTAAACTATTAATAATGTTTATATTAATTACCATTTAAATATATTAAATATTTAAACTATTAATATTGCCTATTTTAAGTAATTCGCTTTACTTAAACTTTCCATTTCTTCTACTTGATTTCGCGACTACGATATTTGGGCTAGCATAGGGACCCGATGGACCTATAGATCATGGGCTTAATAATTAGTCAATTAAGTGATTAACACATAATCAGTTAATTACTTATTATCTAACTATGAATAATTCCACTATAGATTCATAGCTGAACTCCCGTCACTATAGATGAGTTATTGTCCATTTAGTTTATAATTATATATATCTGTGATATTATCCTTCACGTGGAACCCTCATAATTACAGACGGATAAATTTACCATTTAGCCCCTGTAATTACCATTTTATCCTTGTATTCTCGCTGATTCTCCAATGAACTTTATCTTTAGTCGAACTAGAGATAAGATACTTCTGTGATCAATAGAAGTCGTGACGTCACTTGTTCATGTCTCGAATTAGTACATCAAGGGAGTTTCCTAAAGTTCCTAAAATGTTTAGGTATCGCACTGATACCGTTAATTTATAGGAAAGTTATGAATTCCATCTCGTGAAAATGAGTTCCCAGCTACTTATCTAGTCATGTTCCCAAAACAGGAGTGTATTGAGCGTTCTTACAGATCCCTCTCAACTATGTGAATCAAAAAACATAACTCCACAAATAGGGGTCCGCATTTCACTCAGGATTGAGATCTATCACGGTTGATAAACTTAGTTTGATATTCGAATTATTTCTCGTAAACGGTACTAATGAGAAATTTGATCGTACATCGTGGTCCTGTCTTATACAATCAACATTGCATATGATATTTCCATTTCATATCTCCCACATGAATGATCAGGATTCGATCATTTGTCTATGAACAAAATGCGAAGCTATCAACAGTGTTACCAGGATAAGGTTTCCAAACGTTATTCGTTTACTGTAGACACGTTTAAGTTACTCATCTCGACTTTAATCCTCTTGTATGACTCACATACTAAGACGTGATTTCATAAGAGTAACTTAGGGTTTCCTATTTGAATGTTTGATATTTATATATTTCCATATATTCCTAATATCATTAATTGAATCAATCTAGATAATATAAAGAACTTATGTTTATTTATTTAATTTATTCTTAATAAATTATTATTATTAAATAATTACAAGTTCTAGGACACAATTCCTAACAAAAATGACCAAGTGTCCTTTTTTAGCTAAAGGAAATAGAGCCACAGAACCCCTAGAGCTTATACATTCAGACCTTTGTGGTCAAATAAATGTAAAAGCTAGAGGTGGATATGAGTACTATGTGTCTTTAATAGACGACAACTCAAGATATGGGTACATTTACCTGTTGTAATTCAAGTCTGAAACTCTTCAGAAATTGTTGGATGAAAATCAATAACGCAAGTGCACGTGCTGTAAACAAGTAATAAAGTGAAGAGAAGAGTATCGTCCCACGAGGATTAAACGTACTAATTACCATAATGTATCTAACTTTAATAATATCTGAAGAATAAATAAGATATGTAATTATGAAACTTGAAAGCGAATAAAATTTCAAAGACAAGAAAATGAAGTCAAATGAAACAAAGTGGCAAGATAAAATTAAATTGATTAAAACTCTAAGGTAATGATTACACCAAGTTCATCTTTTGTGACAACTCCTAAATCATAATACAATTTTATTTCCCAATAATTGTCAGCAATTTTTTTCACAAATATGCAATAAACTCTTTCGAGGATTTAAAGACTGTATTTGAAAAGTAAACTTCCTATATCACTATGAAAGTTCCAACCAGTTCAATTACCATCAAACAGGAAAAATCAATAAATATAATGCAGCAAAATCATCAAGAATTTCTCTTCTCATGGTTAGATTAGGGAAAACAACTTAATCAACAATGAAATAATACTTGTCTCTCAACCTGAATTACTTCTTGAATTCAATATCAAAATGACTAATTCTTGATACGCATTAAGAATAAAGAAGTTTTCACAACTAAAAGAAAATAAAGAATGTAAAAACCTAAGACAATGTCACAATCAGATCCCTTGGCTACATCAATACCCTAGAATAAAGTGTTCAGTTCATGATTAAACTAAAAAACACCAATAAAAATAAATTCATAATTGGCATTAAATAGCAAACAATTGAAAATCGAGAGATGATGAGTCTTCTCCAGCCTCTCAGCCTTTGAACTGTGATATTTTCGCCCAAATCTCCCGTCCCTTTCGTCTCGTTCTCTGCCACTCAAAACCCCCTCTATTTTATGAAAATAAAAAGGTTTTTTAAAAAAAATCGACGTAGCGCCTAGGCGCTCTTTATTTAGCGCCTAGGTGCTACAAATAAAAAAAAATGTCTTCTCCACTTTTCAATTATGCTCTTTTCCGCCTAGGCACTCAAATCATAGTGCCTAGGCTCTAAGCTCCTAATTTTGTCAAATTATTCTTTTGCTCCATATTTTGCTAAAAAGCCAATTGACCTTCGATAACTGCAAAATTACATTAAAATCAATTAAAATGACATGAAACTAACATTGATCAATAATGTCTAGGAATAAAAAATTGAAGGGATGATTTACTAAACTAGCAGAAATTTATTTAGTAAATTTATTAACATTTAATAACAGATCTATTAACATCATGCAATTTGTGAAAAAATCATGTAGATTCATGCTTTAAATTTCGAAAATTAAAGGCCTTTTACTTACATTGAGTAATTAATGGAGAATCGGTTGGAGGTTTCTTTACAGCATCAAATCCTCAGCAACACCGGATCTTCTATGCTATATCTCGATCGAAAGCAAAACCGACTTGTGGGAATCGAACCGGAAGAACAAAAGAAGAAAAAATTTCTTCTAAATTTTTCCCTAAGGAAAATCGGTAATTGGGCAAAAACTTGAAAGAGAATTTTCACTTCTCTAATTAAAGTGAGAAGTGTATAAAATATGAATCCCAATGGTCATATTTATAGGAAAATATGATATTTAATCTCTATAGATATGCTTATCTCCCAATTATTAAATAAATAGAAAATATAAATAAAGAAAAAGAATAATAAATTAAAAATAAAAATCATCTCCCACAATTACAAATGCACGGACGGACGCGCTGAAGCAAATGGAGATTTGCACTTTTATTTTAATTATTTATTTAATTTTCTTTATTATATATTTATATATTTAATATTAGAAAATTCAAATAAGAATTTCTAATTTAAATACATTTAGCCAAAAATTAATATATATTAATTACCATTGAATCTTATTCAATTAATTAATTATTTTGGGCCAAAACCAATTTGTTTCTTAAACAAATTTTTATTTAATTCTCTCTAATATTTACTATTAAATTAAATACACTCATTATTTAATTAATAATAATTATTATTAATTTCCATTTAAACAAACTCATTATTTAAATAATTAATAATATTAACATTAATTTCCGTTTAAATAAACTAGTCATTTAAACAATTAATTTTGCCTTAAAATATTATAATTAATAATATTGTATTAATTTCCATTTAAATAAACTCTTTATTTAAAAATTAATATTATCATAATATTAATATTAATTTCCATTTAAATAATCTCATTATTTACATAATTAATATTACCTAATTTTAAGTAAATCAATTACTTAAATTATTTGTTCTTCCTAAGTTAAATTAATAACTTAGTTCTGTTACAACGATATTTGGGCTAGCATAGGGACCCAATGGACCTATAGATCATGGGCTTAATAATTAGTCAATTAAATGATTAACTCATAAGCAGTTAATTACTTATTATCTAACTATGAATAATTCCACTATAGATTCATAGCTGAACTCCCCTCACTATAGTTGAGTTATGTCCATTTAGTTTATCTTTATTTATATCTGTGATATATCCTTCACGTGGAACCCTCATAATTACAGGAGGATAAATTTACCGTTTTGCCCCTGTAATTACCGCTTTATCCTTGTGTTCTCGCTGATTCTCCAATGAACATTATCTTTAGTCGAACTAGAGATAAGATACTTCTATGATCAATAGAAGTCGTGACGTCACTTGTTCATGTCTCGAATCAGTACATCAAGGGAGTTTCCTAAAGTTCCTAAAATGTTTAGGTATCGCACTGATACCGTTAATTTATAGGAAAGTTATGAATTCCATCTCGTGAAAATGAGTTCCCAGCTACTTATCTAGTTATATTCCCAAAACAGAAGTGTATTGAGCGTTCTTACAGATCGCTCTCAACCATGTGAATCAAAGAACATAACTCCACAAATAGGAGTCCGCATTTCACTCAGGATTGAGATCTATCATGGTTGATAAACTTAGTTTGATATTCGATCATTTCTCGTAAACGGTACTAATGAGAAATTTGATCGAACATCGTGGTCCTGTCTTATACAATCAACATTGCATATGATACTTCCATTTCATGTCTCCCACATGAATGATCAGGATTAGATCATTTGTCTATAAACAAAATGTGAAGCTATCAACAGTGTTACCAGGATAATGTTCCCAAACATTATCCTTTTACTGTAGACACGTTTAAGTTACTCATCTCGACTTTAATCCTCTCGTATGACTCACATACTAAGTCGTTATTTCATAAGAGTAACTTAGGGTTTACTATTTGAATGTTTGATATTTGTATATTTCCATATATTTCTAATATCGTCAATTGAATCAATCTAGATAATATAAAGAACTTATGTTTATTTATTTAATTTATTCCAAAGAAATTATTATTATTAATTAATTACAAGTTCTAGGACACCATTCCTAACAAAAATGATGTTATAAAACGAGCTAACAAATACCCCCAAACTTGAATGATTGTTAGTCCTCGAGCAATGTACAAAATCAAAGATAGACGTGAAAGAATTTAACGAACTCTGGCCTCAAAAAAAGGTTAATCAAAATTAGTGTAGACACCTATTTTCGTCCGATGTTATTTTAATTTAATTCTACTTATGGAAAACGAAAAATAATAATTTGATTTATGTTTAATTAAAATTAGTAAATAGATTTTTAGGGTAAATATAATTGCATTTTTTTTTCTAGTGTTTTATTAGTGAGAATAAAAAAAAAAAAATAATAATATTGTGTCAAATTTGGTTAAAATTGATTTGAATTGAAATTTGTTTTAAAAGAAAAAGATTTAAAAAATAATTTTTAAATGAGAATCAATTTAAACATGGAAAAGATGAGTAGGAAAATTACTTTTGTGAGTTGTCAAATAAAATCAAATCAAATTTCTGCATGATTTTGGGGTGAATTAAAAATTGATTTTATTTGATTTTATTCTCATTTATTATTTTCCTAATTTTAATTTTCCATTTGGCTATAAATAGAGCCCTTCTACAACCCTAAACACACACAATATTCACAAGAGCAAAAGCCTTGAAGTTTTCTCTACCTCTCCTTTTCACGGCCATAACCTTCCTCCTCTTGTTTTCTAAAACGCCTAACCTTCCTCCCATATTCTTTCAAACAAAAGGATTCTCTAAGCTAAGTTTTCTACGTTTTTACTCTTAACTCAGAGCCACACATTCATATATTCGTTCAAAACCAAGGTAAGTTCTTTCCCTTTTAAAATGTAATGGTTCATATGAGCTTTATGTACTTTAATTGAAAATCTGGATTTTTCTATGTATATTTAGATTATATGGTTATTTTTTCTTGCAATAATATTTAAATACAAAACCATAGGAAAAAGAATCAATGGATTTGGATTTGTAGTTTAAAAGTTATGATTTTTTGACGTTTTATGTTCATCTAAATTCACTGTTACGAAAATTTCTGAGCACTCACTATTAATGGATTTTTTCAACACTGATTATTTGAAACTAATGATTTATAGTTATTTTTTATAAAAACTAGACTCATCAAAGAAGATTTACTTTCAAGAATCACCCTGTTTCGATAAGTATAAAAAAAGATATGATTTTTCAAAGTTGGTGTAAAATTTTAAAAAATTTGTGTATAAAATAGAGAATGAGAAAAATATTTTGACATAAAATCTGATTTTCTTTACAAGTGTGCGTTCTTTTCGATTTTAGTAATCAATCAAGGATGAATATAGAATATTTAAGAGAAAGAATCGAGTTAAAACACATTTTGATTAAAAAGTTATGAATTTCCAAAGTTGAGATGTTTTGTTTGAAATAATTATGCTAATTTTATTGGTTTGCCTTATTTGTAAATTTGATTGTCATATTTTATGTTTACTGCATTCCTATTTATCGTCTTCATATTAAGGTCATACTTGAATGAATTTGTATAATATTATATTGACCATTATTGGATTTTCAAAATAGAAAGGAGTTGGAATTTATTAGGATACTAATTTTCCAACTTCCCAAAAGGCATAAAAATTAACAATCAAATATTTAAATATAGAAATTGGAATTAATTAGGATACTAATTTTCCAAAGCATAAAAATTAATAACCAAAGCTTTCAACTGGAATTTCTTAAGGTTCTAATTTTCCAAATATGTCATAATTAAAAGATTTGTCAAATAAAATTTTCCTTTTAAAACCTAGGGGCAAAAAGTGAAACTTACCCTAAACCTAATGTAACGTCCCGTTATTTTGTGATAAAAAAAATTAATTTACTTTTTTTATTTTAATTTAAGTAATTAAAGTTTATTTATTTATCGGTAAATTAGAATTTAGTAGTTTATTTCGGTTTAAGTCCTTTTAATTACCTTTTTAGTTTAATTTCGTTTTAATGGTATTAATAATTATTAACGGGCCAATTAATAATTATTAATCACCATTGGGATAGTTTAAGATCATCGGGTTTTTATTTATAAGTCAAAAGTCATAAAAGGACGTAACCGTCATTTCCAAAATTCCTAAATATCTAAACACTATTCACTCATCTTCTTTAAAATCATCACTGACCAAAAATTGACCATTTCACTCTTGTTTTTCCTCCCCTTTGCCGAGAGTACCAAGAGAGAAAAGAGAGATTTTAGGCTTTCGTTCGTTTCTTCCCGGATCGCTTCGATTCTCGTTCCATTGGAAAGGTATCGGTTCTGCGATTCTTTTCCACCCAACCATCGTACTTGCCACTCGTGTTATACAAAGTTCTCGGCAAGTAAAGTTTCAAACCCTAAGCTCTAAATAGTATTTTAATGGAGTTTTCTTTGATTTCCTTCGATTTCGTGTTGTGGAACTCGGTGTTTGTTAATACGGGAGTCGTTTTAAGTGTTTTTTAAAACTTTCCCGTTTGAAATTTACCCTTTTGGGTTTAATTATGGGTTATAAATTAGTGAAATATTGTTTATTGAAATTCGATTCGGGAAAGCGCGTAATGTTAAAAAATCCTAATTATCGATACCCATTGAAATCGGGAATATCGAATTTGCTTAAAATCAACTCGAAACACTTTTAAATTGCCTAAAAGCCGGAAAACCAAACCCGAAGCCCATTTTTCATGAGAGGGCCGAGGGCCTCTTTGGGGGTTTTGTTGGGTTTTTTGTCGTTTTGTATGTTTAGTTGTTGTTTGATCGATAGTTGGTAATTTATTGATTGTGTGATATAATTCAATTTATAGGTGTTTTTGAACCCCTCGTTTGATCGCTCTTTCGGACTTAGGAGCGAAGTCAACTTTTATTAAGGTTAGAATAGTTAGGATTTAAAGTAATTATAGAAAGCGAATAAGTATGATGGTTTGTAGAATTGGAAACTAAGATTAGAGTTCGAGTCTAAGTTTAGTGGGAAGTGAGTTAGTGCCCTTAGGATTAGAAGTTAATCCTTTAAGTGAGAACTTAGGAGTTCTCGAGGGAAGCATTAAATCTTAGAAATTACTAAGTTAGGTTTGTTTCGAAGCTTAGGTTGGATCATTGGAAGTTAAAAGATCCAACTTGTGTTTAGAACGGTTAATAGAACCTCAGATTATATTGGAAGTTTAGAATCCTTGAAGGTATAGGTTAATCGTTTAAGTTATGATTTTACTTTTATTATTGTTAGCAGAGTTCGATTGACATATTGTTCATCCGGAGTTTCCTATTTATTTACTTTATGTCTTTTACTTTATGCCCCTTTACTTTATGTTTGTTTCGGTTACTTTATTATTCACACTTTACTTTATTTATTTTTTGCAAGCATGTGCAAGCATAACCATAACATCTTGCACCATAACATCTCGCATCATTGAAAAGAGAAAAAGAAAAGAAAGGAAGGGAAGAATGTTGGAGCCTACGGGTAGTGTCTGCATCACCTTCAAAAAAAGAAAAGAAAGTAAAACTAAGAAAGAAGACGAATGGGTAGCCTACGGGATGTACTCGTTACTTCTTCATGCATAAGATTGAACGGTAGCCTACGGGATGTACTCGTTATCTTCATTCATGCATAAAGGGCAAATGCGAATCCTACGGGATGTCGTCATTACCTTCATGCATATGATCGATGGAAATACAGAATCGAGATGTTATATTTTACGCAAAGTTATTTACTTTTCTTATTTATGTCATAACAAGTTAAAGGAAGAGAATTTGACTACGAGGGTTAGTAATGTCATCCTTTGGAAAGTTTAGAATGAAATTACCTAGAGTTTGGAGAACTTTAGGAGTGAATTGTGTCAGATTAATGGACACAAATCGAAATGCGAGTTTGAGATCTATCTTTACTTTTATTCTTATTATTCTCACTGGGCTTAAGTTGTTAGCTCATGATATTACAACCAATTTCAGGTAATGCCCTGGCTAGAGGTCGTGGGAGAGGAGGTGGTGCTGCGTGATCGAGGGATGATGACCTCGAGATGGACTCAGTTGTTGTAAAGCTTATGTATTAACTTTTGTGAACTTTAAAGGATTTTGTGAATTGTACATTCTATTTAGCTCATAAGAGCTTATGGTTATTGTTTTATGATATTAAATCTTTGAACTCCTGATTGGGACTTAAAGTTCCATGTGATTTTATTAGATTTGAAAAATTAGGATGTAAACAGGTTTTGGCTAGCCAACTTTCAAACATAACCACGCCAATTTTTCTTAAAATAAAAGACTTCCGCTGTGTTTTTTAAATTAAATTGATTTAAAAGTGTCGGGTCGTCACACCTAATTTTGAGCTAAAATATTATTTTAATAACAAAGATAAAAATTTATAATATCCTATTAAAAACTTGAACAACAAACAAATCATTTTCGAAAACTCTGACGACGGAATATGGGGCATTGGAATACCATGCTCCTAAACATTCTTGAGGTAAGGAATTTTTTCTCGGAATACTGAGTTAAAATTCCCGAAAATATTTTTATAATGGCTTTACGCCACTCATACTTATTTAATCATGCCTTATTACTAAAGTATTGATTAATAAAACATGGGACATTTAAAAATACCCAAAAAAAAATTTTGTTTTATAGATAAAGGTTTTCTTCAATAATACACCAAATAAAATAAAATAAAAACAACAATCGTTTTAAAACGAACATAATAGGGTGCTAATACCTTCCCAATGTGTGAATGAACTCCTGAACCCATTTCAAAGTCAATAGACCATCCTTAATTTAATGACTAGGTGACTAATCACACCCAATATAAAAACCAATGATTAGTGGCGACTCCCTTTTATTTTTTCGTGTTTCGGGTACGAAGCGACAAAAAGCTCAAAAGAAGTACAAAAACAAAGTGTGTTGTTTCCCTTGTACACTCAAGAACACATTTTTGTTTCAAAAATAGTTCCAAACGTGCTGTCTGTGGGCTAATCCCTCCTACCACTATCAAAATCAAACTTTTTTTATAAAAAGTTTACACAGGTCATGCACAAAAGTGGTCATCTTAATAATCTTACCAAAACAGAAATGCATTAGAACTAAATACCCTCACAGTTGATGCACTCAATATGCTCAAAGTGTTTAGGGTATCAAAAGACTGTCAAATCAATGCGTAGAGAATTCTTACCAAAGGCTTGCTAATATATCACATCATAACCTACAATGAAGAAATAGAATGCAAGGATCCAAGGGTCTTTAAACAGGTTGTATTAGGGTTTAGGTGAGGTGGGTCGAAAAGGATAATTGAGCTAAAAATTGAATAAATCACAAGAACCTTTCCAGAATAGTTTCAACAATCAACTTATACAACTCACAACAAATAATTCTCTTGTTATCTTGTTCTTTCCATTTTTTTTGAACATGTACTCACAAACTGAGATCATTAACTCAATGAATGAAATGAGGAATTGAAAATCTTACATATCCATCCAACTCTTAATCAATTTTCTTTTGTTTTTTTTAAGAACAAAGGAGTATGACATTACTTCTATAATTTATCAATCTTTTGCATATGAAAGACAAGACTGTAATTTTCTGCAAAGAATTCAAATAATCTCTCAATTCTAGGTTCAAAGAAAATCGACAATAAAGGATCAACATAGTTCATCATGTAGTTAATTTCCAATAAATAGTTCAAGGCTCAAAATAGGTTTTCTAAAGGTATTGAATCAGGTTGGCTTTTTTTTTTTTAAGAAAGCTAAAATTGGCTCTAGCTAAATTGCCCTTATTAAATCCATGCATCACATTCAACAAAGAGGTAGCAACATCATAACAAAGTAAGTTCTAGAAAAATAAACCATGCATGATATTCATTCAAGAAAAGAAATTAGAGCATGATATAATGAACATATTGCTCTAAGGCCCAAAAACTCACAAAGGCTTGTGTATCCAATCCTAAACATCTCCATTTCAATCAGATAAAAAAAAAACCCACTCAAGACATGACAAGTGATAAAAACAAATTTAGTTTTTTTTAGTATCTAGATGACAAGAAAGCTCAGATTAGAGGCGCTCAAAGGAATGTAAGGGACTACAAACAAAACAAAATATGAAACAGAGACTGAAGGGAAACAAACTAAGAATCATAATTCTCTTAAAATAAGAAAAATTTTAGTACGCATCATAGGCCATCATTGTCTTTTATTTTATTTAATGAATTTATTTTCTTTTAAGGAAAAAAAATGACAAACTACTTAGGCATACCAGAAATACAAAAAAAAAAAAAACAAACAGACTACTTAGTCATACCAGAAATAAGCTATTATCCCACTCCCAAACTTAAATTTGACATTGTCCTCAATGAAAAAAAAAAAAAAAAAAAAGAGAGGATAAAATACTCCCTTGAATTGCCGACTCTTACTCTAAAATACTTGGGTTGCCTCCCATTGAGCGCTTGGTTTACTATCCTCAGCCTAACTTTTTTTTTCAAGGAGGCTCAAAATATGGATATATAAATCCAACTTGACTAAGCGGCCAAAAACGTCCTACTCTCTCTCCATTTATATATGAGCAGTTAGTGGCCGGGTTCATCAAGAAGCTTAGAATCATCGAAAACTTTGAATGTGACAAATTCATCTTGAACCCGTAATTTCAATTCTCCCTGCTCAATGTCTATTTTAGCTCTTCCAGCTGCCAAGAACGGTCTCCCCAAAATGATAGGAATGTGTTCATCCTCCTTCATATCCGACACCAGAAAATCAACCAGGAAAATGAACTTTCCAACCTTCACCAGAACATCCTCAATTATTCCTCTTGGATGCTTTATTGATCTATCAGCCATTTGTAAATGAAACTGTGGTTGGTCTTGCTTGTCCTAGACCCAATTTCCTAAACATAGATACATGAATTAAATTAACACTAGCTCCTAAATCACATAAAGCATTAGTAGAAAAAGAATTGCCAATATAACAAAGAATTGAAAAACTCCCTGGATCTTTGAGTTTAAGTGGTAATTTCCTTTGTAGTATTGCGCTACATTCCTAAGTGAGTGCAATTTGTTCGACGTTCTCCATCTTCCTTTTCTTTTTCAAAATATCTTTCATAAATTTTTTATATTTTGGTACTTGCTAAATAAGATCAAGAAAAGGTAAGTTAATATCCAGTTGTTTGAAAATATCAAGAAATTTATTAAACTGCTTATTTTTTTTATTCTGCTTGAAGCACTTAGGGAATGGTATTTTAGATGTTGGAATCGGTTGATCTACTTCAATTTTCTCACTCTTCTCTATAGGGGGTGCCTGAGAATTTTTCTTTTCACAAGCTTCTTTTTCCTTTAGTGGCACAAGTGCAGTTAAATCTTTTCCACTTCTTAAGATGATTGTCTTACATTGTGCAACTTGACTTTTCTCTGTTTTACTGAGCAACTTAGCTTCCTCACTATTACTCAACATGTTAACTATTTGACCCACTTGTGTCTCTTATTTTCTAATCGCTAAAGTTTGATTTTGAAAATTTGTTTTTGTTTCAATCATGAACTGATTGGTATGAGTTTCCAGTTGCAACATCATCTCTTCCAAATTTTTTTTCTTTTAATGAGATTGAGATTGATTATGGTCATTCTTCCATGAGAAATTCGGATGATTACGTTCGATTTGATTGAAATTTCCAACCAATTGAGCTTGCTCCATCTGATTATGAGAAAAAGAATTTCCAACTTGACAACTTTCACTAGGATGATTCCCATGACAGAAATTACATGAAACCTTTGGATTTGACTGCAAATAATTTACTCTCAACTGACTGTCTTGGAATTGCTTGGTGGGTGAAGCAACTTGGGATGCTAAGATTGCAACTATTTTAGCATCTTTCCCTATTGGTGCTTTCTTTAGTGTAGTCCTTTCAGTTCACCATTGATAATCATTTATAGCCAAATCCTCTAAAAACTCAATAGCATCTTCTACCGTTTTACACATGAATCCTCCACTAGCTATTGCATCTACCATAGTTTTGGATGCACTTCCAAGTCCATTATAAAAGTATTGAATTTGCATCTAATCAGGCAGACCATGATGAGGGCATAGTTGTAGGAGTTCTTTGTAACGGTCTTAAGTTTCATGAAAAGTTTCCCCTTCATATTGAGCGAAGTTATGGATTTCAACGCACATCTTCAATTTTTTTTCGGGTGGGAAAAATTTTGATAAAAACTTCTAAGCTAAATCATCCCAAGTATTAATTGAGTCGGCAGGAAGTGACTTAAACCAACGTTTTGCTCTGTCTCTCAAAGAAAAAGGGAATAATCTTAGTCGGATAGCGTCATCAGTTACTCCATTGAACTTGAATGTATCGTAAATTTCCAAAAAGTTGGCAATATGTGTGCTAGGATCCTCAGTAACAAGACCACCAAATTGCAGCATGGTTTGAACCATCTGTAGGGTAGTTGACTTAATTTCAAAATTAATAGTTTTAATTGTTGGCTTCTTTATTGAAGTGTGTATTCCAGAGACATCCAGTAATACATAATTCTTAAGCTTTTTACGAATCTCATTATGTCTGTCACCCTCTGCCATGGTTACTCTTGTTTGCTCAACAATTTCTCTTTGATCCTTTCAATTTCTTCGACACGTCTGTTCGATCTCGGAATCAAGAGAAAGTAAGACACTGCTTCTTAACTTTCGCATGCACTATCAAAGTACCTGACACACAAAAATAAGATAACAATTAAGAGAAAAGAAAATTTTCAAATTACTATCAAAGCTATTTGATTATGATATAAATTAAAACAAACTAATCCCCGACAACGGCGCCAACAACTTGTTGGATAAAAATCAATAATAAAAGTGAACGTGTCGTAAACAAGTAATAAAGTGAAGAGAAGAGTATCATCCCACGAGGATTAATCATACTAATTACCAAAATTTATCTAACTTTAATAATATCTGGAGAATAAATAAGATATGTAATTATGAAAATTGAAAGCTAATAAAATTTCAAAGACAAGAAAATGAATTCAAATGAAACGAAGAAGCAAGATAAAATTAAATTGATTAAAACTCTAAGGTAATGATTTCACCAAGTTCATCTTTTGTGACAAATCCTAAATCATAATACAATTTTATTTCTCAATAATTGTCAGCAATTTTTCCACAAATATGCAATAAACTCTTTTGAGGATTTAAAGATTGTATTTGAAAAGTAAACTTCCTATATCTCTATGAAAGTTCCAACCAGTTCAATTTAACATCAAACAGGAAAATTAATAAATATAATCCACCAAAATCATCAAGAATATCTCTACTCGTGATTAGATTACGGAAAACAACTTAATCAACAATGAAATAATACTTGTCTCTCAACCTAAATTATTTCTTGAATTCAATATCAGAATGACTAATTCTTGATACGCATTAAGAACAAAGAAGCTTTCACAATTAAAAGAAAATAAAGAATGTAAAAACCTAAAACAATGTCACAATCAAATCCCTTGGCCACATCAATACCCTAGAGTAAAGAGTTTAGTTCATGATTAAACTAAGAAACACCAATGAAAATAAATTCATAATTGGCATTAAATAGCAAACAATTGAAAATCGATAGATGATGAGTCTTGTCCATCCTCTCAGTCTTTGAACTCTGATATTTTTGCCCAAATCTCACGTCTTTGTCGTCTCCTTCTCTTCCTCTCAAAACTACCCCTCTGTTTTATGAAAATAATTCAAAAAAATCGACGTAGCGCGCCTAGACACTACAAATAAAAAAAAGCCAATTGACCTTCGATAACTGAAAAATTACATTAAAATCAATTAAAATGACATAAAACTAACATATATCAATAATGTTTGGGAATAAAAAATAATGTTATTAAACGAGCTAACAAAAATTCAAGGAGTTTAAAGATAAAGTTGAAAAACAACTTAGTAAATCTAACAAGACACTTCGATCTGATCGTGGTGGGGAGTATATGGACTATGAGTTCAAAGACTGCTTGGTAGAAAATGGGATTACATCCCAACTTTCATCATCTGGTACACCTCAGCAGAATGGTGTAGCTGAAAGGAGAAATAGAACCTTACTTGAAATGACGAGATCAATGATGAGCTATTCATCATTACCAAATCTTTTTAGGGTTATGCATTGGAGACTGCGTTATACATCCTAAAAAGAGTACCTTCTAAAAGCGTTTTAGAAACACCTATTGAGTTATGGTTGGGACATAAAGTTAGCTAGAGTCACTTCCGAGTATGAGGATGTCCAGCACACGTAATGAAATTGAACCCTAAGAAATTCGAATCACGGTCTATGGTATGCTTCTTCGTATAATACCCTAAAGAGACTCGTGGTGGGTTGTTTTATAGTACTGAAGAGAATAAAGTGTTCTTTGTATCAACAAATGCTACATTCTTGGAAGAGGACTATATAGGAAACCACAAATCTCCTAGTGAAACCACTAATGTGTTAGGAATGGTGTCCTAGAACTTGTAATTATTTAAGTATAATAATTTATTTCGAATAAATTAAATAAATAAACATAAGTTCTTTATATTATCTAGATTGATTCAATTGAAGATATTAGGAATATATGGAAATATATAAATATAAAAAATTCAAATAGTAAAACCTAAGTCACTCTTATGAAATCACGACTTAGTATGTGAGTCATACGAGAGGATTAAAGTCGAGATGAGTAACTTAAAAGTGTCTACAGTAAATGGATAACGTTTCGGAACCTTATCTTGGTAACACTGTTGATAGCTTCGCATTTTGTTTATAGACAAATGATCTAATCCTGATCATTCATGTGGGAGACATGAAATGGAAGTATCATATGCAATGTTGATTGTATAAGACAGGACCACGATGTTCAATCAAATTTCTCATTAGTACCGTTTACGAGAAATGATCGAATATAAAACTAAGTTTATCAACCGTGATAGATCTCAATCCTGAGTGAAATGCGGACTCCTATTTATGGAGTTATGTTCTTTGATTCACATGGTTGAAAGCGATCTGTAAGAACGCTCAATACACTCCTATTTTGGGAACATGGCTAGATAAGTAGCTGGGAACTCATTTACACGAGATGGAATTCATAACTTTCCTAAAGAAATAACGGTATCAGTGTGATACCTAACCATTCTAGGAACTTTAGGAAGCTCCCTTGATGTACTGATTCAAGACATGAACAAGTGACGCCACAACTTCTATTGATCACAAAAGTATATTATCTATAGTTCAACTAAAGATAATGTTCATTGGAGAGTCAGCGGGAACACAAGGATAAAGCGGTAATTACAGGGGCAAAACGGTAAATCTTATCCATCTATAATTATGAGTGTTCCACGTGAAGGATAATATCACAGATATAAATAAAGATAAACTAAATGGACAATAACTCATCTATAGTGAGGGGAGTTCAGCTCTGAATCTATAGTGGAATTATTCATAGTTAGATAATAAGTAATTAACTGATTATGTGTTAATCACTTAATTGACTAATTATTAAGCCCATGATCTATAGGTCCAGCGGGTCCCTATGCTAGCCCAAATATCGTAGTCGCGAAATCAAGTAGAAGAAATGGAAAGTTTAAGTAAAGTGAATTACTTAAATAGGCAATATTAATTGTTTAAATATTGAGTATATTTAAACGGTAATTAATATAAACATTATTAATTGTTTAAATAATGAGTTTATTTAAACAGAAAATTAATAATGAAATATTATTAATTAGACATTATTAATTATTTAAATATTGAGTATATTTAAATGGTAATTAATAATTGAAATTAATTGACAATTATTAATTGTTTAAATAATTAATTTTATTTGAACGGAAATTAATAATTATAATTAATTAATCAATAATAAAATATTATCAATAAAGTTATTAATTAAATAATGAGTTTATTTAATGGAAATTAATAATTAAAATATTTATTATTAATTATTTAAATAATGAAAATTATTTAAATGGAAATTAATAATTAAATATAATTTGATAATATTTAGTCTGGAGAAAATATTAATATTATTAATTATTTAAATAAAATATTTTATTTAAATGGTAATTAATAAATAAATTAATTAAGTTGGACTTATTAATTTAAGAGAGAGTTTCAAGCCCAATTGAATTAATGAACCCAATTGCAATTGGCCCAAAATAATTAATTAAATAAATTTGATTTATTAATTATTTATTATTAATTTTGGCCATCATAGATAATTTGTAGGAGATAATTATTTGAATTATATCCTATAATAATTATATAGATTTATTTACCCAAGATAAATAAAATAAAGAAAAGAAAGCATTCTCTTATTTATCTATGGCATTTTAGAAATACCAAGATAAAGGAAAGAGATAATTCTTTTTTCTTTTTGTATTTATCTCCATTGATTAATCCTAATGTGATTAGGATTCCTATTTTCCTATAAATAGGAGGCTTGGGTCATTCATAAATCACACAATTCAATTCCTAAGAAATTTGGAATTCTCTCTTTCTCCTTCTCCCCCCTTGGCCGATTTTCCCTCTTGATATTGGGAAGAAAAATATTTTTTCTTCTTCCCAATTTCTTCTAAAGTTCGATCCCACAATCGGGTTTCGTTTGATCGATCGGGATATAGCGTAGAAGATCTGGTGTTGCTGAGGATTTGATGCTGTAAAGAAACCTCCAACCGATTCTCCATATTTTACTCAATGTAAGTAAAAGGGTTTTAATTTTCGAAAAAACTAGCATGAATCTACATGTTTTATCACAATTTGCATGATGTTAATAGATCCGTTATTAAATGTTAATAAATTTACTAAATAAATTTCCGCTAGTTTAGTAAATCATCCCTTTATAATGAGCCAACAATTATTGTTGACTTGCCTAGCTCTTCTAGTAGGAAGAGAAATTCTAGTCAAATCCAGTTAAGTCCCCGTCGTAGTGGAAGGGCACCCAAGTTGCCCGAACTATATTTGGGATTAACTCAGGTCAGTGATGGCGGTATTGACTTGGAGGATCTATTGTCTTATAAAGAAGCAATGACGAATGTTGACAATGAAAAATGGCTAAAAGCCATGGATCTTGAGATGGAGTCAATGTACTCCAACTCAGTCTGGGAACTTGTAGATCAACCAGCTGGGGTAAAACCCATTGGGAGCAAGTGGATATATAAGAGGAAACGAGGAGCCGATGGGAAACTAGAGACTTTCAAGGTAAGACTTGTGGCAAAGGGGTATTCGCAAAGGGGAGGGGTTGACTATGAAGAAACCTTCTCCTCTATTGCTATGTTGAAGTCTATTAGAACTCTTTTATCCATCGCTGCCCATTTCGATTATGAAATTTTCAGATGGATGTCAAGACAAAATTTCTGAATGGGTATCTTGACGAGAGTATCTATATGCTTCTGCTAGAAGGATTCGCTATTCAAGTTGAAGGACAAAAGGTTTGTAAGTTTCTAAAATCTAGGATTAAAGCAAGCTTCACGGTCTTGGAACATACGATTTGACACTACGGTGAAATCATACGGCTTTGAATAAAATGTTGATTTGTCTTGTGTCTATAAAAAGATACCCAACAAAGATGTGGTTTTTCTCATTCTATTCGTTCATGATATCTTACTTATTGGGAATTATGTAACGGTATTATCGGATGTTAAGAAATGGCTAGCTAACGAATTCCAAATGAAGGATTTGGGAGAAGTTCAATATGTTCTTGGTTTCCAAATTATAACGAACCCAAAGAACAGGACGTTAGCGTTGTCTCAAACATACTATATTGACAAAATAATTGCCAAGTATGGGATGGATAAATCCAAGAAAGGAGCGTTACCTTTCAGGCATGGGATTTATTTAACTAAGGACCAATGTCCTTATGCATCGGCAGTTAGAGGTCTAATGTATGTGATGTTGTGTACTAGACAGAATATATATTATGCAGTAGGGATAGTAAGCAGTTACCAATCAAATCTTGGTTATGAATATTGGGTTGCAGCTAAGAATATTCTCAAGTATCTTTGGAAAACGAGGGAACATGTGCTAGTGTACGGTAAAGAGAATTTAATTCTCTAGGGGTACACGGATTCTGATATCCAGGAAGATAAGAATTCTAGGAAATCAACATCCGGATCAATTTGCACACTTTTTGGTGGAGCATTTGTTTGGAGGAATATAAAGCAAAGTTGTACTGCTGACTCTATAATAGAGGCCGAGTACGTACCTGCTTGCAAAGCTGCTAAAGAGGTTGTCTGGCTTAGGAGGTTCCTAACCGATCTAGAGGTAGTACCAGACATGGACAAACCCATAACACTGTTCTATGATAATAGTGGTGCTATAGCCAACTCCAAAGAGCCTAGAAGCCACAAACGAGAAAAGCACATGGAGATAAAGTATCACCTGATAAGGGAGATAGTCCAAAAAGAAGATGTTGTATTGACAAAGATAGCCTCTGAGGATAATATACTGATCCATTTACAAAGACGCTTCCAGCTAAGGAGTTTGAGAGTCATATGGGTAGTTTAGGATTACTAGATAAATATCTGTAAAACTTTAGTGCAAGTGGGAGATTGTTGGAGTTTCCACCCTAAATCTTATGTAATCCAATTAAATCATAAATAAATAAAGAAATTATTAATTAGTAATATTTACATTGTTATTTATTATTGTTTAATAAATGTAATCCATCATAAGATCCAGAGTTACATATGATAACATAGAGTGAGCATGTGATTCGAGAAGATTCACTTAAGTCATAACTCAAATAGTCTGTGGTATATGAATAAAGGTTAGGTGCCTTATTTCTGGTAACACAACAAACACGGCCCACTTGTGAATTGACACAATTGATTTCATCTGGATCACTCATGTAGAGACATGTGAGTGGGGGTGTTGCTGCAATAGAGATTGTAGTAGACTGGACTAAGATATACTTACTATCTTCTGGGAAATCCGTTATAGAAAGAAACTTCGTATAACAATCGATTGATCATGTACAATTGATCTTAATCCTGAGTGGATTACGAACTCCTATTCGCAAGAGACAAACCTTTGATTTGCATATGTGAGAGTGATTCGATATAGTTCGCTCAATATGCCTCCCACTTTGGGGATTGCATCATGCTTATATGTAACGTCCCGTTTCTTTGGGGGTAAATTTTTTTTTAATTTAATTTATTTATTTTAATTAAAGCTTTTAAGGTTAGTTTAAATTTAGTAATTTCGATTTTAGTAGTTATTTTCGCCCGAAAATATTTTTAATCCTTTTTATACTTTAAATTCATTTCGGTGACATTAATAATTATTAACGGGCCAATTAATAATTATTAAACACCATTTGACTAGTTTAGGAGCTTCGGGTTTCGTTTTAAAAGTAAAAAGTAAAAGAAGGACTTAGGCCTAATTTCCAATTTCTTAAAAATATCAAAATACTATTTATCATCTCCTTAAAAACCCATCCTTAGCAAAAATTAGAAATTTGCTCATCTTTTTCTCTCCCAAAACCCCCCAAACCCGACTAAGAAGAGGAGAAAGAAAGTGTCGGATCTCCCTCGTTTCTTGGCCAATTTCTTCATGCCTTAGCTCGTTGAAAAGCTCTCGAAACAAGCTTTCTACCCATCCTACATTTGAAGCCTTTCCATCCACTTCAAAGGGACAAAAAGGTGAGGGAAATTATTTAAAATATGGGTATTGTTGATTTTGAAATTCTATCTTTGATTCTTGCTTGAAGCCCTCCTTTATCCTTTGATTAATTGAAGTTTCTAGCTAAAATAAAAGTGTCTAGGTTTGATGTATGTCCATTGTTGGCCCTAACATTGTATCGAAACGGAAACCCGACCCTCTTTGAACAACCCCAAAACCGTGGCTACTATGGGTGTTCCTAAAGTTGCTTTAATTTATTTTCCTTTTATTTTGGGTGAATGATTTAAGCCTTAAACCCTAAATTACGGTTACCCATTGACTTTACGAACTTCCAAAGTATCCGAAACTAACCCGAAATACCTCTAAATTGCATAAAAGCAAGAAAATCGAACTCGAACCTCATTTAGCCTTGTTTGGCCAAGAGCCTCATAGGGAAAATTCTGGGTTTTTCGTCGTTTTGTGCGTTTAGATGTTGTTTGCTCGATTTTCGTTTAATTAATGATTGTTAGGTGTAATTGATTTGTAGGATTATGATTGATCTTATGGTATTGATCTCGTCGCTTTGGAAAGCTTGACTACAAATCCGAGGTGAGTTTAAAAGGGAAGTTAGTGATTTTATGAATTAAGTTTCATTACGATTTTGTTTATTGAGGTTAAGAGGGAAACCAACTCCTGAGAGTTATTGTTTGGTTGGAGACTTTAATTCAGAAGTGAGTGGAGAGAATTTGGAATTATAATGAGTTAGGTGAAAAGGAAACATCGGAGTGGTTTGGAAGTATTGTAAAATGAATTGGAGATGTTAGATGAAAGTGGAAATTTAAGTTACTCTGAGTGGTTTGGAAGTTAAAGTATCTTAGAAGTTACACTTGAGTGATAACTCGTGTAATCAAAGTAGTTAGGTTCTTTAGTAACTTAGGTTCTTTAGTAACTTAGTAGAATTCTATTGAGATTATCTAACTTATTAGGCAACTTAACCACACTTGATACGGTACATGATAGTATGTTGACTTCGATCCATACGGTATCTTGGTACGATGATTTGTGATATGAATCATGAAGCACAAGACAAGATAGACAACCTTAGGATGGTTCAAGGGCCAATGACAAGATCCAAGACCAAAAAATTGCAACAAGCTTTGAATATCCATTGTCAAGCATACATGAGCAAACTCAAGGAGACTTTTGAAGATTGGAACATTGAGGCTAAGGAAGAAGACTTAAAGCACTTCAACTTGTGGCATGTACAATTGGAAGAAGAATTTGGACAAGTTGTGCAATCAGATTCAAAGAATGAAGCTTAGAGAGAAAGTTGCAAACTTTCCATATTTGACAACTTTCCTTATTTGAGTCTTTTATTTATTTTATACATTTAGGGATTTTGTATAATGTTTTACATGGCCAAAGGACATGTTTTAGGCCTTTATATTCAGTTTATATGTTTTGAAAGGATTAGGAAAGATATTATTCTCTAGAAAAGATTTTCCACAAAATCTGCCAATTTCACATAAGGCAAGTTTTAGACAGATTTTCTGCTCCTTATAATCCGAATTTCCTACCTTATTTTTAGGGTTTCTTTGCCTATTTAAAGGCCTCATTTGTAACCCTAAAGGCACAGAATTCATATGATAATATGTAACATCCCGTTACTTTTGGAGGTAAATTTTTTTTTTAATTTTAAATAAAGTATTTAGTTAGTTTAAACTTAGTAATTCGATTTTAGTAGTTATTTTCGTTCGAAAACCTTTTTAAACTTTTTAAACCTTTTACTACTTTAAATTGGTTTCGGTGACATTAATAATTATTAACGGGCCAATTAATAATTATTAATCACCTTTAGATTATTTTAAGACCATCGGGTTTCGTATTTTTAATCGAATCTTTTAAAAGGGACGTATACGTCATTTTCCAATTTCTTAAAATTTCACTATTCATCATCCTCATCTTTAAATAGTCAAATATGAGTCAAAGTTATCATTTTTCTTTTCTTCTTTTCCCCTTGCAAGGCCGAAGCCCCCTCCCCTTCTCCCTCTCTTCTTGGCTTTTCTCCGTTGCTCGGTGGATCGCAGTAATCTTTATGCCCGTTGAAAAGCTCTCATCCCGAGGATCGATTCTAACCTAACAAGCGAGGTTTTCGCTCATTTTCTCGAAACCTTAAGGTATGACAAACTTTTTAAAACTTGTTGTGAATAGTGTTTTAATGGAGGTTTTGAATTGAAATCTTCAAATTCACACCCCGAAGCTTGATGATTTCAATCGAGGAAGTCGTTTTAGCAAGTTTTAGAAACTTCCCTAAACCCTAAAATCAAGTTTGAGTTGAAAACCCGTCCCGTGTTAATTTCTCTCACTTGACCAAGATTAGGGTGTTTGGTTTGCTACGATTTTACGTTTTACTTAATTTTTCGGAAATCGATTATTATGTAAAACCCTAAAATATCGTGACCCACTGTTATCTCAACTTTCAAAGTGTCTTTGATCAACCCAAGTCAGCTCTAAAAGTGCATAAAAGACGGAAAACCGAACCCGAACCCTCTCTTCCTTGTTGGGTCCTGGGTCCCTTAGGGTTCAAATCCGGGGTTTTCATCGTTTTATGCGTTTAGATGTTGTTTGCTCGATTTTCGGATAATTAATGGTTGTTAGTTGTACTTGTTATGTAGGTTTGTGATCGATTGTTTGACTTTGACTCCGGCACCTTGAAAGCTTGGATTTTCACATCTAAGGTGAGTTTAAAATGGAAGTCAGTAATTTTATGAATTATGTTTCATTACGATATTGTTTATCGAGGTTAAGAGGGGAACGAACTTCCGGAAGTTATACTTGGTTGGAGACTTTAACTCGGATGTTAGTGGAGTGATTTTGATGTATTTATGGTTTTGGAAGTAAAAGAGGAATTATGAGTGGTTTGGAAGTCTTGTAAGGTGATTTGGAGACTTTAGATGAAAGTGATTGACTAAGGAACTTTAAGTGATTCGGGAGTCAAAGTGGCTTAGAAATTACACTTGAGTATTGACTCGTGTAATTCAAGCGGTTTATGTTCTTTAGTAGTTTAGTGGAACTTTATCTAACTTACTAGGGAGCTTGACGGAATCTACGAGGTTATGTGATATGGCACATGATAGTATGTGATACGCTCCATACGGTATCATGGTGCGAGGTTATGTGATATGGCACATGATAGTATGTGATACGCTCCATACGGTATCATGGTGCGAGGTTATGTGATATGGCACATGATAGTATGTGATACGCTCCATAAGGTATCATGGTGTGAGGTTATGTGATATGGCACATGATAGTATGTGATACGCTCCATACGATATCATGGTGCGAGGTTATTTGATATGGTACATGATAGTATGTGATACGCTCCATATGGTATCATGGTGCGAGGTTATATGTTATGGTACATGATAGTATGTGATACGCTCCGTACGGTATCATGGTGCGATGATTTGTGATATAGCACTATACACACTGTGGTAAGGGTGGCATTCGAAGATTTGAGCGTGTATGGATGTGTTATTATTGTTATAATTATTATAGTACTATACATGCTGTGGTAAGGGTGGCATTCGAAGATTTGAGCGTGTATGGATGTGTTATTATTGTTATCATTATTATAGTACTACACATGCGGTGATACGGTTGGCACTCGAAGATTTGAGCATGTGTGGTTGCGACTTTATTGGCACTTAGTATATCACATTCTTTTACTTGTATCTTGGTTTGATTTTTTCTTTTATGATGATAGAATGTTTTCGAGGAAATCAATAACTCATAAGATTCGTTGAGCCACGAAATTGAGAAAGTTTATTATGTATGTTGATTATATGTGGACTTTGGAATGTGGAATGGGTAGTAAAAGTGAAATCTAGGCCTTTGGACATGATTTCTGACATGAAATGTTGTTCATAGGATTACTTGCTTTCATTTTACTCTCACTAGCATTTTTATGCTAATGTTGCTACAATTACAATTTTTCAGGTAAGACTCGTGGTAGAGGAAGAGGTAGAGGAGGTGGCACGGCGTGACCGGTCGTGATAATGAATGGACAGGAACGCAACTGATTTTGAGAGTAGCATTCTTGAATGCTCACGAACATTGCATCACTTTTTATTTTGTTACATTTTGAGCTCGATGGAGCATTTGTATATATATATTTTGAACTTTAAACTTCCTTTAGCATTTACATCATATCATGGAAAGTGCATTCTAGTATTATTGCTTTTCTGGGAAAACTGGTTTGTAAACAGGTTTTGGTTTATCCGAATTTTAAACGGACCCATGCCGTTTTTCTGTGAAATCTAGATTTCCGCTTTGGTTCTGTAGATTTTACGAAAAATCGGGTCGTTACAGTTGGTATCAGAGCCTCTTTGGTTCTGTAGACCACATGCATCGCATGTTTTCATGGTTTGATTTTGTTCTTGTCCAATCATTGTTCGATGGTCAACGGTGCCAGGTATCCTTAGAACCTTCTCTTTTGATAAATGTAATTGTAGCATTGCCATTCCTTTTCCATTATCTCATGTGAGGTTTTTCTGATTGTGATTTCAGTATGCCTCCGAGGACAGTGACACCTAGGAGAGGTCGGAGTGGAGTACAGGCTGGGATACGAGGTAGAGGTCGGGCTAGGGCAGTTACACCGCCACCCCCTCCACCTGTTTATCGGGAGGATGAGCCTCCAGTTGATCAGACACATAGTCAGGGTCGTAGTGTCACCATTTCAGAGGAGTACTTTTTAGAGACATTACGGGGTGGTGGAGGACAGATCGATAGGGTTATACCACCTTGTTAGAGTACCCACTCCTGTGGTAGACCACTGGTATTCCGATCTCGCAAAAACTTTGAAAGAGTATATCAGGTACAATACTCCCTGAGTTTGATGGGACATCTACCGATCCTGCGATTCTTGAGAGATGGATCACCCGAGTAGAGAGGGTACTTGAATTCATTAAATGTCCGGATCATTTGAAGGTCCACTGTGGGACCTATTCTTTGGTAGATGATGCTTTGTACTGGTGGAAGGTTTTATTTCGTACTCTCAGCCCCGATTTGCAGGTTAGTTGGGAGGTGTTCAGGGAAAAGTTCTATGAGAAATACTATCCAGAGGATACACGAGATCAGTTAGAGATACAGTTTCTCACACTCAGACAGGGTGATAGGTCTGTTGTGGAGTTTGAGAGGGAGTTTGACAGGTTGTCAAAATTTGCTACAAAACATGTTACTGATCCTGAAAGTAAGAGAAAGAGGTTTATTGTGGGTTTGAGAGCAGAACTACGAGAGCATGTACGAGCCTTACAGCCTGGTATGTATGATGATGCTCTGACTGCTGCTTTGGCCTTAGATATTGGTGATTCTGAGAAAAAGGCCAGTGAGATTGTTGCTCCGACCTCTTCTGGGAAGAGGAAGGTTGTGGACGACCCCCCTGGTCGAGGGACACAGTCATATAGACAGGCTCCAGGTAGGGGCAAGGGACAGACAGGACCTCAGTTCCATTCAGGTCAGTCTAGTGATCGAGCCCCTTCTTTGCCCTATTGTCCTGATTGTTGGGTACCACTTGGGTCGATGTTATGTGCGAGGTGTTACCAATGTGGACAGGCCGGACATGTTAAGCGATTTTGTCCTAGTTTACAGACACCACAGCAGCGTGGGAGTCAGAGTCAGAGCTCAGGACCGGGTCAGAGCTCAGGACAGGGTCAAAGTTCTGGACAGGGACAGGGTCGATTACAGGGACAGGGCCGAGGACAGGGTCAGGGCCGTGGTCAGGCAGGTGGTAGAGACCAGATTAGGCCTGCTCAGCAGCAGAAAGCACCACCGGTAGTTCAGGCACAGCCTCAGACACGACAGTAGGCACGTGTCTTTGCCACTACTCGAGAGGATGCTGAGGCATCTGGTACTGTTATTACAAGTACTTTATCAGTATTAGGGCACTCTACTCTGGTTTTATTTGATTCAGGGGCTAGTCACTCATTTATTTCTGCTGAGTTTGTCGAGTCTGCCGCCTTTGATTCTGAGCCGTTAGGACATGAGTTACATGTTACTACTCCGCTCGGAAAATCTGTGATAGTTGATAGAGTTGTTTATACTGATGATTTGTGTATTTTCGGTTGCTTTCTGCATGCTATGTTGATTGTGATGTCGATATCTGACTTTGATATTATTTTGGGTATGGATTCGCTGTCAGCCAACCACGCCAACATCGGTTGTAATGAGAAAGTGGTAGACTTTGCTGGTCCATGAGGGACTAATTTTCGATTTCGTGGAACCCGAGGTAAGGTGACACCTGCAGTTATCTCGGGGATTCAGGCTAGAGCACTTTTGAGTGACGGTGCTTGGGGTTATTTAGCTAGTGTAGTGGACACGTCTGTTAGTGTGACTACCTTAGCTTCTGTACCTGTTGTGAGGGATTTCATTGATGTCTTCCCTGATGAGTTACCTGGTTTGCCACCAGTGAGGGAGTTAGACTTCCAGATAGAGGTGATTCCTGGGACCGTTCCATTATCCAAGGCACCTTATCGTATGGCACCAACTGAACTTAAAGAGTTGAAAAGGCAGTTGCAAGAACTTTTAGACTTGGGGTATACGTCGAAGTGTATCACTTTGGAGAGCTCCTGTATTGTTTGTAAGGAAGAAAGATGGCTCCATGAGATTATGTATTGATTATAGGGAGCTGAACCGGGTCACAGTGAAAAACAAGTATTCTTTGCCCAGGATAGAGGACTTGTTTGATCAGCTGAGGGGAGCTACTGTCTTTTCGAAGATAGATCTTCGATCGGGATATCATCAGTTGAGGATTAGAGATGAAGATATTCCCAAGACTGCCTTCAGGACACGATATGGTCATTATGAGTTTGTTGTCATGTCTTTTGGCTTGACTAATGCTCCTGCAGTCTTTATGGACTTGATGCATACAGTGTTCAAGAGGTTCATTGACTCCTTTGTGATAGTGTTTATTGATGATATTCTGGTATATTCGAGGACTGAGGAGTTACATGCCATACATTTAGAGAGGGTGTTATCGACTTTGAGAGCTCAAAAGTTGTATGCGAAGTTTTGTAAATGTGAATTCTGGTTAAAGGAAGTGGCTTTTCTTGGTCATGTAGTATCTAGTAGTGGGATTTCTGTTGATCCTTCTAAGGTGGAAGCCGTTAGTGGTTGGCCCCGACCTACTAATGTGGCTGAGATACGTAGTTTTCTTGGACTTGCAGGTTATTATAGACGATTTGTGTAAGATTTTTCCAAGATTGCATCCTCTTTGACTCATTTGACAAAAAAGGGGGTTAATTTTGTGTGGACTGATGAGTGTGAAAATAGCTTTGAAGAGCTTAAGAGGCTACTTGTATTGGCCCCGGTTTTAGTATCACCTGATGAGTCTGGGGGTTTGACAGTGTATACTGATGCATCCAATAAGGGTTTGGGATGTGTATTGATGCAACATGGAAAGGTGGTAGCTTATGCTTCTCGGCAGTTAAAGGAGCATGAGAAAAAGTACCCGACTCATGATTTGGAGCTAGCAGCAGTGGTACATGCATTGAAAATTTGGAGACATTACTTGTATGGTGAAAAGATTATGATATTCACCGATCATAAGAGTCTCAAATACTTTTTCACCCAAAAAGAGTTAAATATGAGACAAAGGAGGTGGCTAGAACTTGTGAAAGATTATGACTGTGACATAAAGTATCATCCAGGAAAGGCCAACGTGGTTGCTGATGCACTTAGTTGAAAGTCATCACACTTGTCAGATTTAAGTACTATTCCGCTGAGACTTAGATGGGAGATGGAAAGAGCTGAGATAGCTTTTCTTACAGTTGAGATTACAGTGAGTTTGGCAAGTTTAACTGTTGGCCCTACTCTGAGACAGAGGATGATAGATGCACAGTGGGGTGAAAAGCACTTGGCTGAGGGTTTTCGTGAGGCAGAGTCCGAATTACCTAGCCATTTTACTTTCTCCACTGATAATGCATTGATGTATCATAGGAGGTTGTGTGTGCCTCTAGGATCGACCTACAGAAAAGAACTGTTGGAGGAGGCTCACAGTTCTATCTTTTCTGTGCATCCAGATAGTACTAAGATGTACAGGGACCTGAGACAGCATTATTGGTGGCCTGGAATGAAACGTGAAGTTACTGACTTTTTTAGTAAGTGCTTGATATGCCAGCAGGTGAAGGCTTTGAGAAAGAGTCCACCTGGTTACCTTAACCCTTTGAACGTACCTGAGTGGAAATGGGAAGAAATATCGATGGACTTTATTAGTGGCTTGTCGAGGACCGCGAAGGGTTATGACACCATTTGGGTGATTGTGGACAGGTTGACTAAGAGTGCACATTTCATACCAGGGAAATAACCTATCCTGTTGAGACATGCGCACAGTTGTACATGAAGGAGATTGTTAGACTTCATGGAGTGCCAGGCATGATTGTATCAGATCGAGACACCCGCTTTGTCTCGAAATTCTGGCAGAGTTTGCATACTGCTATGGGCACTGGCTTAGATTTCAGTACTGCTTTTCATCCTCAGACAGATGGTCAGACCGAGAGAGTCAACCAGATTCTGGAGGATATGTTGAGAGCTTGTGCTCTAGAGTTCGGTGGTAGTTGGGATACTCAGTTGTATCTTGTTGAGTTTGCTTATAACAACAGTTATCAGGCTACCATCGACATGGCACCTTTTGAGGCACTTTACGGTAGAAAGTGCAGATCACCGGCTCATTGGGATGAAGTTGGTGAGAGGAAACTTCTGGGACCGGAGTTAGTACAGATGACTAGTGAGTCCATTGCTCTTATCAGAGAGAGGATGAGAGTGGCTCAGAGTAGATAGAAAAGTTACGCTGATGAGAGGCGTAGTGCACTTGAGTTTGAAGTGGGTGACCACGTATTCCTGAAGGTGGCACCTATGAAAGATGTGATGAGATTTGGGAAGAAAGGCAAGTTGAGCCCTCGATTTATAGGCCCCTTCGAGATCCTGGACCGGATTGGGTCTGTTGCGTATCGATTGGCCTTGCCACCGGCCTTGTCGGCAGTGCATAATGTGTTCCATGTGTCCATGCTCAGGAAATATGTGGCCGACCCTTCACATATTATTGATTATGAGCCCGTTACATTGGATGCTAGTCTATGTTATGAAGAGGTACCAGTTGAGATTCTTGCTACAGAACAAAAGGTGTTGAGGAATAAAACTATAAACTTGGTTAAAGTTCTTTGGGATAATCAAGTTTCAGAGGAAGCTACATGGGAACGTGAGGACGAGATGCGAGCAAAGTATCCTCACCTTTTCACGTAGGGAGCCTACTTTTCGGGGACGAAAAGCCCTTTTAGGAGGGTACAATGTAACGTCCCGTTACTTTTGGAGGTAAATTTTTTTTTATTTTAAATAAAGTATTTAGTTAGTTTAAACTTAGTAATTCGATTTTAGTAGTTATTTTCGTTCGAAAACCTTTTTAAACTTTTTAAAACTTTTACTACTTTAAATTGGTTTCGGTGACATTAATAATTATTAACGGGCCAATTAATAATTATTAATCACCTTTAGATTATTTTAAGACCATCGGGTTTCGTATTTTTAATCGAATCTTTTAAAAGGGACGTATACGTCATTTTCTAATTTCTTAAAATTTCACTATTCATCATCCTCATCTTTAAATAGTCAAATATGAGTCAAAGTTATCATTTTTCTTTTCTTCTTTTCCCCTTGCAAGGCCGAAGCCCCCTCCCCTTCTCCCTCTCTTCTTGGCTTTTCTCCGTTGCTCGGTGGATCGCCGTAATCTTATGCCCGTTGAAAAGCTCTCATCCCGAGGATCGATTCTAACCTAACAATCGAGGTTTTCGCTCATTTTCTCGAAACCTTAAGGTATGACAAACTTTTTAAAACTTGTTGTGAATAGTGTTTTAATGGAGGTTTTGAATTGAAATCTTCAAATTCACACCCCGAAGCTTGAAGATTTCAATCAAGGAAGTCGTTTTAGCAAGTTTTAGAAACTTCCCTAAACCCTAAAATCAAGTTTGAGTTGAAAACCCGTCCCGTGTTAATTTCTCTCACTTGACCAAGATTAGGGTGCTTGGTTTGCTATGATTTTACGTTTTACTTAATCTTTCGGAAATTGATTATTATGTAAAACCCTAAAATATCGTGACCCACTGTTATCTCGACTTTCAAAGTGTCTTTGATCAACCCAAGTCAGCTCTAAAAGTGCATAAAAGACGGAAAACCGAACCCGAACCCTCTCTTCCTTGTTGGGTCGTGGGTCCCTTAGGGTTCAAATCCGGGGTTTTCATCATTTTATGCGTTTAGATGTTGTTTGCTCGATTTTCGGATAATTAATGGTTGTTAGTTGTACTTGTTATGTAGGTTTGTGATCGATTGTTTGACTTTGACTCCGGCACCTTGAAAGCTTGGATTTTCACATCTAAGGTGAGTTTAAAATGGAAGTCGGTAATTTTATGAATTATGTTTCATTACGATATTGTTTATGGAGGTTAAGAGGGGAACTAACTTCTGGAAGTTATACTTGGTTGGAGACTTTAACTCGGATGTGAGTGGAGTGATTTTGATGTATATATGGTTTTGGAAGTAAAAGAGGAATTATGAGTGGTTTGGAAATCTTGTAAGGTGATTTGGAGACTTTAGATGAAAGTGATTGACTAAGGAACTTTAAGTGATTCGGGAGTCAAAGTGGCTTAGAAATTACACTTGAGTATTGACTCGTGTAATTCAAGCGGTTTATGTTCTTTAATAGTTTAGTGGAACTTTATCTAACTTACTAGGGAGCTTGACGGATTCTACGAGGTTATGTGATATGGCACATGATAGTATGTGATACGCTCCATACGGTATCATGGTGCGAGGTTATGTGATATGGCACATGATAGTATGTGATACGCTCCATACGGTATCATGGTGCGAGGTTATGTGATATGGCACATGATAGTATGTGATACGCTCCATACGGTATCATGGTGCGAGGTTATATGATATGGTACATGATAGTATGTGATACGCTCCGTACGGTATCATGGTGCGATGATTTGTGATATAGCACTATACACGCTGTGGTAAGGGTGGCATTCGAAGATTTGAGCGTTTATGGATGTGTTATTATTGTTATAATTATTATAGTACTATACACGCTGTTGTAAGGGTGGCATTCGAAGATTTGAGCGTGTATGGATGTGTTATTGTTGTCATTATTATAGTACTACACATGCGGTGATACGGTTGGCACTCGAAGATTTGAGCATGTGTGGTTGCGACTTTATTAGCACTTAGTATATCACATTCTTTTACTTGTATCTTGGTTTGATTATTTCTTTTATGATGATAGAATGTTTCGAGGAAATCAATAACTCATAAGATTCGTTGAGCCACGAAATTGAGAAAGTTTATTATGTATGTTGATTATATGTGGACTTTGGAATGTGGAATGGGTAGTAAAAGTGAAATCTAGGCCTTTGGACACGATTTCTGACATGAAATGTTGTTCATAGGATTACTTGCTTTCATTTTACTCTCACTAGCATTTTTATGCTAATGTTGCTACAATTACAATTTTTCATGTAAGACTCGTGGTAGAGGACGAGGTAGAGGAGGTGGCACTACGTGACCGGCCGTGATAATGAATGGACAGGAACGCAACTGATTTTGAGAGTAGCATTCTTGAATGCTCATGATCATTGCATCACTTTTTATTTTGTTACATTTTGAGCTCGATGGAGCATTTGTATATATATATATATTGAACTTTAAACTTCCTTTAGCATTTACATCATATCATGGAAAGTGCATTCTAGTATTATTGCTTTCCTGGGAAAACTGGTTTGTAAATAGGTTTTGGTTTATCCGAATTTTAAACGGACCCATGCTGTTTTTCTGTAAAATCTAGATTTCCGCTTCGCATTTGTTTTAATGGATTTTACGAAAAATCGGGTCGTTACATAATAATACTGCTTTTTGCTTTGCTAAAATTGCTTAGTTTTGTAGCCTTGTTCTTAGGTTGCATGTTTTAGGAACATTTAAGCAAACCTTGATCTAGTTTGTTTGTGAATTGTTTCAATCTTGAAATAAGAACAAGTTCTCTTATTTCAAGGTCTTTGATCATTGAAATAATCTTCTTTTCTTGTTTTTCCAAAGGTTTTACCTTTTTGTTCATGGGGTTTTAGGATGTGCATCTAGGGGTTCTTTGTTCTTTCAAAGGGTTTCTATTTCAATTCTCGGGTTTCATATCATTTGGTATCAGAGCTTAGGCTCAATGGAAGATTTCTATCTTACTTGCTTTCTTGTTATTTCAATTTTATTCTTGTTTTGTTCTTAGTTTATCTAAAAAACCATAAAACACATTAAAAAAAAACTGTTCCAGAATTTCCTTATTTGTTTTTGCCTACTGTTTTAATTTTTTTCATATAGTTCCCTTTCGATTCTCAGAAAATCACCAACCAAAAAAGTCTTTATTTTTTTGTCTAGTTTATTTGTTATTCAAAAAAGTTTGTCAAAACAAAAGTGGAAGATTGAGAAAAAAATAGATCTTCACAGACTGTCGGATTGTGCAGAAAATTGTTATAAAGAAAGCGTTCTTGCTATTTGCTTGAGTTTCTGGAAAAAAGTGTTTAGTGTTCATATTGTTCATGAATAATTCATCTTAAAATCATCATTTATGCATCTTGAATCCGAAATTATCAAGTTGAATGAGCCAAAATTTGTTTGTTTCCTAAAAAGCTAGAACTTACCATAAATAGCCAAAACAGTTTTAGGAAAGTTTCAAATCTGTCCCATATTAGATTGTCTGCTTCTCTTGTTTTAGGAAAGTCATTTTTTCTGATTCAAAACACTTTAGGGAAGTCTAATTTCGAATTTTTCTCTTTTAGGAAAGTTTATTCTTGCATATTTTCTTTATTATTCTTTTCTTGTTATTAAAATACACCATAGTTGCAAAATCTGTCCTATTTTTCTTAACCAACCAAATTGCTTGTTCTTTTTTTTCTTTATTGTTACTTTTTATAAACTTTATTAGTATCTTCATTGTTTGATAGTTACTAAAGTGTGCTAAGAGTTCAAGGCTACATTTAGGCCCTAAAATTTGTTTTTAGTACAAACGCGAGTGAATTAACATCTTTGAGTGTAAACACTTAGGAAGTGATTTGAAAGATCCTATTTTTACATTACTAACTTGTTTCTCTTCCAGCAATGACTAATGAAGGGGATTGTTCTAATATGAAGGAGGAGATTAAGAAAACTAAAACAATGGAGGGATACATCTTAAAAATACAAAGAGATGTTGATAGGAAGATGGAGGCTCAAACAAGGGAGATTGCCAACCTAAGTGCTCAAATACAAGCTTTACTCTTAAACCAACCTAGAGCCAATCAAAATGTGGCTCCAAATGAGGCTAGGGAGCAACAAATTGTGCAAGGGGCTGAGGCACATAATGAACAACAAGGGTGGGATCCTTATGCTTATGATGAAGATCCTAGAAATCAAATGAGAGCACATAATGGAGGAGGTAGAGGAAGAGGCCGAGGGTTCCAAGGTCAAAGACCAAACAGGGAGTTTCCTCTTACTAGAGATGATGACTTAAAGGGAATCAAGTTCAAAATTCCACCATTCCAAGGCAAGATTGATCCGGAGGAGTACTTGTAATGGGAGGCACAAACTGAGCACATATTTGATTGCAACAACTTCAGTGAGCAAAGGAAGGTACTTTTAGCAATTACTGAATTTACTAATTATGCTTCTGTTTGGTGGATTCAGTTAAAAGCTAAACTTAGAAGGGAGAGACAACCTCAAATAAAGACATGGGCTGAGCTTAAGGGCATGATGAGGAAAAGTTCATTCCAACAACTTATTAAAGAGATATAGTGTTCAAGTTGCAAAGGTTTGATCAAGGCTCAAAAAGTGTAGAAGACTATTACAAGGAGCTTGATATCTTGATGACAAAGGCTAGAATTGAGGAGATTGAATTAGCTACCATGGGAAGGTTTATGGGGGGCTTGAATAGAGAATTAAGGCACAAAGTTGATGCTCACTCTTGCTATGACATGGAGGAAATGTTACACCTTGCAATTAAATTTGAGTCACATATGCAAGAAGATTCTAAGTCAAGGAATTATTCTAAACCATATTCATCCAAACCTACTTCATCTAAACCCACTTCTAGCCAACCTTGGGGAAAAGACACCAAAAACACATATTCTGGTCGAGGGGACCAATTTCCAAAAGACAAAACTATTTTTGATAAAAAGAGGGAGGGTGAGAGTTCTTTCAAGGGTAAGGGTAAAATAAAAGAAGCTAGGACTAGGGACATCAAATGTTGGAAGTGTCAAGGGTTAGGGCATGTCATGAAAGATTGTCCAAACAAAAGAACCATGTTTATTGAGAATGGGGAATACATATCCGGGGATGATGAGAGTGAACATGAAAATATGGAGTTTGAGGAGGAAAGTGATGGGAGTGTTGAGGAGGGAAACAAAGTTACTCTAGTGTCTAGGAGGGTACTTAGTGCACAAGTGAAAGAGAATGACCAAGACCAAAGAGAGAACTTATTCTATACTAGATGCTATGTGGAAGGAGTGCCTTGTAGTGTCATCATAGATGGTAGGAGTTGCACAAATGCTGTGAGTTCTACCCTTGTCACTAGATTAAACCTAACAACCAAATTCCATCCAAAACCCTACAAACTACAATGGCTTATTGATTATGGAGAGTTGAAAGTGAACAAAAAGACTCTAATTTCTATGACTCTTGGGAAGTATAAGGATGAGGTGGAGTGTGATGTACTTCCAATGCATGCTGGGGACATCTTACTTGGAAGGCCTTGGCAGTTTGATAGAAGGGCAATCCATGATGGTTATCTAAATAGGTACTCATTTACATTGAATGGAAGAAAGACCACACTTACACCATTAACTAGCTCCGAAGTATACATTGATCAATGTAAGTTAGAAAAGAGAAGGAAAGAGCTAGAGAGTGAGAAAAAGAAATTGAGTGAGGCAAAAGAATTGAGTGACAAAAAGAAATTGAGTGATTCAAAAGAATTGAGTGACAAAAAGAAATTGAGTGATAAAAATACTTTGAGTGAAAAAGAGAGCAAAAGAAAGGAGTGAGCTTGTTTGCAAGAACTAGTGAGGTTAAGAGAGCTTTGTTTTCAAACAAAACAATCCTTGTACTTTTGTGCAAAGGATCTTGCTTTATCACTAACCAACTTAACCAAGATTTGCCTAGCGTCTTTGTTGATCTTTTGCAGCAATATGGAGATGTCTTTCCCGAAGAGATGCCTAATGAATTACCACCAATCAGAGGTATTGAACACATGATTGACTTCATTCCAGGAGCTTCAATTCCAAATAGGCAAGCCTATAGATCAAATCCAACCGAGGAAAATGAGATTCAAAAGCAAGTGGAGGAGTTGCTTGCTAAAAGATATGTAAGAGAAAGTCTTTCTCCTTGCTCTGTCACTGTTTTGTTAGTTCCTAAAAAGGATGGTACTTGGCGCATGTGTGTTGATTGTAGGGCCATTAATAAGATCACCATTAAGTATAGACATCCTATCCCTAGATTAGATGAAATGCTTGATGAATTACATGGTTGCACACTCTTTACTAAAATTGATTTAAAATCAGGTTACCATCAAATTAGAATGGAATTGGGGGATGAATGGAAAACAGCTTTTAAAACAAAGTTTGGATTGTATGAATGGTTAGTAATGCCTTTCGGATTAACTAATGCACCTAGCACATTCATAAGGTTAATGAATCATGTTCTTAGAGATTTTTTGGGTAAATTTGTGGTAGTTTACTTTGATGACATTCTCATTTACTCTAGATCATTGCATGAGCATGTAAAGCATGTAGTGGCTGTTTGTGAAAACACTTAGGAAAGAAAAGTTGTATGCTAATTTGAAAAGTGTTCTTTTTGCATGGAAAGAGTAAAGTTCTTAGGGTTCATTGTGTCTAATAAAGGGGTAGAAGTAGATGAGGAAAAGATTAAAGCCATCCAAGAGTGGCCAACACCAACAAATGTGAGTGAAGTGAGGAGCTTTCATGGGCTTGCTGGTTTTTATAGGAGGTTTATAAAAGACTTTAGCACCATTGCTTCTCCTTTAAATGAATTGGTTAAAAAGAATGTTGTGTTTGCATGGGGAGTAGCCCAAGAATCTGCCTTCCAAACTCTTAAGGATAAATTGTGTAATGCACCACTACTTGTTTTGCCTAACTTTGATTTGACTTTTGAGATAGAGTGTGATGCAAGTGGCATAGGCATAGGGGCTATTTTGATGCAAAATGGGAAGCCAGTGATGTACTTCAGTGAAAAGTTAAGTGGAGCTTCATTGAATTATCCAACTTATAATAAAGAGTTGTATGCATTGGTGAGGGCATTGCAAACATGACAACACGACCTATGGCCAAGAGAGTTTGTCATCCATACGGATCATGAAAGCTTGAAGCATTTGAAAGGACAAGACAAGCTCAACAAAAGACATGCAAAATGGGTAGAGTTCATTGAAACATTTCCTTATGTTATCAAGTACAAGAAAGGTAAGGATAATGTTGTGGCTGATGCATGGTCAAGAAGGTATGCTCTTTTCAATTCTATTAATGCTAAGTTCTTAGGTTTTGAGCATGTTAAGACACTTTATGCACTTGATGATGATTTTGGAGAGATTTATGCTTCCATTGGCCGAGGGACTTCTTTTGATAACTATGTGATGTGTAATGATTTTCTTTTTAAGAAAGGTAAACTTTGTATTCCTTAATGTTCTATTAGGGAGCTTTTGACTAAAGAGGCTCATGGTGGAGGTTTAATGGGACATTTTGGGGTAGCTAAGACATATGACATGCTGCATGAACATTTTTATTGGCCTAAGATGAAGCATGATATAGCTAAAGTTTGTTCTCATTGTATTACATGTAAGGCAGCCAAGTCTAGGGTTAAACCACATGGATTGTATTCTCCTTTACCTATTCCTTTAGCACCATGGTTAGATGTTTCTATGGATTTTGTGCTAGGCTTGCCGAGGACAAAAAGGGGAAAGGATAGCATTTTTGTTGTTGTTGATAAATGGCTCATTTCATTGCATGTACTAAAACTGATGATGCTAAACACATTGCTGACTTGTTCTTTAGAGAAGTTGTTAAATTGCGTGGCATTCCTCAAAGCATTGTGAGTGATAGGGATGTTAAGTTTCTAAGTCATTTTTGGAGGGTTTTGTGGGGTAAGCGAGGGAGGGAATGATATGAATCATGGAGCACAAGACAAGATAGACAAGCTTAGGATGGTTCAAGGGCCAATGACAAGATCCAAGACCAAGAAATTGCAACAAGCTTTGAATATCCATTGTCAAGCATACATGAGCAAACTCAAGGAGACTTTTGAAGATTAGAACATTGAGACTAAAGAAGAAGACTTAAAGCACTTCAACTTGTGGCATGTGCAATTGGAAGAAGAATTTGGACAAGTTGTGAAATCAGATTCAAAGAATGAAGCATAGAGAGAAAGTTGCAAACTTTCCATATTTGACAACTTTCCTTATTTGAGTCTTTTATTTATTTTATGCATTTAGGGATTTTGTATAATGTTTTCCATGGCCAAAGGACATGTTTTAGGCCTTTTATATTCAGTTTATATGTTTGGAAAGGATTAGGAAAGATATTATTCTCTAGAAAAGATTTTCCACAAAATCTGCCAATTTCAAATAAGGCAAGTTTTGGGAAGATTTTGTGCTCCTTGTAATCCGAATTTCCTAGCTTATTTTTAGGGTTTCTTTGCCTATTTAAAGGCCTCATTTGTAACCCTAAAGACTCAGAATTCATATGATAATAATATTGCTTTTTGCTTTGCTAAAATTGCTTAGTTTTGTAGCCTTGTTCTTAGGTTGCATGTTTTAGGAACATTCAAGCAAACCTTGATCTAGTTTGTTTGTGAATTGTTTCAATCTTGAAATAAGAAAAAGTTCTCTTATTTCAAGGTCTTTGATCATTGGAATAATCTTCTTTTCTTGTTTTTCCAAAGGTTTTGCCTTTTTGTTCATGGGGTTTTAGGATGTGCATCTAGGGGTTCTTTGTTCTTTCAAAGGGTTTCTATTTCAATTCTAGGGTTTCATATCAATTTGTGATACAGTATCATGGTACGATGATTTGTGATACGGTACATGATAGTATGTTGATTTGGATCCATACGGTATCATGGTACGATGATTTGTGATACGGTATATGGTAGTATGTTGACTTCAGTCTATACGGTATCATGGTACGATGATTTGTGATATGACACATGATAGTATGTTGATTTGGATCCATACGGTATCATGGAACGATTATTTGTGATACGGTACATGGTAGTATGTTGACTTCGGTCCATACGATATCATGGTACGATGACTTTTGATATGGTACGACCATACGTGGTATGTTGATTTCGATCCATACAATAGCACGTTACGATGAAACTTGTTTGGTAACAAAGATAGTTAGTATTATAATTACATATTCTTTAGAATTGTGTAGTAAGACTTAGTAATGGTTGTTACTTTTACTTTAAGTCTTTATTTCTATTACATGGCATTGAAAGACTATTACGGGTAGTATATTACTATCGTATGATTGTATGGAAATTAGAAGTGCGAATATGGGTAGTAAAGAGCAATTTAGGCCTTTGGACACAATTTCTGTTATGAAATTTGGTTCATAGGATTACTTGCTTTCGTTTTACTCTCACTAGCCTTTTTATGCTAATGTTGCTACACTTACAAATTTTCAGGTAAGCCTCGTCGCACGAAGTGTTGTAGAGGAGGTGGTGCTGTGTGACTTGCCGAGTTGGTGAATGGACAATAATATGCATACTTTTGGTTTAGCATTCTTAGAAATGCTTGTAAATTATTTCCAATTTTCATACTTGTCTCCTTTTGAGCCTGAAAGGGTGTTTGTTTAAAGTCTGCATATGTTTTATGATTTAAATCTCTTTTGGAAGTTTAAATTATATGCTGGAATGCACATTCCCGATTTATCGCTTTCTCTGAATATGTGTTGTTATAAACAGGTTTTAGTAAATCCGAATTTTAAATGAACCCATGCCGTTTTTCTTTAAAAATTTGAGTCTTCCGCAGTGCATTTGAATTTAATGGAAATCGGGTCGTTACATTATGGGCTTAAGGAACAAGATGTATCATGAAGGTTAATACGGTGAAATAACCTAACCATGGATACGAACTACTTGTGAAGGGTCAAAGTGTAGTTAATGATATTTTCCAATGGACATAACTATTTCTAAAGTACTAAGAGTGCAACTCTAAATATTTAGTGGAGTTATCTACGGGTTAATGAATAAGAATTAATTGATTGAAAGCGTTTGATCAATGTTATTCTAGATCATTGGAGCTTAGTCCTATAGGTTCATTAAGTCCTCCGAGATAACACATGTAATTGAGAACATAAATTAATATGAATTAATTTCTTGGGAAAAATTATTTTGGTATTTGATTTGAAGTTGAGGCAAAAACAAATAGAGGAGTCTATTTGATTATTTAATTAATTGTGAAATTAAATAGAAGAGTCTATTTAATTATTTATTATATAGAGGAGTCTATTTAATTATATAATAGAGAAATTAAGTAGAAGAGTCTATTTAATTAAATTAATTTTGCAGCTGTCCAAACTTAAGGATTTAAATATAGGAGTCTATTTCAATATTTACTTTGAGGAAGTCAAATTAAAGAGGAAATAAATAAAAGGAGTTTTATTTATTTATTCAATGGAATTGCTCTATTAAATAAAAAAGGAAAATAAAATGCCTAATATTTTCATGGAGATGATGATGTGGGCGTGTGATCCATGGGTAGGGTCACACGCCACATTGGTTTTTATTTAACCAAATATTTTCATTTTATTTTACTTAAAATATTTGTATGGAATATCTTAATTTAAATTAATATGATTAATTTAAATGAGTTAGATATGGAATAATTATTTTCCATTAATAATGATTAATTTAAATAGTGATATTAAATATCTTATTATAGAATAAGATATTATTTCTTAATTATTCAAAATTTATTTTAGAATATCTGTATTAATTATTTGATAATTAAAAAGATATTCAAAGATTTTCTGAGGCCTTGGTTTTCCTATAAATATGAACATTGTGTTAGGAATGATGTCCTAGAACTTGTAATTATTTAGTAATAATAATTTATTTCGAATAAATTAAATAAATAAATATAAGTTCTTTATATTACCTAGATTGATTCAATTGATGATATTAGGAATATATGGAAATATATAAATATCAAACATTCAAATAGTAAACCCTAAGTCACTCTTATGAAATCACGACTTAGTATGTGAGTCATACGAGAGGATTAAAGTCGAAATGAGTAACTTAAAAGTGTCTACAGTAAATGGATAACGTTTGGGAACCTTATCCTGGTAACACTGTTGATAGCTTCGCATTTTGTTTATAGACAAATGATCTAATCCTGATCATTCATGTGGGAGACATGAAATGGAAGTATCATATGCAATGTTGATTGTATAAGACAGGACCACGATGTTCGATCAAATTTCTCATTAGTACCGTTTACGAGAAATGATCGAATATAAAACTAAGTTTATCAACCGTGATAGATCTCAATCCTGAGTGAAATGTAAGAATGCTCATTACACTCCTGTTTTGGGAACATAGCTAGATAAGTAGCTGGGAACGCATCTTCACAAGATGAAATTCATAACTTTCCTATAAATTAACGGTATCAGTGCGATACCTAAACATTTTAGGAACTTTAGGAAACTCCCTTGATGTACTGATTCGAGACATGAACAAGTGGCGCCACGACTTCTATTGATCACAGAAGTACCGTATCTCTAGTTCGACTAAAGATAAAGTTTATTGGAGAATCAGCGAGAAAATAAGGATAAAGCGGTAATTACAGGGGCAAAACGGTAAATTTATCCGCCTGTAATTATGAGGGTTCCACGTGAATGATATATCACAGATATAAATAAAGATAAACTAAATGGACATAACTCATCTATAGTGAGGGGAGTTCAACTATGAATCTATAGTGGAATTATTCATAGTTAGATAATAAGTAATTAACTGATTATGAGTTAATCACTTAATAGACTAATTATTAAGCCCATGATCTATAGGTCCATCGGGTCCCTATGCTAGCCCAAATATAGTAGTCGCGAAATCAAGTAGAAGAAATGGAAAGTTTAAGGAAAGTGAATTACTTAAATGGGCAATATTAATTGTTTAAATATTGAGTATATTTAAACGGTAATTAATATAAACATTATTAATTGTTTAAATAATGAGTTTATTTAAACAAAAAATTAATAATGAAATATTATTAATTAGACATTATTAATTATTTAAATATTGAGTATATTTAAATGATAATTAATAATTTGAAATTAATTGACAATTATTAATTGTTTAAATAATTAATTTTATTTGAACGGAAATTAATAATTAAAATTAATTAATTAATAATTAAATATAATTTGATAATATTTAGTCGGGAGAAAATATTAATATTATTAATTGTTTAAATAAAATATTTTATTTAAATGGTAATTAATAAATTAATTAATTAAGTTGGACTTATTAATTTTTGAGAGAGTTTCAAGCCCAATTGGATTAATGAACCCAATTGAAATTGGCCCAACATAATTAATTAAATAAATTTGATTTATTAATTATTTATTATTAATTTTGGCCATCATAGATAATTTGTAGGAGATAATTATTTGAATTATATCCTATAATAATTATATAGATTTATTTACCCAAGATAAATAAAATAAAGAAAAGAAAATATTCTCTTATTTATCTATGACATTTTAGAAATATCAAGATAAAGGAAAGTGATAATTCTTTTTTCTTTTTGTATTTATCTCCATGGATTAATCCTAATGTGATTAGGATTCCTATTTTCATATAAATAAGAGGCTTGGGTCATTCATAAATCACACAATTAAATTCCTTAGAAATTCGGAATTCTCTCTTCCTTCTCCCTCCCCTCCTTAGTGCCAATTTTCCTTAGTGATTGGGAAGAAAAATATTTTTTCTTCTTCCCAATTTCTTCTTCAGTTCGATCCCACAATCGGGTTTCGTTTGATCGATCGGGATATAGCATAGAAGATCCGGTGTTGCTGAGGATTGATGCTGTAAAGAAACCTCCAACCGATTCTCCATATTTTACTCAATGTAAGTAAAGGGTTTTAATTTTCGAAAAACTAGCATGAATCTACATGTTTTTATCACAAATTGCATGATATTAATAGATCCGTAATTAAATGTTAATTAGTTTACTAAATAAAATTCTGCTAGTTTAGTAAATCATCCCTTCACATTGGGGTGACCCCAAAACACACAGCTAAGAGAGCAAAAGAAAAGATTCAGGAAAAATTGCTCTCATCCCTCTCTCTCTGTCGCCGCCGCCCATAGGGTAAGGGTAGAAAAGTTATTTCTTCCTTCTTCATTTTTCCCAAGAAAATAGTGCCCATGCACCGATTCACTTTTGTGCTTAGTGAGGATGATCTTTTTGGTGGTCCTAAGATCGTAACCAAGAACGACGAGGAAGAGTCTGACACTTCTCTACAAGGGTTAGTAATTCTTTTATGCATTTGTTTTGATTATATTATAGTGCAAGAAAAGATCATTGAGACTTCCGTTTGAGAACTCTTTTATAGAGGCCTCAATCCCGACAACTTGTATCAAAACTCATAACAAGAAGGTTTTACAAACACAAGCCAAAAGGAAACCCATAATCTATAAAACCTATAATGTAATCTTGAATTTCCTTGAGTGAATCCTTACTTTGAGTTGCATAAACTTGTAGATTCTTCTCCCAATCTTCCTAATTTTTTGTTTCCCTCACAAATCATGTAAAATTCTTTTGAATCCATCCTAGATGAAGAAGAATTGATAAATGAAATTGTAAAGACCCAACTTCTTTAAAAACATTTATATTAAAAGACACAATGTAAGACTAAATTTTAACGAAAAATGGGCATTTCCTTTTAGAATTTAAATATTCAGAGCAAACATAATTTATAAAACAAATCCAGTTGCTCTCAAGAGTTCAGAATAACAACAATTCAAAATGAAAGAGCAACGTAAAGTGACATAGGAAGTTCTAAATCATGCATTCCTAGAATGCCAAAAGATAAACTGAAACTAAGTCCTTTTTTCACCAATCATCAGCTGTGAGTCAAACGGCACCACCTCCCCTAGCACATTCTCAACCACGTGGAGTACCTGAAAAGTAAAAGTGTAGCAACATTAGCATAAAAATTGTTAGTGAGAATAAAATGAAAGAAAGTAGTCCTATGAGTCAAATTCCTTATCGAAAATTGTTTCAAAAGGCCTAACACACACTTGCTATTCATTCTAAACTCCCGATACTAAAATAAATAAATCAACAAGTATAAATAAATCCTAATTACTCAAAGAAGCTTAACTAGTACCATATTCACCACTTACATTTGAACGAGTAAATATGAATCACATTTCCATTTCTATAACGATAATTACAAGAACAAAAGTTACTCAAATCAAGAACTCAAACATCCACCGATCTCTTCATATGACAACACTCATAGCCTGTTTCATCTATGAATCCATTATATCCCAAGATCACATCGTACAAATCCTTATCTCCCCGTATAACAAAAACCATAGCTTGTTTCATCTATGAATCCGTTATATCCCATGATCACATAATACCACGCATCGGGTTACCACATCTCCTATGACAACATGTTACCACATCTCGTATGTAAGGGCCCAGGTTCGTTTTTGATTTTATTAATAAGGAATACTTTTGATTTAGCATGCTTGGGTACTTATTTAATTACTTGGAAGGTTATATTTTGACTTATTTGATTTTGAAGGTTAACCATAGTTAGTTAACCATGGTTAAGTTAAGGAAAAAGGATTTAATTGCAAACTTTAAATGGATGGAGGACTAGTTAGCAAAGGGGAAGAGAGAAAAGGACTTGAAATGAAATTTAGAAGGTGGGAGGACTTGAAGAGTAAATTGAAGAGGTGGAAGGTTTTGGGTGCAATTAGTTATTCTTATTTTTTTTTATTAATTGAATTTACATTAGGAGGAGTTAGAGTAATTAAAAAGAAAAAAATCCTTTTTCCTCTCATCTTCCCCAAACCGACCCCCCCCCCTCTCTCTTTCTCTTTGATTTTCTTCCTCCAATCTTCAAGAGATGGTGATCTAAGGTCTAAATCATTTGGGGTTTCATGGATTAATGATGGGTTTTTCATCCTAGACCAATTCAAGCCAAAATCCATAGGGTTTTACAAAGTTAAGGTAAGAATTCCAAGTTTCCAATTCAAGCTTTTCTAGGTTTCCATGGAAATGGGTTTGGGTGTTCTTGGATGATGTTATTTATGTTTTTATGATGAGTTCTTCCCTCTTTACAATTCTGGAAATGGGTTCTTCAATTCATAAGTTTATATTAAGGTTGACCTAAGTAAGAAAAAGAAAGGGAATTGATAGCCATGGCTTGTAAGAATTCATAACCTCCATTAATGGTGAACTTCAAGCTTTTGTATGTTCTTGATTTGAGTTTTTGGCTTGGATTTGTACAAGAATATATTCTGGAAATTGGCTTAAGGTTAATGGTTTTAAGCTTTAAGAAGCATGGTTATTAAGGTAAAGAAGGGTAAAGGACCATGGATAAACATTTATTGAATGACACCTTAAAATGGCATTGTTTTGGAAATTTCTAGCTTCTTAAAAGAATGGTTATCCTTGGCTTTTCTTTGAATTTATCATTTCTGGAAAGAATGTGTGTTTATATATATATAATCCATATGAAAAACAACTTGGAAGGGTAAGAGGATGATTTTTAAGAAGTTATCAAAATTGCCTAAAAAGCTAGTTTACACTTAGCTAATTTTGTGTTTTTATTGAGTAAATGTGTAAAGTTGTCAATTCTGGAATTAATGGGTGTTAGTATGTATATTTTATACATGAGAACCATAAGGGAAACCCAACTTGATGATTCTTGGGTTAGTTTCTATTTTGACCAAAAATAGTAATTAATTTGACTAGTTTTGAGCATTTTGCTACTAACCGGGTTTGAGGCGTGTTGTTCTTATCATGGGCTGATTTATATATAATAAATTACATCTAAAGTGTGTGTGGGATGTTTCATGTAGGACAAGAGTCAAGAACGAGCTCCGAGACTATATCGATAAGGTGAGAACATAAAGAATCGGATCGGTGACGGCGGTGTGGTTTGTGATTGTTAGAAGGATGATGTGGGATTGTAAATGGTTATGGCTGATTGGAACACTTTGTGTATGATTTGAATGAGACATAGAGTTGTGAAAGTAACGAGAGATGAGATCCAAGCTTGACTCATTCCTAAGAGCTGGGAGAGCGGTTTTGCTTAAACTAATTTGCCTTTATATACAACTTGAGATATTTTGATATGCCTATTTGCTTTCAAATATCTAAATTAAGATAGATTGACATGTTTATTTGTTTTACTCGCTTTTCAAGTTAAAGATCGAGTCATATACTGAATTGGGATTTATGTTATCCATGCTCGATATGTTTTAGATTATTGCTTGACGAGTAAAGTATAATGAAATGCCACGACATCATGCTTGAAGTTGATATACTTTTGTGCACTTTGAAAAGTTTCGAGTGATAGATTGAATTATATGCTAATTGAGAACTCGTCTTACTTGCTTAAATGATATTTCTAATGACAATGGTAAAGAAAGCATGATTAGTGCATTACATATCATCTCACTTCATTTAGGCATTCCATGGTTGTGAATGGTTTGATGTTTATGGAATGTGAATAGTAAGGGAGAAAAGTAAGAGGAAGTGATGGAAAATGGGAGTTGAGCTTGGTCGATATTAAGAGAGCCTCGACAAGCTAGTTAGCTCGAGTCAATATGACTTTTATAATTATTCACTTACATGAGCATGTTTACTTGTTGATATTTACACTCTTAGTCCATGATTGAGTCATATGCTTGATTGGGGCTATTTTTCAATAAATACTCGACATGTATCGTTTATGCTTAGTGAATAGAAAGTGAAGGAGTTGCTAAGGCTTAATATGTGAAACATGATTTACTTGTCTTAGGTGGGATTTGAGCAAGTTGTGTATTACGATTGAGTCATATACAGCCTGGAGGAATTGCCTATTTGTGCTTGTTAAGCCGAGATGACTTCTCATGATGAATGTTGAAAGAAAGCGTGATTATGCCATTTCTTTTCATAACACTTCATTCATGAACACTTCATTCATACATTTCATATGGTCGATATGTGGCCATGGGGTCGTAACCCGTGTATCGATGTATGGATGTTGGACGTTACACGTGGTTATCGTGGCGGTGATATTGTGGAGCTCCGAGGCGCTGTGTGGTGGATGGCCTGGATGCTAAGTGGTTATTATGATAACCTGGAAGAATAGAATGAGCTTCGGCTCGGATATTGTGAAATGAGTTGCGTCTCGAGTTTGTGATATGTGGAAATTCTTGATAGCGCATAGTGAGATGCGGGTTGTAAGTAAGAACCAACTGATGGTTGGAACGGAAAAGTGGAAATGGCTTATGCATTGTTGTTCGGTGAAATCTTAAACTTGAAAGTTAATTACTTGCATAAGAATTCATGTTATGTTCTTAGCATATCTATACATCCTTGCATAGCTAACTTCTTGTCTTTAATGTGCGTTTTGAGCGGGATGTGTGATGATAAACAAAGTGACGAGAATAGTGAATGGAATGTGGTAATGGTTGTCTGAGGCTTAATGTTAAGTGAGGAAGTGTCATATACAAGGAGTTATGGGTCGGTTATTGGTTAATGATGCGATAAGTATGGGGCGTAGCGAGACGCCGGAAATGAAAAATAGGAAGGTAGGGACTAAGGGAAATGATAGAATATAATACGAGATGAACGGTTTTGGCTTGACCAGGATTCGAGTGTGAAATGGTTATGGTTGGTTATGAGTATCTAATCACAATGCCTTCTTTTACACATATTTTTCATTGATGCATTATGTTATGAGCATTCGCATCACCGTTCATATTCTTTTTTTTTCACTGAGTGTCATGCTCAAAGGTGCTTTATATCACCTTTCAGGTTTTGCACGAGGACGAGGACGTGGAGCGGCAGATGGTGCTCGTTGACGTGCGAGATGAAGACTTTGGATAGGTCACCGGACACGCGAGCCATGTTTTCTGGTCGTAGGGTTACGTTGTATTTTGAAGTCTAAAGTTTCAAACACCTACTGTAAATCATTTTACGAGGCTTTGTGGTTTGTAATAACTTTTCCGTGGTGCACCACGTCTTTTCTATGTGTTTGTATCACTTTAGAGTTTTTATGATAATGTGAACTGGCCGACGAGCCGATGATTTTGATAAACAGGTTTTACTTTGTATGTGAGTTTTGGAATTTACGTATACATCATGCCGAAGTTTCAATGATTTATTAAGACTTGTGTTGTTTCAAGATTGAATTTTACGCTTCCGCTACGTGCTCGCGTCCTAGGCTTATTTAAATAAGTCGGGTCGTCACATCGTATTACAACATGTTACCACGTATCGTGTTACCACATGTTATCACATCAACATGGTACCACATGTTATCACATCAATATGTTATAACATCTCAGTTTACAACATGTTACCACATATCGTGTTACCACATGTTACCACAATCAACATGTAACCACGTACCGTATTTCCACATGTTGCCACAACCAACCATAATCCACAATTTAACATAAAGTAACGAACTCAACAAAAGGAATTTTGGTTCACTATCATTATCAACCAAGTAAGCAACAAACATGACTAAACATTACGATACTTCTAAAAAGCAAGGAACACCGTGATTACATAATCTCCCAAGAATAACGTCCTCCAAGTTTTCTTTGTACAACTTCTAAAACGATTTATATTTACAAGATCCTTCCAAAACTGGAACCACCTTGAAAGACCTTCCTTTAACACTAAAACTCACCAAAACAAACACAAAAGCTCCCAAAAACTCTGTAACTCACCAATAGTGTAAAACTCACTTCCAAAGTTCAATTCACCAACCAAATCACTTATAACCTTAAAACAAGCGATAATTACTCTTAAGCTCGATCAAACAAGATCGTCATGCAATTTAAAACATAAAACCACAAACTAACACTTTAAACCCACCTTGGAAAAGTAAACAAAATGTAAAGCGCCGAGGAACGATCAAGCGAGACATTTACCAACACCGAAAATTAATACATCTAAAATGTATTAATTTAACCAAACAATTGACACGTACTAAAAGAAAGCACAAAACAGTCCAGGAAAGTCCAAAATGGCTCACGGACCTAGGGTATTTTTGGGGAAATGGTTTTACAGCTTTTTGGACAATTTAGGAGCATTTCAAGTTAATTCTAGGCACGTTTTAAGTTGAATAGTGTTTTTGAATGAAAAGTGTTTTTGAGTGATTATTGTTTTTTGACATTTCTGAGCATGAAATCGTCAATTTCTCGAAGGAAATTGATGATTTCAACTTAAAAACTCATTTAGAAACAAAAAGGAAGAAAACTATAGGAAAAGTTTTGAAAGCTTCACTCTCTAAGGTTTCCTTAGGAGATGGAGAAACACCTTAATAGTAGTATGAAAAGAATGCAACCGGGGAGGGCTTTCCAACATACTAAGAATCGATGAAATACGCCTAGAGAAGAAGAAAACTCGATCCTTAGAGTAAAGGAGTGAGGGCGTCGACCATGGAATAGTTTGGGAGAGAGGTTTGTATTTTTCTAACTTTTGGTTGCATGAGAGAGATGAAGTGTGGCCTAATTTTTGAAACGGATGCAAAAAAGTCCCTTCTTTTCCTTATTCCTTTTTAAAATAAACCCCATGCATTTGAAAACCATCTACCTCTACAATTTAACTAAAAGTAAATAAATTAAGCAAAAAAGGTGATTAATGATTATTAATTGGCCCGTTAATAATCATTAATTCGCCTAGTTCTAAATTAAACTTCTAATGGAAATAAAAGGTTACTAACTAAATAAAACTTCTAATTTCTAATTAATAGCTAAAAATTAAAGTTAAATTATTTAATTAAAAAAATATATACGTTGAATTAAAATAACGAGACGTTACAGTCTACCCTCCTTAAAAGATTTTGTATTCGAAAGTAAGCTCACTAGGTGAATAAGTGAGGGTACATAACCCGCATCTCATCCTTGCGCTCTCAAGTGGCCTCCTTCGAAACTTGGTTATTTCACAAGACTTTGACCAAGTTAATCATCTTATTTCTCAATACCTTTTGTTCTGATACCAAGATCTCCACTGGTGTCTCCTCATAAGACAAGTTAGCATCAAGAACTATTGCTCAAAATCGATCACATGGAATGGATCTGCTATGTATTTTTGAAGCATCAAAACATGGAAAACATTGTGGGCGGCCGACAAACAAGGTGGTAAAGCTAGGTATAAGCCACCGCCCCAACTCGATCAAGAATCTTAAAAAGGTCCGACGAACCTAAGGCTCAACTTGCCCTTCTTCCCAAATCTCCTAACGCCCCTCTCGTGGGAACCATTTTCAAGAATACGTGGTTCTAAACTACAAACTCAAGCGAACTTTGTTGCTCAACTCATGCATATCTCTCTATATGCATTAATCATTGCTCTTAAACACAAATGGTCGGACCTTGCCTATTAATATCATTGTAACGTCCCGTTACTTTTGGAGGTAAATTTTTTTTTATTATTTATTTATTTTAATTAAAGTATTTAAGGTTAGTTTACATTTAGTAATTTCGAATTTAGTAGTTATTTTCGTTCGAAAACCTTTTTAATCCTTTTATCACTTTAAAGTAGTTTTGGTGACATTAATAATTATTAACGGGCCAATTAATAATGATTAATCACCTTTATATTAATTTAAGATCTTCGGGTTTCGTTTTATAAACTAAAACATTTAAAAGGGACGTAATCGTCATTTTCCAAATTCTTAAAAATATCAATTACTATTCACTTTCTCTACTTTAAATGGTCAACTTTGGTCAAAATTTCACTCATATTTTCTTTCCTTCCTCTCTTGTGGCCGAGACCCTCCATCTCCCTCCCTCTCTCTTTGGCTTTTCTTTATTTCTCGGTGGATCACCGTGATTCCTGTTCCGTTTAAAAGCCTTCGGTCCAAGGATCGATTCTAACCTAACAATCGAGGTTTTCGCCCGTTTTCTAAAAGCCTCAAGGTAAGACAAAGTTTCTAAATTCATGCTTTGAATAGTGTTTTAATGGAGTCTAAGATTGAAATCATCGATTTCTTGCCGAGAAACTAGAAGATTTCAATCGAGGGAGTCGTTTTAGGTGATTTTAGAAACTTTCCTAAACCCTAAAACCAAGTTTGAGTCGAAAACCCATCCCATGTGATTTTCTCTTACTTGGCCATGGCTAGGGTGTTTAGTTTGTTATGATTTTGCATTTTACTTAATTTTTCGGAAATCGATTATTGTGTAAAACCCTAAAATACAGTTACCTAATTATATAGCGACTTTCGAAGTACTCGAAACCAATTTGAAATACCTCTAAAATGCATAAAAGCTGAAAGACCGAACCTGAGCCCCTCTTTTCCCTTGTATGGCCGAGAGCTTGATTAGGTCCATTTCTGGGTTTTTCGTCGTTTTATGCATTTAGATGTCGTTTGCTCGATTTTTGGATAATTAATGATTGTTAGGTATAATTGATTTGTAGGATTGTGATTGCTCGTGTGGTTTTTGACCTCGGCACTTTCAGAGCCTGACTTCAAAACCAAAGGTGAGTTTAAAATGGAAGTTAGTAATTTTATGCATTAACTTTCATTCCGATATTGTTTATCGAGGTTAAGAGGGGAATTAACTTTTGAAAATTAATACTTGGTTGGTGACTTTAAACTCGGGAGTGAGTGGAGTGACTTTGGAGTTCTTATGAATTTGGAAGTTTAAGGAACTTTGAGTGGTTCAGAAGTCTTGCAAGATGAATCGAAGAGTTTTAAAGGAAATTGGAGTTTTTATATGAAAATGGAAGTTTAAGGAATTTGAGTGGTTTGGGAGACAAAGTGGCTTAGAAGTTACACTTGAGTGTTAACTCGTGTAATTCAAGTAGTTTATGTTCTTTAGTACTCTAGTAGATTCTCATTTAAGTAATCTAACTTGCTAGGGAACTCGATGACTTGTGATATGGTAAGACCGTACGTGATAGTATGTTGATGTTGATCCATACGGTGTCACGTTACGATGATTTGTGTTGTGGTATGACTGTGCGTGATAGTATGTTGATGCTGATCCATACGGTGTCACGTTATGATGATTTGTGCTATGGTTAGATCGTGCGTGATAGAATATTGATGTTGATCCATACGGTATCACGTTACAATGATTTGTGCTATGGTAAGACCGTGCGTGATAATATGTTGATGTTGATACATACAGTATGACGTTACGATGATTTGTGCTATGGTAAGACCGTATGTTGATGTTTATCCATACGGTAGCCTGTTACGATGACTTGTGATATGGTAAGATCGTACGGGGTAGTATGTTGATGTTTATCCATACGGTAGCCCGTTACGATGACTTGTGATATGGTAAGACTGTATGGGGTAGTATATTCATGTTTATCCATACGGTAGCCCGTTACGATGACTTGTGATATGGTAAGACCGTACGAGGTAGTATGTTGATGTTTATCTATACAGTAGTCCGTTACGATGACTTGTGTTATGGTAAGACTGTATGAGGTAGTATGTTGATGTTTATCCATACAGTAGCCCGTTACGATGACTTGTGATGTGATAAGACCGTAGGGGTAGTATGTTGATGTTTATCCATACGGTAGCCCGTTATGATGAAACTTGTTTGGTAACAAAGAAGGTTAGTGTTATTGTTACATATATTCATTAGAATGGTGTAGTAAGACTTAGCATTAGTTAATACTTTTACTTTAAGTCTCTATTTCATTTTCATACGGGTTTGAAAGTTTATTATGAGAAGTATATTACGATTGTGTGATTGTGTGGAAATTGGAAGTGTGGAATGGGTAGTAAAGTGCAATTTAGGCCTTTGGACACAATTTCCGATATGAAATTTGGTTCATAGGGTTACTTGCTTTCATTTTACTCTCACTAGCATTTTTATGCTAATATTGCTACACTTACAATTTTTCAGGTAAAAGTCGTCGCAAGGGACATGGTAGAGGAGGTGGCGCTGCTTGAGCTATCGAGAGGATGGAGGGACAAGAACAGAAAAATATTTTTGTAAAAGATATTTGAATGTTTTTGTTTATGTTTGCTACTTTCTTGCTTATGTTTTGAGCTCGGAGGAGCAATTGTGTAAATGTGTTATGTCTTATGGTTTTAAGCTCTCTTAGAAGTTTAATTATCAATCTGGAATGTGCATTCCATGTTTATCGTTTTCCTTGAGATTGGGTATATGTAAACAGGTTTTGGATAATCCAATTTTTAAACGAACCCATGCCGTTTTTCTGTAAAATCAAGTCTTCCGTTGTGTATTTGAATTTAATGGATTTTATGAGTTTTGGGTCGTTACAATCATCCCGCTACATAAGCCGTTTCTCAAATACATAATTATCCCAATAATGCATACTGGAGCTTAATTCGTCGTCTAAACAATTAATAACTGAATAATTTCCACCAATAATATTAAGTCACACATCGTTGAATAATACTAGTATCAACTATTCCTATAAGGTAATCTGATAGAGTCATCCGAATTTATCAACTCATAACCCTTCATTCACACAAATAATAGTTGGGGTTCCATTTCCACAAAAATCCAATCACTCCGCAACTATCACAAAGACAATGGTCTTAATACTCAAAACTTGTCATCCGGTTGCCTAATCCTTCATAGAAAAATACACTCATAAACTTAGCTCACTTATATCATCACAAACCTGAAGTAAAAACACACGCGAAAGACTCGAGAAGTATTCTTAAAATACAAACATTCAGTAACATTAAGTACTCCGACAACGGCGATGAAAGAGCCAATCGATAAACCACCCAAATTCCAAATGGTCAAATAATTAGACGCCATGCTTTTATTCTATCCATACTTCCAAAAAATCATTCTTTGAAACTACTATCAAGAGTTCATGGTCTTGCTATCACAACCCAAGATTGTCAATGACAAGTTTCCACATCTCTCCTTTGCCTACTATAAGAAGTTTTCATCTCTTATGGGATCAAGTTGATTGACCCTCTAGGTAACATAACTAGCTCGGCTCTAATAACTTATTCTCAACCATTTACTTCACCAAATTGTCACCCTACATCCAGATCATGCAAGACCTCGTATGGTACCTTTTCTATAGCTGTTGCTGTAAACAAGCTCCACCTGGAACACTAAATACTCCAAATCCACACTCTAAAGTGTACGGTCGAGGCAAAATCTCAAATCTAATTAATTCGTCTGTCTAACTATATACCTATTAAAGAGGACCGTACTGAGGTCTTAGCTTGATGCTCATGGCATACGATGAACCCCGTGAACATTTTAAAACGAATTGGATGTCCTGATCTGACTTTCAAATGATAGATTATGCCATACCTCTCCCCAATCCCTTCCAATACAAATGAGTTCAAGTTCCCACTCAAAATCTAATTCCCAGTCAAGCAAAACTACTTGATCAATCCATCGACCACTATCCAAACTACATCGTTAATCCTTACCGTCCTTGGCATTCTGTAACGTCCCGTTATTTTTGAAGTGAAATTTTTTTTTATTATTATTTATTTATTTTATTTTATTATTTATTTAATGTTATTTATTTATTTCAATTTAAGTATTTAGATTAATTATTATTTTTGTAATTTCGATTTTAGTAGTTAATTTCGCCCGAAATCTTTTTTAATCGTTTTAATAATTTAAATTCGTTTCGGTGACATTAATAATTATTAATAGGCCAATTAATAATTATTAATCACCTTTAGATTTATTTAAGAGCTTCAGGTTTCGGTTTATAAGTCAAAAGTCATAAAAGGACGCAACCGTCATTTCTAATTTCTTAAAAATATCCAAAACACTATTCACTCATCTTTAAAATCACCAGTTTGACTAAAATTGACCAAAACTTGTCATTCTTTTCCTTTCCATTGTCGTGAGCTTCTCATCCATGGATGAGAAGAAATTCTTCTTGGCTTTTCTTCGTTTCTCTACGAATCGTCGTGTTTTCGGTTGCGTTGGATTGGTAGGGTCGAGGGCTACCTATCCAACCTACCTTTTCAGATTTTCCCGTTCTCTAAGGGAAGTCCCAAAAAGTAAGTTTTCAAAACTTTTTAAATGGTTTTGTTCGTTTTTTATTATAAATGAGTTTTGAAGTTGAAATCATGAATTTCTATCATGGAAATTGACAATTTTGAGCCCGGGTTTTTGAAAAAAACTATTCATCCGAAATTACTATTCATCCAAAATCACTATTCACCCGAAAATGCACACTTGTTCTCATCTTAGTTATGAGTTGTAATATGTTGTGCAATTGGTGAATTGTAGGTGCGATTGCTCGGTTGTTGTTTCGTGGGAATTGGAGACTTGGAGCAAAAATTACTTTTGGCTAAGGAGAGAATAGTTAGGATTTAAAGTAATTTTAGAAAGCGAATAAGTGTGATGGTTTGTAGAATTAGAAACTAAGACTAGAATTCAAATCTATGATTAGAGGGAAGTGAGTTAGTGCCCTTAGGATTTGAAGTTAATCCTTTAAGCAAGAACTTAGGATTTCTCGAAGAAAGCTTTGAATCTTAGAAGATTCTAAGTTAGATTCGTTTCGGAGTTTAGGATGGATCATTGGAAGTTAAAATATCCAAAAATTTTATATAGAATGATTAATAGAACCTCGGATTATTATTGGAAGTTTAAAATCCTGGAAGGTATAGGTTAATCGTTTAAGATAGGATTTACTTGTATTAATGTAGCGGAGTTCGATTTACATATCGTTCGTCCGGAGTTTCCTATCTATTTTACTTTATGTCTTTTACTTTATGCCCCTCTACTTTATGCTTGCATCGACTACTTTAATTCCGCACTTTACTTATTTACTTTTACAAAGATATGCAGGCATATGCATATAATATTGCACCATAACATTTTCGCATCATGCATTGAAAAAGAAAAGAAGGGGAGAATGTTGGAGCCTACGGGTAGTGTCCGCATCACCTTCAGAAAAAGAAAAGAAAGTAAAACAAGGAAAGGAGTTGAATGGTAAGTTACGGGACGTACACATTACTTGTCATACAAAGAAGTTGAATGGTAAGTTACGGGACATACACAGTACTTCTCATACAAAGAAGTTGAATGGTAAGTTACGGGACGTACACATTACTTCTCATACATAGAAGTTGAATGGTAAGTTACGGGACGTACGCATTACTTCCTCATGCATAAGGGCAAATGCGAAATCCTACGGGATGTCCTCATGCATTCATGCTTATGATTGATGATATAGAGAATCGAGATGTTATATTTTATACAAAGTTTATTTACATTACTTAATTCTATGTCATAACAAGTAATTGGATGAGAATTAGACTACGAGTGTTTGTAATATCATCCTTTGGAAAGTTTAGAATGAAATTACCTAGAGTTTGGAGAACTTTAGGATTGATTGTGTCAGATTGATTGGACACAAATCGAAATACGAGTTTGAGGTCTATCTTTACTTTTTATTCTTATTATTCTCACTGGGCTTAGTTTGTTAGCTCATGATATTACAAAATTTCAGGTAATGCCCTGGCTAGAGGCCGTGGAAGGGGAGATGGTGTTGCGTGATCGAGGGATGCTGACCTCGAGATGGACTATGGGTTGTAAAGTCTATGTATTTATTTTTGTGAACTTTAAAGACTTTTGTGATTTTACATTTGTATTTGGCTCATAAGAGCATAATGTCTTTACTTTATGATTATGAGTATTGAACTCCTGAAATGGGATTTGATGTTCCTTATGTTTTATTAGATTTTGAAATTAGGATGTAAACAGGTTTTGGCTAACAAATTTTCAAACATAGCCAATTTTTCTTAAAATAAAAGACTTCCGCTGTCAATTCTGATTTAAATTATTTAAAAGTGTCGGGTCGTCACACATTCACTGTCAATGTCCATGAAGACGTCCTTTCATTCCCCTTCATAAATGCCCAAATGGTGCAAGTATCTTTGTAGACTCCCTTTCAGTAACTCTCACTTGTTGACACTTCCAGTAGTTACTACCAGTTCGATTACTTCTTACACATCCCAGACCAACGATTGGCCCTAGAACTTATACATCCTAATACTACCTGAAAATACATAAAAGATAGATCTGAGTTTCTCCTCCACTTGTTCATTTTTAAAGGTCGATTCTATGGTTTCACATAACCTTCTTAGAAGATAAGTAAAATATGCGGCAACAATATATCCTTGAAGTTATCCTCTGAATATTTTCTTTTAAAAAACTTGGTTGATAACCTAACCAAGGATGAAACTCTATAATATCATCAACCCTTAATTGACCAAACATTAGTCCATACTAAATATGTAACGACCCGATTTTTCGTAAAATCCTTTAAAACAATTACGCAGCGGAAAACTTGATTTTACAGAAAAACGGCATGGGTTCGTTTAAAATTCGAATAAACCAAAACTTGTTTTACATTGGCTCAAATCAGAAAAAGCAGTAAACCTGGAATGCGCATTCCATACCATGATAAAACTTCTAAAGAAAGTTTAAAGTCCAAAAATATAAACACAAATTATACAATTGCTCCATCGAGCTCAAAATGAAACATAATAAAAGTAGTAAAATGATCATGAGCATTCAAGGATGCTTCACCCAAAACCATATATATTCTTGTCCATTCATTGTCTCGAGTAGTCACACGGCGCCACCTCCTCTACCTCGTCCTCTACCACGAGTCTTACCTAAAAAAAAATTGTAATTATAGCAACATTAGCATAAAAATGCTAGTGAGAGTAAAATGAAAGCAAGTAATCCTATGAATCACATTCCATGTCAAAAATTGTGTCCAAAGGCCTAGATTTCAATTTTACTATCCATTCCACATTCCAAATTCCGCATATAATCAACATACATAGTATGCTTCCTGAAAAGTAACTGTGACAACCCGTCATTTTTAAATAAATTAAAATCAGAGAAAACAGCGGAAGTCTTTTATTTTAAGAAAAATTTGCGTGGTTTTGTTTGAAAGTTGGCATGCCGAAAACCTGTTTACATCCTAATTTTTCAATCTAATAAATTCACATGGACTTTAAGTCCCAAATCAGGAGTTCAAATATTTCATATCATAAAAATGACATCAAAAGCTCTTATGAGCTAAATACAACATCAAATTCTTGAAATTCACAAAAAAAAATAATTACATATACTTTACAAAAACAAGTCCATCTCGAGGTCAGCATCCCTCGATCACGCAGCACCACCTCCTCTCCCTCGACCTCTGGCCAAGGCATTACCTGAAATTGGTTGTAATATCATGAGCTAACAAACTAAGCCCAATGAGAATAATAAGCATAAAAAGTAAATATAGACCTCAAACTCGCATTTCGATTTGTGTCCAATTAACTGACACAATCTTTCCTAGAATTCACCAAAGTCTAGGTAATTCTATTCCATATTTTCCAAAGTATAACACAATTAACTCCTAAAGTCATCCAAACTCTAGGTAAATTCATTTTATACTTTCTAAGATGATATTGCTAGTAATCGTAGCCAATACTCATCCATTAACATTATTAGAACGTAAATAAGTAAAGTAAACACACTTTACACAACATACAACTTCTCAATTCTCTCTTGCATCAATCATAAACATGAATGCATGAGAGCATCCTGTAGGATTTCGCATTTGCCCTTTTTATGCGTGAATGAAGGTAATGAGTACATCCCGTAGGATACCATTCAACCTTATGCATGAGGAAGTAATGCGTACAGCCCGTAGGTTACCATTCAACTCCCTATGCATGAAGAAGTAATGTGTACAACCCATAGGTTACCATTTAACTTCTTTTCTTTCACATTCTTTCTTTTCTCTGAAGGTGATGTGAACTCCACATAGGGTTCATCAATCTTCCTTCTTTTCTCATTCACTTTTCTTTCTTTTCACTTTCGTTTCTTTTCACTTTCTTTTCTCTTTCACTTATTTTCTCTTTTCATTTGCTTTCTCTTTCACTTTCGTTTCTTTTTCATGAATGATGCGATAATGGTATGGTGCAAAATGATATGCATATGCTTCCATACCTTGTAAAGTAAATAAGTAAAATGCGGAATTAAAGTAATCGTAAGCAAGCATAAAGTAAAGGTGTAAAGTAAAGGACAAAATCTAAATGACATAAGATAAAAGTAGATAAGCATCTCGGACGAACGATATGTCGATCGAACTCCGGTATCAATAATAAAAGTAGAATCATTACTAAAACGATTAACCTATACCTTCCAGGATCCTAAACTTCCAATAATCCGAGGTTTTATTAATCGTTCCAAATACAAGTTGAATCCTTTTAACTTCCGATAATCCAATCTTAGTTTCGAATCGAACCTAACTTAGAATCTTCTAAGATTCAAAGTATTTCTCGAGAACTTCTAAGTTCTCATTTAAAGGATCAACTTCTAATCCTAAGGGCACTAACTCACAACCCTCTAATCTTAGATTCGGATTCTATTCTTAGTTTCAAACTTTACAAACCTTCACACTCATTTGCTTTCTATAGATACTTTAAATTCTAACTATTCTCACCTTAATAAAAGTGAAGACTTTGCTCCTAAACACCGGAAGAGCAATCAACCACGCGGTTCGAAAACACCTACAATTAAGTTATATCGCAAAAATCAATAACTTTACCAACTATCGATCAAACAACTACTAAACATACAAAGCGACGAAAAACCCAACAAATCCCACAAATAGGCTGTGACGACCCGTCACTTTTAAATAAATTAAATCAGAGAAAACAGCGGAAGTCTTTTGTTTTAAGAAAAATTGGAGTGGTTATGTTTGAAAAGTGGCTAGCCAAAAACCTGTTACATTTTAAATTCACAATTTTTAATACACAAGGAACTTAAAGTTCCTATCCAGGAGTTCAAAGTTTATAGTCATAAAAGTAAAGACATAAAGCTCTTATGAGCTATATACAAATAAACAAATCCAACAAAATGTATAAAATTCACAAAACCAAAGTCCATGGACATTACATAAACCTAGTCCATCTCAAAGTCGTCATCCTCTCGATCAAGCGCGCCTGCTCCTTTTCCACGATCCCAAACATTTCCTGAAATGTTTGTAATATCATGAGCTAACAACTTAAGCCCAGGTGAGAATAATAAGAATAAAAAGTAAAGATAGACCTCAAACTCGCATTTCGATTTGTGTCCAATTAATCGACACAACTCACTCCTAAAGTCCTCCAAACTCTAGGTAATTTCATTCTAAACTTTCTAAAGGATGATATTGCTAACACTAGTAGTCAATCCTCATCCATCAACATTATTATGACATAAGTAATAAAAGTAAATAAACTTTGCATCATATTAAACATCTCAATTTTCTCTTTCATCGATCATATGTATGAATGCATGAGAGCATCCCGTAGGACTTCGCATTTGCCCTTTTGTGCATGAATGAAGGTAATGCGGACATCCCGTAGGCTCCCATTTAACCTTATGCATGAGGAAGTAATGCGTACATCCCGTAGGCTACCATTTAACTCCCTATGCATGAAGAAGTAATGCGTACATCCCGTAGGCTACCATTTAACTTCTTTTCTTTCACATTCTTTCTTTTCTCTGAAGGTGATGTGAACTCCACGTAGGGTTCATCAATCTTCCTTCTTTTCTCATTCACTTTCTTTTCTTTTCACTTTCATTTCTTTTTCACTTTCATTTCTTTTTCACTTTCATTCTTTTTCACTTTCATTCTTTTTCATGAATGTTGCGAGAATGGTATGATGCAATATGATATGCATATGCTTGCATATCCTTGTAAAAGTAAATAAGTAAAGTGCGGAATTAAAGTAGTCGATACACAAATAAAGAAAAGGCATAAAGTAAAAGTATAAAGTAAAAGACAAAAAGTAAATGACATAAAGTAGAAGTAGGCAAGCATCTTGGATGAACGATATATCGATCGAACTCCTGGTATCAATAAGAGTAGAATTATAAAATAAACGATTAACCTAAACCTTCAAGGATTCTAAACTTCCAATAATCTGAGGTTCTATTAACCGTTCTAAAAAACAAGCTGGATCTTTTAACTTCCAATGATCCAACCTAAGCTTGAATCGAATCTAACTTAGAATCTTCTAAGATTCAATACTTTCCTTGAGAACTTCTAAGTTCTCACTTAAAGGATTAACTCTTAATCCTAAGGGCACTAACTCACAACCCTCTAATCTTAGGTTCGGATTCTAATCTTAGTTTCAAACTCTACAAACCTTCACACTCATTTGCTCTCTATAGATACTTTAAATTCTAACTATTCTCACCTTTAATAAAAGATGACTTTGCTCCTAAGTCCGAAGGAGCGATCACGCAAGCGGTTCAAAAACACCTACAATGAATTACATCACACAATCATTAATTACCAACTATCGATCAAACATCAATTAAACATACAAAGCGACGAAAAACCCAACAATTCCCACAAGAGGCTCTCGGCCTTAACAAGGAAAAAGGGTCTCGGGTTTGGTTTTCCGGCTTTTAGGTAATTTAAAAGTGTTTCGAGTTGGTTTTAAGCAAATTCGATATTCCCGATTTCAATGGGTATCGATAAATAGGGTTTTTGAACATTAAGCCCTTTCCCGAAATGAGTTTAGATAAACATTCATTCATTAATTTCTAACCCATTTTCAATCCCAAAAGGGTAAATTTTAAACGGGAAGGGTTTCGACTGAAACTCAGTTTTAGGGTTTAGGAAAATCAAATAATAGTTACCCAATAGTTTTTCCATCAACATTCAACAACAAAATTGGAAAGGGGTGGAGGTTTTGGCCAAAAACTCAAAGCTTGAAACAATTTCCATGGAAATACTATGAGAATTCGAAATCTAGGGCTTATCTTAGAGAGTTGGAAACGTTCAAAGAGTGAAATGGGTAGAAAGGTCTCGGCGAGAGCTTTCCAACGCATCCGAAATCACGCAAAACGGCCAAGAAACGAAGCCGGGGCGACCGTTTCTTCCTCTTCTCTTTTCCTCCTCTATTTGCTCGGGTTTGGAGAAGAAATGGATGAAGATTTGGTCAATTTGAGTCAAAGGTCATTTAAAGAAGATGAGCAAATAGTAATTAGATATTTAGGAAGTTGGAAATTACGATTTTGCCCTTTTTATGACTTTTGGCTTAAAAACGAATCCCGAACATCTCAAACTATCCCAATGGTGATTAATAATTATTAATTGGCCCGTTAATAATTATTAATACCATTAAAACGTATTTAAATAAATAAAGCCATTAAAATGACTTAAAATGAAATAAACTAATAAATTCTAATTTAATGATAAATAAATGAACTTTAATTACTTAAATTAAAATAAAATAAATAAAAGTTTTTTTTTTATCACAAAATAACAGGACGTTACAGTAGGCCCACGGCCCTATCATCAAAAATGAGTCTCGGGGTTGGTTTTCTGGCTTTTAGGCAATTTAAATACGTTTTAATGGTATTAATAATTATTAACGGGCCAATTAATAATTATTAGTCACCATTGGGATAGTTTGAGATGTTCGAGATTCGTTTCTAAGCCAAAAGTCATAAAAGGGCAAAACCGTAATTTCCCAATTTGCAAAATATCTAAAAATACTATTTGACCATCTTCTTTAAAATACCATTGACCCAAAATTTGACTAAACTCATTATGTTTTTCCTTCCTCATTGCCGAGAGTCCAAGAGAGAAAAAGAGAGATTTTGGTTTTTGTTCGTTTCTTGCCCGATCGACTTGATTCCGGGTCCATTGGAAAGGTATCGATCCTACGATCCTTTCCCACCTAACCATCGTCTGTTTCTCTCGTGTTTTATGGAGATCTCGGTAAGTTTCTCTTGAAACCCTAAGCTCCAAATAGTGTTTTAATGGAGTTTTCATTGTTTTCTTTCGATTTCTTGCCGTGAAACTCGGTGTTTGTAAACTCGGGAGTAGTTTTAAGTGTTTTTGGAAACTATCCCATAACCCTAAAACCGAGTTTCAGTCGAAACGCTTTCCGTTTGAAATTTACCCTTTTGGGATTGAAAGTGGGTTAGAAATTAATGAATGAATGTTTATTTAAATTCAATTCGGGAAAGGAATTAATATTCGGAAACCCTAATTATCGATACCCATTGAAATCGGGATTATCGAATTTGCTTAAAACCAACTCAAAACGTATTTAAATTGCCTAAAAGCCGGAAAACCAACCCCGAGACTCACTTTTGATGATAGGGCAGTGGGCCTCTTTGTGGGATTTGTTGAGTTTTTCATCGCTTTGTATGTTTAGTAGTTGTTTGATCGATGGTTGGTAAAGTTATTGATTTTTGCGATATAACTTAATTGTAGGTGTTTTCGAACCACGTGGTTGATTGCTCTTCCGGTGTTTAGGAGCAAAGTCTTCACTTTTATTAAGGTGAGAATAGTTAGAATTTAAAGTATCTATAGAAAGCAAATGAGTGTGAAGGTTTGTAAAGTTTGAAACTAAGAATAGAATCCGAATCTAAGATTAGAGGGTTGTGAGTTAGTGCCCTTAGGATTAGAAGTTGATCCTTTAAGTGAGAACTTAGAAGTTCTCGAGAAAGACTTTGCATCTTAGAAGATTCTAAGTTAGGTTCGATTCGAAACTAAGATTGGATTATCGGAAGTTAAAAGGATTCAACTTGTATTTGGAACGATTAATAAAACCTCGGATTATTGGAAGTTTAGGATCCTGGAAGGTATAGGTTAATCGTTTTAGTAATGATTCTACTTTTATTATTGATACCGGAGTTCGATCGACATATCGTTCGTCCGAGATGCTTATCTACTTTTATCTTATGTCATTTAGATTTTGTCCTTTACTTTACACCTTTACTTTATGCTTGCTTACGATTACTTTAATTCCGCATTTTACTTATTTACTTTACAAGGTATGGAAGCATATGCATATCATTTTGCACCATACCATTATAGCATCATTCATGAAAAAGAAACGAAAGTGAAAGAGAAAGCAAATGAAAAGAGAAAATAAGTGAAAGAGAAAAGAAAGTGAAAAGAAACGAAAGTGAAAAGAAAGAAAAGTGAATGAGAAAAGAAGGAAGATTGATGAACCCTATGTGGAGTTCACATCACCTTCAGAGAAAAGAAAGAATGTGAAAGAAAAGAAGTTAAATGGTAACCTACGGGCTGTACGCATTACTTCCTCATGCATAAGGTTGAATGGTATCCTACGGGATGTACTCATTACCTTCATTCACGCATAAAAAGGGCAAATGCGAAATCCTACAGGATGCTCTCATGCATTCATGTTTATGATTGATGCAAGAGAGAATTGAGAAGTTGTATGTTGTGTAAAGTGTGTTTACTTTACTTATTTACGTTCTAATAATGTTAATGGATGAGTATTGGCTACGATTACTAGCAATATCATCCTTAGAAAGTATAAAATGAATTTACCTAGAGTTTGGATGACTTTAGGAGTTAATTGTGTTATACTTTGGAAAATATGGAATAGAATTACCTAGACTTTGGTGAATTCTAGGAAAGATTGTGTCAGTTAATTGGACACAAATCGAAATGCGAGTTTGAGGTCTATCTTTACTTTTTATGCTTATTATTCTCACTGGGCTTAGTTTGTTAGCTCATGATATTACAACCAATTTCAGGTAATGCCTTGGCCAGAGGTCGAGGGAGAGGAGGTGGTGCTGCGTGATCGAGAGATGCTGACCTCGAGATGGACTTGTTTTTGTAAAGTATATGTAATTATTTTTTTTTTGTGAATTTCAAGACTTTGATGTTGTATTTAGCTCATAAGAGCTTTTGATGTCATTTTTATGATATGAAATATTTGAACTCCTGATTTGGGACTTAAAGTCCATGTGAATTTATTAGATTGAAAAATTAGGATGTAAACAGGTTTTCGGCATGCCAACTTTCAAACAAAACCACGCAAATTTTTCTTAAAATAAAAGACTTCCGCTGTTTTCTCTGATTTTAATTTATTTAAAAATGACGGGTCGTCACAGTAACGATATCAAGACTTAAAGTAAAAGTACCCGTTATTACTAAGTCTTACTACTGAATTCTAAAGATTATGCAATGGTATACTAACTATCTTATTACCAAACAAGTTTCATCGTATCATAAAACTGTATGGACTGAAGTCAACATACCATCATGTACCATATCACAAACCATCGTAACTCTCATCACATCGGATATCAGGAATTTCACCATATAGGTCTCAGGAATTTCACCATATAGATATCAGGAATTTCACCATATAGGTCTCAGGAGTTTCACCATATAGGTCTCAGGAGTTTCACCATATAGGTCTCAGGAGTTTCACCATATAGGTCTCAGCAGTTTCACCATATAGGTATCAGGAGTTTCACCATATAGGTCTCAGGAATTTCACCATATAGGTCTCAGGACTTTCACCATATAGGTCTCAGGAATTTCACCATATAGATATCAGGAATTTCACCATATAACAAATCATCGCACCATGATACCGTATGGAGCGTATCACATACTATCATGTGCCATATCACATAAACTCGCACCATGATACCGTATGGAGCGTATCACATACTATCATGTGCCATATCACATAACCTCGCACCATGATACCGTATGGAGCGTATCACATACTATCATGTGCCATATCACATATTACCATATAGAATCCATCAAGCTCCCTAGTAAGTTAGATAAAGTTTCATTAAACTACTAAAGAACATAAACCGCTCGAATTACACGAGTCAATACTCAAGTGTAGTTTCTAAGCCACTTTGACTCCCAAATCACTTACAGTTCCTTATTCATCCACTTTCATCTAAAAAATCTCCAAATCATCTTATATAACTTCCAAACCACTCATAATTCCTCTTTTTCTTCCAAAACCATAAGTACATCAAAACCACTCCACTCACATTCGAGTTAAAGTCTCCAACCAAGTATAACTTCCGGAAGTTAGTTCCCCTCTTAACCTCAATAAACAATAATGTAATGAAACATAACTCATAAAATTACTAACTTCCATTTTAAACTCACCTTAGATTGTGAAATCCAAGCTTCCAAAGTGCCGGGGTCAAAATCACGTAATCGATCACAAACCTACAAATCAATTACACTTAACCATCAATAATTAACCGAAAACCAAGCAAACGGCAATTAAACGCATAAAACGATGAAAATCCGGAAATTGGACCCTAGGGGTACCCACGGCCAAGCAAGGGAAAAGGCTTGGGTTCGGGTTTCCGGCTTTTATGCAATTTAGAAGCGTTTTGGGTTGTTTTCGAATACTTTGAAAACCGGGATAACAATGGGTCACCATATTTTAGGGTTTTACATAATAATCGATTTCCGAAAAATTAGGTAAAACGTAAAACCATAGCAAACTAAACACCCTAATCTTAGTCAAGTGAGAGAAATTAACACGGGATGGTTTTTCAACACAAACTTGAATTTAGGGTTTAGGGAAGTTTCTAAAACCACATAAAACGACTTCCTCGGTTGAAATCTTCAAGCTTCGGTGTGTGAATTTGAAGATTTCAACTCAAAACCTCCATTAAAATACTATTCACAACAAATTTTAGAAACTTTGTCATACCTTGAGGCCTTTAAAAAACTGATGAAAACCTTGATTGTTGGGATGGGTAGAAAGTACGTCTCGAGAGCTTTCCAACGAGCTAAGGCACGATGAAAGCGGTCGAGAAACGAAGCCGAGGTGACAATTTCTTTCTCTCCTCTTTTTTTCTCACTAAGCTACGTGTTTGGGGGAAAAAGAAGAGAAGAATTTGATGTTTTTGACCAAAGATTGACTTTAAAAAGGAGAAGAAAGTGAATAGTGATTTTTAAAGAAATTAGAAAATGACGATTACGTCCTTATTAAGTGGTTTGATTAAAAATACGAAGCCCGAAGATCTTAAAGTAATCTAAAGGTGATTAATAATTATTAATTGGCCCGTTACTAATTATTAATGTCACCAAAACGATTTTAAAGTATTAAAACGATTAAAAGAATTTTGGACAAAAATAACTACAAAATTCGAAATTACTAAATTTAAACTAATCTTAAAATATTTTAATTAAAATAAATTGATTAATTATTTAAAAAAAAAATATTCACTTCAAAATAACGGGACGTTACAAAATATTATGTACTCATCCCCCTAGGTCACTTACTCGAATTCGTGGATAAAATGTATCTCTATAAATTATTATTTTCCTTGCAAGCAAAACAAGTGTCTCCCAAACACCCTAATCCATTAACGTTCTATCCTTCTAATACGAGATTCACCTCTAGGGTCTACCTCTAGGAATCATTAGGTCCAAGACACGACTTTCAGTTTTCTCACAATTTACGATCTCAATTCGATGGTCAAACACCATATGTTTACAACATACCAAACTATCACATCGCTTGTAAAATTCACCGATATCTCGGTCTGACAATATTTCCTCCATTCCTCAAGTAGAAACGGGCAATCAACACTAGTGTTAGTTAGCTATACATTTTTCAAGGGGGATTTTTGATAACTCATCTCAAGTATTCCAACTCACATCGGTACACTCATAGTGTACTAGTTACACGATTAGGCCAATGATCAAATAACACAGTCGTTCATTGTCCTCATCGGGACCCTTAAAGAAAAGTTTTAACTTCCCTCTCGAATGACAATACTCTTATGATTTAACACCACACCAACACAATGACTTATCATAAATAATAATAATAATAATAATTCCACTTCCTCATCTCCAACTGGGGACTTGTCTTTTACTTAATCTAGGTCACTAGACTCGAGCTAGACCGACTAGTTTCCCACAACAGTTATTTGAACTAGGTATCTCGGCTCTTAACACTGAAATCTAGACATAAACACGCCTCATTACATAAAAAACGTTAACCACGTGTTCCACCAACACAACTACCTTAACAACTATGCAATAATCAAAATTTCATCACTTGGAGTATCTCGACTCTCTTGCATAAACTCCATGTCAACACGCTAAACGAGGTGTATAACCTCTCAACCACAAGGGGTAAATCCTAACCTCAGTACTCATATTAAGTTCCCATGTTATGTAATAGCCCGAGTTTTGGGAAAGTAATTAAAATAGTTAAAAATATTTATTTTAAATTATGGAAGTTGGAAATTTATTTATAATAAAAATTTGTGTTTTAAATAAAGTTTAAAAAATTATTATTATTATTTTATTGTGAATTGACCATGGTTAAATTATAATGGAGGTTTGGTAAATTAATAATCATAGTTCGTGAGATAGCTGGGTTTTTTTTTGGAAAAATGATCATAAACTGATATTTTCATTTAATATTTGGTAAATTGAAATTAAAATAATATTCTATGGCTTTTTTGAAGTTAGTTATTTATTTTGAGTTAATTAATTAATTGTATATGAGTTAAGTAAGGTTGGGTAAGGAATTAACCATGGTTAGTTGGGAAAAAAATAACATTTAACTATGGTTAAATGATTTTGGGGTTAGTTTTAAATAAAATATAAATAGGAGACAAAGGTTGACGATTAATGTGGTTAGTCTTGAGTTTTAAAAGGAAAAGGGTTAGAAATCAAATAAATTGATTGTCATTAGATGAGTTTTCATTCTCTCCTTAATTTACAAAATTAAAAACAAAAAAATGGTTTTTCTCTTCTCTTTCACACCGTGAGCAGCAGCAGGGAGGGGGAATTTCGATTTTCCTCTCCCTTTCTTCTCTTTTCTTCATCACTATCTTGGGAAAAAGGCTTGATTTATGAAGGGGTTTTGGTTGTAGGAAGGGTGGAGCAATATTCCTCAAGAAAACAAGAAGATTGAACAAACAAGCAGCCACCTTTTCTATTCTTGTTAGCTACGGCCGAACAACAGCAGGGGAAGAGGGTGGCCACGAGTTTTGAATTCAATTTTCATCTTCCTTGCTCGAGTTTAATATGAAATTGGTTGGCTAATAATGGGTTTTCAATTCAAGGATGACTGAAGCAAGATTTCTCAAGAAAATTTTAGGAATTCATGAGTTTAGGTTATGGGTTTTCTTATCTATCAAGAAAATTGAAAGAAACTAACTTCAATTTTTGGAAATTCAGTATTAAATTTTATAACTTTTGGGGTTTAAGATTGTTTTAAAATTTAAAACTAAATAAGAATTTTAGGTTTATTGACAAATCCTGTAAACTCCAAGTTAAAACCTCCATTAACAAAACTTTGGAGCTTTTAAATTTTTGAAACTAAAATGATTTCTTTTGTTGTTTTGATTTAAAACTCATGTACCTTGCGAATTGATTCTAAAATTGAGCATGAAAATTATTTAAACACTTTTCTATAGTAAAAAACATAGCCAACTACATTCTTCCCACAATTTTGTCAGTTTTGTAAGTTTTGGGTTATGAGGCCATTTTCGGGGTCCCGAGATGTTGTTTAATATGTTTTAAATGTTAAATGATTTTTAAATAAGGGGTTGTTGCATATGAATGCTGCTTTATGTAGGTAAAGACTCAAACCACTCCAAGTTGTGCAAGGTAGAAAATTTGTATCACAAGGTGGGAATAGAAAGAATTTAAAGTACTTCTATGTTTGATTTCCATATGATGAATTTTTGTTCATTTTGATGTTTAAGCTTTGGGTAGGATTGTTAAGCTTTAATAGTTAGATGAGTGATTTACTCATGAACTAGAAGTTGGAAGTATGTAAGACAAGAACGAGGTTTTGGAAAGTGTGAGTTTTCTATGGTGTTGGGAGTTACTTTGGTGAATTTAAGACTATATTGTTTGTCTTGAATAAATGGTTATGAGCGAGAATATATGGTAGTGACTTCGTACTTTGGTGGGATGTGCTATAACTATGTATGTTGGGGAGTTGTTTTGTGGATGGTGAATTAGGCCTTCAAGTAAGAATTGGCCAAGGCGTTTATGTGATAACTTCAATGGAATAGGTATTTTCAAGATGGAAGTCCTTGACATTTTTATATACCTAAAAGGGTAGGAAAACATGGATGAAACTTATGCTCAAAGCCTCCATTGCTGGACATTTGAAGTTTTCCTAGTTTTCCTAATTTTGCAGTTTTCTTAGCCTTTTCTTAATGTCTTTCAATTCTGGTATATTTGGGTTCTTAAACACATATTTTACATAAGAAAATCAAGTTAGGAACTCCAACCAATGATTTTTCAAGAACCCTCAAATGGCCAAAATCACCACTTTTCCTTTTAGCTAGTTTAGAGACTTTTGGAGAGCAAGTCGGGTTCTGGGGTTTAGTTTATTGTTCTTAATGAATTATTTATGATATTTTAAGCTTAAGGTTAGTTTCTAAATGATTGTGTTTGATGAGGAAAGAAAAGCCAAGGTCAAGCCTTGTTTTGACTAGAGAAGTAAGAACAAAACGGGTTAAGCGTGGTATGGGTGATCAAACGTGTTTGCTATGATTGGGTTGTGGAGTGGATATTAATGTTAAATGAGGCTGAATGGAAACATCACTTAGTGTGTGAAAGTATGGGAAAAGAAAGATGAGAGCGGAAAGGAAATTGGTGATCGAACTAGTCGTGTTGTTGAGAAAGTGGAATGAGTGGAATTATCTTGATATATCCTTGCCTCTCTCAAATCTTTGAGTTTTTATTTCATGTTTACTTGTATTTATACTTGTATCAAGTTGAAGATCGAGTCATATATTTTAGATATGTATTCTCATTTATGTTATTACTTTTGAACTTAAATAGCAAACATATATTTCAATAATTTAATAAAATCAAAGCAATGAATTATTAAAATTAGGAATAAATTAGTAAAATTAAATTAACAATTCACTTAAAATAAAATAAAATGAGAGTCGAAAGTCCAGGAGGACTAATTTAGACTACAATTATTTTGCAAAAACAAAAATTAAAAAGTAAATACAAAAAATCAGTTATACATTTTTTTGAAATAATTTATTGATAATATGCTTTTTTTTTATAATTTAAAAAGTTGCAGTATGTTAAGTTATATATATTTTTAAGGAATGAGGCAGTGACGGATCTAGGATTTAAGTTCAGAGGGGGCACACAGTAGAGTCGCAACTTATAAAAATCGCCAAATCGATAGAAATTGAATCAAAACCGATTAAAACTTATAAAAATCAATACCTTAAACTGTCTATGTGTTCAAAATCGATTCGACACATAGGTGGTTCATTTTCAATTTGCATTTTTTATCGGTTCGATGTCGATTTTGTTTAAAACTGTCATAAACCGAATTAAAAACACCCCCTATAACACAATACATGCAAATATATAATAATTTATTATAATATTAATAACTACAAAAATAAAATCTATATATTCATCATTGGTATTTAATTTGGTGAAAATTAAATCAAGTAAATTTTAAAATATTTAGTTTTTTATGTTAAAAAATCACTTCATATTAATAATTATATATAAATAAGATAGATAGATAAGAAAATGAAAACTAAAAATTAAAAACTAAAAATAGATCTAAATATAGTTTATATCTTGATTTTCATTTTGTAAATTTTAAAAATAGATCTGATATGGAACTATTTTATTTATATGAAATTAAAATATAAAAAAATATATATATAATAAATAGATAAAGAATGCAATAAATAGATAAAAACATTCATAATGAATTGAATCATGACAATCCTGGGGATTGATCTTCGGACACGCGTGTGGAAAAAGGAACCTCAGCCAACGAACCAATTGGGAACTTTTATAACCCTTTATGTATTTAATTATGTATCATGCGTTCAACTTTTTGTAATTTAAATTCTCATATATATTTTTAATTTATCTACAAATCAAGGGGGGACACGTGCCCCCCCTGATCCTACTGTAGATCCGTCCCTGGAAGGAGGAAGAAAATAATATATGATTAAAAAGCTATTTAAGTCTTTTCCCATCTATTCAACAAATCAAAGTCACTCCCACACGTAAAAAACAACCACCATAAATTTCAACATATGACACTTTTTTTTATATGTAGTTTCTGAAATACCAAAAGTTGTGAAATATTTCAAAAATGAAATTTTTAAAATTAGACCAACCTCTGTCAGTATGAGAATGTCAGTTTTCAATATTTCAAACTTTCACTATATTTGAAATATAAATTCTTAAAATTCCGTTATGAAAATCCAGTTAGCCCATAACATAAAGAAATATGACAGTAAAGTAAAATAAAGGAATTGAATAGACGTAAGTGTGAGAAAACAATACTTTTGAATCGTCTATATACTGTAAAGAGATAAAGACAAAGATTAATTCAATTTATCGAACATATAATTTGGTGGATTCCACCGAACACAGCTTAAAAGACCTCAATCTTTTAGTAAAAAGACGTAATTATTGATTTGTATTATTCATAAAGTCGATGATTGTTTAAAATCATTCTTAAAGTAAAATAGAGGGTATTTTTTAATTTAACAAACTTAGTGGGTGTAAATTATGATAAAATTGAAATATAAATTTATTGGACCGTTTGAAATAATTTTTAAGAATGTTTATGAGTGTTTTTTTAATAATTATCAAAAAAATTTGTTTATTAAAAAAAATTTTAAACATTTTTTAAATCTATCCCAAACATACATCTAATTGTGAAACCAATCAGTGGGCATGAATGGCAATCTTCATCCCGACCTCCCAGTATCCTGGAAAGTTGCATAAGAAGAAGTTAGGTCCCCTTGAAATCATTTTTTCGTCGCTTCCTGATCTTATCCCTGTTGCTCCTGTCGGAGTTTGTAACCAACCTGGTCCACCACCGCCACGTTATGATTTGTTGGGACATAATCGAATTCTGCAACACCCATCAATTTTATTTATCAATTAATTTAAAATATATATATATATATTTATAACTTCTTCATGTCCTTCTTTCTAAGAATGATTTTGGTATAGAATTATTTATGATTCATATTATTTTTAAAATCGTATGAAGACATTTCAGATCCAATCAAAATAGAATTTTAAGTTATCGAATAACATGAGATCATAACCTGTTTCTTATCCAATATTTTAATTTTATATCTTCGAGGTTGGTTTGCTTCTATATCAATAAATTATAAAATAAAAAATTACAATTAACAATCAATATTTAATATTTTCTAATTTAATGTAGTTTTAAATTTGATAAAGGTTATATAAATAAGTTTTTAAGAAATAAAACTATCCTTCTATGACAGGTTAATTATTAATTTAGCTTAATTTTACTAATTTAGTACTTTGATTTTAATAAATTAATAATTCTCATCAAAATAATATAGAGACAATCATAGCAATAGCCACTTTTGGTGCCTATGTTTTACTTTATAGCCACCATTACCAATTTTTCAAGAAATAGCCATTTTTGTAATTTCCATTCCCAATATACCCTTATGTATATTTATCATTTATTTTTTGAAGAAATGGCCACCACCGTTGTAAAGACTCGAATTTTCACAAAATCTTTAAATCAGAAGTAAAACAGCGGAAGACTTATTTTTACAAAAATTTGGCGTGGATCCATTTAAAATACGAACTCCCTAAACCTGTTTTTAAGAACACAACTCAGCAAAGTTTATTCACATATATTCCTACTCCAGAATATACTCAAATCAGAGAAAGTAAACTCAAAATATACATACAACCGACTTTAGGCTCTCATGAGCCACAAAATACAAGTTTTAAGACTTTATTTCAAGTTTATATGTATATAAAGCATTCCCAAAATGCACCAAACTTAGATTTACAAGTCCAAATGTCCATAAGCATCTACTCGAGATCACGCAACACCACCTCCACGACCTCGTCCTCTACCACGAATATTACCTGAAAATAAAGTGGTGTAGCACCATTAGCAAACAATGCTAGTGAGAATAAGATGGATGCAAGCACTTTTATGAACCAAATTTCATATCGGAGAATGTGTCCAAATAAACCTAAGTACTCTTGCACTACCCATTCAATATTCCAAGTACTTTACATAAAAGATCAAACCATTCTACTATCTAATAAATTCGGAAAGTAAACAATCAAACCCGTAGTTAAAGTAGATACTAATGCTTAACAAAGTAAATGACAAAGTAAATAACAAAGTAAATAACATCCGTGACCACTTGTCACCAATCATAACCATTCCGTGACCTCCGTGCATAACAATAATATGCATGCATAACCATAATATGCAAGTCACCAATCACAATCATTCCGTGACCTCCGTGCATAACGATAATATGCATGCATAACGATAATATGCAAGTCACTGTGACATCTATGCATAACGATAATATGCAAGCATAACGATAATATGCAAGTCAACGTGATATCTATGCATAACGATAATATGCAAGTCACTGTGACATCTATGCATAACGATAATATGCAAGCATAACGATAATATGCAAGTCAACGTGATATCTATGCATAACGATAATATGCAAGCATAACGATAATATGCAAGTCAACGTGACATCTATGCATAACGATAATATGCAAGTCAACAACCACAACCACTAAAATAACGTACTAACATGATTCTACACAAGAATCTCTCCCAAGTCCTTTTAACTATTCTAACACTAGTCAAGATAAAAGGAGTACATAATACTCTTCTCCAAGTTCCGGATTCTCATTCTCCTCGAGAATCTAACTTAAACCACCAATAACATCTTACTTTACTTAGCAACCAAACTTAACTAAATTCCTTATACACTTTCCTTAACTCCCAAAATAACATAATAACTTGGAAAGTTCTCTAGCCTAATAATCCCTCTTAACATCGATCTAACATAAACGTCAAGTAATTTGAAAGCATAAAAGTAATCATAACCATTTTAAACTCACCTTATAAGAGTAGTCAACTCCTAACCACCGGTTGCTAAAAAAAAATCACGAACGATGCTCAAAACCTATAATTACAATACACCTAAAGTATATTAATTACTCGAAATGAACAACGATCGACACGATTCTAAATTAAAAGACAAAACAACCCGTAATTAAAGCCAAGAGGCCCACGGCTCAAGGGAAGGAAGAAAAGGAATTTGTTTTCCGGATTTCAAGCACTTTAAAGACAATTCGGGTTGGTTTCGGTTACTTTGAAGTTTGGTAAACTCAATGGGTAAACCTAATTTAGGGTTTAGGTCAACAATTCAATCCCGAACAAATTAGGAAAGTCATTAAACTAAACAATTCAAAGTTCTCATCAAAAACCAATAAAAGGAAAATTTGAATTAAAAGACTTTTGGCTCAAACCCGAACTTAGGGTTAGGGGAAAGTTCCTAGGAATGAATAAAACGACTTTCCCGATTGATATCAATAAGCCCCGATGAACGAAATCGAAAATTACAACTCAAAACCTCCATTGAACACTATTCACTTCTAGGTTTTGAATCTTTAACATACCTTTAGGCCTCGATAAAACGAGCGGAAATCCCGAAGAGTAGGTTGGAAATGATCCCCGGGCCAAGAGCTTTCCACAGGATCTAGAATCGACACGATCCGTCGAGAAATAAAGAAAATAAAAAATTTGAGGGGGGGGTTCTTGAGGTCTCGGCAGCAAGGAGGAAGAAGAAGCAGAATTTTGTGTTAAAATTGCTAAGTATGGGTATTTAAAGGGTGGTGAATAGTGTTTTTGGGATTTTTAGTAAATCGGGTAATAACGCCTACGTTTCTCTTTTACTTTTGCCTTAAAAACGAACCCCGAACCATTTAAACTAGCCCAATGGTGATTAATAATTATTAATTGGCCTATTAATAATTATTAATACAACCAAAACTAAAATAGGCTAATTTAGCGATTAAAAAGGTTTCCGAACGAAAATAACTATTTAAATCTAAATAACTAAATCTAAATTAACTTTAAATAAATAAACACTTATAAAAATAAAATAAAATAATAAAAAAAAAATTACCTCTAAAATAACGGGACGTTACAGTCCACCCTCCTTAAAAGACTTTTCGTCCCGAAAAGTAGCTTCTAAGTAAACAAATGAGGGTACTTATCCCGCATCTCCTCCTCTCGTTCCCAAGTGGCCTCTTCTGACACTTGGTTCCTCCACAAGACTTTCACTAAGCCGATAGTCTTGTTCCTCAATACCTTCGTCCGTTGCTAGAATCTTCACCGGTGTCTCCTCATAAGACATGTTGGCATCAAGAACAACGGGCTCATGATCTATCACATGTGAAGGGTCAGCCAAATATCTTCGAAGCATCGAAACATGAAACACACTATGGACGGCTGACAAGGATGGTGGCAAGGCTAAACGGTAAGCCACTGTTCCAACTCGATCCAGAATCTCAAATGGACCGATAAACCTAGGACTTAACTTGCCCTTCTTCCCAAACCTCATCACACCCTTCATAGGTGCTACCTTCAGAAATACGTGGTCCCCCACTGCAAACTCCAGTGGACTACGTCGCTTATCGGCATAGCTCTTCTGTCGACTCTGGGCAACCCTCATCCTTTCTCTAATCAACATAATGGACTCACTAGTCCTCTGTAATAACTCGGGTCCCAACAGTCTCCTCTCTCCGACCTCATCCCAATGAGCGGGAGAACGATACTTTCTACCATAAAGTGCCTCAAATGGTGCCATCTCGATGGTAGCTTGGAAACTATTGTTATATGCAAACTCTACCAAGTATAAATGCGAGTCCCAACTACCACCAAAGTCAAGAACACAAGCCCTCAGCATATCCTCTAAAATCTGGTTGACTCTCTCAGTCTGACCATCGGTCTGAGGATGAAAGGCCGTGCTAAAGTCTAAACCGGTACCCATGGCAGAATGCAAACTTTGCCAAAACTTTGACACAAAGCGAGTGTCCCGGTCCGATACAATCCTCACAGGCACTCCATGAAGTCTAACAATCTCCTTCAAGTACAACTGTGCCCATGTCTCTACTGGATAAGTAATCCTCCCTGGTAAAAAGTGTGCGGATTTTGTCAAACGATCCACAATCACCCAAATGGTATCATACCCTTTGGATGTTCTAGGCGATCCACAAACAAAATCCATAGAGATCTCTTCCCATTTCCACTCGGGTATACTCAAAGGATTAAGATAACCCGCTGGTCTCGTTCTCAAAGCCTTGACTTGCTGACAAGTCAAGCATCTACTCACAAACTCCGCGATCTCAAGTTTCATCCCGGGCCACCAATAATGTTGTCTCAAATCTCTATACATCTTGGTACTACCCGGATGAACAGAAAAGATAGAATTGTGAGCCTCCTCCAACAATTCTTTCCTGAAAGTCAAACTCAAAGGTACACATAGCCTTTGACGATACATCAAAGCACTATCAGAGGAAAAAGTGAAATGGCTAGGTATACATGACTCTGCCTCAATAAAGCCGGCCTGTAAATGATCCTCACTCCTCTGAGCCTCAATCATCCTCCGTCTCAAAGTAGGCCCCACTGTCAAACTGGCCAAACTCACTGTAACCTCGGCAGTAAGGAGAGCTATCTCAGCACGCTCTAAATCTCATCTCAATCTCATCGGTAAAGCAGACAAGTGCGAAGACTTTCTACTTAGAGCATCTGCCACTACATTGGCTTTTCCGGGATGGTACTGAATATCGCAATCATAGTCTTTCACAAGCTCCAACCATCGTCGTTGTCTCATATTTAATTCCTTCTGAGTGAAGAAATATTTGAGGCTCTTGTGATCGGTGAATATCAAGATCTTCTCACCATACAAGTAATGCCTCCAAATTTTCAAAGCATGCACAACCGCCGCCAACTCCATATCGTGAGTCGGATACTTTTTCTCATGCTCCTTCAATCGACGTGAAGCATAAGCAATAACCTTACCATGTTGCATCAAAACGCAACCCAAACCTCTCTTGAAGCATCGGTATAAACCAGTCAAACCACCACTATCATCGGGTGACACCAAAACAGTGCATGAATAAGTCTCGCTTGAGCTACTCAAGCTCTTTTCACACTCCTCGGACCATACAAAGTCCACTCCCTTCTTCGTCAATCGTGTCAAAGCCGATGCTATCTTAGAGAAGTCTTGAACAAACCGTCTGTAATAACCGGCAAGTCCAAGAAAACTACGAATTTCCATCACACTAGTTGGTCTCGGCCAACTACTAACCGCTTCAACCTTAGATGGATCTACCATCACCCCTTTACTAGAGACTACATGGCCTAAGAATGCCACTTCTCTTAGCCAAAACTCACACTTAGAGAACTTTGCATACAATTTCTGTTCTCGTAACACAGTCAAAACTTTCTCTAAGTGTAAAGCATGCAACTCTTCAGTCTCAGAATAAATCAAAATGTCATCGATAAACACAATAACAAAGGAGTCAATGAACCTTCTAAACACCGTCTGCATAAGATCCATGAAAACCGCCGGCGCATTAGTCAAGCCGAATGACATAACCACAAACTCATAATGCCCATATCTGGTATACGAAATGCGGTTTTGGGAATATCATCCTCCCGGATCCTCAAACTGGTGATAACTGGATCTCAAATCTATCTTGAAAAGATAGTAGCACCCCTCAACCGATCAAATAAATCATCAATCCTTGGCAAAGGATATTTATTTTTCACAAGAACTCCTGGTTCAACTCTCGGTAGTCGATACACAACCTCATTGAACCATCTTTCTTTCTCACAAACAATACCGGTGCTCCCCACGGGGACACACTAGGGCGTATAAACCCTAAATCTAAGAGTCCTTGTAACTGACTCTTGAGCTCACTCAGCTCCGCTGGTGCCATACGATAAGGTGCCTTGGACAATGGAGCCGTCCCAGGTAACACCTCTATCTGAAAATCCATCTCTCTCACAGGTGGTAAACCGGGTAACTCATCAGGGAAAACATCAGAGAAATCCCTCACAATCGGTACTGACTCAAGTGTAGTCACACTAACAGACATGTCTACTACACTAGCCAAATAACCCATAGCACCATCACACAAGAGAGCTCTAGCCTGAATCGCAGAAATGATTACAGGAGTCACTCTACCTCGACTCCCACGGAATCGAAAACTAGTCCCACATGGACCAATAAAATCAACAATCTTGGCACTACAGCCAATATTGGCGTGGTTGGCTGACAACCAATCCATACCCAATATAATATCAAAGTCACACATAGGCATCACTATCAACATAGCATGCAAACAACAACAACCTAAAATACACAAATCATCGGTATAAATAACCCTATCCACAACAATAGATTTCCCCAGTGGAGTAGAAACATGCAACTCATGCCCTAACGGTGCAGACTCACATGCAGCGGACTCAACAAACTCAGCAGAAATAAAGGAATGGCTAGCCCCTGAATCAAATAAAGCTAAAGCAGAATGTCCCAAGACTGTCACAGTACCTGTAACGACAGTACCTGACGCCTCGGCATCCTCTCTAGTAGTGGCAAAAACACGAGCCTGCTGAGGTGGCTGATAAGGTGCATAAACAGGTGGTGGTGCTCTCGGATACTGGGTAGGCCTAACCTGGCCCCTACCTCCTATCTGACCACGACCATGCCCCTGACCTCGTCCCCTGCCATGACCAGTATACTGCGGTGGAGCCTGAAGTCTCGGACAATGCTGTCGAACATGCCCAATCTGATCACAGTGAAAGCACCTCGGAACACTATGCTGCGATGCTGGACGAATCTGAGATCCAGATGGTCCTCCTCCCCTACCCTGTGCATATCCCGGTGGGTGGGTCACTCGACCTGAATGGTCACCCTCGGCCTTCCTCTTAAGAGAGGAGGTCTGAGCAGCTGCTATCTCGGCCTTTTTCTCAGAAGGCCCAATATCTATAGCTAAGGCAAAATCTAAAGCCTCAGCATAAGTGGTAGGTCGAAAAGCTCGTATGTGACCTCGGATGTCAGCTCTCAAGCCCACAACAAATCTCTTCCTCTTACTTTCGGGATCAGCGACTTGCCCAGTAGCAAACTTGGACAACCGATCGAACTCCCTCTCATACTCAATCACAGATCGATCTCCTTGCCTCAGGGTCAGAAACTGTACCTCCAACTGATCCCTGATATCCTCCGGGTAATATTTTTCAAAGAATTTCTCCCTAAACATCTCCCAGGTGACTATCAAAGTAGGACTCAAAGAACGATAAAGTCCCCGCCACCAATATAACGCATCATCAACCAGAGAATAGGTCCCACAATGGACCTTGATCGGTCCAGGACCGAATAGACTCAAGGGCTCTCTCAACCCTCGTAACCCATCTCTGGCAGAACCATGGATCAATAGATGTCCCATCAAACTCGGGAGGGGCATGCCTCGGATAATCTTTGGGAACCTTAGCAAGATCGCTTACTCAGGTCTGTCAACTGGAGCAAGTACTCGAGTAGGTGGTATAACATGATCATGGTGTCCTCCACCACCCCGTAACAACTCCAAATAATCCCCCATGGGAATAGTAACACTACCTGCAGGCATAGCTGGCCTGTCAACTGGAGTCTCATCCTCGTGCATAAAACCCGGGATCGATCCTCTAGCATCAGTATGATCCTCAGGCAGAGGCGGAATAACTGTCCTAGCACGACCTCGACCCCTACCTCGGCCTCGGCCTGCATGCAGTAGCCAGGTACACTACGCCGACTCCTCCTAAGTGCGGCTACTTTGGGAGGCATACTGAAATCACAAATAAACAAGTTCCTTGTGAGCCAAACATAAAATAGGAACTTACAAGTCTACACTTAACTTGTCGGTAAAATAATCTATAAAGTACAAATTTAGAGGATACCAGTCGTTGTCGATCCGAGTAATGCTTTGGACAAGGACTTAAAACAAAACATGAAAAATATGCAATGCATATAGTCTACGGGCCGTAGGCTCGATACCAACCGTAAAGACTCGAATTTTCACAAAATCTTTAAATCGAAGTAAAACAATGGAAGACTTATTTTTACAAAAATTTGGCGTGGATCCGTTTAAAATACGAACTCCCTAAACCTGTTTTTAAGAACACAACTCAAAGCAAAGTTTATTCACATATATTCCTACTCCAGAATATACTCAAATCAGAGAAAGTAAACTCAAAATATACATACAACCGACTTTAGGCTCTCATGAGCCACAAAATACAAGTTTTAAGACTTTATTTCAAGTTTATATGTATATAAAGCATTCCCAAAATGCACCAAACTTAGATTTACAAGTCCAAATGTCCATAAGCATCTACTCGAGATCACGCAGCACCACCTCCACGACCTCGTCCTCTACCACGAATATTACCTGAAAATAAAGTGGTGTAGCACCATTAGCAAACAATGCTAGTGAGAATAAGATGGATGCAAGCACTTTTATGAACCAAATTTCATATCGGAGAATGTGTCCAAATAAACCTAAGTACTCTTGCACTACCCATTCAATATTCCAAGTACTTTACATAAAAGATCAAACCATTCTACTATCTAATAAATTCGGAAAGTAAACAATCAAACCTGTAGTTAAAGTAGATACTAATGCTTAACAAAGTAAATGACAAAGTAAATAACAAAGTAAATAACATCCGTGACCACTTGTCACCAATCATAACCATTCGGTGACCTCAGTGCATAACAATAATATGCATGCATAACCATAATATGCAAGTCACCAATCACAATCATTCCGTGACCTCCGTGCATAACGATAATATGCATGCATAACGATAATATGCAAGTCACTGTGACATCTATGCATAACGATAATATGCAAGCATAACGATAATATGCAAGTCAACGTGATATCTATGCATAACGATAATATGCAAGCATAACGATAATATGCAAGTCAACGTGACATCTATGCATAACGATAATATGCAAGTCAACAACTACAACCACTAAAATAACGTACTAACATGATTCTACACAAGAATCTCTCCCAAGTCCTTTTAACTATTCTAACACTAGTCAAGATAAAAGGAGTACATAATACTCTTCTCCAAGTTCCGGATTCTCATTCTCCTCGAGAATCTAACTTAAACCACCAATAACATCTTACTTTACTTAGCAACCAAACTTAACTAAATTCCTTATACACTTTCCTTAACTCCCAAAATAACATAATAACTTGGAAAGTTCTCTAGCCTAATAATCCCTCTTAACATCGATCTAACATAAACGTCAAGTAATTTGAAAGCATAAAAGTAATCATAACCATTTTAAACTCACCTTATAAGAGTAGTCAACTCCTAACCACCGGTTGGTCAAAAAAAATCACGAACGATGCTCAAAACCTATAATTACAATACACCTAAAGTATATTAATTACTCGAAATGAACAACGATCGACACGATTCTAAATTAAAAGACAAAACAACCCGTAATTAAAGCCAAGAGGCCCACGACTCAAGGGAAGGAAGAAAAGGAATGCTTTTCCGGATTTCAAGCACTTTAAAGACAATTCGGGTTGGTTTCGTTACTTTGAAGTTTGGTAAACTCAATGGGTAAACCTAATTTAGGGTTTAGGTCAACAATTCAATCCCGAACAAATTAGGAAAGTCATTAAACTAAACAATTCAAAGTTCTCATCAAAAACCAATAAAAGGAAAATTTGAATTAAAAGACTTTTGGCTCAAACCCGAACTTAGGGTTAGGGGAAAGTTCCTAGGAATGAATAAAACGACTTTCCCGATTGATATCAATAAGCCCCGATGAACGAAATCGAAAATTACAACTCAAAACCTCCATTGAACACTATTCGCTTCTAGGTTTTGAATCTTTAACATACCTTTAGGCCTCGATAAAACGAGCGGAAATCCCGAAGAGTAGGTTGGAAATGATCCCCGGGCCAAGAGCTTTCCACAGGATCTAGAATCGACAATATCCGTCGAGAAATAAAGAAAATCAAAAATTTGAGGGGGGGGTTCTTGAGGTCTCGGCAGCAAGGAGGAAGAAGAAGCAGAATTTTGTGTTAAAATTGCTAAGTATGGGTATTTAAAGGGTGGTGAATAGTGTTTTTGGGATTTTTAGTAAATCGGGTAATAACGCCTACGTTTCTCTTTTACTTTTGCCTTAAAAACGAACCCCAAACCACTTAAACTAGCCCAATGGTGATTAATAATTAGTAATTGGCCTATTAATAATTATTAATACAACCAAAACTAAAATAGGCTAATTTAGCGATTAAAAAGGTTTCCGAACGAAAATAACTATTTAAATCTAAATAACTAAATCTAAATTAACTTTAAATAAATAAACACTTATAAAAATAAAATAAAATAATAAAAAAAAAATTACCTCTAAAATAACGGGACGTTACAACCGTACAGTGTTCTTGAGGCCATAACCTTTATAATAAATACGAAGTGATGGTGTTTTGTGACTGATGTGTTCTCAGTACTTTACGTCAGGTAGGTTTTCGATTATTAGCCATACATTGTGTTTACTCTTTGTTCAAGGAGTGTGCAGGTTTTCGATTATTAGTCATACATTGTGCTTTCTCTTTGTTCAAGGAGTGTATTCTCATGGAAGTTTTATACTTTAGGCCAAGTAAAACCTTTTCATGTATATTTGCTTTTCTTTGATTTTTCTTTGAAAAAATTGTCACTCCAAATTTATGATTTCTAATTCTCCATCTTTATTGGATCTATCGTTATAAAAATAATTGTACACGTGGTATATCTGGTACAGGCATAAACACACAACATTGTAACAACCCGAAAAATCACCAAAAATATATAAACATATAACCAACAGCAGAAGCATTTTAAAGATGACATCAAGTCAATTTATTGAAAATCAAGTTCAATAACAATTCTAAACCGATCGGTTTGACTTTAAAAACTCAAAACCCCAAAACAAAACAATCTCGAATCATTGTTTAGAAATTCTCAAATAAAAGTATATTCAATATACTTATTTAAAAACAAAACAAAACATGAATTCAAAAGATGTTATCCACGAAAACAAATAATAAAGAACAAGACTTCGCCGGCGTTGTAAATCCATGTCAACCGATCACTCGCCTCGAACATCATCAGCCACCGAGTTTCTTCTTTCTTTTACCTGAAAAAAAAGTTGTAGCATCATGAGGCTACGCCCAATGAGTAGAAAATTGTTAAAGAAAGAATCATGCCAATGAGAGGTTTCCTAAGACTTTAAGTCCATAAACGTCCTTACCGACTTCCAATAAGTCACTCACTCCCAAAGAAATCATAAATCCTATCTCAACAAATTAAAAGTTAACTCTATTCGAATTAGTTTTAAACATAATTTTTCTACAATTTAAAACTAATCGAATCCTTTCTCACAAATTAAAAGTTAACTCTATTCGAATTAGTTTTAAACATAATTTTTCTACAATTTAAAACTAATCGAATCCTTTCTCAACAAATTAAAAGTTAACTCTATTCGAATTAGTTTTAAACATAATTTTTCTACAATTTAAAACTAATCAAATCCTTTCCCGTTTAATACCTTTAATCTCCTCTTTATTTGCAAACAAAGAGAGACTATGCCCATAAGGAATTTAAACATAATTTTTCTACAATTTAAATCCTTTAGGGATATTCTTATCCATTGTACGGATGGAATGAACCTGCCCCGTTAGGTGTTATTTAAGTTGTGCACACTAAATAATCTCCCCTAACAGCTATTCTTCATTAGGCAAGGCCTTGCCTAATGCGAACCTACAACCATATTACCCAAGGCATTTTAAAGTAATATGATTTCACACAACGTCAACCTTGACGCTCCAACAAGCCAACAACCTCACTTTCCTCAACTAACCCAACTGAAAGGCTAAAATTTCCTAAATTACAACTTTTAGGATTTAACCTGTAACGTCCCGTTATTTTGGAGTGAATTTTTTTATTTTATTTTATTTTATTTATTTATTTATTTTATTTAATATTTTTTATTTATTTATTTATTTCAATTCAAGTATATAGTTTAATTATTATTTTGTAATTTCGGTATTAGTACTTAATTTTGCCCGAAATTCATTTTTTTATCGTTTTAATGTTTATTTTTCGCTTCGGTGACATTAATAATTATTAATAGGCCAATTAATAATTATTAATCACCTTTAGATTTATTTAAAAGCTTCGGGTTTCGATTCATAAGTCAAAAGTCATAAAAGGACGTAACCGTCATTTCCAAATTTCTTAAAAATATCCAAATACTATTCATTGGTCTTTAAAAATGAATTTTTGACCAAAATTGACCAAACTTGTCATTTTTTTCCTTGCCATTGCCGTGAGCTTCTCATCCATGGATGAGAAGAAAATCTTCTTAGCTTTTCTTCGTTTCTCGGCGGATCGTCGTGTTTTCGGTTGCGTTGGATTGGTAGGGACGAGGGCTACCTATCCAACCTAGTTTTTCGAAGTTTCCCGTTCTCTAAGGGAAGTCCCAAAAAGTAAGTTTTCAAAACTTTTTAGGTGGTTTTGTTCGTTTTTGATTATAAATGAGATTTGAAGTTGAAATCATGAATTTCTATCATGAAAAATGACGATTTTGAGCCCGGATTTTCGAAAAACACTATTCATCCGAAATCACTATTCCCCCGAAATTTCACATTTGTTCGCATATTAGTTATGAATTGTAATATGTTGTATAATCGGAGAATTGTAGGTGCAATTGCTCGGTGGTTGTTTCGTGGAAATTGGAGATTTGGAATTATTTGGCTAAGGTGAGAATGATTAGAATTTAAAGTAACTATAGAAAGCAAATAAGTACGATGATTTTTAGAATCGGGAACTAAGATTAGAATCCAACCTAAGGTTAGAGGATGTGAGATAGTGCCTTAGGATTTGAAGTTAATCCTTTAAGCGAGAAACTTAGGATTTCTCGATGAAAACCTCGAATCTTAGAAGATTCTAAGTTAGATTAGTTTTGGAAGTTTGGAATCCTTGAAAGTTTAGGTTAATCGTTATGTTTTGACCTTTACTTTATTATTGTTAGCGGAGTTCGATCGATATATCGTTCATCAGGGATTCTATCTATTTTACTTTATGCTCTTTACTTTATGTTCTTTACTTTATGCCCCTTTACTTTATGCTTGTTTCGGTTGCTTTATCATTTACATTTACTTTATTACTTTTGCAAGCATATGCGACCATATGCATAACATCTCGCATCATCGAAAAGAAGTTGAATTGTAAGTTGCGAACGCACATATTACTTCCTTATTTGGAGTTGAATTGTAAGTTGCGGACGTACATATTACGTCTCATGCATAGAAGTTGAATCGTAAGTTGCGAACGCACATATTACTTCCTCATGTGGAGTTGAATTGTAAGTTGCGGACGTACATATTACTTCTCATACATAGGGAGTTGAATCGTAAGTTGCGAACGCACACATTACTTCCTTATGCGGAGTTGAATCGTAAGTTGCGGACGTACATATTACTTCCTCATGCATAAAAGAAATTGTGGAATCCTACGGGATGTCCTTATGCAATCGTGATTATGATTGATGATATAGAGAATCGAGATGTTATATGTTAAACAAAGTTTATTCACTTTACTTTCTTTGTCATAACAAGTTAATGGTTGAGGATCGACTACAAGTGTAGTAATGTCATACTTGGAAGAATATGGATTTGAATTACCTAGAGTTTGGAGAACTTTAGGAGTAAATGTGACAGTTCTTTGGACACAAATCGAAATGCGAGTTTGAGGTCTATCTTTACTTTTTATTTTTATTATTCTCACTGGGCTTAAGTTGTTAGCTCATGATATTACAAACATTTCAGGTAATGTTTGGGATCGTGGAAGAGGAGCTGGTGCGCGCTTGATCGAGAGGATGATGATTTCGAGATGGACTATGTGTTATGTAAAAATCCATGTACATGGTTTTGTGAACTTTATATCATTTTGATGATTTGTACTTTGTAATTAGCTCATAAGAGCTTATTGTCGTTGATTTATGATTATAATCATTTTGAACTCCTGGATAGGAACTTAATGTTCCTTGTGTATTTTAGATTTTGAAATTAAGATGTAAACAGGTTTTTGGCCAGCAAATTTTCAAACATAACCACGCCAAATTTTCTTAAAATAAAAGACTTCCGCTGTTTTCTCTGATTTAAATTATTTAAAAATGACGGGTCGTCACATAACCTTAATCTCACCTCAAAACAGCCCAAAAACATCCAACTAAACACTTTGGGTCATTTTCAGTCACTTCCAACATTGGTACAAATCTAGAGACGAAACTAGCCTAGGTCTACGCCATTTCGTCCCTTAATCGAAACTTAGAATTTAATAATTTCTAAAGAAAAACCGGCGGCATAACGGCTATATTTTTAACTCCCAAATAGCCCTACACATCCAAATAAATATCGCAACACAAAATAATAAATCCAGCATCAATTACTAACTAGCCGCCTAAGCCTAAATTCTTCTATTTGGGCACTATCATACAAAAACGGCATCTTATAACTTAACGACAATTATTAAGATTTACCCAAGAACAGTCTTAAACATCCCAAAAGTCATCCAAAAAAGAAAAGGAAAAATTATAAAGCTGCCAAATAACACAAATCGATATCGATATAACTTTTCGTCTTAAACCCAATCTTTTAAGCATGCTTCTCATTAATTTTTCCAACTTCTTAATTCAACCCAAATAACCTCATTTATACTTTTAAACATCCAAGGTCAATGCCAAATTTAAGAGGTTATACTGTTAAAGAAAAAGGAAAACAAATATGGTATAATTCAAGCCTTAACAACTTCTACTCACCTTGTACACAGCAATAATTTTTCCAAATTCTTTTCCTTTCACAACACAACTACGACCTGAAACATAAGTTACAATCTAAAATAAATTAAACCTAACTTTATGCTAACAAAAACATTAAACTAAACGTAGGACAGAAGGATTACGGGGTAGGGCGATGGTAGGACAATTAGGACAGTATTAGGACGGAGAGTGACGGGTTCGACTTCGGGTTAGGACGGTTAGGACATAGGGCTACGAGTTTGGCTTCGGGTTAGGACAGACATAGGGCAGCGTAGGACGGCAGCGTATGACGGACGTAGGACGGCAGCGTATGACGGACGTAGGACAGCGTAGGACGAATGTAGGACAACGTAGGACGGACGTAGGACAGCATAGGACGAACGTAGGACAGCGTAGGACAGACGTAGGATGGAGGAAGAATTTTGGGGTTCGATTCGTTCGTTATCTATCAATTCTACAATAGGTTTCAAAATAGGAATCATTACCTCAATTCAATCTTGAAAGAAGACTCTTCGCAAATTTCTCCACAACTCCACCAAAGAGAACCCTACGCAAAACACACCTATAGATCGCAAAATTCTTGAATCGATTAACCCGAAATCGATCAATTTCTCATTCAAAACGAAAGGAGAAGAAGGTGAAGAAGGAGAATGCCTTACCTTTTCCTCTGTCTATGTCTTTCACGTGAAGCAGGATGAATGATGACTGTCTTCCCCTTTTTTTTTCTTCCTCCTTTTTACGCTTCCTTACTTTTCTTTCTTTCTTTTTTTTTATTTCCTTTTTCCTTTATCTCCATTTAATGAAAGTAATTGTATTAAATTCCTGTAAAAGAAATTTAAATATCAATTACCATCATTTACCTTAAATCCAATAAATATTATAATAAGAATAATATTTATTTAATTTAAAACTTACCCAAAAACACGAGGTGTTACAAACATATACTTATTACGCAGACATGTAATCATTTTTATGCATTCGTAATGTTTAGATGTAAGCATTTTAAATGGTTTGTAATCATTTTAGATGGCATGTACCAAATTTTTAATTAGTTTCAAATATTTGTTGCCGATATATGCATTTAATAAAAGTTAATTGTTCAATGTAAACCATGTAAGTAATTTGTTCAACCATAGGGTTACGTAGTTTTCACGCAATTGAGAATGTAAACTGTGCGTAAAATGATGTTTGTACATGTGGTACAAATGGTACATCTGGTACAAACATAACAAATATACAACATGTACCTATAATGCAGATATGTAATCATTTTTACGCATTCGTAATGTTACATGGTATGTAGCAAATTTTTATTTAATTTCAAATCTTTGTTGTCGATATATGCATTTAATAAAAGTTAATTGTTCAATGTAAACCATGTAAGTAATTTATTCAACCATAGGGGTTACGTAGTCTTCATGCAATTGAGAGTGTAAACCATGTGTAAAATGATATTTGTATATGTGGTACAAATGGTATACAAATAACACATATACAACATGTACTTATTACACAGATATATAATCATTTTTATGCAGTCGCAATGCTTAGATAGTATCTAGCAATAAATGGACTACAAAAAATAATGTACGCAAATGGTATATACAATATAGTATGTATACATCGTATATTATATATTGGTTTAAATATACAACTAGATTCGCTTTATTAAATAAATATTCAGTACTTGTTATATACATAATATGTAACGTCCCATATTTTGAGGTGAATTTTTTTTATTTAATTATTTATTTACTTAAAGTATTAAAGTTAATTTTAGAATTAGTTATTTAGATTTAAATAGTTAATTTCATTCAGAAACCGTTTTAATCGCTTAATTAGCCTAAATTTGTTTCGGTTGTGTTAATATTTTTTTAATGGGCCAATTAATAATTACTAATCACCATTAGACTAGTTTAAATGTTTCGGGTTTCGTTTTAAAGGCTTAAAGCAAATAAAGGACGTAGGCATCCATTTCCAATTTCTTAAATATCAAAAATACTATTCATTTATCTCTTTAAATAACCCAAATTAGATCAAATTCATCATTTTTTCTTCTCTTTTGCCGTGGACATCATTTGGGATTTTCCCATTTTTGGTTTTTCTTCAATTCTTGACGGATCGTGATAATTTCGGTTGTATTGGATAGCCACGGGCCCGAGCATCATTTCCAACCTATCAATCGATCTTTTCCTCCATCATATAAGGGCCTTAAGGTATGTCAAAGTTCAAAACCTAAAGCTTCAAATAGTGTTTTAATGGAGTTTTTGGTTGAAATCTTTCATTTCTTGCCCGGGAACTCAAAGATTTAAATCGAGGGAGTTGTTTTATGTATATTTAGAACTTTCCCTAAACCCTAGAATCGGGTTTGAGCAAAAAGCCATTTCTTTAAGATTTTCTCTTATTTGTTGACGCTTAGGGTTTTTCAAATGATATGTTTTTATGTTTTTCTTAATTGTTCGGGATTGAACTTTTGACCTAAACCCTAAATCACGTTTACCCATTGATGTTACCAACCTCCAAAGTGCCCGAAACCAACTCGAAACACTTTTAAAGTGCTTAAAAATACGGAAAACCAATTCCACCTTTCACCTTCCTTGAGCCGTGGGCCTTGTGAGCTTAATTTCGGGTTGTTTTGTACTTTATCTTAGCATCGTGACGATCGTTATTCGATTCGGTTAATTAATATACTTTAGGTGCATTTGAATTATAGGTTTCGTGCATCGATCATGAAATTGGTCAATCGGTGATTTGGAGTTGACTTCAATAATAAGGTGAGTTTAAAATGGTTGTGATTACTTTTATGTTTTCGAATTGCTTGACAATTATGTTCGATCGAGGTTAAGAGGGTTATTATATTTTAGAACTTTTCTAAGAATGTATATAATTGGGAGTTAAGGAAAGTGTATAAGAAAAATTAGTTAAGTTTTGTTGTTGTTAAAAGTGAGATATTATTGGTGGATTAAGTTGTATTCTTAAGGAGAATTATGTTCCGGAAATTGGAGAAAAGTATTAGATTTCTCCGTTTATTTCGAGTGGTTATAAGATAGTTAAAAGAAAACTTTGGAGAGATTCACCGTGTAGATTTGAGTTAGTATGATATTATTAGCGATGGGATTCGCTATTTAGTACTACCAAAGGGGAGTAGTACGTATGGGGTTATGATACGTGTGATAATGTGTTTGGTGACAGTGAGGTCACGGTATGGTTTGTGTTTGGTGACAGTGAGGTCACGGTATGGTTTGTGTTTGGTGACAGTGAGGTCACTGTATGGGTTGTGTTTGGTGACAGTGAGGTCACCGTATGGTTTGTGTTTGGTGTGTTAGGAATGGTGTCCTATAACTTGTAATTATTTAATAATAATAATTTATTAAGAATAAAATAAATAAATAAACATAAGTTCTTTATATTATCTAGATTGATTCAATTAACGATATTAGGAATATATGGAAATATATAAATATCAAACATTCAAATAGTAAACCCTAAGTTACTCTTATGAAATCACGACTTAGAATGTGAGTCATACAAGAGGATTAAAGTCGAGATGAGTAACTTAAATGTGTCTACAGTAGACGGATAACGTTTAGGAACCTTATCCTGGTAACACTAGCTTCGCATTTTGTTTATAGACAAATGATCTAATCTTGATCATTCATGTGGGAGACATGAAATGGAAGTATCATATGCAATGTTGATTGTATAAGACAGGACCACGATGTTTGATCAAATTTCTCATTAGTACCGTTTACGAGAAATAATCGAATATCAAACTAAGTTTATCAACCGTGATAGATCTCAATCCTGAGTGAAATACGGACTCCTATTTGTGGAGTTATGTTCTTTGATTCACATAGTTGAGAGCGATCTGTAAGAACGCTCAATACACTCCTGTTTTGGGAACATGACTAGATAAGTAGCTGGGAACTCATTTTCACGAGATGGAATTCATAACTTTCCTATAAATTAACGGTATCAGTGCGATACCTAAACATTTTAGGAACTTTAGGAAACTCCCTTGATGTATTGATTCAAGACATGAACAAGTGACGTCACGACTTCTATTGATCACAGAAGTATCTTATCTCTAGTTCGACTAAAGATAAAGTTCATTGGAGAATCAGCGGGAACACAAGGATAAAGCGGTAATTACAGGGGCAAAACGGTAAATTTATCCGCCTGTAATTATGAGGGTTCCACGTGAAGGATATATCACAGATATAAATAATGATAAACTAAATGGACAATAACTCATCTATAGTGAGGGGAGTTCAGCTATGAATCTATAGTGGAATTATTCATAGTTAGATAATAAATAATTAAATGATTATGTGTTAATCATTTAATTGACTAATTATTAAGCCCATGATCTATAGGTCCATCGGGTCCCTATGCTAGCCCAAATATCGTAGTCGCGAAATCAAGTAGAAGAAATGGAAATTTTAAGGTGAATTACTTAAAATAGGCAATATTAATTGTTTAAATATTGAGTATATTTAAACGGTAATATAAACATTATTAATTGTTTAAATAATGAGTTTATTTAAACAGGAAATTAATAATGAAATATTATTAAATATACATTATTAATTATTTAAATATTGAGTATATTTAAATGGTAATTAATAATTTGAAATTAATTAACAATTATTAATTGTTTAAATAATTATATTTAAACTGAAATTAATAATTAAAATTAATTAAATTAATAATAAAATATTAATCGGATAATATTTAGTCGGGAGAAAATATTAATATTATTAATTGTTTGAATAAAATATTTTATTTAAATAGTAATTAATAAATAAATTAATTAAGTTGGACTTATTAATTTAAGAGAGAATTTCAAGCCCAATTGGATTAATGAACCCAATTGGAGTTGGCCCAAAATAATTAAATAAATAAATTGTATTTATTTATTATTTTATGATGATAAAATCGGTCATGACATGTATTTTGAGGAGATAATTGTTTGAATTATATCCTAAAATAATTACATAGATTTATTTACCCATGATAAATAAAAATAAAGAAAATAAAATAATCTCCTATTTATCCATGGCATTTTCGAAATTGCTAGATAAAGGAAAAAGATAATCTTTTTTTCTTTTTGTATTTATCTCTATAGATTAATCCTAATGTGATTAGGATTCCTATTTTTCTATAAATAGGAGGGTTGGGTCATTCATAAATCACACAATTCAATTCCATAGAAAGTTGGAACTCTCTCTTCCCTTCTCCCCCCCTTGGCCGAAATTCCTAGTCATTATTGGGAAGAAAATATTTTTCTTCTTCCCAATTTCTTCTTAAGTTCGATCCCACAATCAGGTGTCGTTTGATCGATCGAGATATAGCATAGAAGATCCGGTGTTGCTGAGGATTGATGCTGTAAAGAAACCTCCAACCGATTCTCCATATTTTACACAATGTAAGTAAAGGTTTTTAATTTTGGAAAAAAGAACATGAATCTACATGTTTTATCACAAATTGCATGATATTAATAGATCCTAAATTAAGTGTTAATTTGTGTTACTAAATAAATTCCGCTAATTTTGTAAATCATCCCTTCAATTGGTATCAGGGCTAATTTTAATTATCATGCTAAATTTGTGATTTTTTAAAAATTTTGGTGGGTTGCATAAAAATTGTTTTATGTATGTAAAGACTCGAATTTTCTCAAATCTTTAAATCATGAGTAAAACAGCGGAAGACTTATTTTTACAAAAATTTGGCGTGGATCCGTTTAAAATTCGAACTCCCTAAACCTGTTTACATGGGCTCAATCCAGAGAATTTAAAACAAACGACATTTCACTCCATTTTATACCCAAAATCAGAGAAAATAATACAAAATAATCTACAACAGTTATTAAATTCTCATGAGCCATAAATACAAGTTTAAAAGTAATGACATATGATTTTTATCAAGCATTCGTAGAATGCTCCCAAAATCTACATATAAAGTCCATGTCCCGAAAGCCATCCACTCGTGATCAAGCAACACCATCTCCTCCACCTCGTACCCTACTAAGAGTAATACCTGAAAAAGTTTAAGTGTAGCAACATTAGCATAAAAATGCTAGTGAGAATAAGATGGATGCAAGCACTTCTATGGACCGAATCCCATATCGGAAAATGTGTCCAAAAATCCTAATGTGCTCTTATTACCCATTCCATATTCCAAAGTACTTTACATACGAAAATCAAACCCATTCAACTATATTGTGATTTCGAAAAGTAAACATTCAAGCTCGTGAAATAAAGTACTATAGCATAACAAAGTAAATAGCAAAGTAAATAACAAGGTAATTTCATAATTTAACCGTGACCACTTGTCACCATTCATATTCACCTCGTGACCACATTGTCACCATTCACAAACCGTACCGTGACCTCACTGTCACCGTGACCTCACAGTCACCAAACACAATCGTACCGTGACCTCACTGTCACCGTGACCTCACAATCACCAAACACAATCGTACCGTGACCTCACTGTCACCAATCACAATCATACCGTGACCTCACTGTCACCGTGACCTCACAGTCACCAAACACAATCGTACCGTGACCTCACAGTCACCAAACACAATCGTACCGTGACCTCACTGTCACCGTGACCTCACAGTCACCAAACACAATCATACTGTGACCTCACTGTCACCATGACCTCACAGTCACCAAACACAATCGTACCGTGACCTCACTGTCACCAATCACAATCGTACCGTGACCTCACTGTCACCGTGACCTCACAGTCACCAAACACAATCGTACCGTGACCTCACTGTCACCGTGACCTCACAGTCACCAAACACAATCGTACCGTGACCTCACTGTCACCGTGACCTCACAGTCACCAAACACAATCGTACCGTGACCTCACTGTCACCGTGACCTCACAGTCACCAAACACAATCATACCGTGACCTCACTGTCACTGTGACCTCACTGTCACCAATCACAATCATACCGTGACCTTACTGTCACCGTGACCTCACTGTCACCAATCACAATCGTACCGTGACCTCACTGTCACCAAACACAAACCATACCGTGACCTCACTGTCACCGTGACCTCACAGTCACCAAACACAAACCACACCGTGACCTCACTGTCACCGTGACCTCACAGTCACCAAACACAAACCACACCGTGACCTCACTGTCACCGTGACCTCACAGTCACCAAACACAAACCATACCGTGACCTCATATCATAATGCCATACTTATTACTCCCTTCGGTAACACCAAATAGTGAATCTCATCACTAATAATATCGTACTAACTCGATTCTACACAAGAATCTCTCCAAAGTCTCTTTTAACTACCTTATAATCACTCGAAATAAACAGAGTATCTAACACTCTTCTCTAAATTCCGGAATCTAATTCTCCTCGAGAATATAACTTAATCCACCAATAACATCTTACTTTAAACAACAACCAATCTTAACTAATTTTCCTTATGCACTTTCCTTAACTCCCAAATAATATACATTCTTAGAAAGTTCTAAAGTCTATTAACCTTCTTAACCTCGATCGAACATAATCGTCAAGCAATTCGAAAACATAAAAGTAATCGCAACCATTTTAAACTCACCTTAGATTTGAAGTCGAGTATCCAAGGAATCGAAGTCGAATCCTCGTGACAATTACAAACCTACAATTCACCAATTGAACTACAATTTACAATTCATAACTAATATGCGAACAAATGTGCAATTTCGGGTGAATAGTGATTTCGGATGAATAGTGTCTCGGGTGAATAGTGTTTTCGGGTGAATAGTGTTTTTCGAAAATCCGGGTTCAAAATCGTCAAATTCCATGATAACAATTTATGATTTCAACTTCAAAACTCATTTACAATAAAAAAACGAACAAAACCACCTAAAAAGTTTGAAAACTTACTTTTTGGAATTTTCTTTAGAGAACGGGAAACTTCGAAAAGCTAGGTTGGATAGGTAGCCCTCGTCCCTACCAACCGAAAACACGACGATCCGCCGAGAAACGAAAGAGAAACGAAGAAAAGAAAATCAACCATGGAGGAAGGAGGCCTACGGCCATGAAGAAGAGAAGGAGAAGAAGATGGATCAATTTGGTCAAACTTGGTCTTTTAAAGAAGAGTGAATAGTAAATTTTAGATATTTTGCAAAATTGGAAATTACGAAAATGCCCTTTGATGACTTTTAGCTTAAAAACGAATCCCGAACATCTCAAACTATCCCTATGGTGATTAATAATTATTAATTGGCCCGTTAATAATTATTAATACCATTAAAACGTAATTAAATAAATAAAACCATTAAATTGACTTAAAATGAAATAAACTATTAAATTCTAATTTAATGATAAACAAATGAACTTTAATTACTTAAATAAAATAAAATAAATAAAAGTTTTTTTTTTATCACAAAATTACGGGACGTTACAATGTATGTTTATATAAATTGTGTTATATAAATTGTGGAGGTTTGCTTATTGACTGTTTAGGTATTCTTGAGGCACTTAGGTTTTTAAATTTTAGTAAAAAATTTGTAAACCCTATTTTTAGGGTATAGGAAAAAATTTGTAATTTTCCCATACCCAATGATGGCAAAATCGGCTACACCAAGGGAGGAAGAGAAGAAAATTGTTCTCCACCATTCCAAGAGGTCCACGCCCAAGGAGAGAGAAAATGAAGAGATAAGTCAAGATAATGGTAAGATATTTTAAGATAATTATCTTGTTATATCAAATTGAAGAAATCAAATATTTAAGATAAGGATGAAATCTTTTTAAGATTATCTCCATATTTTAAATTATGAATTTAGATTTGATATAAGATTATATGGAAATTTTTTTTATTTTTATTTTTCTTTCCATATAATTTAAAGATAATTATTTTAAAACAAGTAATTATGGAAATATTATGGGAGATAATATTGCCTCCATAATTACCCATTGCCACGCCTACACCATGGAGGAGAGAGAAAGTTGAAGCCTCAAGTTCTACAATGGAAGATTTAAATTAAGTTGTAATTTTAATTTTCCGTTTTAGAAATAGTGCCAAGAATACCGGTCAATTTAGCTATTTATTATTTAAATTATTTATATGTATGATATAATTGTTTTAAATAATGTTCATGCATAAAAGTATGTCATGTAGAAAATCCCACCATACGTTGTATAATTTTATTAATTGTACATACATGCATCATGATATCATATGTGTTATTATATGCTAATGTATGTGAAGCATGCTATAATTTTTATTATATTCTAATTGTTTTAGAATTAAAAGCATGCTTATTTAGTTAAAATTCAAAAGTTAAATCTAGTTTAAAAGTTGAATAGAAACTAAATGAATTATTTGTAATATGGAATTATTGTTTAAATAATTGGGCCAAAATCCATATAAGATAAACAAATGGAAACTTTTAATTAAGGGTTAATTAAAAATTAATAATTGAGATTAATTAAATTGAATGGATCTCTGGCGAGAAAGCTCTGCCCAAGCGATGAGGTTTCATAAAGTTCCCCTAACACGGAGCGCCTCTAACTGGGAGCGATCTGGGAGAAAAGTTCAAATTAATAAATCAAAATTATTAAGACGGCGCATAATGTGATTAGTTTAAATTAGGAAAACTTGAACAATCACAATTATAAAATTAATCTAACCAATTTAAGAGTTAAAGTTGATTAGGTTAATTAAAACTTGGATTAATAAATTAGCCTGAATTAGTCTAAGTTATGAAACCCTAACTCAAAATATTAAGTGGGAGAAGGAAACATGTCAGTGTATCCTATGGTCTCCACTAATGGGCTCGAAACGTGAGATTTATACATGGCCTCTGTAACACTGCTGCAGGTGTTCATTCCCATAGGAAGGTTTATTGTATAAATCAATATTAAGTTGGGTCTCCCGAAAGAGATAAAGAATTTTAAATGAGATTGATTGAAGACTGAATCTACACTTCGTAGACACTCTTCAATTTTATTTGAAAGACTAAATTAGTGGGTTACACTTAAAAAGAAATTTGATAAAGTTTGTTATCAAAATTCTTGACCAAACACACAGTAAACAATGACATAGGAATATGAGTTATTCTGGAGTTGTCAATTGTTCGAGTGGCATCTCGTTTTAATAATGGTAACTGACCTATCATTCGACGGCACTTCACCGGTATCATTAAAATATCGTGACATAGTAACATGTTTTAGGGCTTTTCTGTTCATTAATATGTTCGCATTCATGCATGATATTTAATTATATATCGAAACTTTGAGTATTTGAATATTGAATGCATGTTAGATTACTAAGATAAGGTTTATTTAAATTTCAGTAATATAGCATCTGCTTTAGTCACTATATTTGGAAATAACAAACTGAACGATGAGAACTATGTTTCCTAGAAAAGGAAATGAATAATTTAAGTAAAATAGTTTACTTAAATAAACTGACAATATTAATTATTTAAATAATGAGTTTATTTAAATGGAAATTAATATCATTGTTATTAATTATTTAAATAATGTGTTTATTTAAATGGTCATTAATAATAAAATATTATTGATAAATAATTATTAATTATTTAGGTAATGTGTTTATCTAAATGGAAATTAATAATTAACATTTATTATTAATTTTAAATAACAGTGATTATTTAAAAGGATAATAGTAAATAACATATTTATTATTAATTTAAATAAAGTCGATTATTTAAATAGAAAATAATAAATATTTATTAATAATATACAAAATCGAAATAAGATATTTTTTAAATAATTGATTTATTGAAATAAATATCAAGAGTTAATAAATAAGATTTATTAATAAGGAAGAACCTATAATTGAATTAATGAATTCAATGGATTTTGGTTCAAATTATTTGAATTATTAAATACCAAAATCGACTCATATATAATATTTTAGGAAATAATTGTTGAATTATTTTGTCTAAAATAAATATATAAAAGAATGTTCAACCAAAAACAAATTAAACAAAGAAAAATTAGTTTTTCTTATTGATTTTATACACATAAAATCGGCACGTAAGATAAATAAGGAATAAAATTTGATTTTATTCTTGGCATTTATCTTGTATTTATTTTAATAGTATTTCCTAATTCAATTGGAAAAGCTTTTTGCGTATAAATACAAACGTCTTGGTTGTTCATTCAAAAGCTTCTAATTTCAATTTTCGAAATTGAAAACTCTTCTTCTTCCTATTCTCCTCGTAACCGATTTTACAATAGTCTAAAAGGGAAGAAAATATTTCTCTTCCCAAACCATAGTTTTCGAGTTTAGTTTAGTTATTAATTTGTTTTTATTTTGAATTATGTAATAACTATTGGTTCTCATTTCGTATGAACCAAGTTTGGGAATATTTTAAATAAGAGTTATTTAGGTAGATATTCCTTTACAATTATATTACAAAGTTCCAAAGTGTGATTGGATGGTTATTCAAAATACTTAGTATAAAACAAATAAATTCCAAATCCAAATTCTAAACTCCTGGTATATCTAAATGAGTTATAAGGTTTAAAAATGTTTAAATACTTAAGTCTAAAATTACTTAAATAAGTTAGAGGGATTAATCTCTTAAAGATGGTTCTCAAGGAATTTGAGATGATAACCATATTAATCCACGAACTTACGGGATAAGTAAAATCGAATATCTTTGATTTATCAAAGATAGCTAGACTTAAATATCACTAAAACTTGAACATTCAGATGTTAGAATTTAAGTGATAAGTAAACATTAAATCGATTTCTTATATTCCAAACATTCAGTTATTTTAAAAGGATGTTTTAAAAGCAGTACAAACTGATATGGAATAAACAAAATAGAAATTGAAATAATAATTAGTGAATAATTGAATTCACAAATTATTAAAGATAAGTTCAGTAAATCAGTGATACTAAAAGTTTTAAACCTTACTTAAGATAGAAAAGAATTACAATGATTTTATTTCACAATAAAAACAAGTAGTTATTTAAAAGTTTAAATTGTTAAACTACTTGTAGAACTTTATTTGAGTGGGAGCGTCATAGTACGAACCAAAGGACTTTTAGAAGTCCAAGTGAAACTCATTGACTTCAAAATCAATGAATAAAGTTCAAAATAAGTGAAATAAAAATGACATGAATTTTCAATAGTTGAGTTGAAAAGGGTCACTTATACTTATACATTATTTTTGGAAATAATAAGAAGTATAGAATTGTAATCTTTAAACGAATAAAAGTAATGGAGAATGTAACGTCCCGTTATTTTGTGATAAAAAAAAAAAAACTTTTATTTATTTTATTTTAATTTGAGTAATTAAAATTCATTTATTTATTATTAAATTAGAATTTAGTAATTTATTTCATTTTAATTCATTTTAATGGCTTTATTTATTTAAATACGTTTTAATGGTATTAATAATTATTAACGGGCCAATTAATAATTATTAATCACCATTGGGATAGTTTGAGATGTTCGGGATTCGTTTTAAGCCAAAAGTCATAAAAGGGCAAAGTTGTAATTACCCAATTTGCAAAATATCTAAAAAAACACTATTCATTTGTCTTTAAAACTCATCCTTGACTTCAAAAATTGACCAAACTCTTCATTTTTCCTCCTCTTGCCGTGAGCTTCAAGACCAAAAAGAAGATTTTTGGTTTTTGTTCGTTTCTTGCCGGATCGACTTGATTCTCGTTCCATTGGAAAGGTATCGGTCGTACGAGTCTTTCCCACCTAGCCTTCGTCCGTTTCTCTCGAGATCCGAGGAGTTCTCGGTAAGAATCTCTTGAAACCCTAAGCTCCAAATAGTGTTTTAATGGAGTTTTACTTGTTTTCTTTCGATTTCTTGCCGTAAAACTCGGTGTTTGTCAATTCGGGAGTAGTTTTAAGTGTTTTTGGAAACTATTCCATAACCCTAAAACCGAGTTTCAGTCGAAACCCTTTCCGTTTGAAATTTACCCTTTTGGGTTTGATTTTGGGTTAGAAATTAATGAATGAATGTTTATTTAAATTCAATTCGGGAAAGGGAGTAATGTTCAAAAACCCTATTCATCGATACCCATTGAAATCGGGATTATCGAATTTGCTTAAAACCAACTCAAAATGTATTTAAATTTCCAAAAAGCCGAAAAACCAAACCCGAGACCTCATTTTGATGAGAGGGCCGAGAGCCTCTTATGGGGGGTTTGTTGAGTTTTTCGTCGTTTTGTATGTTTGGTCGTTGTTTAATCGTTGGTTGGTATTTTATTAATTTTCGGGATATTAATTCGTTTGTAGGTGTTTTCGAACCGCGTGGTTGATTGCTCTTTCGGTGTTTAGGAGCAAAGTCTTCACTTTTATTAAGGTGAGAATGATTAGAATTTAAAGTAACTATAGAAAGCAAACAAGTACGATGATTTGTAGAATCGGAAACTAAGATTAGAATCCAACCTAAGGTTAGAGGGAGTGAGTTAGTGCCTTAGGATTTGAAGTTAATCCTTTAGGCGAGAAACTTAGGATTTCTCGTTGAGAACCTCGAATCTTAGAAGATTCTAAGATAGATTAGTTTTGGAAGTTTAGAATCCTTGAAAGTTTAGGGTAATCGTTATGTTTTGACCTTTACTTTTATTATTGTTAGCGGAGTTCGATCGATATATCGTTCATCCGGGATTCTATCTATTTTATTTATGTCCTTTACTTTATGTCTTTACTTTTGCTCATTTACTTTATGCATACTTCGGTTGCTTTATCATTTACATTTACTTTATTTACTTTTGCAAGCATATGCAACCATATGCATAACATCTCATATTATTGAAAAGAGAAAAATGAGAAAGAAAGGTGGATGACATGAGACCCCCACACTTTTTCCATGCATAAGTATTGGTGGATGACATGAGACCCCCACAATACTTCATGCATAAGTTTTGGTGGATGACATGAGACCCCCACACTACTTCATACATAAGAATAAGGGTGGATAGTATGTAAAAATCCACATTACCTTCATTTCATGCATAAATGGCGAATGCGTATCCTACGGGATGTACTCATTACTTTTATGCTTATGATAGATGAGAAAGAGAATCGAGATGTTATATGTTTAACAAAGTTTATTCGCTTTACTTTATTATCATAACAAGTTAATGTTTGAGAATTGACTACAAGTGTAGTAATGTCATACTTTGGATTTCATGGAATAGAATTACCTAGAGTTTGGAGAACTTTAGGAGTGTAATTGTGTCAGTTTATTTGGACACAAATCGAAATGCGAGTTTGAGGTCTATCTTTACTTTTTATACTTATTATTCTCACTGGGCTTAGTTTGTTAGCTCATGATATTACAACCAATTTCAGGTAATGCCTTGGCTAGAGGTCGAGGAGGAGGAGGTGGTGCTGCGTGATCGAGGGATGCTGACCTCGAGATGGACTAATGGTTTTTGTAAAGTTTATGTCTTATTTTGATGAACTTAAAGGAATTGTATTTTGTATTTGGCTCCTAAGAGCCTAATATTGATGTTTTATGATACTATATGTTTGAACTCCTGATTTGGACTTAAAGTCCATGAGATTTGATTAGAATTGAAAATTAGGTTGTAAACAGGTTTTCGGCATGCCAATTTTCAAACAAAACCACGCAAATTTTTCGTAAATTAAAAGACTTCCGCTGTTTTCTCTGAATTTAATTTATTTAAAAGTGACGGGTCGTCACAGAGAATTACTTTGTAGTGGGAGCTTAAGAATTTCGAGAATCCTAGAACCAATGTGACTAAAATAAAATTTACAAATAGTATGTTAGTGCACATAGATAAAATGAGAGATTTCATGAGTTGCACGGGCTCAAATTCGAAGATGAATTTACTTCCATGTAAGAATTTGATAAAAGACCTTTGCGAATTAATCATTGAATCAGTTAAGTATAAGTAAAATGAGTTTTTACTAACTAAACTCTAAATTCGCTTAAAATTACTAAGTTGTTAGTAAATGAAAAGGTGTTTGAACATGATAGTTTCAAATCAATAGTTAAAAGAGTTTATTTTATAGCGATAAAATATGGAATCTATTACACTTAATGAAACTAACATCAGACAAAAAAAAAACATACTAAACAAATGAAAACGTTACTGATAAAGTATTAAAATGACTACCATGGCTAAATAGTTGATAGTCATCCAGTTTGACTGGAATTACAAGTCAAATATCTAAAGATCTAGGACAAGTGGGAGATTGTTAGGAATGGTGTCCTAGAACTTGTAATTATTTAATAATAATAATTTATTAAGAATAAATTAAATAAATAAACATAAGTTCTTTATATTATCTAGATTGATTCAATTAACGATATTAGGAATATATGGAAATATATAAATATCAAACATTCAGATAGTAAACCCTAAGTTACTCTTATGAAATCACGACTTAGTATGTGAGTCATACAAGAGGTTTAAAGTCGAGATGAGTAACTTAAACGTGCCTACAGTAAACGGATAACGTTTGGGAACCTTATCCTGGTAACACTGTTGATACCTTCGCATTTTGTTTATAGACAAATGATCTAATCCTGATCATTCATGTGGGAGACATGAAATGGAAGTATCATATGCAATGTTGATTGTATAAGACAGGACCACGATGTTCGATCAAATTTCTCATTAGTACCGTTTAAGAGAAATAATCGAATATCAAACTAAGTTTATCAACCGTGATAGATCTCAATCCTGAGTGAAATGCGGACTCCTATTTGTGGAGTTATGGTTCTTTGATTCACATAGTTGAGAGCGATCTGTAAGAACGCTCAATACACTCCTGTTTTGGGAACATGACTAGATAAGTAGCTGGGAACTCATTTTCACGAGATGGAATTCATAACTTTCCTATAAATTAACTGTATCAGTGCGATACCTTAACATTTTAGGAACTTAAGGAAACTCCCTTGATGTACTGATTCAAGACATGAACAAGTGACGTCACGACTTCTATTGATCACAGAAGTATCTTATCTCTAGTTCGACTAAAGATAAAGTTCATTGGAGAATCAACGGGAACACAAGGATAAAGCGGTAATTACAGGGGCAAAACGGTAAATTTATCCGCTTGTAATTATGAGGGTTCCACGTGAAGGATATATCACAGATATAAATAATGATAAACTAAATGGACAATAACTCATCTATAGTGAGGGGAGTTCAGCTATGAATCTATAGTGGAATTATTCATAGTTAGATAATAAGTAATTAAATGATTATGTGTTAATCATTTAATTGACTAATTATTAAGCCCATGATCTATAGGTCCATCGGGTCCCTATGCTAGCCCAAATATCGTAGTCGCGAAATCAAGTAGAAGAAATGGAAATTTTAAGTAAGGTGAATTACTTAAAATAGGCAATATTAATTGTTTAAATATTGAGTATATTTAAATGGTAATTAATATAAACATTATTAATTGTTTAAATAATGAGTTTATTTAAACATGAAATTAATAATGAAATATTATTAATTATACATTATTAATTATTTAAATATTGAGTATATTTAAATGGTAATTAATAATTTGAAATTAATTAACAATTATTAATTGTTTAAATAATTATATTTAAACTGAAATTAATAATTAAAATTAATACTAAAATATTAATTGGATAATATTTAGTCGGGAGAAAATATTAATATTATTAATTGTTTGAATAAAATATTTTATTTAAATAGTAATTAATAAATAAATTAATTAAGTTGGACTTATTAATTTAAGAGAGAATTTCAAGCCCAATTGGATTAATGAACCCAATTGGAGTTGGCCCAAAATAATTAAATAAATAAATTGTATTTATTTATTATTTTATGATGATAAAATCGGCCATGACATGTATTTTGAGGAGATAATTGTTTGAATTATATCCTAAAATAATTTGTAACGTCCCGTTACTTTTAGAGGTAAATTTTTTTTTTTATTTATTAAAGCTTTTAAAGTTTAGTTTTAATTCAGTAACTTCGATTTTAGTAGCTAGTTTCGTCCAAAATTCATTTAAATCGTTTTAATACTTTAAATTCGTTTCGGTGACATTAATAATTATTAATAGGCCAATTAATAATTATTAATCACCTTTAGATTTATTTACGAGTTTCGGGTTTCGTTTTTAAAGCAAAAGTAAAAGAGGGACGTAGGCGTCATTTCCTAAATTGTTAAATATCTAAAAGTTACTATTCATTCATCTTTTAAAAGTCAAATTTTAGGCAAAAACTATCATTTTTCTCTTCTCCTTTCCTCCTTGCTGCCGTGACCACCAAAACCCTCCTCCCTTTTTTTTTTGCTTTCTTTATTTCTCAACGGATCGTATCGATTCTACATCCGTTGGAAAGCCCTTGGCCCGTAGATCATTTCCAACCTACCGAACGTAATTTTCGCTCGTTTTCTCGAGGCTTAAAGGTATGTTAAAGTTTCTAAATTTTGATGTGAATAGTGTTTTAATGGAGGTTTTGAGTTGTAATCTTCGAATTCGTTCACCGGAGCTTTAAGATATCAATCAGGAAAGTCGTTATAGTCTTTTTTAGGAACTTTCCCTAAACCCTAAAACCAAGTTTGAGCCGGAAACCCGTTCCTTGTAGTTTTCCTTCTTTTGGCTTGATTTAGGATGTTTAGTTTATTATGTTTTTGCTATTTTCTAATTGTTTCGGAAATGGTTTAATGCTCAAAACCCTAAATTGCGAATACCGATTGAGGTTACCAATCTCCAAAGTACCCAAAACCAAACCAAAATGTCTTTAAAGTGCTTAAAATCCGGAAAACAAATTCCTTTTCTTCCTTTCCCTTGGGCCGTGGGCCTCTTGGCATAAGTTCCGGGTTGTTTTGTCTTTTATTTTAGTATCGTGACGATCGTTCTTCGATTTGGTTAATTAATATACTTTAGGTGTATTTAATTATAGGTTTCGTGCATCGATCGTCATTTTTGGTCAACCGGTGTTTCGGAGTTGACTTCATTTACAAGGTGAGTTTAAAATGAAAGTTAGTTGTTTTATGAATTAAGTTTCGTTATGTTATTGTTTATCGAAGTTAAGCGGGATTTAGATTCTTAGAAGTTAAGTTTGGTTAGAGACTTTAATTCGGAAGTTAGTGGAGGAATTTTGGAACTATAATTAGTTCGATGAAAAGGAAACATCGGAGTGGTTTGAAAGTGTTACAAAGTGAATTGGAGATGATAGAGGAAAGTGGAATGAGAGTTACTTGAGTGGTTGAAAGTTAAAGTAGCTCAAGAGATACACTTGAGTGTTAACTCGTGTAATCTAGATAGTTAGGCTTCGTAATAACTTAGTAGGATTCTTTGAGATTAACTAACTTTTAGGAAGCTTAACAGTTTGTAAAGTGGCTCATGATAGTATGTTGATTCGGATCCATACGTATCATGTTGCGAAATGGTGAAAGTCCTGATAACCGAAATGGTGAAAGTCCTGATATCCGAAATGGTGAAAGTCCTGATATCCGAAATGGTGAAAGTCCTGATACTCGAAATGGTGAAAGTCCTGATACCCGAAATGGTGAAAGTCCTGATATCCAAAATGGTGAAAGTCCTGATACCCGAAATGGTGAAAGTCCTGATATCCGATGATTGAGATATGGTACATGGTAGTACGTGGATTCGGATCCGTACTTACCATGGTATTATGATCTATGATACGGCACATGATAGTATGTTGCGTATCATGGTGCGATGGTTGTGATATGGTACGTGGTATGTTGATTTCGATCCATACAATAGCACGATACGATGAAACTTGTTTGGTAATAAAGATAGTTAATGTTATTTTTACCGATTCTTTAGAAACGTGTAGTGAGACTTAGTTGTGAATGTTAATTTTACTTTAAGTCTTTATTTCTATCTCATGGTATTAAATGATGTGTATGGGTGGCATTCTACTATCGATTGATTGTATGGAAATTGGAAGTGTGGATGTGGGTAGTATTGAGCATTATAGGCCTTTGGACACGATTTCGGTTAAAAGATTTTGTTCATAGGATTACTTGCTTTCGTTTTACTCTCACTAGCATGTTATGCTAATGGTGCTACACTTACAATTTTCAGGTAAACCTCGAGCTAAGAAGCGTGGTAGAGGAGGTGGAGCAGCGTGACTGATCGAGATGGTGTATGGACAATACTAAGAACTCATTTTGCTTAGCATTCATTGAAATGCTTGTAAATTATTCCATCTTTATATACTTGTGTCTTTTTGAGCCCGAAAGGGTATTTGTGTAAAATATGTCTATGTTTTATGGTCTAAATGTCTTTTGGAATGCGAAATTCCCGATTTATCGCTTTTTCTGGAAATTTGGGTTGTAAACAGGTTTTGGTTATTCGATTTTTAAATGAACCCATGCCGTTTTTCTTAAAAAAATTGAGTCTTCCGCTATGCATTTGAATTTAAAGAATTTAACGGAAAGCGGGTCGTTACATAATTACATAGATTTATTTACCCAAGATAAATAAAAATAAAGAAAATAAAATAATCTCCTATTTATCCATGGCATTTTCGAAATTGCTAGATAAAGGAAAGAGATAATCTTTTTATCTTTTTGTATTTATCTCTATAGATTAATCCTAATGTGATTAGGATTCCTATTTTTCTATAAATAGGAGGGTTGGGTCATTCATAAATCACACAATTCAATTCCATAGAAAGTTGGAACTCTCTCTTCCCTTCTCCCCCCCCCCTTGGCCGAAATTCCTAGTCATTATTGGGAAGAAAATATTTTCTTCTTCCCAATTTCTTCTTAAGTTCGATCCCACAATCGGGTTTCGTTTGATCGATCGAGATATAGCATAGAAGATCCGGTGTTGCTGAGGATTGATGCTGTAAAGAAACCTCCAACCGATTCTCCATATTTTACTCAATGTAAGTAAAGGTTTTTAATTTTGGAAAAACGAACATGAATCTACATGTTTTATCACAAATTGCATGATATTAATAGATCCTAAATTAAGTGTTAATTTGTGTTACTAAATAAATTCCGCTAATTTAGTAAATCATCCCTTCATGGTGACAGTGAGGTCACAGTATGGTTTGTGTTTGGTGAAAGTGAGGTCACGGTATGGTTTGTGTATGGTGACGGTGAGGTCACGGTATGGTTGTGTTTGGTGACAGTGAGGTCACGGTATGATTTGTGATTGGTGACAGTGAGGTCATGGTGTGGTTGTGATTGGTGACACTGAGGTCACGGTACGATTTGTGATTGGTGACACTGTGGTCACGATGTGGTTTGTGATTGGTGACAATGTGGTCACGGGTGTGAATGTGAATGGTGACAAGTGGTCACAATGTGAAATAACGTGTGGAATGACGTAAATGATAGAAATTTACTTTGTTGTTTACTTTGTTATTTACTTTGTTATGCTTTGGTACTTTATTTTACGAGCTTGAATGTTTACTTTTCGAAATTACGATATAGTAGAATGAGATTGTTTTTCTTATGTAAAGTACTTGGGAATATTGAATGGGTAGTAAGAGCACATTAGGATTTTTGGACACATTTTCTGATATGGGATTCGGCCCATAGAAGTGCTTGCATCCATATTATTCTCACTAGCATTTTTATGATAGTGTTGCTACACTTAAACTTTTTCAGGTAATACTCGTGCGAGAGGGTGAGGTCGTGGAAGTGGTGCTGCGTGATCGCGAGTGGATGTCTTGGATACTTGGACTAGAAAAGGCATATTTTGGAGCATTTTAGAAATGCTAAATATAAACTTGATATTGATGTCTTAAACTTGTATTTTGTGGCTTATGAGAGCCTAAGATCTGTTGTATATATTTTCGTGTTATTTTCTCTGATTTTGGGAATAAAATGGAATGAAATTCCAGTTGTTTTAAACACTACAAAAAAAAAGTCAAAATGCGACCAGCCATTTGCGACCAAGAAAAAGTGGTAGTTTTTGGGTGACCATTTGGTCACTTATTTTGAAGGTTGACTCGAAGTGACCATCTGGTCACTTTTTTTGCAACAAAAATTAGAAGTAGTCATAAAAAATCGCGCGAAATTATGGCGTGAAAGAAGCAACCATTTGGTCACCTAAAAAATGACCAAGTGGTCGCATTTTTGTGACTAAATATATGACTTGGTAGCAAAAAATGGCGCATAATTATGGCGCAAAATAAGCGACCATTTGGTCACCTAAAAAAATGACCAAGTGGTCGCATTTTTGTGACTAAAAATATACTTTGGTAGCAAAAAAAGGCACGTAATTTTGACGGGAAGAAAGCTACCAAGTAGTCGCCTTTGGCAGTGATCATCTGGTCGTATTTATTGTGACCAAAGGTGACCACTTGGTAGTAAGAAAAGGCGGGAAATTTTGGCGGGAGAAATACGACCAGATGGTAGTAATTTTGCGACCATAGTGTCACAATTAAGCAAAGGAATGCATTATAAAATCTCCTCCCACCCATTGTTTGTAAAGATAAGAAAAAAGAAAAATGAGAGAGTGGATGTATATTCGTTTGATAGACGGGTATTTGAACGATGAGTTCGTGGCCTGGGTTGAACAGTTTGTTGAGTTTTGCAAGACAACTGTCTATTACTCGAATTATGGTGAAATACTACGATGTCCGTGAAGAAAATGCGACAATAGGAGAATCATACCGGTTCCAGATTTGAAGGTTTCATCTTTATAGTCGGGGATTTGTTGAGAATTATTATCACTGGGTGTATCATGGGGAGACGAACGAAATGTTCGACGCTGCAGTACAGGAAGCGAGACAGTACGAGGGTAGCAGCTCGAATGCGGACGTTGTCGTCAAAGAACCTAATGAAATACAACAGTATAGTCAGATGCAGCAAATGATACTTGATGGTGTGGGATATGGGGGGGGGGGGAAATGAAAGTTATCGCGAAAGTTTGAACGTAGACGATGAAAGAGAAGAGGTTGTTGAAGAAGAAATGAATCCGGAAGCACATAAGATGCACGATCTGCTGAAGACAACGAGCCGACCGTTGTACAAAGGTTGTCAGGTTAGTCAACTTGCTGCTGCTACAGAACTTTTAAATATAAAAGCGCAATATAACTTACATGCTAGAGGATATGATTCAGTTGCATCATGGTTTCGTCGATGCTCTCCACAAGAAAACCTAATGTCACACAGTTTGTACGACACGAAAAAGCTAGTGGAGGGACTCAGGTTACCCGTAGAGAAGATAGATTCGTGTTGAAACGGATGCATGATCTACTGGGATGTGGATACGAATCTGCATCACTGTAAATTCTATTTTCTTCCAAGATATAAAAAGGGGAAACGCGGGATGATTCCGTACCCCCGCATGTTCTCTTTACAGCCGACCCCACGTCTGCAACGGTTGTATGCATCAGATGTCACAGCTTCACATATGAGATGGCATCACGAGCATTCACAGGATGAACACTACAAAAAAAGATGTTTTTCCCGACGAGAGTATTGCCTACGGTAGAGAAATCGTGGGCATTAGTGACTATTGCCCATGAATTTCTTATCGTTGGCAATAGTCTGGACATTACCCACGAAATATATATATTCGTGGGCACTAATTAACCATTACCAACGCTTAGCATTTAATCGTGGACATTAAAAAATTTATATAAAAAAAATTCGAACGCATTGCCCACGGTTTAAGTGAATCGTGGGCATTACCTATTAATACCGACGGTTCAATCAAACCGTCGATATTAATGTTTAAAAATATCAAGGGAAGTGCCAACGGTTTAAGTGGACCGTGGGCACTGACCAAACCAATGTCGACGGTTTAAATGAATCGTGGGCATTGGTTAAATTAAAAAAAATACAAAAAATATAAAAACTCAATGCCAACGAATACTATGCAGTCGTTGGCAATGGGTTCAGAACCCATCTTCTCCTTCTTCTCCCCTATTCTTTCATTTTCTTCCCTATTCTTTCTTTTTCTGCCGCTTCCTCCATTCTTTCTCTCTCAGCCACGCTTCCTCCTCCGCCTTCCTCCATCAATTCCGGTTAGTTTTCTTTCATTTTTCTCAATTTAGTTGTTAAGTTTTATGGTTTAGAAGTGTTTTTTACGATATTTTGGCAAAATAACTCATATTTTCTTAGATTTTTCATAGTTAGGGTTTATAAAAAATCTGGGGGTTTTTGAAATTTGAAGTTTCTATGTGCTTGAAATATATTATTATTGCTAAGTTTGTTAATTCCATGAGTTTTTTTCAACAATTTATGAAATAATTTTAAGAAAATAATGAAAAAAAAATAGGAGTTTTTGAAATTGGAAAGGTATAATGTGTCTAAAATTGGTTGTTATTTCCTTTGCTAAAACGAATTAAGAAACAAAAAAAGGTTGTAGACAATATTCATTCACTAGATTACAATTTTTGTATTGTACTTCTTTTAAAAAAAATTAAAAAAAATTATTTTTCTCATATTTTTTGTTGTTTACAGCTTGTTCATTCTATGTGCAACCTACTTGAGAATCCACTTAGTCATCATTATTTCATTTATTTATTTTTCTCAATTTTTAGTTGTTTAGAGCTTGACCATCTCTAATGTTAATCATCCCTATTTTATTTGTTTAGTCTTATTTTGTATTCTTTTTTAAAGCAATCTTTTTGAAAGCAATTCTTTTTGGAAAATTTAATTATTATTTTTAGTTTTTGATCTCATATCAAAACCCACGATAAAAGAAACTTCAAATCCTATCAACTTATTAAATCTTTTCTTATTTTTATACTAAAGTTTAAGGTAAATTTCAATTGATAATATATTTAAAAGTGATTTATAACTGTAATAAATTTTGTATTTTAAACTATAGATTTATATTGGTTTGGTAGGTGGTTTTTTGTGTGTTAAATTACGTGGAATTTGCTCGAAGTAAACACATATGTTGAACACTCAAAGGTAATGTTCATTTACTTTTAAACTCAATCAAATCAAGTATGTTTATGTTATATTTGTTCATTGTTTTTTGTATTGTGGAGTATGGCTATCCTGCAATAAAATTAGTCATATCAATTTAGAACGTTTGTGTATTATGACTATCCTGCAGTTATGATAGTCATAATAATTTTATAATTATAATTTAGAAGGTTTGTGTATGTGGAATTATGACTATCCTGCAGTTATGATAGTCATAATAATTTGCAAGTAGTGATAGTGTGTGAGGGTTATTCGTTTTTAGTATTTTTTTAGGAAACCATAAAAGATCCAATGACGCATAGGATGTATAAGTTACTGATCATATCATGTTACTATGAATTTTGTGTACATAATTGAAATGGGTAGAGACTGGATAAAATGTCGAGATAGGTTTTGTTCAGAGTATATTATGGGAGTTAAGTCATTCTTAGAATTTGCAAAAAAAGTTTTGAACGAGAATGGAAGGACTCGTTGCCCCTGTGTGAAATGTATGAATACAAGGTTTGAGGGAATGGATGGTATAGAGAGACATTTACACATGTATGGTATGTCAACGACTTACACTCATTGGATATTCCATGGAGAGGAGGTAGATCGAACACTATTAAGGAGATAATCTAATTTGTATGTTGAAGAGATGAATGTTGATTCAAGTTCAGTAGGTCAGGGTGAGGTTTGGGAGGATGAGATGTTTGATTTATTACATGAGTTGCAAGGTGGTCAATTAGATGATGATGAGAGTAGTTTCCAGGGTGTGAATGAGGGTATTTCAGAAGACAACTTCACAAACTTGATGGATGAAGCTCAGAGAGCGTTATACCCAGGTTGCACTCGATTCTCATCTCTAAATTTTCTTGTGAAACTAATTCACATTAAGGTGTTAAACAAGTGGAGTAACAAATCTTTTGACATGTTACTCCAATTGCTAAAGGATGCATTACCCATGGATTCAGTTCTGCCTAATTCTTATTATGAGAGTAAGAAGAAGTTACGCGGGTTAGGTTTAGGATATGAGTCGATCCATGCTTGCAAGTATGACTGTGTATTGTTTAGAAAAGAGTACGCAGAGTGTGAGATATGTCCTGTGTGTGCGGAACCACGTTATAAGGAAAATGCTAGCAAGAAAAAAAAATACCTCAAAAAGTTCTACGACATTTTCCTTTAAAGCTGAGATTGCAACGATTTTTCATATCCAAACACATTGCTTCTGATATGAGATGGTATAAAGAAGCACGGGTAGAAACTGAGGGTGTTTTACGACACCCGGCTGATGCTTTAGGATGGAAACATTTTGATGAAAAGTTCCCTACTTTTGCATCTGAGGCTCGAAATGTGCGGTTTGCTTTAGCATCGGACAGATTTAACCCTTTTGGTAATATGAGCACAACTTATAGCATGTGGCCCGTAATTTTGATCCCTTATAACTTACCTCCTTGGAAGTGCATGAAAGAGTCAAATTTCTTTATGTCTTTACTTATTCCTGGTCCTAGATCTCCTGGAAAAGATATAGACATATTCCTACAACCATTAATTAAAGAATTGAATGATTTATGGAGTGAGGGCATTAAAACGTTTGATATTTCAAAGTCTGAGTACTTTCAACTTCATGTTGCGTTATTGTGGACTATAAATGACTTCCCCGCCTATGGTGATTTGTCGGGTTGGAGTACGAAGGGGTATAAAGCATGTCCTATATGTTTAGAGGATACATCTTCTTTAAGATTACGAAGTAAGATTTGTTACATGGGCCATCGTAGGTATTTACCAATGGATCATAGATGGCGTAGAAGCTGCACATTCCATGAAGGAGAATGTGAATCTAGAGAAGCTCCTAAAATTAAATCTGGGACTGAGATTTTGGATGGTTTAAATCAATTGCAGTTTCCAAGATTTGGTAAGAATCCTTCTACGCAAGATAAGAAGCGTAAACGACCTTTAGTAAATCATAATTGGACGAAGAAAAGTATTTTCTTTTGCCTACCATATTGGCCTCATTTATTGTTGCGCCACAAGTTAGATGTCATGCATATTGAGAAGAATATATGTGATAACTTGGTCGGCACATTGTTCTCGATTGAAGGAAAGAATAAAGATACACTTAAGGCACGATTAGATTTGAAGGACTTGAATATACGAAGTGAGTTGCAGTTAAAAAAAATAGGGGATACATATAGCAAACCTCAAGCACGCTACACATTGACACCGAAGGAGCGTCTTGAGATATGTAACTTTCTTAAGGATGTGAAATTTCCCGATGGTTTTGCTTCAAACATATTTCGATGCATAAATGTCAACTCAGGTAAATTGTCCAGAATGAAAAGTCATGATTCTCATGTATTTTTTCAGCGTCTCCTCCCTATAGCAATTCGCAGTTATGTGGACAAAGATTTAAGCAGGGTGATATGTGAATTTAGTAATTTTTTTCGTTCGCTCTGTACAAAAATAGTGTGCCTGGATGATTTGGAAAAGTTGGAGAGTGATATAAGTCTCATTCTATGTAAATTAGAACGTATATTTCCACCGGCGTTTTTTGATGTCATGATCCATCTTGCTGTACATTTACCCTTTGAAGCCAAAATTGTCGGACTGGTGACATATAGTTGGATGTATCCGATTGAACGAAGTCTTAAGACATTGAAGCATTATGTGAGAAACAAGGCACGACCAGAAGTGTCTGTTGCCGAGGGATATATTGTTAACCAGTCTTTAAACTTTTGTTCAATGTATCTTCATGGGATTGAAACTAGACATAACCGTAATGAGCGCAACGAAGATGCAGTTGGAGTAAGTCCTTCAGATAGTCTTTTATCAATTTTCCAACCAAATGCTAGACCGTTTGGAAAAGTTGTGGTCCGAGAACTGACACACACAGAGATGGACAAAGCGCATTGGTACATCCTAAACAATTGTGATGAAGTGGAACCATTCCTAAGGTAATTTTTTTTAATTTCTCATTTAACAATAAATAACTTTAAAGTACAACACATTAATGTGGTACATGATCATATTTAGGCAACACATGCAAAAACTATGCACGGAATGATCGACAGTAAACATATACACAAGACAACGAAACCAATTTCCAAAATGGTTTGGATTACATGTAAGTTTTATGCATTACCTAAGGGAGGTTTTTACACACTTGTAAACATATCTAACAGTTTTATTTGATTGAAATGGTAGGCCCGTGAATTACGTAGTCATGGTAAGATAAGTGAGGATTTGTACGCACTTGCGTTTGGTCCAGATCTTAGGGCACGATCGTATAATGCATGTTGTGTAAATGGGATACGATTTCACACAGTGGACCGATCGAATGGTCGAACCACGCATAGTAGTGGAATATCAGTTCTTGGAGACCCGGAAACAGGTGCAATCACTTACTATGGCTTGCTGAATGAGGTGCTTGAGTGCAGCTACATCAATGGCAATCGAGTGGTACTATTTAGATGTGATTGGATTCACACTAGTCTTAGTAGAGTACATGATGACTTCGGTTACATGTCTATCAATATTTCACGTATGTGGTACAAGATTGAGCCTTTCATTCTAGCAAGACATGCGCAACAAGTTTTGTACCTGGATGATCTCAAATATGGGAGGAATTGGAGAGTTGTACAACCTTTGGAACAAAAAAATGTGTGAAATATCCCAGAGATTGAGAGTGTCAGTGTTATAGATGCACTTATTCATGTATCGCCACTTCATGTGAACGTAGTTAATGATATGGATTTCGAAGTTTTTGAACGAGCTGATATCACCCCCGATTTGATAGACGGGAATATCGTGGAAAATGAATTGAGTCGATCACATGAGTTGGATGTGGATGATATTGATTATATGCTAGACAATGGAAATGAAATCATAGAAGAATGTGAATATGATGAAGAAGATGAGTTGGAAAATGATGAAAATGAAAATTCAAATGAGATATTATATTCTGATGATGACGATGATGATGATGACATCGATTAGATTATTAATGGGTAATCTTTAAACGTTTTGTTCTAAGTATATTATATTATCTTAATAAAGGAACATTGTTATTTTGTAAAAAAAACAAAAGTAACAAGATTTTTTCCTACAGGTAAGGTAATGTGATAGGTCATCAAATTGATTATTCTGAGGAGTTGAATGATCATTCGAGCGTATCATCTACGCCAGGTAATATGTGAATCTATATATATACAATTTTAGACAAACACGTTCATTTTTGTATTTAATACTTATTTCTAATATGTTCATATTTGATTTAGGTTTTCAAGAACCGAGACGTCGAGGTCGTGCAAAAGCTACCAATGCGCATAAATATAAGGAAGAACATGGTACTGAGGTACCTGTCCAGTTTTCAAACGAACATGGAAAATTCATTGGCATGTTTGGTGGTTGGTTGTCACGATCTATTGGGGTATTGGTTAGGCACTGGATACCACTTAGTGTCGAGACATATATTGGTATCACACCGGCTATAAGAGAAGAGATTGACCTTCGAATTCTTGTTAGTATAATGTCATTTTATTTCACTTATGTATTAGTAAGTCATTTTATTTTAACCTTCTTATCAATATTATGTTTTGTGACAATAACTTTTGTAGGAAGAATATATACTCGATTTCTCAAATCCAAAACTTAGACGTTATGTCAATGAGTTAGTGAATGAGCGGTGCAAGGATTATCGTAGCGAGCTCCATAAGTATTATAAAGAAAAAAAGGAACAATCCTCTGCTGCTAAAGCTCGTGCTGACAAGCATGATAGTGTGGAAAGCATGAATGACTGGAAAATGTTATGTGATCAGTGGGAGACCCCGCGCTTTCAGGTAAACTTGTAAAACATCAAAGTTTTTCAATTTAAATATATTTTATTTAAACATTCATGTATTGAAATTTGTATAGAGTATTTCTACCAAAAACTCGGAGAATCGGAGCAAAATACCATACCTCCACAAACGGATCAAAACCAGTTTACTACGAAGTTTCAAGAGATGGTAAACATTATACTAAATCTTTTTCGTTTTTTCATTTGTATTATACAATGCACCAAAAAAATTATACGTATATGATATTTGTATTTGCAGAGAGAGGTGAATCCCGCTTTTCATGAAGTTGATCTTTTTCAAGCAGTGTATTCGAATAGTGACGGTGTATGGTCAAGTGATCAGGAAAAATCTGATCATGTATGTTTTTATCACATTAACTATCTCATTAATTTATAAATACATGTAATGACTTGAATATTAGTTTTAAATTGCTTTCATATTACAGCAACAAATGGAAGAAACTTTGAAAGCAAGCCAACAACAAACCGAAAATGAGGCCGAAGAAGATAGTTCTGTTGATCGCCCGCCACGTCAAACACCTCGTGAGGTACTCATCAATTTTCTAGGTCATCGTCCAGGTTATATCAAGGGAATGTGTGACGACCCGTCACTTTTAAAATAATTTAAATTAGAAAAACACAGCGGAAGTCTTTTATTTTAAGAAAAATTGGCGTGTTATGTTTGAAAAGTGGCTAGCCAAAAACCTGTTACATTTTAAATTCACAATTTTTAATACACAAGGAACTTAAAGTTCCTATCCAGGAGTTCAAAGTTTATAATCATAAAAGTAAAAAAAAACATAAAGCTCTTATGAGCTATATACAAATAAACAAATCCAACAAAATGTATAAAATTCATAAAACCAAAATCCATGGCATTACATAAACCTAGTCCATCTCAAAGTCATCATCCTCTCGATCAAGCGCGCACCAGCTCCTCTTCCACGATCCCAAACATTTCCTGAAATGTTTGTAATATCATGAGCTAACAACTTAAGCCCAGTGAGAATAATAAGAATAAAAAGTAAAAATAGACCTCAAACTTGCATTTCGATTTGTGTCCAATTAGTCGACACAATCTTTCCTAGAATTCTCCAAAATCTAGGTAATTCTATTCCATTTTCTCCAAAGTATGACATTACTACACTTGTAGTCAATCCTCATCCATTAACTTGTTATGACATAAAGTAATAAAAGTAAACACTTTGCATAAAATATAACATCTCAATTCTTTATATCATCAATCATATGCAATGTAGGGCTCGCATATACCATTATGCATGAATGAAGTAATGTGTCAATCCCATAGGATACCATTCACTTCCTTTTCATCAAGAGTGATGAGCAGATCCCGTAGGGTCCCATTCGTCTCTTTTCATATAGAGTAATGAGCAGATCCCTTAGGGTCCCATCCGTCTCTTTTCATATAGAGTGATGACGCGATCCCCCCCCCCATCCCTTAAGGAGAGGGCCCCAGGGTCCCATCCGTCTCTTTTCATTTTCTTTTCTTTTTCTCTTTCTTTTTCACTTTCTTTTCTCTTTCACTTTCTTTTCTCTTTTTCGTTTCTTTTTCAAGAATGATGCGATAATGGTATGGTGCAAATGATATGCATATGCCTGCATATCTTGTAAAAGTAAATAAATAGAATGCGAAATTAAAGTAATCGAATACAAGCATAAAGTAAAGGTGTAAAGTAAAAGACAAAGTAAATGACATAAGGTAAAAGCAGATAAGCATCTCGGACGAACGATATGTCGATCAAACTCCGGTATCAATAATAAAAGTATAATCTTAACTTAAAATGATTAACCTATACCTTCTAGGATTTTAAACTTCCAATAATCCGAGGTTCTATTAACCGTTCTAAAAACAAGTTGGATCTTTTAACTTCCAATGGTCCAACCTTATTTTCGAATCGAATCTAACTTAGAATCTTCTAAGATTCAATACTTCCTTGAGAACTTCTAAGTTCTCACTTAAAGAATTAACTCCTGATCCTTAGGGCACTAACTCACATTTCTCTAATCTTAGATTCGCTTTCTAGTCTTAGTTTCGGTTTCTACAAACCTTCATACTCATTCTCTTTCTATAGTTACTTTAAATCCTAACTATTCTCACCTTTGCCAAATAACTCCAAATCTCCACTTTCCACGAAACAACAACCGAGCAATCGTACCTACAATTCACCAATTGCACAACATATTACAATTCATAACTAATATGCGAACAAGTGTGCAATTTCGGGTGAATAGTGATTTCGGATGAATAGTGTTTTCGGGTGAATAGTGTTTTTCGAAAATTCCGGGCTCAAAATCGTCATTTTCCATGATAGAAATTCATGATTTCAACTTCGAAACTCATTTATAATCAAAAACGAACAAAACCATCTAGAAAGTTTCGAAAACTTACTTTTTGGGACTTCCCTTAGAGAACGGGAAGCTCCGAAAAGGTAGGTTGGATAGGTAGCCATCGTCCCTACCAATCCAACGCAACCGAAATCAAGCCGATCCATTGAGAAACGAATGAGAAACAAAGAAAAGAAAACTTCATTCATGGAGGAAATGAAGCTACGGTGGAGGAAGAAAAAGGAAGAGAAGAAATGAAGGATACTTGATGATTTTAGATATTTAAAGAAATAAATGAATAGTAATTTTAGATATTTTACAAATTTGGAAATGACGGTTACGTCCTTTTATGACTTTTAACTTAAAACGAATCCCGAACATCTCAAACTATCCCAATGGTGATTAATAATTATTAATTGGCCCGTTAATAATTATTAATACCATTAAAACGCATTTAAATAAAATAAAGCCATTAAAATGACTTAAAATGAAATAAACTAATAAATTCTAATTTAATGATAAATAAATGAACTTTAATTACTTGAACTAAAATAAAATAAATAAATAATTTTTTTTATCACAAAATAACGGTAGTGCTACGAATGGGTAAAGCTCCAGGGCCCCCTGGGTTGAGAGTTCTTCTAGCTCCATCTCACATAATCACGAGAGTCAACGTGTCATAAGGGGTTGAGCGTGCATTACGCAGGAAAAGGAAAAAAAGAGAAGAGTATGTATCTATGACTGAAGCAAGATTAAAGGAACAAGATGATAAGATTGCCATGTTCATGAGTAGATCTCAACAGCCTCCACCACATGATGACCAACTTTGATTTTGTATCTGTTTATGTTAAGAACAAAATTTTGCTTTAACTTGTCTTTACGATGTTTTAAATTGAATTTAGTTGTAAACGGTTTATATGAAATATTTATATTATGTTTGAATCTTGCTGAAAATTGGTTATGTGGAATAGAATGTCTTTATTACAGGTTTTAATGTATTGAAAAATGTAGTGCATTTTATAATAAAAAAAAATTTTAAAACGGGAAGGCTATTAACCACGATATTCGTGGGCAATAGTATCCTTTGCCCACGAATATCGTTGGCAATAATAACATTTGCCCACGAATATCGTGGGCAATGATTTATAAAAAAACCAAATAGTACGATCATTACCCATGAAATTTATTCCTGGGTACTAGTGACCATTGCCCACGTTTTTCATGGATAAAAGGGTACTATAGCCCAAGAATATCGTGGGTAATGGTCACTAGTACCAACGAAATCTGTTCGTGGGTAATGGTTATACTATTACCGATGCAAATTTTTGGTCGGTAATAATTATGACTAATACCCACGATTAAATAATATCGTCGGCAACGGTAATACCGACGAGGCAGTACCGACGATCCTTACTGACGATTTGTAATAGTCGGCAAAACTCATTACCCACGAAATTTGAGGTATTACCCACGAAATATTTCGTGGTTAAAGACCCAGTTTTTTTTGTAGTGGAAGGTGTTATGCGACATCCCTTAGACACTGCGGCTTGGAAGCATTTAAATAATTGCCATCCTGATTTTGCACAAGATCCAAGAAACGTGAGATTGGGCTTATGCACATATGGCTTTAACCCGTTCGGGGCATCTGGGGCACAATATTCAGTTTGGCCGGTGATGGTAACCCCGTATAACTAGCCACCCTCGATGTATATGAAAGACCCGGTGATTTTTCTCACAGTGATCGTACCTGGCCCGAAAAGTCCAAAACAGAAACTGGATGTGTATTTGCAACCACTTATCGCAGAGTTGAAGAGGTTGTGGACAGATGGTGTCATGACGTACGACATCTCGAAGAAACAAAATTTCTTGTTGCGCGCGGTGTTAATCTGGACGATCAGTGACTTCCCTGCGTATTCAATGTTGTCAGGTATGTTGCATTCACGTTCATTATTTATTGAGTATGAGTTTTGTTATTTTTTTTCTTAGCGTTCAATAGTTAATAATTGTAAATATCGATCCCCATCCTCTATGAAAGGATGGAGTACGGCCGGTAAATACGCATGTCCACATTGCATGCTAGACACAGATGCATTTTACCTCAGAAACAGCTGGAAAACCTGTTGGTTTGATTGCCATCATTTATTTCTGCCGTTGAATCACGCGTTCTGTTCAAACGATACTGAATTGAAGAAGGGTCGGCGAGTAAGAAAGGAAACCCCCCCGATAATGTACAGTGGAAGACAGATGCTGCACAGTATAGATGTTATAGGGATGCGGAAGATTATAGTGGAATGTGCAGAGCTTACAAACAATGCGGCTGAAAAAAACACGGGTTGGAAGAAACGAAGTTTTTTATGGGATCTACCGTATTGGGAAGATCTACTAGTCAGACACAACTTGGATGTAATGCATATCGAGAAGAACTTCTTCGACAATATTTTCAATACGGTTTTGATCTTTCCTGGAAAACAAAGGACAATATGAAGGCACGTTATGATGTACGGGAGATATGTAATCGTTCTGAGTTAGAGCCTGACAACAATGATAATTACGCAAAAGCAAAGTACATGTTGACGACGGATGAAAAGAAAACACTATTTGAGTGGATCAAATCCATCAAATTCCCTTACGGATACGTTTCGAATCTGAGTCTGTGTATAGACAGTCAAAAACATGTCATATTCGGGATGAAAAGCCACGACTGTCATGTATTCATGCAACGATTTATGCCCGTCGCGTCCAGACCGTTCCTAGAGAACAGACATTGGGAGCCGCTTGCCCAATTGAGTGTTTTTTTCAAGGACTTGACTTGTACAGAGCTAACTGAAGCTACTGTCGCTTCAATGAGTTTGGAGATCGCTGTTATTATCTATAAGTTGGAGCAAATGTTCCCACCTGGCTTTTTTTGACTCAATGAAGCATCTTGCAGTGCATCTTCCATACGAGGCATTCTTAGGGGGTCCAGTCCATTATCGCTGGATGTACTCATTTGAAAGGTGAGCAAACTTACTTTGTATATAGTTCAAGTTTTTTAATGTTAAACTTATCAGAGGTTTACTTAATTGTTTGTACCCACAGGTACTTACGTCGGTTGAAAAAGAAGGTCGGAAATAAAACAAGAGTCGAAGGATCTATCTGTAGTGCGTACCTGACGCAAGAGACTTCCACTTTTTATTCATACTACTTTGATCAACACATTGCTCAGCAGTTTCATCTAGCGACACGAAACGGTGTCGAAAATTTACTTGATGGTGTTGACGTAAACGACCAGCCCATCTTTATTGAACCTGGTATGACAGTTAGAAGATCAGTGCGTAGGCCGTTGACCGATTCTGAGTATCACGTAATGCAGAGCTACGTGTTATGCAACTGCCCAGAAGTCGAGCCTTACATCGAGTGAGTTCTCATAACGTTACATTATTCCATTGACTTAACAATCACAACTATTGAAAATATTTTCTTACTATTTTCGTAACATATAGACTATTTCTAAACATATACGTTCGAATGACACGAGTCGGTCTTACAGCCGCTGAGGAGGGGTCAATAATCGAGAAGGAGTTTCGTTCCTGGTTCAGTGCATACGTCAGTTATTTGAAATTGTCAAAAATATCATGTCAAGTTATTTGCTGAAAAATACTATATCCTTCTAATTATGTGTGCTGAATGACAGGTGGAATCCCCTACGTTACCGGTAGATGATCCTCGCATTATTTCTTTGGCAAAGGGACCTGCACGGATTGCAAGGTCATAAACTGGATATGTCGGTAACGGATTCAGATTTCAAATAAAGGCGCATTCTGTTAACAAGGCAACAAACAACAGTGGTGTTTGCATAAAAGGTCAAGTGTTCGGCACCGAAGACGATTACTTTAGAGTAATCGATGAGATTCTTGAGATTTAATACGCAAGTCCGACACTAAAACGCATTGTTCTGTTCAACTGCACTTGGTTCGAGACAACCAGACGAGGCAGAGTTCGTAAGATTGATCATTTACAAATCGTTGAGGTAAACAAGTACAAGCATATGCGTACCGTTGATAGGTTTATCCTGGCTTCACAGGCGATTCAAGTTTATTACCTGAACTATCCGAGTAATAGACGAGATCTGATAGATTGGTTAGTTCTTTGTAAAGTTAAACCACTCCAGGCAGAAGAAAACTTTTCCGAGAAAGACGACCATGCAGACGGAGCCGATGCTTTTTAAGAAGATCAGATAATATGTCGTGCAATAGACGATGGCCAGAATGCAGGTACCGCACGTCCTTTGAACGATGGAACGATAACATTGCATGATGACGATACAAATGCTTCCACTTCTCGTGAACATGACATTGATGCTTAATTTATTCGAGATGATGATGATGATGATGAAGAAGAAGAAGAAGAAGAAGAAGAAGAAGCAATGACTGAAGAAACTGAGGATGAAGAATAATACACTTTGTAAATTTATATGATTCACTGTATGTTTTATAATATTGTCATTGTTGTGTTTCATTAAACAATATATAAATATTTTTTAATCTCCATTAATTTATATATATATATATATATATATATATATATTTATGACCATATGGTCACAAATTTAAACTAAAATGTGACCATATGGTCGTAACTTTGAAAATGTAGACTTAAGTCTTTTAAAAATTTGTATTAATTTACGACCATTTGGTCGTAATTTTGTGACTATCTGGTCGCGTTATTCAGCGGTAAATTTAAATTTTCATGAAATTTTTGGATGTGAATTTGAAAATTGCGACCATATGTGAATTTGAAAATTGCGACCAAATGGTCGCAATTATTGATGGCACTACAAGAAACTGTATTACTAGTGACGCAAGTATTAGCCACGTATAAAAATTTGGTGGTTAATGCTCACTATTGGTTGATGCGTGACCGCATCAGTGACGCGCGTCACTAATTCTCAAAACAGGCATTCACGACGGGGTATTGATGGCGTGCCTGTCGACGCGTGGCTAGCGTCACTAAAGATTATTGGAGACGCGGAGGTATACTATTAGTGATGCGATGGCGCGTGGCAAATACCAGAGTTTTTTGTAGTGTGGGAAGTGTGATGTGATAGCTGTTGGTCATAATGACACACTTACAACCAGTTGGTCGCATTTTTAGGCAAATACGACCATCTGGTCGTAATTTTGAAGCAAAATGTGACCATCTGGCCGTAATAGAGCGACTCTTCATTTTTCGTCATAATTACGAAATTGCGACCAGTTGCTCGCAATTTTTTATTTAAACGTCCCAGCCTATTCTTTCCCTCCCCCACCCAATTTCTTTTCTCTCTTTTCTTTCCTTTTCTCTCTCTCCCCCACCCGCCAAAGGATGACGCACCGGAGTTGCACAGTTCTCCGGAGGACTGGACGCATGCTGACCTGGACGAGATCTTACAGTTGGACGACAACCTCGACCCTGCATATCCCTCCGTGGTACCCGAGTCGTAGATTGCGACACTGCGTTTGGGGGAGGACTCACCAGCTCCAGCCACGACTGTAGCGGGAGCATCCACTTCTAGCACCGCGCCCGATCAAGTGGGAGCATCTACTTCTGGCACTGGCCGTCTCGGGCCCCCGTCAACCCAACCCTTCTGATGGAGAGGATACGTAAATAGACAAGTATTTTTTTTAATTAAATATTCATATTATTTATAACCTAATTTCACTAATATTTTTAACTTTTTTTTTGTAGATTACAGCCGCATCAAATTGTTTCAAAGCGGTTTCTCCAGGTCCTCCAGAGCATGCCTCTACCAAGCGAGCTTCGCTAGACGAAGATTTCGACGACAGAGATGCATCAGATGTACGACAATTGGAAGGTAAATAACTTCACTTATTTTTATAATTAACTAATTTATAAATTTTTAACAATCAATTTACTACTTTAACGTTTTCTTATTTCAAATTTTTTCAGGGAAAATTTCCTATAATCGATCCCAATGTCACGAACGGTCAGATGTTCCCCCTGTGGAACAGGCACGTGCAGGATCGATTCAAGGACCTCATGTACCGGGCGCGGCAGAAGCAAGCTGAAAACCGGCCTGTGTGGATGAGCGAGGAGGAGCATGCCTGGCTCCTCGCGAGCATGCAGTCTCAAGAGGGCAAAAAAGTGTTGACGAAGAATAAGGCCAACCGGGCCAAGAACCCAAGGAAACACACCCGTGGCACGAAGCCTCACGATGAGCACCATCGTATATTGGTAAGTAATTGTCATTTTTCTTTCATGTCATTTTTTTTTCAATTATTTATTAATTTAATTTCTGTCTCTTTTTATAATATGTATATGAAGAAAAGTACGGTCGTCCTGTTCCGCCTGATGAGCTGCACCTGGTCCTTCACACGAAGAAGGAAGGGACGATCGTCGACGAAAATGGGCAACAAACTCAGGTATTTAATATGTTTTTTCAATTATTAATTAGAATTTGTTCATCATTTTCTAACTTTTACATATTTTCTGAATTTTAAATTTTTAGGACCGTTTCAAGGAGTCTTTGAGTCAGAGGTTGCCCACACCCGACTCGCAACCGACTCAGGAAGACCGTCGACAATCGTTCTTGGAGGTTGCTGGAGGCGTTCGTCAAGATGGATCCGTTGCTGGGCTCGGCTCGTACGGGAGACACCTTTAAGCGGATGTGCCTCGGCCTCAGCGGAGCGAAGCGAGAACTAGCTCAGGCCCTTCTTCGGTTGAGCAGCAGCTGTGCGAGGAGGTTCAACAGCTTCACACTAACATGGACGCTATGCGCAACAAATTCGTTTCTTGAGTCGCTGCTATTGAGGCGGATATGCATGCACGGGTCGAGGCCCAAGTCGCAGCATCTTTGGTCGGGTACTTCAGATCTTGAGACGACACCCATTCATCATCGACGCCGCCTCTGCCACTACCCGCCCCTCCGCAGTAGTTCTAGGATGATTTCTTTTGTATAGAACATTTTTTGAATATTTTATTTATATATATTTTATTTTTATTCCAATTTTTTATTATTAAATTTTAATATTAAATAAATAAATAAATAATAATTAATTAACTAATTATTGTAATTTAAATAAATAAATAAAAATTTGATTAAATACGACCAGATTGTCTCATATACCCTTGAAGATAAATGACCAGATGGTCGTATTTTATCCCTAAAAAAACGACCATCTGGTCGCATTTTGTCTGAGTCCAAAAGTGACCATTTGGTCGCTTATAAAAACAACCACGTGGTCACTGTTGCATGTGACCAACTGGCCACTTATCTTCAACTTAAATTACGACCAGATGGTCACTTTTTTAAGCGATCATCTGGTTGTTTTTTCAAAATGTTGACTTTTTTTCGACCAATCATGCTTCGTTGTATATTTGTGACTATCCGGTCAAACAAAATTCCGGAACGACCAGCTTTTTTGCCATCACCATATTGGTCGCATTCTACAATAGAAACGACCTTTTGGTAGCAAATTTCTGGTCGCAAATTGACTTTTTTTTTGTAGTGAAATTCTCTGATTTGAGCCCATGTAAACAGGTTTAGGAAGTTCGTATTTTAAACGCATCCACGCCAAATTTTTGTAAAAACAAGTCTTCCGCTGTTTTGCTTATGATTTAAAGATTTGAGAAAATTCAAGTCTTTACATAATACGCAAAAACATTAAACATATCAGATATGTTTGATTTTCTTTGTTGTGATTATCAGATCTGTTTGATTTTCTTTGTTGTGATTGCATTTGAATCCCTTTGTGCTCCCCTTTTTTTTTGAGCCACAACCCTCATGATTTTTAGCCTTTTTAGGAGTCTATTTCAAAAGAAAACACAGAACAAAACAAAGTTGGTCAATTTTTAGCGAAAAACCACATGGATTAGCGATGGTTATTTTCATAGGAAGTACCTCAGATGTATTTGTGGCTTCTACCGTAGTCTTCTCCCTTTCATCACTAGAGTTGGTCATTTTCTTAAAAAAAACATGTGGATCAGAGACAATGTAAAAAAAAATACATGCAACTGTTGAAAATTAAAGTTGAACCTACCAACGAAATAAAATCCACGCAGCTTAATTCCTGATTTTGGCCACGAGTGCGAGAAAAGATGAACACGATTGAAAGAAAATATGGAGCCAGAGAGAGAGAAGAAGATGATGGAGGGAAATGAAAGAAATGAAATGTTTAGGGTAAATGAGGTGGTTTTGTGTTTTCTTGAGGTGGTCATATCTTGTAAAACTTGAGTTGATCATTTTGTATAAATCATCACTGACCATTTTTGTCTAATCATCACCTGGCCATTTTGTATAAATCATCACCTGGCCATTTTGTAAATCATCACCTGGCCATTTGTACTTAAATTTAAGGTGGCTATTTATTTTATGTCATGCAATGGTACTTTTGTAAGTACACATCCAAATAAAGTAAAAAGCTGGCCATTTTTTGGAAATTAAAAAGTAGTGGCCATATACTGATATTTTCTACCAAAAGTGGATAACCCAATAATATATTGCGTATTGTTACTTATACTTTAGTACGATGTACAACTGACTTTTAACATTTTCCAATTAATTTTTTTTTAAATTGTAAATCTAGCCATTTTTTAGTAATATTTGTAAAAAGAACAATTCCAAAAAAAATTATGAAATATAACAAATTTTGATCTGGTGAATCATTGATTTAACATAGTAAAAATTGCTATATTTACAGATAATTTTTAGAGTAGTATTTTTACGAATATCACATCAAAATCTTCCCCCAATAAAATTTCCCTTTCTTTTAACCGGTAATAATTGTCATCTAAATGTGTTTTTAATTTATGAAACTATAGTTTTATTACAAATTAATTATTATTTTAGTTTTTATAATCTTTCACTATTTTTACTAATTTATTAGTTTGATTTCAATTAAATTATTAACAATAAAAAAATAAAAATAAATAATAGAAATATATTTCTAAAACCTTTGCCATTTGTATAAGGATTAAATATCTAAATGGCCATATTTTATTCCCTGTTTATAGGAATAGCCACGTTTGTACTTTTTTATTCTCATTAGCCACTTTTTAGATTTAGCCTTCACAATATACCGAAATTACCCTTTCATAGCTATGTTAGTACTTGACTTTGGCTGGTGATGTCACGTCACACTTCCCAAGGATTCACATCAACTCATCTTTGTTTGTGGCTACAAAACAAGGCTTCTGAAGGAAGCTTTGCATTCTTGGTTGCATCACTAAGCTTCTCAAGGAAGCTTTCCATTTTCTTCAACGTTGTGATATTTAAAAAAAAAAAATCTCCCTCCTTTTTATTATGGAAATTTGTTTTGTACGTTTCTATTTGTAGGTCTCCCCCTTTTTGGTCCGTATATAAGCAATATTTGGATCACAATTCACCCTTTTTTTTTCTCCATTCACTTTGTCTGTATATCTGGGTTTATCCTCCTACTAGCTGTAATGGAGGTTGTGAACATTGAGACGAAGCTTGATGGAACGTGTGATAAGGCGAAGAATTATGTTTCATTTTCTTCTCGTGTCATCCAAATGCCAGTGACGCATGTATTTAGTCATTTCAAAGATGCCATTTGTAAGTCATTAGAAATCTATGGTGATTATAAGATTTTTATTGAACTAGCCACTGATGGAAGTGTTTCTAAATATATTCACATGGCTGAAAACGAAGACTGCATGTTTATGTACAATTTCTTAAATCTTACTTGTGTGAGGTGCTCGTTGATCATTGACTCAGTTGTTACGGCGGTGGAGTATGACAATGAGGATGTTGGCTTCATTAGTCCCGAAGAAGATGATGGTTTGGATGTTGATAAGAACATGGATAAGACGAATATAAATTGGAGGAGTCGATGCAATATACTGGATGATTGTGATATTCAGAGTGTGTTTGAGATGCCGCCTGACGTTCATGTCACTAGCGGGAACATATGCGACATGAGGGACTTTAGATGATGAATGGTTGCCCCCACCAATCAAATGTGTTTCACCAATTGCAAATGGACTTGAGGATATACCTGGCGACAACAATATACAATCGTGCATCTATAATACACCCCTTCGTATTCGCGCAAGAATTTCCGAGAACTTAAGCTCCGTGTACAACAATCGATATGAACATATTAATACACGAGACATACTTAATATACGTCACTCGATATACATTTGTATTCAAATATACAAGATATACGCACTTCCTTTTTATCAGTTGCCACTGCTACCAACTACTGAACAAATTTATCGCAATCCAGTTAATATACGGGACATCATACTATACGTAGGTCGAAAATACACACTACGTCACATGCACAATAGGAGACATGACACAATATACATCCATCAATATACGCACTATATGGTCAACGTATACAAATTGTCTACTGAATCACAACATACACACTTTACATATACTGTTCACTGAAAACTTATATTGTCGACTGAAAACTTGTATTGTCCACTACAAACTCACACTATACATATCATGTATAGAATGTATATTATAGTATCACAATGCATGCTATACATTACACTATACACACTATACTTGAGTTGTGCATGTTTATGTTTTTATGTCCAAAACTTGTATAACACATATATTACAGTTACCACTATCATTGTTATACATGATACTATGCACACTAAACCTGAGTGGTGCGTGTATATGTTTTCATCTCCAAATCCTGTATAACATGTATATTATAGTAGTCACAATGCATGCTATATATGACACTATACACACTATACTTAAGTAGCGCATGTATATGTTTTCATCTCCAAAAACTGTATAGCATGTATATTTATAGTTACCACAATGCATGCTATACATGACATACTATACGTGAGTAATGCATGTATATGTTTTCATTTCCATGCATATTATACAAGACATTATACACACTACAAATGAACGGGGAATGGAAAACAGACAATGTACGAACTTCCAATATATACAATATACCCTGTGAACCTCGATGTAAGGAATGAGTGCTTCCGGATGCTACGAAATCTTAAACACCATGGTAACAAATAAAAGACAATATACACAATATACATGACCAGTATAGTCGAGATGGACAATTTGTCTATTGAAATTGCACTATACATGCACTGTCCAGTGATAATTTTCACAACGCCGAAATATAGATCACATCTCCAAATCATGTATAACGTGTATATTATTGTTATCACAATGCATGTTATACATGACAATATACACACTATACTTGAGTAGTTCAATCCAAATAGACAAATTATCCACTGAAATGGCAATATACACACTATACATGTATTGTTCGCTGAAAACCTTCACAATGCCGAAATATAGACAATAACTCCAAATCGTATATTATAGTTATCACAATACATACTATACACGACAATATACACACTATACTTCAGTAGTGAAGTCCAAATAGACAAATTGTCTAATTAAATTGCAATATACACACTATACATATACTGTCCATTGAAAACTTATATTGTCCATTGAAAACTCACACTACACATATCCTGTAGAGCGTGTATATTATAGTATCACAATGCATGTTATACATGAAAATATGCACACTATACTTACGTAGAGCAGTCTGAATAGTCAATTTGTCCACTGAAATTGCAATATACATACTATACATGTACCTTCCACTGAAAACTTACACAACACCGAAATATAAATGATATCTCCAAATCCTGTATAGCCTGTATATTATAGTTACCACAATGCATGTTATAAATGACACTATACACACTATAATTGAGTAGTGCATGTATATGTTTTCATCTCCAAATCCGGTATAACATGTATATTGCAGGTATGATAATACATGTTATACGTGACACTATACACACTATATTTGAGTTGTGCATGTCTATGTTTTCATCTCCATATCTTGTGTAGCATGTATATTATAGTTACCACAATGCATGCTATACATGACACTATACACACTTTACTTGAGTAGTGATTGTATATATTTTCATCTCCAATTCTTGTATAGTATGTATATTATAGTACCACAACGCATGCTATACATGACACTATACACACTATACCGGGTTGTGCATATTTATGTTTTCATCTCCAAATATACTGTACAAGACATTATACACACCATACAACAAACAATGTACAAACTTCCAATAAACACAATATATCTTGTGAACTTCAATGTAAGGAATGAGTGCATTCTCGATGATACAAAATCCTAAACAGCATGGTAAAAATAAAGAACACTACATACACTATACATAAATAGTGCAGTCGAAATGGCAATTTGTTTATTGAAGTGGACTATACACACTATACATGTACTGTCCATTGATAACTTACACGACGCCGAAGTGTAGATGACATCTCCAAATTATGTATAACGTGCATATTATTGTTATCACAATGCATGCTATACATGATAATATACACACTATAATCGAGTAGTGCAATCCAAATAGATAAATTGTCCACTGAAATCGCAATATACACACTATACATGTACTGCCCGCTGAAAACTTACCTTTGTCGAAATATAGATGCTATCTCCAAATCATGTAGAGCAAGTATATTATAGTTATCACAACACATGTTATACATGACAATATATACACTATACATGAGTAATGTAGTCCGAATAGACAAATTGTCTAATTAAATTGCAATATACACACTATACATGTACTATCGACTGAAAACTTACTCAACGCCGAAACATATATAATATATCCAATTAAATTGCAATATACACATTATACATTGTATGTGCATAAGTTTATAGACGTGCAGTCTTTCAATCGGCCATCTCATCTGACCGCATTTCGGCAACAGTTGTCGTTAGTTTGAGGTCGAATGTCGGTTCGTTGCCTTGTGAGCCTTTTTTTTTATCGTTATTGCTTCTTTCGAAGGGCTTGAAGTTCCTTCGTCTTTCGTCTTATTCTTCTTCTTTGCCCCGCTCCCCTACCTGCTCGATGTGCCCTATTTTTCTAGGGACTTGTTTAGTTGTTGGGTCAGCAGAACCGAAGGCACTAGTATATGGTTCTTTATAGTTTAGCCCTAGATTCTTAGCTCTTGACAACCGTTGAACCTGCAGACCTCAACAAATATACACATTTATGTCTTGAATATACATAATATACAATCATCATACATCCACTGCTAATATACACGCTATACGTACATCCATAACTGTTTTGATATGATATACAAACTCGTATTAACATACACAATATATATATATATTTTCGAAGGTAAGTGCTGTAATTGTATTTTTGTCTTTTTATTACGGAATGTATTTTGGTTTGTGACTATTCACTGCACATACATTTCTTATCAATTTCTTGCATTACTGATAACGAATATACAAACGTAGTATGCGTACTATATAATACATATATACTTGACATAGATACGTACTATACAGTACAAACATATTTCGAAGGTGCCTTAGGTTTGCAATTTGTTTTTATTATGAATGGATGATTAAAACTATATCTGATAGACATAATATACATATACAATGTACAGTTTATAGTCATGCATTGTGACTCTGAGCTACCAAACTTTGCTAACACTTGAGCGGAGCATGTTAACCTTCGTTGACCTTCTAATCTTTCTTCCAAGCATCTCTTGGTAGAATAAGAGCTAACTCCTGCACGAAAAGAGTATACTCAACATACAGAAGAATAAAGATATACACAATACCTAAGCTAGTAAGCCTTTTCACATTTTTTAGGCAAAATTGTATGGATTTGCCTTATGACGATATACGAAATATGATTAACATATTATACAGAATATACACTATACCAAAGTACACATAATATACACAATATACAAGTACAATAGTCCAGATTTGATTTTATAACGCGTTTGTACACAAAATATACATACAAAACAATTTAAAATATATATACTTTACACAATATACACCGAGATGGAACATAACAGACATTCATTCTGGAAATTTATCCTTATTTTAATATACAGGACATACGCGAATAAGGCTATAAACACACCCTGCAGTATGTATTGTATATATCAATGGGACTTCCGTATTAATTAGAAGTACGTTATTTAGTACATTACCACAGTTCGGGATATGTATATTACGTTATGTGACCAAAGGGGAAACCTAAATAGATATCATGTCGAATAAGGATATTAATACAGCTATGTGCAAAAACAATATGAATAATCTGTATATGAATGGAAGTAGAGCATGTGTATATTGTGTATATCAATGAAAGTAGAGCATGTATAACAAAGCATCGAAAAATGATGTTATTTCAGCTGTGCGAAAAAACCATATGTATATTGTGTATATCAATGAAAGTAGAGCATGAATAATCTGTATATGAATGGAAGTAGAGCACGTGTATATTGTGTATATCAATGAAAGTAGAGTATCTTTTGTAACATTCATTCCCATTTTCTCTGAATCTGCATTTTTTTTGGGTATAATCACCATCGCCTATAATGCCAACATCACGCGCACCCTAAAAGCATGTTATAACACGTCAGACATACACAATATAAAAAAAAACATATTATTACCAATTACAAAATAATATACTTAATATCAGCATTATACAAAAATGGCTACTAAACCGTTTTTCAAGTTTTTACATCATAATATCTATATTATGTATAATTTTCTCTTATTCTCAAAAATATAATGTAGTAGACAATCTATACATTATATAACACACCCAACATAATCAGACTCCAGAACCCACGTAACATACACAACATACAAAACACGTATTATACGGTATACAGAACATACAACCCCCGGAACACTAGCCAATCAATAGTCATGTTTACTAAACAATGCATACATTTAAGTAATCTATCATAATATACATGATATAGGCTATATTCTTTAGCACACGTAAACATATTAGAATGTGTATCACTGTATATCACATATATCGTTACTCACAGTAGATGACATACTCATGTCTCCTGCCATCCTCAACTTCTCCATGTTTTTTCTATTTTTTCCCATATTTCGGAGTCGACGTTCTTTTCTTCCTCAAAAGAGGAGATAAAAAAAGAATGTTTAACTTCTTAAAAAACATTACACAGGTTTTGAAGAAAATGTCAGTCCATGTATTTAAGTACCTTTTTTCTTGAATCATACCCAACCAAGACTGTATCTTCAAAGGTACTCTCATCTGGTTTGTTATCCTTTTTCTCCAATCCTCTCATATTCACCATTTCTAACATTTTAAAAGTTCTGATTTTTTGTAGATCAAAGCGAAAAAAGAAGAAACACGTACCTTTTTTCATAGAAAATTTCCAAGCGGTGTATTTTTTAAAAATGGCTGTTTCTTGGAGATGCACGAATAAAAATGGCGGAGAGATGGGTTTTCGTATCTTAGAAGACGGAGGAAGGGGTCTTGCAGATGGTTTTTCTTTTTATTTCCTAAATGCAATCATGACTAATTGTAATGATGATATGAAGGGCTACTATCCTAGTTTTTGCAAACTAGCCAGCTATAAGTTCAAGGCATTTTCGTCTTTTCCTTTACTTTTTCTCTTCAACGTGTGGTTCAGATGGCCTTTCATTCACTTTTCAAAAACCTGGCTATTGTGTTAAAAGGGTATTAAAAAGTGGCTATTGGGATTTTTGCCCCTTTGTATAATGAATTATTCATTGAATATGGGACTAAAAATGAAAATGAAAGAGCATACTGAACACATCGCCATCTCTAAAAACTTTGCCATTGGGACAACTATTGACATTGAAGTTCCATCATTTTGAGTCGCCAACGATAAAAGTAGCTACCTCGCTATATTAAAACTGAAGCAGAACAAATAGAACAATGGCGACTGTAAAAGTGCCCCTTCCTCGACTCCGAGCCATCTGTTAATTAGCTATTTCTGTTATAACTCAGCTTTCAATTGATGACACAGATTATGATATAGACCCATGGAAAGATCCAATTTTATAGTATGTGTGAAAACAATTGTTTTGATAATTGTAAAATAAACACATGCAAAACTTCTCTTTTTTTATTTTAGGAGAAATTGTTGGCGTGACCTTATAATAATATGGTCTCAGAAGTAAATTGTTTGCACGTTTTGTTGTTCCGTAAAGATCGACAGGAATTAATTAAGATCAGTTTGATTATAACATGAAATATTGATATGTTTTAGTGTAATTTGTTTTTAGGGAAAATTTGTTTAATAGTGATTAATATGTATTATTGATAAATTTAATATAAAAATATATAATTTAACATATATTACTTATTCACTGAATGAAAATTTATCATATTTACAAATATATTTTAGAACTTCTATTTGTATGAATATTATCCAAAAGTTAGATTTGCAACTACCCTAAGAACATACGAATGGAGTTCTTGAGAGAGAGAGAGCGTCAGACCTTGGAATCGGGAAAACGCGTGAAAGCATGTCCGTAGACTCAGGTCACATTCTGTGAAAACTTTCTTTTTTCTTTCTTTCAAACAATTGTTTATTATATTATCTTTGTTGAAACTAGAACTACTGTGAAATAAAAAATCAGTACCAAAATGTAATATTATGTATATACATATTTTTTTTTCAAGTGAATTACACATGAAAATTGAAAATTATGTTTAGAAATTTTCATTGGAATACTTAGAGATATATTAGACTTTAGAATTATTTGTATATATGAAGCGATGATGACGATGACGGGAATTGGATATGAGATACGGCCTTAACAGACCACTGAAAAATACAAACGTCGGTGAGCCAACTAGTATGCACTACATGTGAAGACTCGACACTTTTAAATAATTTAAATTTGAAAACATAGCGGAAGTATTTTATTTTAAGAAAAATTGGCGTGGTTTTGTTTGAAAGTTGGCTAGCCAAAAACCTGTTTACATCCTAATTTTCAAATCTAATAAAATCACATGGAACTTTAAGTTCCAATCAGGAGTTCAAAGATGTAATATCATAAAACAACATCTATAAGCTCTTATGATCTAAATACAAAGTACAAATCTTCAAAGTCTTTAAAGTTCACCAAAAATATATACATAGACTTTACAACACTGAGTCCATCTCGAGGTTATCATCCCTCGATCACGCAGCACCACCTCCTCTCCCTCGACCTCTAGCCAGGGCATTACCTGAAATTGGTTGTAATATCATGAGCTAACAACTTAAGCCCAGTGAGAATAATAAGAATAAAAAGTAAAGATAGACCTCAAACTCGCATTTCGATTTGTGTCCAATTAATCTGACACAATTCACCCCTAAAGTCCTCCAACTCTAAGTAATTTCATTTTATACTCTCTAAAGGATAATATTACTAACTCTCATAGTCAATCCTCATCCAATTACTTGTTATGACAAAATAAGAAAAGTAAATAACTCTGCATAAAATATAACATCTCGATTTATATTCCATCGATCATATGCAATGTAGGGTTCGCATATACCCTTATGCATGAATATGCATGAATGAAGGTAATGCAGACATCCCATAGGCTCCCATTCAACCTTATGCATGAAGAAGTAATGAGTACATCCCGTAGGCTATCCATTCGTCTTGTTTCTTAGTTTTACTTTCTTTTCTTTTCTTTTCTTTTTCTTTTTCTTTTTTTGAAGGTGATGCGGACATCCCGTAGGCTCCAACATTCTTCCCTTCTTTTCTTTCTCACTTTCTTTTCTTTTTCCCTTTTCAATGATGCGAGATGTTATGGTTATGCTTGCACAAGTAAATAAAGTAAAGTGCAAATAATAAAGTTATTGTCAAAATCAATGAATAAAGTTCAAAAATAAGTAAAATAAAACGGACACGAATTTTCAATAGTAGAGTTGAAAAGAGTCACTTATACTTATACATTATTTTTGAAATAATAACAAGTATAAAATTGTAATCATTAAACAATGAAAGTAATGGAGAATTACTTTGTAGTGGGAGCTTAAGAATTTCGAGAATCCTAGAACCAATGTGACTAAAATAAAATTTACAAATAGTATGTTAGTGCACATAGATAAAATGGGAGATTTTATGAGTTGCACGGGCTCAAATTCGAACATGAATTTACTTCCATGTAAGAATTCGACAAAAGACCTTTGCGAATTAAACATCAAATGAGTTAAGTATAAGTAAAATGAGTTTTTACTGACTAAACTGTAAATTTGCGTGATTACTAAGTTGTTAGTAAATGAAAGGTGGTTGAACATGATGGTTTCAAATCAATAGTTAATAGAGTTTATTTTATGGCGATAAAATATGGAATCTATTACCCTTAATGAAACTAACATTAGACAAAAGAAATACATACTAAACAGATGAAAACGCTACTGATAAAGTATTAAAATGACTACCATGGCTAAGTAGTTGATAGTCATCCAGTTTGACTGGAATTACAAATCAAATCTCCAAAGATCTAGGACAAGTGGGAGATTGTTAGGAATGGTGTCCTAGAACTTGTAATTATTTATGTATAATAATTTATTTTGAATAAATTAAATAAATAAACATAAGTTCTTTATATTATCTAGATTAATTCAATTGAAGATATTAGGAATATATGGAAATATATAAATATCAAACATTCAAATAGTAAAACCCTAAGTCACTCTTATGAAATCACGACTTAGTATATGAGTCATATGAGAGGATTAAAGTTGAGATGAGTAACTTAAAAGTGTCTACAGTAAATGGATAACGTTTGGGAACCTTATCCTGATAACACTGTTGATAGCTTCGCATTTTGTTTATAGACAAATGATCTAATCCTGATAATTCATGTGAGAGACATGAAATGGAAGTATCATATGCAATGTTGATTGTATAAGACAGGACCACGATGTTCGATCAAATTTCTCAATAGTACCGTTTACGAGAAATGATCGAATATCAAACTAAGTTTATCAACCGTGATAGATCTCAATCCTGAGTGAAATGCGGACTCCTATTTATGGAGTTATGTTCTTTGATTCACATGGTTGAGAGCGATCTGTAAGAACGCTCAATACACTCCTGTTTTGGGAACATGGCTAGATAAGTAGCTGGGAACTCATTTTCACGAGATGGAATTCATAACTTTCCTATAAATTAACGGTATCAGTGCGATACCTAAATATTTTAGGAACTTTAGGAAACTCCCTTGATGTACTGATTCGAGACATGAACAAGTGGCGACACGACTTCTATTGATCACAGAAGTATATTATCTCTAGTTCGACTAAAGATAATGTTCATTGGAGAATCAGCGGGAACACAAGGATAAAACGGTAATTACAAGGGCAAAACGGTAAATCTTATCCTTCTATAATTATGAGTGTTCCACGTGAAGGATAATATCACGGATATAAATAAAGATAAACTAAATGGACAATAACTCATCTATAGTGAGGGGAGTTCAGCGATGAATCTATAGTGGAATTATTCATAGTTAGATAATAAGTAATTAACTGACTATGTGTTAATCACTTAATTGACTAATTATTAAGCCCATGATCTATAGGTCCATCGGGTCCCTATGCTAGCCCAAATATCGTAGTCGCGAAATCAAGTAGAAAGAAATGGAAAGTTTAAGTAAAGTGAATTACTTAAATAGGCAATATTAATTGTTTAAATATTGAGTATATTTAAACGGTAATTAATATAAACATTATTAATTGTTTAAATAATGAGTTTATTTAAACAGAAAATTAATAAAGAAATATTATTAATTAGACATTATTAATTATTTAAATATTGAGTATATTTAAATGGTAATTAATAATTGAAATTAATTGACAATTATTAATTGTTTAAATAATTAATTTTATTTGAACGGAAATTAATAATTAAAATTAATTAATTAATAATAAAATATTATCAATAAAGTTATTAATTAAATAATGAGTTTATTTAATGGAAATTAATAATTAAAATATTTATTATTAATTATTTAAATAATGAAAATTATTTAAATGGAAATTAATAATTAAATATAATTTGATAATATTTAGTCGGGAGAAAATATTAATATTATTAATTATTTAAATAAAATATTTTATTTAAATGGTAATTAATAAATAAATTAATTAACTTGGACTTATTAATTTAAGAGAGAGTTTCAAGCCCAATTGGATTAATGAACCCAATTGCAATTGGCCCAAAATAATTAATTAAATAAATTTGATTTATTAATTTTGGCCATCATAGATAATTTGTAGGAGATAATTATTTGAATTATATCCTATAATAATTATATAGATTTATTTACCCAAGATAAATAAAATAAAGAAAAGAAAATATTCTCTTATTAATCTATGGCATTTTAGAAATACCAAGATAAAGGAAAGAGATAAGTCTTTTTTCTTTTTGTATTTATCTCCATGGATTAATCCTAATGTGATTAGGATTCCTATTTTCTTATAAATAGGAGGCTTGGGTCATTCATAAATCACACAATTCAATTCCTAAGAAATTTGGAATTCTCTTTTTCTCTTTCTCCCCCCTTGGCCGATTTTCCCTCTTGATATTGGGAAGAAAAATATTTTTTCTTCTTCCCAATTTCTTCTAAAGTTCGATCCCACAATCGGGTTTCGTTTGATCGATCGAGATATAGCGTAGAAGATCTGGTGTTGCTGAGGATTTGATGCTGTAAAGAAACCTCCAACCGATTCTCCATATTTTACTCAATGTAAGTAAAAGAGTTTTAATTTTCGAAAAAAACTAGCATGAATCTACATGTTTTTATCACAAATTGCATGATGTTAATAGTAAATCATCCCTAACATCTCCTTCGTTGCTTCAAGGAGGCCAGATCCTCCTTCAAGGATTTGTTTTCCCTCTCGTAATAGTCATTGAGGTTTCTCGCCTATTGAAGGCGATCTTCGAGCACGTAGCTGTGCTCACTTGATTCGCTACCCTCGTCCATCTCTGCGATTTCCAAGCTTTCTTGGAGAGAATGGTTTTCTTGTTCGAGCTGCTCTGCTAGGCTGTTCGCTGCTTCGAGGGCCCCTCGGATGCTCTGGAGCTCTTGCCTTAGGGCCACCGAGTCTCCTTCCCTTTCCTCCTTTTCTAGAAGAGTCGTTTTGAGCCTGGCCTTTTTTTCACACAACTCTTTGTTCTCCCACTTTTGGACTCGTTTACTCACCTTTGAAGTCGCAGTGGAGTCGCCCATTTCTTCTAACTGATGCTAGATGGTTGACTGATCAGACTGTAGGATATTCTTTTGATCCATATCCTTTTATAACGAGAATGAGGCGTTTAGTATGGGAGTCGAAGAGACTTGTCATTAATTCGGGTAGCACTCGATGCAAAGAGCCGTTCCATATCTCGAGGTGGTGATGTCAAGTAGTGATTGGTCGTGTCAACCGTTTGCCATTCCCATCAAATCACCTTGAATGCGGTTAATTAGGGGGAGTTAACCGTATTAACTACGGGTTAATGCACACGTCATTTCGCATGCCTGATGGTTCGCATAGCGGTGCTTGATGCTTGATAGTTGTCGCGATCGCAGTAGTCCCAAGGTCCTTTAAATAGGCCCTTGTGATTTTCCTACTCACTTCTTTAGAAACTGTTTTCTGAAACGGTTTCTTCTCCATTTTTAGATCTCCAGACTTTCGTATCAAATCCAGAATCCCATACCATGTCATCTTCCCATTTCTCCTTGTTTATCTTTCATGTTTGGCCCTCTTTGGTGATGGCATTTGGCCAGAAAGCTTGGTCGTGATCTTCTACGCCTGTTTGGTTGGCCTTAGTAGACTTGAACTTGGTGGTCGTAATCCTCCACGCCTGTGAGTATGGACCTCAGGGTTCAAGTTTATCGGGCTAACCAGTCGCTTGACCACCTCCCACTACGACTCCCGAGTTTGTTCCTGCGGTATTTCAGCATGGGAGGTGGCGCCTCGTCTCGTTTAAAGAAGTGAGAAATGCGCTTCTTCTGAGACGAGCGTCGAGAGACGTCAAATGAAAGAGGTGGTCCTCCATCTCCCCGTACCTGAACCTGCTCTGTCTTAATTGGAGAAGCTATCTCCTGCATGGTTGGGGAGCGGTGGGAATGGTGTCTCTCTGGACCTGAATGTTGTCCTCAGAGTACCACCAGTCTCACTCTTTCCACCCCCAGTGAAAGCATGGATACTTTCCAAAATCCATCAGGGGTCCGGGCACAGCGAGTTGAAGACCTCCCTGTCTTTCAGCTGACGGGTTCTGCTGAGCCTCGGAATTGATGAGTGGGTGGAGTAGCCGACGGGTGAACTAGCCCTGGCCACTCACTTTCCGATCAATACCCTCATCTTCTCCTAGGAGGACATCCTCACCGCTTCCGACGCTGATATTGCGCAATTTTACTTTGTAGAATTCTTGTAATCTCTTTCGGCTGAGTTCCCAACATGTGGGTCCGAGCCCTACTTGTTTGTTGTGAAATAAAAGTTGGTACTTTATTCACCTTTTGTTTCTTTGCTTTACTTTCTATGTGAGTTACTTTCCATAATTCTGAACGCGTTAGATTCTTTAGTCCGTGGAAGACTTAGAAACTATTCTAGTGAATTAGGTATTTTAATCCGAAGGGGACTAAGTAATTTGCCTAATCGGATTCGGGCTTTCCATCATAGAGGTATCAAGTGATCGTGTGGGAGGAAAGACATGTAATACTTGTATATTAATTTGAAATGGGCCTTTTCGGCCAAGTACTTACATGATTCTCTTATCCTCACACACGATAAATTCTTAAATGTGTGGTATTCCATGCCCTCAGAATCAGCTCGCCCTTTTGGTCTTCGAGACGATAAGTCCCCGACTTGACTTCTTTGATCACCTTATACGGACCTTCCCAGTTTGGTCCCAGTTTTCTCGCTTCGGGCTCTTGCGTGTACTGGAATACTTTTCTAAGAACAAAATCATTTACTTTAAAGGTGCGCTGTCTCACTTTCTTTTCAAAGTATTTGGCCAACTTCTGCTGGTAACATGCCATACAGACTAGCGCTTGCTCCATTCTCTCTTCGGCCAAATCTAGTGCTTCTGCCATCATGGTGTCATTTTCTTCTTCTAAAATCGAACTCCGGGTTGTGGGGATAACCATTTTTGTGGGGATGACGGCCTCTGCTCCAAAAGCCATAGCGAATGGTGTTTCGCCGGTTGAGATTCTAGGGGTGGTTCGATATGCCCAAAGGACTCCTGGCAGCTCATCTACCAATCTTCCCTTCATTCGTTCCAATCTCTTTTTCAGAGAGTCCATGATGGTTTTATTAGACGCTTCTGCCTGACCCTTAGCCTGCGGGTAGTGAGGCGTCGAATATCGAAGCTCCACTTTCCTGTCCGCTCAATACTTCCGGATGGATCTTCCCGTGAACTGGGTTCCGTTGTTGGTGATGATAACCTTGGGGATTCCGAAGCGGGTGAAGATGTTTTTCCAGAGGAACATCTCAATTTTTCGCTTTGTAATCTTCGCCAGCGGCTTGGCTTCGATCCATTTGGAAAAGTAGTACGTTGCTACAATCAGATAGCATTTCTGTCCCGGTGCCAACAGCAGTTTTCCCAACTAGGTCCACGCCCCATTGCATGAATGGCCAAGGTGCTGAGATCGTAGTTAGCACCGTCGGCAGTGTGTGAATTGTCTTTGCTAACCTCTGGCATTTGTCGCACCGGGCGACGAAGTCTTTGGAATCCTTGGCCATGGTGGGCCAGTAATACCCTTGTGTTAACGCCCTGTGATTCAAGGACCTTGGTTCTGCGTGATTTCCGCAGTGTCCAAGGTGCAACTCTTTCAGAACGTAATGACTTTCCGACTTTCCTAGGCATTTTAGATAGGGTCCACTGAAGGATCTCCTATATAATTCTCCTTAGATGATCGAGTATCTGGCTGCTTTGGATCGGATCTTCCGTGCTTCTAGTTTTTCATCGGGCAGAAGTCCCGATTGTAGGTATTGGAGGATTTAGTTTCTCCAATCCGACTTGAGCTCCAGATCATATTCTTTCGACATTACTTGTCGAGTCACTCCATCGTCTCCACTCCCCATGTTCAATCAAGGGTGATGCTTGATTTGGACAAATGATCAACATGGATGATTCTTCTTGTTTCGGTTTGGATTGCGGATCCGAGACTAGCTAGAGCATCGACATGTCCATTCTCGGCCCTTGGCACTTGGATGATGCTGTATTGGGTTAACTGAGATAGGATGGACAGAACTTTCTCCATTCTGGGGTCTTTTGCCTCAAATAACCCCTTTACTTGGTTCACCATAAGTTAAGAATCGCTTCTGATGTTCAAGTTTTCGACTCCCAGTTTCTTCGCTCTCTGTAGCCCAGCTATCAATGCTTCATATTCTGCTTCATTATTTGAAGCTGCAAATCCGAATCGAATTGACTGTTCCAGAAGGTATCCCTCGGGGTCGACAGGACTAGCCCTGCGGCGGATCCCCTTGAGTTTGAGGATCCATAACTGCTTAGGGTCCAGGTTTCCATCTCAAGGTTGGTTGCCAGCGGCGAGTTCGTCTCGATTTCGTTCGAACTTCCTGGAGTCATTTCTGCAACAAAATCTACGAGGACCTGCCCTTTGATGGCTGTCCTTGGCTCATAAGTAATGTCGTATCCGCCCAGTTCTATCGCCCACTTTTTCAGACGTCCCAAAATGACCAGTTTGTGAAGAACGACTTTCAGTGGGAAGGTGGTTCTCACCACTATCCAATGACATTGAAAATAGTGCTTTAGTTTACGCCACGCGATTATCAAGGCCAACGCTAGCTTCTCCATCTTTGAGTATCGTGTTTCGGCGTTGATCATCGCTTTACTCAAGTAGTAAATTGGGGTGCTGAGTTTGACTGTCTTCGCGCACCAGTGCCGACCTGACTGCCGCATCAAATACCGTCAAGTATAGGAATCGCTTTTTGTTATCTGAGGGCTGGCCAATAGCGGGGGCGAAGACGGGTAGGTTTGAGCTCATCAAACGCTTTCTGGCACTCGACTCCCGAACCAAACTCCTTGCTCCTTTTCAGCACTTTGAAGAAGGGTAGGCATTTATCCAATGACCGGGATATGAACCTGTTTAGTGTTGCCAAACATCCAGTTAATTTTTGCACACCTTTCAAATTCATCGGCGCTTGCATGTCTATTATCTCTTGGATCTGTTCGGGATTCGCCTCGATCCCGCGACTGGTCACAAGGTGACCCAAAACTTTGCCTCCCGGGATTCCGAATGTGCATTTTATCGGGGTTTAGCTTCATCTTGTATCGGTTCAGCACTTCGAAGGCTTGTTCCATGTGAGCCAGATGGTCTTCGGCCTTTCGCGACTTAATCAACATATCGTCGATGTACACCTCCACCGTTTTTCCTAGGAGACCTTCGAACATTCGGTTCATCAGGCGCTGATAGGTGGCTCCTGCGTTTTTCAAACCAAAAGGCATCACAGTATAGCAATATGTGCCAATGTTGGTTATGAATGAAGTTTTTTCTTGATCTTTCGGGTTCATCTTGATTTGGTTGTATCCGGAGAAGGCATCCATGAAACTGAGAAGTTCATATCCGGCTGTGGCCTCTACTAGTTGATCTATTTTGGGTAGTGGGAAGGAGTCTTTTGGGCAAGCTTTGTTAAGGTCAGTGAAGTCAATACATGCTCTCCATTTTCCATTCTTTTTCTACACGACCACTACATTAGCCTGCCATTCAGGGTATTTGACCTCTCGGATGAAACCCACCTCAAGAAGTTTCTGAACCTCTTCGTTAATGATTTCATTTCGCTCGAGTGTGAATTTACGCCTCCTCTGTTTGACGGGAGGTCGGTTCGGATCAACTTTGAGGTTGTGGGTTATTATATCCGAATCTATACCGAGCATGTCTGTGGGGTCCCATGCAAATGTTTTCCAGCTCTTCCTCAGAAGGTTTACCAATCCGTCTCTTAGACTTTCATTCAGGTGTTTCCCAATGCTCGTCATTTTCTCCTAGTCTTCTGGATGGATCTGGATTTTCACCGATCCGTCCTCAGGCGCTTCAATTCTTGGTCGAGCAAAGGGCGGGCCTTGTTCGGGGCTCCGATCCTGTAATTTTTATGTTTGGCATTGAGACTTCAACTTCACGATTTCAACCAAACACGATCTCGCAACTTGTTGTGTGACGGCCCGTCACTTTTAAAATAAATTAAATCAGAGAAAACAGCGGAAGTCTTTTATTTTAAGAAAAATTGGCGTGGTTTTGTTTGAAAATTGGCTAGCCAAAAACCTGTTTACATCCTAATTTTCAAATCTAATAAAATCACATGGAACTTTAAGTCCCAATCAGGAGTTCAAAGATGTAATATCATAAAACCATAACCATAAGGTTTTATGAGCTAAATACAACATATACATCATCAAAGTCTTTGAAATTCACAAAAATAATTACATAGACTTTACAACAACGAGTCCATCTCGAGGTCAACATCCCTCGATCACGCAACACCATCTCCTCTCCCTCGACCTCTGGCTAGGGCATTACCTGAAATTTTTGTAATATCATGAGCTAACAATTAAAGCCTAGTGAGAATAATAAGCATAAAAAGTAAAGATAGACCTCAAACTCGCATTTCGATTTGTGTCCAAATAATCTGACACAAATTACTCCTAAAGTCCTCCAAACTCTAGGTATTTTCTTTCTAAACTTCCAAAGGATGATATTACTAATACTCGTAGTCAATCCTCATCCAATTACTTATTATGACATAAATAAGAATAATAAATAAAACATTGCATAAATATAACATCTCGATTCTCTTTCTCATCTATTATATGCATAAAAGTAATGAGTACATCCCGTAGGATACGCATTCGCCATTTATGCATGAAATGAAGGTAATATGGATTTTCACATACTATCCACCCTTTTCCTTATGTATGAAGTAGCGTGGACTTTTTCCGTAATATTCACCAGTACTCATGCATGGAAGTAGCATGGACTTTTCTTGTAGTACGCATGCAAGTAGTATGGACTTTTCTCGTATTCCACCATTAACCTTTCGTTTTTCTTTCTCACTTTCTTTTCTTTTTAATGATGCGAGATGTTATGCATATGCTTGCAAAAGTAAATAAGTAAATGTAAATGATAAAGTAACCGAAACATGCATAAAGTAAAGAAGCAAAAGTAAAGACATAAAGTAAAGGACAATAGTAAAATAGATAGTAATTTCGGACGAACGATATGTCGATCGAACTCTGGTATCAATAATAATAGTAGAATCATAACTTAAACGATTAACCTATACCTTCAAGGATTCTAAACTTCCAACATAATCCGAAGTTCTATTAATCGTTCTAAATACAAGTTGGATATTTTAACTTCCAATGATCCAACCTAAGCTTCGAAACGAATCTAACTTAGAACTTTCTAAGTTTCAATGCTTTCCTCGAGAACTCTTAAGTTCTCATTTAAAGGATTAAATTCTAATCCTAAGGGCACTAACTCACATCCCTCTAATCTTAGTTTCGGTTTCTAGTCTTAGTTTCAAATTCTACAAATCTTCATACTCATTCGCTTTCTATAGTTACTTTAAATCCTAACTATTCTCACCTTAAATAAAAGTTGACTTCGCTCCTAAGTTCCGGAAGAGCGATCAATCAAACGGTTCGAAAACACCTACAATTGAATTATAACACACAATCAATAATTTACCAACTATCGATCAAACATCAACTAAACGTACAAAACGACGAAAATCCATCAAACCCCCATAAAGAGGCTCTCGGCCCTCACAAGGAAATTGGGCCTTGGGTTTGGTTTTCTGCGCTTTTAGGCAATTTAAAAGAGTTTCGAGTTGGTTTTAAGCAAATTCAATATTCCCGATTTCAATGGGTATCGATAAATAGGGTTTTTGAACATGATGCCCTTTCCCGAAATGAACTTCAATAAACATTATTTCATTAATTTATAACCCATAATTAAACCCAAAAGGGTAAATTTCAAACAGGAAGGGTTTCGACTGAAACTCGGTTTTAGGGTTAAGGGATTGTTTCCAAAAACACTTAAAACAACTCCCGTATTTACAAACACCGAGTTCTACAACACGAAATCGAAGGAAATCAAAGAAAACTCCATTAAAATACTATTTGGAGTTTAGGGTTTGAAACTTTACTTACCGAGATCTCCGTATAACATGAGTGGCAAGTACGATGGTTAGGTAGAAAAGAATCGTAGGACCGATACCTTTCCAATGGACCGAGAATCAAAGCGATCCGGCAAGAAACGAGCAAAAACCGAAAATCTCTCTTTTCTCTCGTGGTGCTCACGGAAAAGGATGAGAAAAACAAGAGTGTTTTGGTCAATTTTTGAGTCAATGGTGATTTTAAAGAAGAAGAGTGAATAGTGTTTTGATATTTAGGAATTTTGGAAATGACGGTTACGTCCTTTTATGACTTTTGACTTATAAAACGAAACCCAAACTTCTTAAACTATCCCAATGGTGATTAATAATTATTAATACCATTAAAACGATATTAAACTAAAAAGGTAATTAAAAGAACTTAAACAGAAATAAAGTACTAAATTCTAATTTACCAATAAATAAATAAACTTTAATTACTTAAATTAAAATAAAATAAATAATAATTTTTTTTATCACAAAAAAAATAACGGGACGTTACATGTTGGTCCCCCTTTATAACCCTGATTCCTTTTTCGGTAGGATATTTCAGCTTTTGGTGAAGAGTTGAAAGATGTGCTCTCATATCATGAATCCAAAGTCTTCCGAGCAAGGCATTGTACCCTGAGCGAGCATCTATGACATGAAAGATGGCCATCAGATTTGCACCTTCGACTCGGACTGGGAGTTTGATAGTCCCGGAGGACCTGGTCACTGTCTCGTTGAATCCCACTAGGTCTTGGGAATTTAAAGTAAGATCCGATTATCTTAACTTCATACTCCGGAATGCGGACATATACAATATATTGATAGAAGAGCCAGGATCCACTAGGACTCTACTGACTGTATGAGATCCGATGGATATTGCTATCACCAGTGCGTCGTTATGGGGCAGGTGTACATCCTCTAGATCCTTCCTGGAGTACTTAATCAGATCTTCAGAAGCGTGCTCGACCTGATAGACGGGGAACCCAGCTTCTCGATGAGATCTTTTGTGAGCGTTGATGGACTCTCCGGTGCAGTGGATCGAACTGATTTGACCGTCCCCCGACACCTCCACTGGTGCGGCGATCCTCTCATCCATGTCCCTCGCATCCTGCCTCTTGACTCTTCGGGTTGGACCTTGTTCACACACGCGGTCTATCTCTCGGGTGAGGATTTTGCAATCCTCTGTGGCATGCCCGTTCGATTTGTGGAACCTACAGTAAGGTTCTTTTCATTCTGGGCTTTTTCGATTATAGTGTGGCCTTTTCTCTTTTAGACTCTCTTCCTTTCAGAAAGAGTTTCTCACCCCTTCCGCGTGCAGGATCCGTTCCGGGCTCCCCTTCTTCGGATCCTTGATCCTTCCCTATATGGATTTTCTTTCCACCTCATCTCTTTTCTCTTCTTTCCTTCTTTCTGAACGTCTGTTCTCTCTTCCTCACCTTTCCTCAGTTGAGGGTTCTTTCTTCTTCCATACTTCCTCGGATTTCGACCTCATTCTTCGCATTTCTCTGGACACCCTTTCGGACTCGTCTTGCGATATTTTCACAATTGCTCTGTCCAGGGCCTCTTTCATGGTTGTGGGCCTTCGCTTGTTGAAAGACCACCACAGGGGGTGGTTCGGGTGTATAGCCCATGAGAACGCAGTTGCTGCCTCCTGATCATTATAGTCTTTGACCTCTAGCTTGACCTATCGGAACCTAACGATGAAGTCTCGAAGGGCTTCCTTTTCCCCCATCAGCACATCGTAGAGGTCATGGTTCATTTTAGCGAACTTCCGACTCGCACTATATTTGCTGAGGAAAGCCGATGATAGGTCCGAAAAGGTTTTAATGGACCTTTTGGGGTGGCAGTTGGACCATAATAGGGGCGAGCCTTTCAAGCTGGTGGGAAAGAATCTGCAGGTGAAGGCATCTAGATCAGGGCCGAATACTCACGAGGATTCCATCATGTTGACGAAGTGGGCCACATGCTCCATCGGGATCCCAGTTCCGTCGCACATCTCAAACTTAGGGAGGATGAAATGCCTCGGCTGTGGAACGGATATGATTCCACTTGTAAAGGGGGAATCCCCCTGCTCTCGGGCGTCTGAGTTAGGTTTGGCTCTTTTCTCGGATGCCTTCCTTGCCAGCTTTTCTTCGAGGATTTGCCTCGTGTCAGCGTACTTCCACTGCTTTTCCCGGCGTTTGTTCTTACCTGTGGACGTCGAGCTTCATTCGTTGCTTCTTGTGTAACTCGACTCTTGATCTCCTTTAGCATTCCTCTGGGAATGCACTTTGTCTCGAGTCAGCCGGGTAGGGCCCGTTTTGCTTGGGGCGTCCTTTTCCTTCGACGAGGTGATTTTCAGGCTAGCGTTCTCCCCTCTTCGACGTGCCATCAGCCTGGTTTGTAGGTCATCTCCTTACACATTCTTTTCCTTTTCAGACGCGGTGGCCCTTCGACGCCGCCGCCTGGCTTGGGATTTTCCAGTTTGTGGCTTTGAAGGGCCTCCCTCGTCTACGTTCAGGATGTTTTGGCTGTTAGCGTTGACCACTGCCAACCCTTTCCCCAGCAAGGCTCTCATTTCCCGTACCTCTTCTCTCAGAGCCTTGTGTGCTTCTACCATCTCTTGGTGTTCCATCAAAGCGATAGTGATGATTTCCGGTGCCACGTCGAGGTTATGAGCATCATCGGTTACTCCTTTTTCTCTGGCTGTGTTCTCATTGAGAGCTCGTTGTCTGGTCGAGCGAGTGGTCACCGTCTCGACTTGTGGGTACCGCGTGAGTATCTGGATTTTGCTGGAAATCAAAGATGAACGGCCCCACGGTGGGCGCCAAACTGTGTGGGGTATTTCTCGTCGGAGTCTTCTTCCACACCGTTGAGCATGTCATGTCACGTGTTGTTCCTTAGCAGTGGAACTACCTGAAATGCTACAATAGATGATGGTCAGAAGGGCATCGATGTGGTACCGGCCGATGACCTTCTGACGATCAAGTTATGTGGTGGTAGGTGAGATTTGCCTTGCGCCGCAAGGATTAGGTCAAGCAATATGATTGTTCGTTTTTTAGGTTAAAGTGTCATACCTAATTTGATAGGTCAGGTGCCTTTTATAGTTCCTTGATCGTGGGCTCATCGACTGGAGTAGCATGAGGCTAGGCTTAATGAACTTTCCACTCGGCCCATGAAGAATGAATTCCTTATGGTGTTGGCTCGGATGGGCCTGTCCCCATGTGAGCCGGCCTGTAGCGAGCATGGCCCCTAGGAGGGCTATTTTTGCCCTTTACAGTTACTTTAAATTGTGTAGTTTTATTTAATTTGTTTAATTTAGTTAAGTAATTAGTTAATTAGTTAATTAATTTAATTTAGTTAAATTAATTTTAGTTTAATTACTTAATTAAATTTTGTTTAATAAATTATTAATTTAATTTAGTCACATTATTAGTTTAGTTTACTTTTTTTAATTAATTTATTTTAATTAGTTTGATTAATTAATTAATTTAATTTAGTTTAATTTAGTAAATTAAATAGATTAGATTACATTATTTACTTACTTAACTATTTTTCTTTAATTTAATTAATTAATTTAGTTAATTTAGTTAAATAATTAGTGTAGTTTACTTACTTTAATTAATTTAATTTACTTTAGTTTCATTAATTCATTAATTAATTTAGTTTAATTTAGTAAATTAAATAGATTAGATTACTTTAATTACTTACTTAACTATTTTTCTTTAATTTAATTAATTTAGTTAAATAATTAGTGTAGTTTACTTTAATTAATTTAATTTACTTTACTTTCATTAATTCATTAATTTAATTTAGTTTAATTTAGTAAATTAAATAGATTAGATTACTTTAATTACTTACTTAACTATTTTTCTTTAATTTAATTAATTAATTTAGTTAATTAATTAGTGTAGTTTACTTACTTTAATTAATTAATTAATTTAATTTACTTTAGTTTAGTTTAGTTTAATTAATTAATTATTTTAATTAAATTTAGTTTAATATACTTAATTATTAAATTTACATTAAATAATAAATTATTAATTAATTAAATTTAATTAGTTTAATTAGAAAAATGGCACGCCAACGTCGTCCTCCGATGTCCGGCGATGATGCGCAGGACCGCATTGATCCACCGCCAGAGGATGACGCACCAGAGTTGCACAGTTCTCCGGAGCACTGGACGCATGCTGACCTGGACGAGATCTTACAGTTGGACGACAATCCTGACCCTGCATATCCTTCGACCGTACCCGAGTCACAGATTGCGACACCTCATTTGGGGGAGGACTCACCGACTCCAGCCACGACTGTAGCGGGAGCATCCACTTCTGGCACCGGGCCTCCTTGGGCCCCCGTCAAGCCGACCCTTCGGATAGAAGGGGATACGTAAGTAGACAAGTATTTTTTTTAATTAAATAATCATGTTACTTATAACCTAATATCACTAATTTTTTATTTTTTTATTTTTTGCAGAATACAGCTGCATCAAACCGCTTCAAGGCGGTTTCGCCAGGTCCTCTAGAGCATCCCTCTACTTAGCGAGCTTCGCTGGACGAAGATTCCAATGACGGAGAAGCGTCGAATGTACGACAATTGGAAGGTAAATAACTTCACTTATTTTTATAATTAATTAATTTATAAATTTTAACAATCAATTTATTACTTTAACATTTTCTTATTTCAAATTTTTTTAGGGGAACTTTCCTATGATCGATGCCGATGTCACGGACGGTCGGATGTTCCCCCTATGCGACAGGCACATGCAGGATCGATTCAAGGACCTCATGTACTGGGCGCGGTAGAAGCAAGTTGATAATCGGCCTGTGTGGATGAGCGAGGAGGAGCATGCCCGGCTCCTCGCTAGCTTACAGTCTCAAGAGGGCAAAAAAGTGTCGACAAAGAATAAGGCCAACCGGGCCAAGAACCCGAGAAAATATACCGGTGGCGCGAAGCCTCACAACGATCACCATCGTATATTGGTAAGTAATTGTTCTTTTTCTTTAACGTCATTATTTTGTTTTTTTTTCAATTATATATTAATTTAATTTCTGTCTCTCTTTATAATATGTTTAGGAAGAAAAGTATGGTCGTCCTATTCCGCCTGATGAGCTGCACCTGGTCCTTCACATGAAGAAGGATGGGACGATCGTCGACGAAAATGTGTAACAAACTCAGGTATTTAATATGTTTTTTCAATTATTAATTAGAATTTGTTCATCATTTTCTAAGTTTTACATATTTTCTGGACCGTTTCAAGGAGTCTTTGAGTCTAAGGTTGCCCATACCCGACTCGCAACCGACTCAGGAAGATTGTCGACAAGCGTTCTTGAAGGCTACTGGAGGCGTTCATCCAGATGGATCTGTTGTTGGGCTCGACTCGTACTAGAGACACCGTTACGCGGATGTGAGTCAGCCTTAGCGGAGCGAGCACTAGCTCCAGCCCTTCTCCGGGTTAGCAGTAGTTGCGCGAGGAGGTTCAACAGCTTCACACCGACATGGACGATACGCGCAATGACTTTGTTTCTCAAGTCACTACGACTGTGTGACGACCAGTCACTTTAAAATAATTTAAATTAGAAAAACACAGCGGAAGTCTTTTATTTTAAGAAAATTGGCGTGATTATGTTTGAAAATAGGCTAGCCAAAACCTGTTTACATCTTAAATTCAGACATCTAAAAACACAAGGAACTTTAAGTTCCTATCAGGAGTTCAAAATGATTTATAAACATAAAAGTAAAGACAAAAGCTCTTAAGAGCCATTTACAAATATACAATTCCAAAATTATATAAATTCACAAAACCATGTACATGAATTTTTACAACCATCTAGTCCATCTCAAAGTCTTCATCCCTCGATCATCCAGCACCATCTCCTCTCCCTCGACCTCTAGCCAGGGCATTACCTGAAATTTTTGTAATATCATGAGCTAACAACTTAAGCCCAGTGAGAATAATAAGAATAAAAAGTAAAGATAGACCTCAAACTCGCATTTTGATTTGTGTCCATTAACTTGTTATGACATAAAATAAGAAAATTAAATAACTTTGCATAGAATATAACATCTCGGTTCTCTTTCTCATCGATCATAAGCATGAATGCATGAGGACATCCCGTAGGATTCGCATACGCCCTTAGGCATGAAGAAGGTAACGTGGTCTATCCCATAGGATCCATCGTTCTCCCTCCTTTTCTTTCTCACTTTCTCTTTTCTTTCTGTGAAGGTAATGTGGTCTATCCCGTAGGATCCATCATTCTCCCATTCACATCTTTCTCATTCTCTCTTCTTTTTCTATGAAGGTAATGTGGTCTATCCCGTAGGATGCATCATTCTCCCATTCACATATTTCTCATTCTCTCTTCTTTTTCTATGAAGGTAATGTGGTCTATCCCGTAGGACCCATCATTCTCCCATTCATATCTTTTTCACTTTCTCACTTTTTTTCCATGATGCGAGATGTTATGATGCAATATGATATGTTTTGTTGTAAATAAATAAAGTGCGGAATTAAAGTAGCCGATACACAAATAAAGTAAAAGGCATAAAGTAAAGGTATAAAGTAAAAGACAAAAAGTAAATGACATAAGGTAAAAGTAGGTAAGCATCGCAGACGAACGATATATCGATCGAACTCTGGTATCAATAATAAAAGTAGAATCATAAATCAAACGATTAACCTATACCTTCAAGGATTCTAAAAATACTTTCCTCGAGAACTCTTAAGTTCTCACTTAAAAGATTAACTTCTAATCGTAAGGGCAATAACTCACATCCCTCTAATCTTAGATTCGGATTCTAGTCTTAGTTTCAAACTCTACAAACATTCACACTCATTTGCTTTCTATAAATACTTTAAATCCTAACTATTCTCACCTTGCAAAAGAAGATTTCATTCCAAACCATTGATAACGCGATCAATGAAAGGTTTAAAAACACCTACAATTAGAATTATATTTCACAATCAATAAATTACCAATTATCAATCAAACGACATCTAAGTACACAAAACAACGAAAAACCCTTTAATTCTCACATGAGGCTCTCGGCCCCCCTTCATAAATAGGGTTTCGATTTTGGTTTTCCGGCTTTTAGGCAATTTAGATGTGTTTCGAGTTGGTTTCAAGCAATTTCGATATTCCCGATTTCAATGGGTATCGATAATTAGTGTTTTTGAACATTATGCCCTTTCCCGAATTGAATTTCAATAAACAATATTTCACTAATAAATAACCCATAATCAAACCCCAAAAGGTAAAATCTCAAACGGGAAGGGCTTCGACTAAAATTCGGTTTTAGGGTTATGGGAAAGTTGTCAAAATCACTAAAAACAACTCCCGTATTTACAAACACTGAGTTTCTCGACAAGAAATCGAAGAATCAAAATGAAAACTCCATTAAAACACTATTTGGAGCTTAGGGTTTGAATATGAACTTAACGAGAACTCCGTGGATCTCGAGAGAAAAGCACGATCGATGGGTGGAAAAGAATCCTAGACCTGAAGGCTTTTCGATGCAACCGAAATCAAGCTGATCCGCCGAGAAACGAAGAAAAGCCAAAAATCCCCCCATTCCCTTGAAGCTCTCGACCTTGGGAGAGAACTGAGAGAAGAATTGTCAATTTTTGGTCAACTTGGCATTTTAAAGATCAAGTGAATAGTGTTTTGGATATTTTTAAGAAATTGGAAATGACGGTTACGTCCTTTTATGACTTTTGACTTCTAAATCGAAACCCAAACTCTTAAATAAATCTAAAGGTGATTAATAATTATTAATTGTCCTATTAATAATTATTAATGTCACCAAAACGAAATTTAAAGTATTAAAACGATTAAAAAGAATTTCGGGCGAAATTAACTACTCAAATCGAAATTACAAAAATAATAATTAAATTAAACACTTAAATTGAAATAAATAAATAAATAAATACCAATAAATAAATAATAAAATAAAAAATAAAAAAAAATCTCACTTAAAAATAACGGGACGTTACAGTCTACCCTCCTTAAAAGACTTTTCGTCCTTGAAAAGTTCGCTCACTAAGTGAAAAAGCGAGGGTGCTTAGACTGTAACTCTTCTTCACGTTCCCACATTGCTTCCTTTGACACTTGGTTCTTCCAAAGAACCTCAACCAAATGAATTATTTATTCTCCACAAAACCTTAACCAAGTGGATCCTTTTTATTTCTCAACGACTTTTGTTCGAATGCCCTTATCTTAACGGGTGTCTTCTCATAAGACATTAGCATTCAAAACTACCAGTTCATAATCAATCACATGGGACGGATTCACCATGTAATTCCGAAGAATCAATACATGGAAAATATTACAAATGGTCGATAACGAAACTGGTAAGGCTAAACAACAAGCTACCACTTCTACTCGATTGAGTATCTCGTTAGGCCAATAAATCTAGGGTTCAAATGACCCTTAATTCCAACTTCCATAACACCCTTCGTTGGTGCCACTTGAAGTATACGAGATCCACTACTAACAATTGAACGGACTACACTGAATCCTGCTGTCAACTTTGGTTAATCCTTAACCTTTCTCTAAACAAATGATAGACTCGCTAGTCATTTGTTATAATTTGATTCCAAAAGTCTCTTTTCTCCAACCTCATCTTAATGAGCGGAAGAACAACACTTTCTACCACAAAGTGCCCTAACAGTGCCAAAACTTTGAGACAAAGCGTATGCTCCAACTTGATACAATCTTCACCGGCACATCACACAATCTAACAATCTTTCTTAGGTACCACTGTTCCCTAGTCTTAACTGGATAGATGATCCTTTCAAGAGTGAAGTGTGCGGTTTTTCATCAAATGGTCTACAATCACCCAAATGATATCATAATTTTTTTTCTTTTTCGGCAAACCCCTGATAAAATCTATGGAAATGTCCTCCCATTTCTATTCCGGCACACTCAGAGGATTAAGATAACCCGATGGACTCTTCCTCAATGCCTTGACTTGCTGACAAGTCAAGCATCTACTAACAAAGTCTGCAATCTCAAGCTTCATCCCAGGCCACCAATAGTGCTCTCTCAAGTCCTTGTACATCTTCATACTACCTGGATGAATAGAGAAGATAGAACTGTGAGCTTCCTCCAATAGTTCTTTTCAAAAGTCGATCCTGAAGGCACTCAAAGCCTCTTATGATACATCAGAGTACTATCTGTAGAGAAGGTAAAATGGCTAGAAATATCTGACTCAACCTCTCTAAAACCTGCTTGTAAAAGAGTCTCTCCTCTTTGTGCATCAATCATTCTCTGCCTCAAAGTAGGTCCCACTGTTAAACTAGCCAGACTCACAGTGACCTTGGCAGTAAACAATGCTATCTCAGCTCGTTCCATATCCCACCTCAATCTCAAAGGTATGGCCGACAAAGCTGATGAATGAGAAGACTTTCTACTGAGCACGTCAGCCACTACATTGGCCTTCCTAGGATGATACTGAATATCACAGTCATAATCCTTAACGAGCTCTAACCATCTCCGCTGTCTCATAATCAATTCCTTCTGAGTGAAGAAATACTTGAGACTCTTATGGTCAGTAAATATCAGGATCTTCTCACCATACAAATAATGCCTCCATATTTTCAATGCATGAACAATAACTGCCAACTCTAAATCATGAGTCGGATATTTCTTTTCATGCTCTTTTAACTGACGGGAAGCATAAGCTATAACTTTCCCTTGTTGCATCAACACACATCCCAAACCTCTGTGGGAAGCATCTGTGTACACAGTCACACCACCAGATCTATCAGGCGACACTAGAACAGGTGCTGTCACAAGCCTCCTCTTGAGCTGCTCAAAGCTCCTCTCACAATCCTCAGACCATACAAACTCAACTCCCTTCCAAGTCAAACGTGTCAAAGCTGAAGCAATTTTTGGAGAAATCTTACACAAACCGTCTATAATAGCCTGCAAGTCCCAGAAAACTACGAATATCAGCCACACTAGTAGGTCTAGGCCAGTTAGTAACTGCCTCAATCTTAGAGGGATCAACAGATACTCCTCTACTCGATACCACATGGCCTAAATATGCCACTTCCTTCAGCCAAAACTCACACTTGGAGAACTTGGCATACAATCTCTGATTTCTTAATAATGTCAAAATTTCTTCACATGAATATCATGCATCTCCTCAGTCTTAGAATAAATCAAGATTGTCATCATTAATCACGACATCAATAGAATTGATGTACCTCTTGAATACAATATGGATAAAATCCATACAAGATGCAGACGCGTTGGTTAAGTCAAAACACATGACTACAAACTCATAATATCCATAACGCGTCCTGAAAATAGTTTTAGGATTATCTTAATGCCGAATCTTCAACGGATTTAACCGGATCTCAAATCTATCTTTGAAAAGATAGCAGTTTCTCCCCAATATTTGAGGAACAATCTTCCAACCATTAGGGGGATATGTTTCATAACATATATATAACATTTGAATCTCGTTCTCTTTAATACCTTATACTATACATAAGGTTTACATCAAATCTTATTCTCCATTTACGAGATCTTCCAATTTATTGAGAAACTAGTTCTCTTACATGTTTATCACATGATAGTTATACAAGGTTCAATACACCCTTGTATTCTCTCATCATCAAAGTCAATCTCATTCCTTCTTCCTATAGCACTTGGCTATAAATCAACTTCATTTCTTTTCTCTTTAGAAAAGTACGTCTTAAATAATCCTTTCTATAGTTCTCTAATCTCTAGAAAACTAACTTTAATAATCATAATCTCTATAGGATGAGCAACTGATCATATAGATCATCAATCAACACAATTGATACTAGTTTTTCACTGTAGCTTGATTCAAATCTCGATAATCAATGCACAGTTTCACTGAATTTTCTTTCTTTTCACAAAAAACAAGGTGCTCCTTACGAGGACGCACTAGGATGAATACCCTGAGTTTAAGAGTTCCTATAACTCACTCTTAAGTTCTTTTAACTCAGCTAGTCTTTGGTACAGAAGTATCGACAACACTAGCTAAATAATCTCAAACAATTTCACTTAGAAGCATTCTAGCTTCTATCATATATATCAAGGTGGGTGCTACTCAGCTACTAAACCCATGAATACATAAACTAGTCCCACATGGACTCATACAATCAAAACTTTCTCAGTACAAACTATAATGGTATGATTGGATAATAGCCAATCCATAATCAATATCACATCAAAATCAGACATATGCATAACAATCAAAGTAAAATGTGGGCATCAACTCATAATACATATGTCATAAGTGCCATACTCACTATCACAATAATAAACTTCCCCACTAGCGTAAAAGCACATATCTCGAAACTCAATAGTCTCGACTCAAAAGCTGCCAACTCATCATAACAAGATAAAATAAAAGAGTGGCTAGCTCCAGAATTAAACAGAGTAAAAGCCAAACGGCCTGAAAATAACAAAGTATAAATCACTACCATACCGGTAGCTTTTCCTGATAATCCTTACTTTGCTACTATGTTGTAATGGTTGTATCTTATATGCCCTATAAAAGTGGCATGATTCTAAGTTTGATCACAACATAGCATCTTGATGGAAGTGTGCATCTCCCTGATGGAAACTGGCACAACTATTGTAGTAAGGATGATCCTATCCTTGTACTTTTGGTTGTCCATGTTGAGCTCCACCTCGAACCAATTGTTGTTGCTGATGCTGTTGTTGATGTTGATGTTGTTGCTGCTGCGATATCCCTTGACTGGCATCATCATCCTTTGCTTTCTTCTTCTAAAAGGTAGTCTGACCCGTAGTGGTTAATCTTCTCTTCTTTTCAGAAGATGTAAAATCAAAGATAAGGACGATTCCTTAGCTTTCTTATTCAATTCTTGAATGAACTCGACCTCAGAGATCATTTGCTTTCTTGCAAAGTAAAACTTGTGCCTATCAAACACCTTAGTTCAATATCATTCTATCCTTCCAACATAGGATTTACTTTAGAGTCTATCTTAAAAGACTCAGTAGGTCCAATCTACGATCTACAAGTTTCTAAAAGTTTACCATCCAATTAGATTGTCAAACACCATGTGAATTGAAATTCACCAAACCATCTCATTGCCTTATAGAAGTTACCGATACCACGGTCCATCAACTTCCTACTATACTTCAATCGAATACCAACACTCCACCTTAGTGTTAGTCAATCTTGGCAATTTACTGAACATGGATCTTCATTACTCGACCTCGAGTATTTCCAATTCAAATTGATACACCATAGTGTAATAGCGAACAAACTAGGCCATTCACCAATTAACAAAACCGTTAATGATCCTTATAACACTCATCACGTAGAGTTCTTACTTCCTCTTTTGAGTGGCAACTTACTTTCCTTTTAGCACAACAGTTCCACAAGGATTTACCACTTACCATAATCCAACTTTCTCAACTCAAACCAGGAACTTGCCCCATGAGTTAAATCCAGGTTACTGGACTCAAGCCAAATCGATTTATTTTCAACAATTTCTCACATCAAACAGGTGTTTCATCTCTTAATACTGGGCTCCGTACAAACATGTCCCCTTTTTATACGTAAATGCCCACCCACATGTACTAAGACCACTACTTAGCAATTATGTGACAATAACACTTTAATCAGGTTTAAGGATCAACGATTGATCTCTCGGGATATCTCATCTCCTTTACTTTGACATTATGTCAATACTCTTAACGAGGTGTATAACCTCCAAAACTGCACGGGATCATCGCTTTCCCGATACCCTTACCCAAATCTCAAAATGGGTTAAATAAACATAACCACATAGTGGTTTTACAAGGATGTGAAATATCACAAACATCATTAACTTCTAACAATATTCTCATAATTCTTCCAATATCAAAGAAATAAAGCATGAGAATAGAAGTTATAGGCATACCTGGTGCTGCTGATCTCAGATGATGACTTGAGAATGGACTTAAAATAAAGCATGAAAACAAACATGCATCGCATGTAGTCTACAGAACCCTAAGGCTCTGATACCAACTGTGACGACCCGTCACTTTAAAATAATTTAAATTAGAAAAACACAGCGGAAGTCTTTTATTTTAAGAAAATTTACGTGATTATGTTTGAAAATAGGCTAGCTAAAACCTGTTTACATCTTAAATTCAGACATCTAAAAACACAAGGAACTTTAAGTTCCTATTAGGAGTTCAAAATGATTTATAAACATAAAAGTAAAGACAAAAGCTCTTAAGAGCCATTTACAAATATACAACTCCAAAATTATATAAAGTTCACAAAACCATGTACATGGATTTTTACAACCATCTAGTCCATCTCAAAGTCTTCATCCCTCGATCATGCAGCACCATCTCCTCTCCCTCGACCTCTAGCCAGGGCATTACCTGAAATTTTTGTAATATCAAGAGTTAACAACTTAAGCCTAGTGAGAATAATAAGAATAAAAAGTTAAGATAGACCTCAAACTCGCATTTCGATTTGTGTCCATTTAATCTGACACAATTCACTCCTAAAGTCCTCCAAACTCTAGGTAATCTCATTTTATAATTTCCAAGGGATGATATTACTAACACTCGTAGTCAATACTCATCCATTAACTTGTTATGACATAAAATAAGAAAATTAAATAACTTTGCATAGAATATAACATCTCGGTTCTCTTTCTCATCGATCATAAGCATGAATGCATGAGGACATCCCGTAGGATTCGCATACGCCCTTATGCATGAAGAAGGTAACGTGGTCTATCCCATAGGATCCATCGTTCTCCCTCCTTTTCTTTCTCACTTTCTCTTTTCTTTCTGTGAAGGTAATGTGGTCTATCCCGTAGGACCCATCATTCTCTCCTTCATATCTTTCTCACTTTCTCACTTTTTTTCCATGATGCGAGATGTTATGATGCAATATGACATGTTTTGTTGTAAATAAATAAAGTGCGGAATTAAAGTAGCCGATACACAAATAAAGTAAAAGGCATAAAGTAAAGGTATAAAGTAAAAGACAAAAAGTAAATGACATAAGGTAAAAGTAGGTAAGCATCTCAGACGAATGATATATTGATCGAACTCCGGTATCAATAATAAAAGTAGAATCATAAATCAAACGATTAACCTATACCTTCAAGGATTCTAAACTTCCAATAATCCGAGGTTCTATTAACCGTTCTAAAATACAAGTTGGATCTTTTAACTTCCAATGATCCAACCTAAGCTTTGAAACGAATCTAACTTAGAATCTTCTAAGATTCAATACTTTTCTCGAGAACTCCTAAGTTCTCATTTAAAGGATTAACTTCTAATCCTAAGGGCACTAACTCACTGTAACGCCCCGTTACTTTTGGAGGTAAATTTTTTTTTTTTTAAAATAAAGTATTTAGTTAGTTTAAACTTAGTAATCCGATTTTAGTAGTTATTTTCGTTCGAAAACCTTTTTAAACTTTTTAAACCTTTTACTACTTTAAATTAGTATTGGTGACATTAATAATTATTAACGGGCCAATTAATAATTATTAATCACCTTTAGATTATTTTAAGATCATCGGGTTTCGTACTTTAATCTAATCACTTAAAAGGGACGTATACGTCATTTTCCTATTTCTTAAAAAATTACTATTCATCTTCATCTTTTAAATAGTCAACTATTGGTCAAATATTTCATTTCCTTTCCTCTTCTTCTTCTTTGCTAGGGCCGTGAGCCATCTTTCTCTTTCCCCTCTCTTTGGCTTTTCATAACTACTCGGTAGATCGCCGTAATTCCGGTACCGCTGAAAAGCTCTCATCCTGAGGATCATTTCTAACCTAGAAATCGAGGTTTTTGCTCGTTTTCTCGAGGCCTTAAGGTATGACAAACATTCTAAAACTTGTTGTGAATAGTGTTTTAATGGAGGTTTTGAATTGAAATCTTCAAATTCACACCCCGAAGCTTGAAGATTTCAATCGAGGAAGTCGTTTTAGCAAGTTTTAGAAACTTCCCTAAACCCTAAAATCAAGTTTGAGTTGAAAACCCGTCCCGTGTTAATTTCTCTCACTTGACAAAGATTAGGGTGTTTGGTTTGCTATGATTTTACGTTTTACTTAATTTTTCGGAAATCGATTATTATGTAAAACCCTAAAATATCGTGACCCACTATTATCTCGACTTTCAAAGTGTCTTTGATCAACCCAAATCATCTCAAAAGTGCATAAAAGACGGAAAACCGAACCCGAACCCTCTCTTCCTTGTTGGGCCGTGGGTCCCTTAGGGGTTAAATCCGGGGTTTTCGTCATTTTATGTGTTTAGATATTGTTTGCTCGATTTTCGGATAATTAATGATTGTTATTTGTATTTGATGTGTAGGTTGGTGATCGATTGTTTGACTTTGACTCCGGCACCTTGGAAGCTTGGATTTCACATCTAATGTGAGTTTAAAATGGAAGTTAGTAATTTTATGAGTTATGTTTCATTACGTTATTGTTTATCGAGGTTAAGAGGGGAACTAACTTCCGGAAGTTATACTTGGTTGAAGACTTTAACTTGGATGTGAGTGGAGTGATTTTGATGTATTTATGGTTTTGGAAGTAAAAGAGGAATTATGAGTGGTTTGGAAGTCTTGTAAGGTGATTTGGAGACTTTAGATGAAAGTGAATGACTAAGGAACTTTAAGTGATTTGGGAGTCAAAGTGGCTTAGAAATTACACTTGAGTATTGACTCGTGTAATTCAAGCGGTTTATGTTCTTTAGTAGTTTAGTGGAACTTTATCTAACTTATTAGGGAGCTTGACGGATTCTACGAGGTTATGTGATATGGCACATGATAGTATGTGATAGGCTCCATACGGTATCATGGTGCGAGGTTATGTGATATGGCACATGATAGTATGTGATACGCTCCATACGGTATCATGGTGCGAGGTTATGTGATATGGCACATGATAGTATGTGATACGCTCCATACGGTATCATGGTGCGAGGTTATGTGATATGGCACATGATAGTATGTGATACGCTCCATACGGTATCATGGTGGGAGGTTATATGATATGGCACATGATAGTATGTGATACGCTCCATACGGTATCATGGTGCGACGATTTGTGATATAGCACTATATACGCTGTGGTAAGGTGGGCATTCTACGAAATGAGCGTTATAGATGCGTTATACTTTATAGTACTATACACGCTGTGGTAAGGGTGGCATTCGAAGATTTGAGCGTGTATGGATGTGTTATTATTGTTATCATTATTATAGTACTATACACGTTGTGGTAAGGGTGGCATTCGAAGATTTGAGCGTGTATGGATGTGTTATTATTGTTATCATTATTATAGTACTACACATGCGGTGATACGGTTGGCACTCGAAGATTTGAGCATGTGTGGTTGCGACTTTATTAGCACTTAGTATATCACATTCTTTTACTTGTATCTTGGTTTGAGTATTTCTTTTATGATGATAGATTGTTTTCGAGGAAATCCATAACTCATAAGATTCGTTGAGCCACGAAGTTAAGAAAGTTTATTATGTATGTTGTTTATGTGTGAAATTTGGAATGTGGAATGGGTAGTAAAAGTGAAATCTAGGCCTTTGGACACGATTTCTGACATGAAATGTTGTTCATAGGATTACTTGCTTTCATTTTACTCTCACTAGCATTTTTATGCTAATGTTGCTACAATTACAATTTTTCAGGTAAGACTCGTGGTAGAGGACGAGGTAGAGGAGGTGGCACCGCTTGACCGATCGAGATAATGAATGGACAGGAACACAACTGATTTTGAGAGTAGCATTCTTGAATGCTCATGAACATTGCATCACTTTTTATTTTGTTACATTTTGAGCTCGATGGAGCGTTTGTATATATATTTTGAACTTTAAACTTCCTTTAGCATTTTCATCATATCATGGAAAGTGCATTCTAGTATTATTGCTTTTTCTGGAAAAACTGGTTTGTAAACAGGTTTTGGTTTATCCGAATTTTAAACGGACCCATGCCGTTTTTCTGTAAAATCTTGATTTCCGCTGCGCATTTGTTTTAATGGATTTTACTAAAAATCGGATCGTTACAGTTGGTATCAGAGCTTTCTTGGTTCTGTAGACCACATGCATCGCATGTTTTCATGGTTTGATTTTGTTCTTGTCCAATCATTGTTCGATGGTCAACGGTGCCAGGTATGCTTAGAACCTTCTCTTTTGATAAATGTAATTGTAGCATTGCCATTCCTTTTCCATTATCTCATGTGAGGTTTTTTCTGATTGTGATTTCAGTATGCCTCCGAGGACAGTGACACCTAGGAGAGGTCGGAGTGGAGTACAGGCTGGGATACGAAGTAGAGGTTGGGCGAGGGCCGTTACACCGCCACCCCCTCCACCTGTTTATCGGGAGGATGAGCCTCCAGTTGATCAGACACCTAGTCAGGGTCGTAGTGTCACCATTTCAGAGGAGTACTTTTTAGACCTGTTACAGGGTGGTGGAGGACAAACTGATAGGGTTATACCCCCTGTTAGATTACCCACTCCTGTGGTAGACCAGTCTGGTATTACTGATGCTGCAAAAACTTTGAAAGAGTATATCAGGTATAATACTCCTGAGTTTAATGGGACATCTACTAATCCTGCAGTTGCTGAGAGATGGATCACCAGAGTAGAGAGGGTACTTGAATTTATTAAATGTCCGGATCATTTGAAGGTCCACTGTGGGACCTATTCTTTGGTAGATGATGCTTTGTACTGGTGGAAGGGTTTATTTCGTACTCTCAGCCCTGAGTTGCAGATTAGTTGGGAGGTGTTCAGGGAAAAGTTCTATGAGAAATACTATCCAGAGGATACACTAGATCAGTTAGAGATACAGTTTCTCACACTTAGACAGGGTGACAGATCTGTTGTGGAGTATGAGAGAGAGTTTGACAGGTTGTCAAAATTTGCTACAAAACATGTTACTGATCCTGAAAGCAAGAGGAAGAGGTTTATTGTAGGTTTGAGAGCAGAACTACGAGGGCAGGTACGAGCCTTACAGCCTGGTACGTATGCTGATGCTCTGACTGCTGCTTTGGCTTTAGATATTGGTGATTCTGAGAAAAAGGCTAGTGATATTGTTGCTCAGACCTCTTCTGGGAAGAGGAAGGCTGTGGACGACCCCCCTGGTCGAGGGACACAGTCATATAGACAGGCTCCAGGTAGGGGCAAGGGACATACAGGACCTCAGTTCCATTCAGGTCAGTCTAGTGATCGAGCCCCTTCTTTGCCATATTGTCCTAATTGTTCTGGGTACCACTTGGGTCAGTGTTATGTGCAGAAGTGTTACCAATGTGGACAGGCCGGACATGTTAAGCGATTTTGTCCTAGTTTACAGACACCACAGCAGCGTGGGAGTCAGGGTCAGAGCTCAGGACAGGGTCAGAGTTCTGGACAGGGACAGGGTCAAGTACAGGGACAGGGCCGAGGACAGGGTCAGGGCCGTGGTCAGACAGGTGGAAGAGGCCAGATTAGGCCTGCTCAGCAGCAGAGAGCACCACTGGTAGTTCAGGCACAGCCTCAGACAAATAAGCAGGTTCATTTAAATTAATTAAAAAAAAACAGACCTAAAAAAAGGAAAGGAAACCCAGAAATTGAGAACTCACTTAATCCCATAAAAGGGTTCAAACCACATAATCATTCTCCGGGATAGAGTGAATAGGAATTTCCTCACTCCCAGGAGACTCAAAGCTTGAGCCACCACTCTCTTAATCCTCGGCGTCATCCCTTTCAGAGCATCATCCTCCTCGTCTGTAGAAACCTTATTCTCTTCTTCCAGCTTAATATGAAAAGGAATGAATTGCTCCATGACCTTAAGTCACCGAATGCAACTGAAATGAGACCTCTTCTCTTTAGAGAATGAAAATTTGAGCTCATCTCGACTGATCTTGGCATCAATAAAGCCGAAAGAAGAAGGGAGGTCAACATATTCTTCAACTTTGTCCGTCGTCTCAGTTTGATCACAATCTATTTCAGAATGGTTAGAAGAAAGCAAGTCTTCATATTTTTTCTCCAGAAAAGCCTTTTGGAAAAGTCAAGGACTCCATCTTGTCCTTCTAGGTCTTGATCTCTTTAGCCCTTGACTCTAATTTTCTTGAAGCCTCACTATATTTAATCTCAGCCTTGACCGCTCTGGAGGTCAGGTCATCAAGAGATTTCCTTACTAGCTGGCATTCTCGAAGAACCATCTTCAACTAAAGGGCCATCTAAGTGTAAACTTGGAACCCCTAAAAGAGAAAAGTTAGAATCCAAAGTCAAAAAGACACAGCGGAGACGTGTTGGCTAACTTACTAACAACGGCCTGGTTGGCCAACTGATCCACCGTTTCTTCTAGATAAGAGAGTCCAAACATAGGAGGCGAAACAACCTCATGGAAATTACAATAGTTGATGACCTGTCCTAAGAGACCATTTCTCTTAGATTCCTCAGGATCAATCCGGATAAATGATTAGCAAGAAAATAGGGGTCGATTATCACAAAATTCATAGAAGGCTGAGGAAAATGCTTGAACGACAATCTAAGCTCCATCCCAAGCACGCCAAGGAAAGAGTAAAAATTCCATGTATGGGAGACCGATGCGGAGGTCCTGTACCATTAGAAGTCATACCTTTTGAGGAAGACACATTCGATGGTAAACCCGACTTGGACTATGAAGACTTCACGAGTCTCTTCTTTAATTATATGGGAGGAGTATTTTGATCAACCATCACCTTCCTCTTCTCCCTCTTCAGCCTCTGAGCACCCTTGGCAAACAAAAACTTGTCTCTAGCTTCCTAGTCAAAGGAGTTCAAACCAGCACGGTCACCCATAATTGGCCTCGGAACCTTCAACTTCAGACCACACCTTCTCACTCTAACATATTTGCTCTAAAAGCCAGATAAGAAGAATGAATTAAACCAAATATATTAACCTCTATCTCAAGGAAATGAAGTTGGACGAAATGACGTCAAGAGTCTAGTCAAAATTAGATCCTCGTTGAAGATAAAGGCTTCCCACGGGAATGGCTCCAAATTTTGTAATTCTTGACAACTAGGGAGATCAAAAGGGAAGACGTCCTCTTTAGATAAGCTTCTAACTATGCAAAAGAAAACAAAAAACAAGGAAGATAAAATTTGGCAAAGGAAAAAACTCATCTTGACTTCCTCTCACTAGTTTCCTTTCACACCAGAGGAATCTCCACCCCCACTAAAGTCAAACTCCCTCAAATAAAACTATTTCTCCTTCCACCTCTTATTGCTATTAGTCAAACTAGAGACCACGACCCTCTCATTGGAAAAAAATGAAACTGTAAATTATCCTCTTGATTTGTCTTGATATACCAGAAATGGGGTAGCATTCTCAAAGTCAAGTCAATCTGAAGTCTAGGAATAACAACAAGAAGAGTGATAAGGCCCCTCAATGTATTCAACATAACCTGGCTAGGCGTCACATCCAAATCCCTTAGAAAGCAAGCCACATGAGGAGAAATGGGGAAGAGAATTCTGCATTCAAAAGTAATGGAATAGAACGTGGTCCATCCATTCTAGAGATCATGATGAGCGCATTCATCATGAGTGGGAAGTCTCATCTCTATGCTAGGAGGAATTGTTAAAGCATGGTCCAAGTCCTTTTATTTAGAATAGACTTGAAAATAGACGGGTGACTTACCATCCTTGAGCTACTAGAAGCAAATGAATCAACCCGTCTTCTTTTAACAAGCCTCAACGCTTTTAGTTTCTTTCGAATCCCCCATAGTATTCTTAGAATCCGTTTTGGACCATTCTCCTTTGCCAGATCTTAATGACTCTCTCAATGAAACCTCCATTGTCTTTCCACCTCTTGATGATGTTCGAGGTGAAGAGCTCCCCTCCTTACCTTAGAAGGAATCTGGCATCTAATTTATAAGCGATGAAGGGCATGTCTGGCTGCAACTTTGTGATCATATTCATGAGCGTTCATTCGTTCACCGTCTAGATACTTAACTATCCTAGTTAAAGCCATGAAGAAAATTGATAGACTAAATCTAATATCAACCTAATTTTGGGTAAAACTAGCTACAAAGAAAATTAGCAGAAAACCTTAAACCCCACAGAATAAAAATGACTCACCTTTGTATTTGAAGAGTAACCTGATGAAGAACCTTTTTTCCCTTTAGACTTGAAGTGCGCAATAAAAAATCTCTTCAAATTCAAACCCCAGCTATCAATAAATCCGCCAGAAATGAAATTTCTAGAAGATGAAGAGATCTGAGAGGAATGATAATCTTTCAGGATGCAAATGACCATTTTTGTAATTCCTTTAATTTTAAATTCTCTCAGATCTCAAACGGAAAAACATGTTTCTCATGAACAAAAAAAAAAAGACCGCTCCAATTTGACGGGTCAGAGTCATTCATGCAAACCACTTCATGCTTTCATCAAAGAGCTCACTCATAAGTAAAAACAGGCCGGGACATGTGTAGAAGGTAAAATCACATTACAAATCAGGCTCAAATCTTAGGCCCAAGGCTCCAATAATATCATACTAAGAAGAATAAGATGACCTCTGATGCCCATCACAAAAAACAAAATAGGCTCAATAAGTTCTCAAAGCACAAGCCATCACAGACAAGATCATCTAGATGAACCTTAGCCTAGTTCGGGATTACACAGACGGTTAGTTTACCCGATGCCCAAAATGACAAGAGAACAACCTTGTATTTGTTATTCATTAACAATATTCTCTCCTCATTTTTTGAAAAAAAAAATATTATCTTCTGGATATCCTGGAAGCCCATCTGCACCAAGCCCATTGAACTGCCTATAAAAATTGACAAAATCTAATAAAACGAGTAATGCAATTTTTATGAGGAAAACCATCCTAAATCTTTTCTACTTTTGTCTCCGATTTTATTGACTTGAACATCAGAGATCATTTGGCATGCACCACATCTACATCTTCTTATCCTTCGTTTACAGGAACTCGAGGTACGAGGAAGGTGTTTTCACGTTAATCGTATGTGATCGAACGTAGCATAAAATATCCACTACAATGTAGTTGTCCATTATCGTTGTTATTAAGCTGTCAATAAAGTAAAAAAAAACGTCAATTATACTGAATATTTAGAACTTTCCTTTTACATTCTAGTATTCTTGTACTATAAATATATGTAACTATTCCAATACTAAATACATAATTCTAATTACAATTTGATAGTCACTTATATGATAGTTAGTTACAAACTGTCAAATAATTATATAAAAATAAATTTGTGGAAAACTATGTCATTCGACGCTGTATAATTGCAATAGGATTTCATTTTTGGGTGTTTTTATTATATGTTATAGAAAGAGCTGATATAATCACTATCATCCTCTGAGTTTTTTAATAAGATGATTTTTGTGAGCTGCTGATGTGAATTATCCTCTTTATTTACTCTATTTGGAATCTATTGAACTATTTTGATGGTATGTCTTAAAAATTTACGTGATTCGTGAAAATAATATGAATTAAAACATTTAAGTAATTAAAAATTATATTTGATTAAAAAAGATTTCAAATGGTCCTATTTACATTGGTCTTTTTTTTTTTTTTTTTTTTGAGTGCTGGATGTCAATTTCTATTTAAGTATTTTTTTTAGTACAAATAATAATTTAATTCCATAGAAAAGTTATATCATTTGGCATATGCCTTGGAAGACTTGAGTGTTTTAAGTCTATCTACAACCACTAGCAAAATGACATACTCAATTCAAATTACAATTAATAACTTTGGTGCTTAGAATTAAAATGGATTTTTAAATATATAATTAGACAATTATAAATATACACGTGTAACGACCCAAATCCCTTAAATCCTTTAAATTCAAATGCACAGCGGAAGACTCAATTTTAAAGAAAAACGGCATGGGTTCGTTTAAAACTCGGATAAACCAAAACCTGTTTACATCGACCCAATTCAGAGAAAGCAATAAAAATGAATGGAATGCGCATTCCAGCTTAAAAGTAAAATTCTAAAAGAACTTTAAAACCATAAGACAATTACAATTTTGGACAAATGCTCTACCGAGCTCAAAACATAAAGTATGAAGGATGATGAAATTTTACAAGCATTTCAAGAATGCTAAACCAAAATGATTCCATGTTCCTGTCCTTCCATCATCTCGACCAGTCATACGATACCACCTCCTCTACCACGTTCCCCGCGTCAAGATGTACTTGAAAAAAATGTTAAGTGTAGCAACATTAGCATAAAAATGCTAGTGAAAATAAAAAGAAAGCCAGTAACTCTATGGACCAAATTCCATACCGGAAATTGTGTCCAAAGTTCTAAATTTCTCTTTACTACCCATTCTACACTTCCAAATCATAATAATCATACACCAATCAATTTCCCAATTTCCAAATCATATTGAGCCACATCTAATACCAAATCCGTACCAAATCATAATACCATATCATATTACCACACCGAAATATCTCGTAACGTGTTACCGTATGTTACCACCTCAACATACTAACACGTACGGCGTTACCATATCAAGTGTCCTTGTATCGTGATACCGTATGGATCAACGTCAACATACTACCACGTACGGTCTTACCAAATCACGTATCATCGTATCGAGTTTACCGTATGGATCAACATCGACATACTAGCCCGTACGGTCTTACCATATCACAAATGACATACTACCAATTCTCGAATTACCATAAGTTGCCACATAATACCACATAAGGTATTACCATCGAACATCAAACACTTGTACAAAGGATAAGCATGTAACTACGCAACCACTAACAAACAAGCTGGGATGCTCATTGTATGAACTCGACCTATCTGCCAATCTTGTCATATAACACCCGCTCATAGCCTGTTTCATCTATGAACCTGTTATATCACAAGATCATATCACATAGTATCTCGATATGTGACGCCCATAGCCTCTTTCATCTATGGACTACACATATCCATAAGTATCCCGATAAGTGAAGCCCATAGCCTCTTTCATCCATGGACTACACCAATCCACAAGTATCCCGATAAGTGACGCCCATAGCCTCTTTCATCCATGGACTACACCAATCCACAAGTATCCTGATATAGTGACGCCCATAGCCTCTTTCATCCATGGACTACACATATATCCAATAAGTATCCTGATAAGTGACGCCCATAGCCTCTTTCATCCATGGACTACACTTATCCACAAGTATCTTGATATAGTGACGCCCATAGCCTCTTTCATCCATGGACTACACATATATCTATAAATCGGTTCATTAAATGAGCACCTCAACGCAATCAACTAACAAACAACTAACAAACAATACAATCATACTACAATTACACTCAATAACATGCTTATCTTTTGTACTTAAAGTGTTGCCTCTTACCAAAGACCTGAGTACTTCAATCGTACTATCATCATGATTCCATATTCAACGACACTACCACAATCCACACCAAACCTTATTATCATTAGAACTTTCATACTCCACATTATTACCATAATAAAATACAATCATTATTACTCACACAAGGTAATAAGTTCGTAAAAACACTAACCAATATCATCACTGATGTCATATTTCACGAAGTCTTATAACTCCCAAATAAGCAAAATCGATGATTAAGCTCATTATGTCACGAATGACAATAAATCACCTTAAATCCCAAGAATAATTTCCAAGCCATTACCATAAACCACGAGTTGACTTTCAAACATTTCCTTTACTTTACTTTGGTCAAAACTACCTAAAGTAAATTCAATTCCCAACTTTGTCTCAGAATCTTTATAATCTTTTCATACTTTTGAGAATAACATCTACGCTACTTTGATCTAAACTTGTCAAAGTACCTTTAACTTTCACTTTCATCTAAACACTTCAATTCATCTTACTAGACTTCCAAACACACTCAAACTTACCTTATTCACCCAAAATCACTAAAAGTTCCAAAGTCACTCAAACTCACTTCCGAGTCTAAAGTCACCAACCAAAGTATTTACTCCTAGGAGATTTGTTTGTCACTTAACCTCGATCAACAAAATCGTAATGAAACTTAATTCATAAAATTACTAACTTCCATTTTAAACTCACCTTACACTTGAAATCAAACTTCCAAAGTGTCGAACGAATTCTCTCACGTGCGATTATCAAAACCTACAATAACACCGATCGAATACAAATTATAAACCATAACTAAATAAGAAAATTGATTTTCGAATGAATAGTAATTTTCGGATGAACAGTGATTTTGGATGAATAGTAAAATCGGGTGAATAGTGTTTTCGGGTGAATAGTGTTTTTCGAATATTCGAGCTCAAAATCGTCAAATTTCATGATGAAAACACATGATTTCAACTCCAAAACTCATTTATAAACAAAAATAAAGAGATTCATAGAAAAAGTTTTGAAAACTCACTTTTTACGGCTTCCCTTAGGGAACGGGAAACACTACAAGGTTAGGATAGAATGAAAGCCCACGTCCCAAGCAATCCAATGCAACAGAAATCAAGAAGATCCACCGAGAAACGGCAAAGACCCAAGCTTTTCTCTCTTCTCCAATGGTGACCCAACCGCTTGTCAAGGGAGAAAGATGAGAAGATTTTGTAATTTTTGACTTTTTTGGTTATTTAAAGAAGAACATGAATAGTAAAAAGATATTTTTAAGAAATTGAAAAATGACGGTTACGTCCCTCAAGTGATTGAGCTTATAAAACGAAACCCGAAGTTCTTAAAATGACCCAATGGTGATTAATAATTATTAATTGGCCCGTTAATAATTATTAATACAACCAAACCAAATTTAATCAAATAAAACGATTAAAACAGTTTTCGGACGATATTAGCTACTAAATTCTAAATTTCTAATTCTAAAATTAAACTAAGTACTTTAATTAAAATAAATAAATTAATTAATTAGATATTAAATTAAATATAAAAAAAATTCACTTAAAAACAAAAATAAAATAACGGGACGTTACATCACATGGACATGAACATGATAAATAAAATAATTATAGGTTATTTATTATTAAACATATGCATAATTATAGCGTTTAGAACGTAAACACTAAAAATACTTGTATTTCATAATTTGAGCTTTCGACAACTGTTTATATTAAATACTTTATAAAATTTACCGTTTTAAAAATAAAAAAGATGTGTTAAGAGAAAAGTTATCATGTGAATAGAAACTATAAATGGCTATTGAATTGTAATTTGAATTGTATTTTAATTGTGATATTTACATGTGTTCTTGTACAAGATTACTTGAGTATATAAAGTAGGATTAGCCTAATAACAACCCTAATTGGTAGCCTAATTGCTCAATTTAATTGACAAAATACGTTAACATTCCCCCTCAAACTCAAGAGGGTAGAGTAGAAACCAACTTGAGTTTGTCTAGTAAATGAGTAAAACGACTAGGAAAGAGAGTTTTAGTGAAGATATCTGTTGGTTGATCTATTATTGGTGTTTTCTTGAAGATGTTGACGGACGAAGTGACAATCGTTTTCAATATGTTTAGTGTGTTCATGAAAAACATCATTATGGGAAATTTGTATGGCACTCTGATTGTTACAGTGAAGAATAATAGCAGATTGTTGGGGAACACCCATATCTGCAAGTTACCAGCGAAGCCATAGTAACTTAGAAGTAGCGTCAACAAGAGCACGATATTCAGAGTTAGTACTAGATCGAGAGGTAACAATCTGTTTTTTACTTCGTCAAGAAATAAGAGAATCCCCTATATAAAAGCAATAACCAGTGGTAGAATGGTGATTCGTTGGATCACAAGCCCAATCAGCATCCGAATATCCAGATAAAACCAAAAACGATTGTGATGAAAACTGAAGTATGTGGAGCATGATGCCCTTAACGTAGCGTAGAATGTGAAGCACCGTAGTGAAATGAATAGTTCGAGGGGCAGCTATGAATTGACTGACAATATGAACAACGTAGGCAATATCTGTGCGGGTTACTGTAAGATACACTAGGCTGCCAACAATTTGTCGATAAAAAGTAGGATATGGGAGAGGTGTGCCATCGAAAGGAGTCAAGAGAACATTGGGATCCTAGGGAGTGGATGCAGTAGCATAGGTGATACTAGATCGAGCTATAAGATCATAAGCATATTTAGCTTGAGATACGTAGTAGCTATCAAAGCGAGAGGAAACCTCAACACGTAGAAAATAGCTGAGAGGGCCCAGATCTTTCATCTCAAAGTGTTTCCCAAGATAAGTTTGTAAATCAGAGATAGTCTGAGGATCATCACCTATAATAATCATATCATAAACATAAAGAAAGAGAAGAAAAATACCATGAGGAGTCTGACGGGTAAATAAGGTTGTATCATGAGGACTTGAAGTAAAGCAAAGTTAAGTGATGGTTGAACTAAATGTAGCAAACCAAGCATGTGAGAAAGGCATTTTTAACATACATCTGGAAAAGAGGCCATTGTTTGGAAGCTGCAACGACTAAAAGACTACGAACAGACGTCATTTGAGCAACCAAAGCAAATGTCTCTTTGTAATCAATACCATACTCCTAAGAGTATCCTTTTACAATATGACGAGCCTTATAACATTCAACAGATCCATCAGAGCGAGTTTTGATAATGTAAATCCATTTACATCCAATAGGTCACTTAGCACGAGGAAGATTGACAAAATCTTAATTATGTGTCTTTTCTAAAGCGTGGAGTTCCTCATTCATTGCTTGCTGCTAGAGAGACTTAGTACTAGCCTCATGACAGGGCGATGGTTCAAATAAAGAGACAATAGTGGAAAAACAATGATAGTTTTGCAGATGATGGTTAGTTTCTCTTACCCGAGTGGACCGACGAATATGAGTGACAGGTTCTTGTCAGCAGGAGAGAATGATGTCGAATCTGGGAGAGTAGGAACATGAACAGATCGATAGAGCTCGGAGTTAGGGGAAGGATCAGAGGGTGGAAAAAAATCACTTGAGAGATCAGTAAAGAATGGTTGATGATTAAAGAGAGATGTATGAAAGATTGAGAGACTAAACAACATAGTGTGCTCCTAGGAGGTAACATGACGTGTAACGTTCCGTTATTTTTAAAGTGAAATTATTTATTTATTTTATTTTATTGAATGTTATTTATTTATTTATTTATTTCAATTTAAGTATTTAGTGTAATTCTTATATTTGTAATTTCAATTTTAGTAGTTAATTTCGCCCGAAATTCTTTTTAATCGTTTTAATACTTTAAATTCGCTTCGGTGACATTAATAATTATTAATAGGCCAATTAATAATTATTAATCACCTTTAGATTAATTTAAGAGTTTCGGGTTTCGATTCGTAAGTCAAAAGTCATAAAAGAACGCAACCGTCATTTCCGATTTCTTAAAAATATCAAAATACTATTCATTCATCTTTAAAAACACCTCATTGACCAAAAGTTGACCATTCCTCATTCTTTTCTCTTCTCAAAATCGTGGCTCCTTAGGGGGATTTTGGGGATTTTGGGTTTTGCTCGTTTCTCGGCGGATTGGCTCGATTTCGGTTGCATCGGAAAGCCCTCGAGTCCAGGATTCCTTTCCACCTAACGATCGTGCCTTTCTCCCGTGATATACGGAGTTCTCGGTAAGTTCATCTTGAAACCCTAAGCTCCAAATAGTGTTTTAATGGAGTTTTCTCTTGATTCCTTCGATTTCTTGTCGTGAAACTCGGTGTTTGTAAATACGGGAGTTGTTTTTAGAGTTTTTGAAAACTTTCCATTAACCCTAAAACCGAGTTTCAGTCGAAACTCTTCCCGTTTGAAATTTACCTTTTGGGGTTTGATTATGGGTTAATTATTATTGAAATAATGATTATTGTAATTCAATTCGGGATTTGGCATATTGTTTAAAAACCCTATTTATCGATACCCATTGAAATCGGGAATATCGAAATTGCTTGAAACCAACTCGAAAAACATCTAAATTGCCTAAAAACCGGAAAACCAAACCCGAAACCAACTTTTCTTGGGGGGGGGGGGCCGAGAGCCTCATGTGGGGTTTTTTGAGTTTTTCGTCATTTTGTAGGTGTAGATGTTGTTTGACCGTTATTTGGTTAATTATTGATTGTTGATATAATTCTGTAACACCCGTTCACGAGAAAGATAAAAATCAATATTATTTTGTTAAATAATATTAATCAGCTTGATCGATTAATTAGAACAGAAATATCGTGTTATTTCAAAAAGGGTATTATGGTAATTTTTCCCCCCGAAAAACCTCAAAATTTGAAACTTATAATTTGATTAATATTTTGACATAAAATTGATCGTCTCGATGTCACGATTCCAACGCAACTGACGGTTTGTCGTTCTGAGACCCGGTGATCAAGTTATCGACATTTTAAGGTGAGTGGCATTTTCGTAAATACTTAAACTCGGGATTGTTAACCTAAGATCACCTCCCATTTATCATTTTCCTTTCTCTCTTCTCTCCTTCTCTCCTTCTCACCCTTGCCGCCGCCCCCCTAAGAGAAAGAGAAGAGGAATCCGACATTCGTCTCGTTGTCGTTTGATCGTGAATCGTGATTGAATTCAAGCATTTTTGGAAATCGATTTTGGACACGAAGGTAACAAAAACTCTCCTTCTCTTTCCTCCTTGTTGCCGTGAATGCCTAGGGTAGGAATTGATGAGTTTTCATCAATTTGTTAATTAGGAGATCGGTGGAATCGCACGGAATCGAAGAGGGAAAATCGAAAGCCCTTTTCTTGAAATTCAAGTGACGGGTAAGCTTTCGTGATTGATTAATCAATCATTTAAATTCTGGATTTTAATTATATATTCTTCATATGAACACCAAGAACCCGAACCCTTGATCCAACTTCCATAATTGTCAATTTTCCAAACTATGGCCAAACACCCAATCGATCTTGATTACCGATACCTAGAACCATTAAGATTGATCACCCTAGCTACGAAACCGCGACCGAACCATGTCCCGAAGGCCATGGCCAGCCGCGGCCCACACACACCCCACGCCCCAACCATAGCCAATTTCCTTTGTCGTTTGTTCTCCGTTCTTTGATCCATCGAACCCCAAACCTTTTGTATAAATTTAGTATATTTCAATTTGTATTTTAAGTATTTTAGGATCTCCGTTTCAGGTCTGGTTCGTCAAGGGAAGTAGAATTGATTTTAGATTTAAGCGATTTCGAGGTGAGTTAACAGTTTATTCGTTGGTGGGGTTTTAGAGAAATCTAAAGCTCTTACCGTAGATTTTATGTTTCGATATATTTAAATATAATATTCTGGAGGTTTAGGAAGTGAACTCATAATGGAAACATCGAAAAATCATTTGGTGAAACAATTTTTCGGTTAGAACTAGTTTAGTCGTTTTTCGGCAGTTTTTGATGTTTTTCAATTCTTTTTGTTTCTGATTGATTTGGGAGTTAATTCTGGAATATTATTGAGTATTTTATGATGATTTTACATGATATTTGAGTTGAGCTTGATTAAGATCGAATTGTTAGTTTTGACGGTTTTCGGCAGTTTTATCATAAAGATGTATTTTTCATGCTTTAATTATAATCTTTGAGTTGCTGTATTTTAATTGTGTTTGCTGATTGTGCATGAACATTATCAAGAGGATAATGTAAAGAGATTGTGGAATGATGGCTTGACAGGTGTGTTAAACTAGTATGAGGCTACGAGCTCATACTTAGTAAAATATATAGTTATGAGAGTGAGCTCATAACAGCTAATGGACATTGCTCGTATGAACGATCCATTAGGGGATTAGTTATGGTTACGACTATAACTAAGTACCTAAGAATGGTTGTAGTCCCGAGAGACCGCCTTCTTAGTGGATGGTTTGAATAATTGTTTGATTGTACTTGTTAAATTAGAATTGGCTTATGTATCGGATTGAGATGTGTATTGAAAAGATGATTATGAAATGAAGGTGGGACTTGGATATGGAATTTGTTTAATAATTTCCTATTCATGTAAAGAGATTGAATGTGAGGTTTAAGAGAAGTTATGTGTGAAAGAGACATTGGAGAGTGTTGAGTATTGGGACTCGGTTTAAGTTGTTAGAGACTATTTAAAACTTTACCTTCGTTTAAATCGTTTTCTCACTGGCTTTAGCCTCACAGTGCTATCTGTGGTTTCTTTTCAGGTAACAATGGACCGAGAGGTGGCGGTTGATGAAGTGGAAGAGATGAGAGTTCATGTCGTGGTGGCTAGCCAATGCATCATTTATTTTCATTGCGTTTTGAGAATAAAGTACTTGAACTTTTAATTACTATATTTGTTTTGTGAGATCTGAGTTTTATGTTAGTTTGAAACATTTTGGTTATTTGATTTAGTACATTGTTTCTTTCTGTTTTTTTAAAAAATTAAAACTCCGGAGTTGTTGATTTTATTTAAATGACTATTTGGTTGAGGATTTTCATATTATTCAATAAATATCATTTATTGAGTTATTCCGCTGCATTTATTATGTTTGATTTAAACTCTAAAAAGTCGGGTCTTTACAAATTCTATTTGTAGGTGATTTTTGGACCGCTTGCTTGATCGCTCTAACAGTTTTAGGAGCGAAGTCTTCTTTTACAAAGGCGAGAATAGTTAGGATTTAAAGTAATTTTAGAAAGCGAATAAGTATAATGATTTGTAGAATTGGAAACTAAAACTAGGATTCGAATCTAAGAATAGAGGAAGTGAGTTAGTGCCCTTAGGATTAGGAGTTAATCCTTAAGTGAGAACTTAGGAGTTCTCGAGGAAAACATTGAATCTTAGAAAATTTTAAATTAGATTCATTTCGAAGCTTAGGATGGAACATTGGAAGTTAAAAGATCCAAACTTTTAGATAGAACGATTAATTGAACCTCGGATTTTATTGGAAGTTTAAAATCCTTGAAGGAATAGATTAATCGTTTAAGATAGGATTTACTTTTATTATTGTGGCGGAGTTCGATTTACATATCGTTCTTCCGGAATTTCCTATCTATTTACTTTATGTCTTTTACTTTATGCTTGTTTCGGCTTCTTTAATATTCGCACTTTACGTTTATTTACTTTTGCGATCATACCATAACATCTCGCATCTTTGAAAAGAAAAGAAAATGAGAAATAAAAGAAGGGGAGAATGTTGGACCCTACGGGGAATGTCTGCATCACCTTCAAAGGAAAAGAAAAGAAAGTGAGAGAGAGAAAAGGAAGGTTGAATGGTGGATACTACGGGAAATGTCCACGTTACCTTCATTCATGCATAAAGGGCGAATGCGAATCCTACAGGATGTTCTCATTACTTTCATGCATATGATCGATGGAAATATATATCATGGATAGACAATCGAGATGTTATTTTTATGCAAAGTTTATTTACTTTCTTATTTATGTTGTAACAAGTTAATGGATGAGGATTTGACTATGAGTTTTAGTAATATCATCCTTTGGAGATTATATAATGAAATTACCTAGAGTTTGAAGAATTTTCGGATTGATTGTGTCAGACTGATTGGACACAAATCGGAATACGGGTTTGAGGTTTAACTTTACTTTTTAGTCTTATTATTCTCACTGGGCTTAAGTTGTTAGCTCATGATATTACAAAAATTTCAGGTAATGCCCTGACTAGAGGTCATGGGAGAGGAGATGGTGTTGCATGATCAAGGGATGATGATCTCGAGATGGACTAGGTGTTATGTAAAAGTGTCCATGGACTGAGTTTGTGAATTTTACCCATTTTGGGATTTGTACAATTGTATATAGCTCTTAAGAGCTTTCGTATTTACTCTTATGATTTTAAATCATTTTAAACTCCATGATAGGAACTTAATGTTCCTTGTGTATTGTAGATTTTAAAATTAAGATGTAAACAGGTTTTGGCTAGCCAATTTTTAAACATAACCACGCCATTTTTCTTAAAATATAAAGACTTCCGCTGTGTATTTCTAATTTTAATTATTTATGCTCAGGGCCATAGCTAAGAAAACAACATAATCTAGCATGAGATTCAAGTTTTGTATGATCATGAGGGTGAAGAAGGATAAAACAAGCACAACAAAAATACTTTAAGATGAGAGTAATCTGGAGAAATACCATATAATTTTTCAAACGGAGTTATGTTCTGAATAACAGAAGAAGGGAGACAATTGATGATAAATACTGAATCAAAAGCAGCCTCACCCCAAAACTTTTCCAGAGAAGAAGAAGAGAGAAGTTGGGCTCGAACCGAATCCAAAATGTGGCGACATTTGTGTTCGACACAACCATTTTTTTGTGAGGTGTGAGGACAAGAACTTTAAACAAGAGTTCCTTGTTGTTTCAAAAATTGAAGAAGAATGGAGTCCTTATACTCCATGGCATTGTCTTGACGAAGGGTCTTGATTGGGCGAGAAAATTGGGTTTTAATCATATTAGCAAAATCAATATAAACTTGAGGAAACACAGAACGATTTTTGAGAAAATATATCCAAGTGAAACTAGAGTAATTATCAATAAATAAAACAAAATACCGATAATCATTCACCGTAAAAGTAGGAGCAGGTCCCCAAATATCAAAATGAATTAAACCAAAAGGGACGTCACAAGAAGAAGATGAAGTGGTAACAGACAAAACCGGTTGTTTTTTGAAGCTTATAATTTACACAATCAAATGAGACAAATTTTGAAATATTACCTAAGTTTCCAAGAGAAACCAAAGTGCAAATTTTTTCAGAAGAAGCACGACCAAGACGAAGGTGACACTAATTTATTGGAGAATCAGTGAGAGAAGTAGAGAGAGAAGGAGAAACAGGGAGCTGAAGTGAAGTGAGCTCAAACAATCTTCCCACATTACTACCCGTACCAATCGTCTGTCCCGTCTGCGGATCCTGAATCTGACAATCATGAGGAGAAAATATAACATTTAAGCCAATGTCACATAATTGGCCAATAGAGGCTAAATTGAAAATTAAATTAGGAACACAATAAGTATTAGGAAGGTTCAATGTAGAAGTGAAAACAGTGCCACTATGAAAAATAGATATACAGAGATATCGGATGACACCAATATCAGAATAGAACGGTCAGACGGAACCGACGGAAGCATACACTACAAGAAAACTGATTTATTTCGACCACTTTTTTTCATAGGTTATTGATAACCTTTGAACAATGTTATATATATCTACAATTATTAAAAACCTTCAAAAATATATATATATAAATTTTATCAAAGAATATTAATAGCCTCCAAAAAATATATACACTTTTTCAAGGGTAATAAAAATTTGTAGAAAAATCTAATTATTTTTATCGAAGGATCTCAAAAACCTTCTAAAAATTATGTGTTTTATCAACTAATTTTTAAAAACCTTTGAGAAATATGACAAATATCAAAAGGATATTGAAATCCTTTGAAAAGGGTGGAAAAAAAAAGGAAGGACAGTATTGGCATTTTGAAATAACACACAACGGAAAGATCATTCACAGAAGAAAAAAAAGGGCATTCTTGTTTTCACAGCTAAATGCATTCTTCGCAGACCATTCTTCATTTATCACTCATCGTAGACACTGAAATCCAGATTCACAGACCATTCTTCATTTATCACTCATCGCTCTCTCATTCTTTGTTTTATCTATGTGAGGAATAGAACAAATATTTCTTCACACACCATTCTTCATTTTTTTAAACTTTTCTTCTTCAAAACTCACGATCTATGTGAGGAACATAACAAAAAAATCGATTCAAAAAATATTTTGAGTTGACGGAATAGCATGCAGTGGTTGATTCGAAGCGATTTTGTGTGGTGTTTATCCAATGAACTAATCACACAATAAAAGCATATTCATCTTTGAATCGGTGAGTATATCGATTAAAGAGGTAACTCATATTCATCTTTGAATCAAATTGTGAAGTAGGGCTCAAATTAAGGCCTGATTCTTTTGTTTTCTATGTTTTATCATCAATTTGGATGACTCATATGAGCCTCTACTTATTTTTATAATCCTCAATTTTCAACTTCATGTTCTCTATGATTGAAGTATTTGACCTATACTTTAACCATTAGTTAATAATTGGATGTCTCACTTTCATTTACTTTAGAATATGTCATTCATATTGATCTAATTGAATTGTTTCCATTTTTGATTTTTTTTGTGGCTGTTTATTTTGCACAAAATATCTTATAATTTTGAGAATAAGTTACTGTTAAACATTATTTTTTGTGAGAATTTTCTTAAGTTATTTGATGGCTGGCTTAGTTTTTAATACGTTACTATATATTAATTCTTCTGTATTACAATTTTAAAGAAGCTTCCACTTCACAATTGTATGGGCTTTGGAGATCTTATTATGCTTATATGTTATTGATTATTTGGCTTAGTTTTTAATATGTTACTGTATATAATCTCTGTCATGGTTTTTTTAAGTAAAACATTTGTATTTCATTGATATAATTATTGAAAAATGTATTATACATTATTTTTAGAATTGCAAATAAACTCTCTCAGAATTAAAACTCACAATTATTGCTTGATGATTTAAAATAATATTATTAATTATTTTCTTGTGTGCATTTTTTTTTATCATTGAATTTGTTACTTAAAATTTATAGGGACTAACTTGAAAAGTATGTTCCATTGAGAGGAAAGGTCCCTAGCATAGCAGTTCTGCAAGGTACCCATGATTGTGCAAGTGTAACGTCCCGTTATTTTGTGATAAAAAAAATTTTATTTATTTTATTTTAATTTAAGTAATTAAAGTTTATTTATTTATCGGTAAATTAGAATTTAGTAGTTTATTTCGGTTTAAGTCCTTTTAATTACCTTTTTAGTTTATTTTCGTTTTAATGGTATTAATAATTATTAACGGGCCAATTAATAATTATTAATCACCATTGGGATAGTTTAAGATCATCGGGTTTCATTTTATAAGTCAAAAGTCATAAAAGGACGTAACCGTCATTTACAAATTTCCTAAATATCTAAACACTATTCACTTCATCTTCTTTAATCCACTTTGACCAAAAAATTGACAAAATCATCATCCATTCTCCTCCTCAAAACCGTGGGTTCCAAGAAGCAAAGGGTAAATTTCGATTTTCGTTCATTTCTCGACGGATCGACTCGATCTTGGATAAATCGGAAAGCCCTCGAGTCAAGGATCCTTTTCCACCTAACCATCGTGTGTTTCTCTCAAGATCCAAGGAGTTCTCTGTAAGTTTCTCTTGAAACCCTAAGCTCCAAATAGTGTTTTAATGGAGTTTTCTTTGTTTCCTTTCTATTTCTTGCCGTGAAACTCGGTGTTTGTAGGGAGTAGTTTTAAGAGTTTTTGGAAACTTTCCCATAACCCTAAAACCGAGTTTCAATCGAAACCCTTTCCATTTGAAATTTACCTTTTTGGGTTTAATTATGGGTTAGAATTTAATGAAATAATGTTTATTTAAATTCAATTCGGGAAAGGGCATAATGTTCAAAAACCCTATTTCGGGAATATCGAATTTGCTTAAAACCAACTCGAAACACTTTAAATTGTCTAAAATCCGGAAAACCAAACCTGAAGCCCATTTTCTTTGATAGGGCCGTGGGCCTCTTGTGGGAGGGTTGTTGAGTTTTTTGTCGTTTTGTATGTTAGGTTGTTGTTTGATCGATAGTTGGTAAAATTATTCATTGTGTGATATAATTCAATTGTAGGTGTTTTCGAACCGCTTGTTTGATCGCTCTTCCGGACTTAGGAGCGAAGCTAACTTTCTTTAAGGTGAGAATAGTTAGGATTTAAAGTAATTATATAAAGCGAATAAGTATAATGGTTTGTAGAATTGGAAACTAAGATTAGAATTCGAATCTAAGATCAGAGAGAAGTGAGTTAGTGCCCTTATGATTAGAAGTTAATCCTTTAAGTGAGAACTTAGGAGTTCTCGAGGAAAGTATCGAATCTTAGAAGATTCTAAGTTAGATTCGTTTCGAAGTTTAGGTTGGATCATTGGAAGTTAAAAGATCCAACTTGTATTTTAGAACAGTTAATAGAACCTCGGATTATATTGGAAGTTTAGAATCCTGGAAGGTATAGGTTAATCGTTTAAGATAGGATTTACTTGTATTAATGTAGCGGAGTTCGATTTACATATCGTTCATTCGAGATGCTTATCTATTTTAGTTTATGTCCTTTACTTTATGCTTGTATCGACTACTTTAATTCCGCACTTTACTTATTTACTTTTACAAGGATATGCAAGCATATGCATATCATATTGCATCATACCATTCTCGCACCATTCATGAAAAAGAAATGAATGTGAGAAAGAAAAGAAGGGGGAAGAACATTGGAGCCTATGGGTAGTGTCCGCATCACCTTCAGAAAAAGAAACGTAAGTGAAAAAGAAATGAAAGTGAAAAAGAAAAGAAAGTGAAAGAGAAAAGAAGGAAGAATGATGAACCCTATGTGGAGTTCACATCACCTTCAGTGAAAAAGAAACAAAAGTGAAAAAGAAATGAAAGTGAAAAAAGAAAAGAAAGTGAAAGAGAAAAGAAGGAAGAATGATGAACCCTACGTGGAGTTCACATCACCTTCAGAGAAAAGAAAGTATGTGAAAGAAAAGGAGTGAATGGTATCCTACGGGATTGACGCATTACTTCTTCATACATAGGGAGTTGAATGGTATCCTACAGGATTGACGCATTACTTCCTCATGCATAAGGCTGAATGGGATCTTACGGGATGTTCTCATTACCCTTCATTCAAGCACAAAAGGGCAATTGCGAAGTCCTACGGGATGCTCTCATGCATTCATGTTTATGATAGATGAAAGAGAGAATCGAGAAGTTGTATGATGTGCAAAGTATATTTACTTTTCTTACTTATGTCATAACATTGTTGATGGATGAGTATTGACTATGATTATTAGTAATATCATCCTTAGAAAGTATAAAACGAAATTACCTAGAATTTAGAGAACTTTAGGAGTGAATTGTGTCAGATTAATTGGACACAAATCGAAATACAAGTTTGAGGTCTATCTTTACTTTTTATGCTTATTATTCTCACTGGCCTTAAGTTGTTAGCTCATGATATTACAAAAATTTCAGGTAATGCCCTGTAAGAGGTCGAGGGAGAGGAGGTGGTGTTGCGTGATCGAGGGATGTTGACCTCGATATGGACTCTTTTGTTGTAAAGTTTATGTAATTATTTTTGTGAATTTCAAAGACTTTGATGATGTATATGTTGTATTTGGCTCATAAGAGCTCTTGATGTGGTTTTTATGATATGAAATATTTGAACTCCTGATTGGGACTTAAAGTCCATGTGATTTTATTAGATTTGAAAAATTAGGATGTAAACAGGTTTTTGGCTAGCCAAATTTCAAACAAAACCACGCAAAATTTTCTTAAAATAAAAGACTTCCGCTCTGTTTTCTAAATTAAATTTATTTAAAAGTGACGGGTCCTCACAGCAAGTGAGATTCTAAAAAGTTGCAGCAGTTAAAAGTAAGTCTCATTATATTGAAATCACGTTAATATTCTATAAAAGTAACATTCTCATATTTTCTATAAAAGCAATGAGAATATTCCAATTGATTGTTGGTGAGCAATTTTGTTAATAATAGATACAAATGTTTATTCTATAATTAATGAGATAACACAGCTTAGATTTGGAAATAGCAATTGCTTAAATTTCAAAGTCAATGAAAATAAGGAAGGAATTACATCCAGTGAAACAAGAAAATAAATACTAGATGCCACCTTCTGTATATTATCATCATATGAGAAAATTGTATTTTTTTAATACTTGAAGGCAATAAAAGTTCCAGATGGGTTTTCTTCTAACATTGGAAGGTGTATCAATCTAAATGAACGAAAAATATTTGGTCTTAAAAGTCATGATTATCACATTGTTATGGAATATTTACTCCCATATGTACTACAAGGTTAATGAAAAAAAAATGTATGTGATGTATTGATTGATTTGAGTAACTTTTTCAAGATTCTCTGCTCAAGGGTGGTTAAAATGGATGATTTGAGTATTATTGAAGATGGAATTGTAAAAAATTTTGCAAAATGGAAATGAAATTTCCTCCATCATTATTTGATGTCATGGTGCATTTGCTAATTCATTTGCCAAATGATGTGAAAATAGTTGGACTTGTTCAATATAGGTGGATGTACCCATTTGAAAGGTACTTAGGTAGGCTAAAGGCTTATCTACACAATGGAGCTCATCCTAAAGGGTCTATAGCAGAAGGTTATATTGCCAATGAGTGCGTAGTGTTTTGTACTAGATATTTTAATAACATTGAAACTAAGTATAATCAAGTGGGAAGGAATTGGGACAATTCTAATGACTCTAATTCTTAAGATGGAATTCCCATTTTTAAGCCTGTTGGTCGTCCTATGCGGTCAAGTAAACAATAAAAAAGAATCACCCTAGAAGAGTGGAGACAAGCTCATCTTTATGTTTTAAAGAATTGTGACGAAGTTCTACCATTTATTGAGTGAGTAAAATTTCATCTATGTAAATTTTATTTACTAAACAATTATAACTTAAAATTATAAGATTTTTATTTAAAATTTTTAGTGAGCACATGCAAACATTGCAATATGTTGATGCTAAAAAAGCTCAGAAGATACAAGATACAAAATTTTTTGAGTGGTTTAAAAGAAAGGTAAGCAGAAAAGAACATAATGTTTATGATAAGTTCTGATATGTGTATCAATTTAAGTAATAATCAAATGTAACAATATTTTCTATGTAGGTTACTCAATTGTATGATGGTGGAAGCGATCAAGTTGACAAACAAATATTAGATTTAGCATGAGGTCCATCGCAGAAAGTAGTATGCTACAAAGGATACATAGTTAATGCGTTTAGATTTCGGATCAATGATGATGATGATTCAAGAAAAACACAAAATAATGGGCTAGTGGTAAGAGGAGATATTAATACCAACAATCAATAGTACTTCAGAGTATTGCATGATATTATTGAAATGCAATATATGGGAGGGAACAATATCGTTTTGTTTAAGTGTAAATAGTGGGATGTCAATAGTTATGGTAGAGGAATAAGAATTGATGACCATGGGCTGACTAGTGTGAATATCACACGCACATTTGCTACAAATGAGCCATTTGTATTAGTATGCCAATCAGAACAAGTTCTGTATCTTGAAGATAGGAGAAATCAATTTTGGTATTTTGTATTGAAAGTTGATCCAATGGATTACTACAAAATCTCTATCATCAAAGATCTAGATCTTGAAGAAGAAGAAGATGGTGGTTCTGAATGAGTATAACTTTCTTTTCATTATGTAATGATTTTATCATTGGTGGGTAAATCTTACATGATTTAGTTTTTACTATTGGTATGTAAATCTTTCATTTCTTCATAAATCACATTTTATAATCATGATCATTTACTTTTATATGAGCTATGATGAGAAGTTTGGAATATAATAAAAGATCAATCAAAGTCAATGATGGGAGTAATTCAAATGGTCGTGGGAGTGCGATGACTACATCTGTAACTAGTCGAATAGATGAGCAATGTTCATTAAACCTTAAAGCACCAATTGGCTTAGAAGATTCATCATCAACTGGAGCAAATGGATCAATTATTAGTAATGGAAGGTCTAACAATAAAGGTATTTACATGAAACTAATTTGATTTCATTTTATCACTTACATAGTTCTCACTCATCATTCATTTTTATAAAAAAAAAAATAATAAGTCCTAGATTTGACTTTGTATATAAACTAAGGTGATAATAATTAATGGAGTTTTAATTAGATACCTGCAACTAATTCTAATCATATCATTTCTCTCAATCTTCGTGGTTCTTCATTACTGTAACTAAACTATATTATTATGCTGACAAACTTTATCATAAAGGTTGAGGATTATCAATTAATTGCTTTTTTTTAGCTACTTCTTTTGTAGAAAAAAAGGCAGATCGTGGACCTACTCGCAATCTAAAACTTGGAAAACTACTGCAAGGAATCAGATTTGAAGTATCGTGTGGAGGAATAAAATACCCGTGGGAGAAAATACAGATATTTTTAAAGCCTAATGTACCGTCTTAGCTAGACAATTCAATTTTACTCCTCTTCGAGTTCAAAGTTGGAGAGATATGGATGCAAAAACAAAAAGAAAGTTATTTGAGCTTACACTTGTCACGACCCGACCCGGGATCTGCCTATAAACCCGTGACGAGTCGTGCGCCGATGGCAAGCGATAGCCCGAAAGCCAACACTTACCATCAAGGCAAACTAATCATAACTATGCTAATATTAAATCAAACTATAAATGTTTCATGTACTAACTGGACTGATGCAAAACACGTGGTGGATAAGCTCGTCGTAGGCTCGATCATCTTCTGAAACTTGAAAGCTACCTGTGGGGGGGGGAAAACATTTGAAAAGAATAAGCTAAAGGCCTAGTGAGTGGAATTTTTATTAAACTAATATTTTCTTCAAAACTACATAATATATAGTAGTTTCCAAATTCATAAAACTGTTAAAAACTAATATTCGTAAAACTTAATAATCTTAATATTCAAAACTAAAACTTGTAAAACTGATTATAGTCGTAATTTAAATATCATAATATTCTGCTATCGAAAATAGATCAATACTTGTACGTAAATATATATATAGAATAGAAACTGTTCATATACTATATCGTAGTGATAAAAACCCACTAAAAATGTACCTTTAACTGGTCATACTACATGAAGAGCGAAATCATGCATGCAGCAGAGCAACTGAATACTAAAACTGGTCATACGTGCGCAGAGCTGCCCCTAAAGGGCTAAGCACCCTAACATACGGCCCAAAGCCTATGTGTATGCTAAAGTGGGTCCCAAAGACCTACTGAAAACTGATAATTGAGGGTACTGTTTCTAGTGGTTTGAAAGTAAACTACTGAAAATAATATCATAATTTTCAAACCATTGTAAAATCGTAATTGAAACTTTCGTAGCTAGCATAAATCATATATACTGAATAATGATTATCTTAAAACTTTCATTTATATATGTTTATATGAATAAATAATCGTATACGATAATATAAACTCTAAAACTTTTATGTTTTGTAAACTACTAAAAACTCAGTGCTACTAATAATTTTAAATGTGAAAATAGAATCCACTCACAAACTTTTTCTTTGAATACTCCAAGCCGTTAGTATTTAAAGTCTCGATATCACCTGAAAATTAATTTAATAAACATATCACTAATTAATTTAAAATTTAAAACTATTTACCACTTATAAACCTTAATTGTTATTCATATGAAACTTAAATAAAAACTCATAATGGTTGGATTTTTCTCTAGTTCACCTCTCACAACAACAACACAAAATCTTCCTTTTTTCCCCATTATTCCAAACAAAACTTACAAAATTTTAGTCTCCAACTCAATTACAATTTCCTTTCCAATATTTCTTCCTCTATGAAACACATCTCTTCATAACCTTAAAATCAATATTTTTCTCAAACTTAAATCCCATTTATCACAAATCTCAACTCTAAAATCTATAAAACCACACACAATCCTCTTGCTAATTCACACAAATTTCCATAACAACTACATCAAAAACATGGAAATAATCCATTTCTATACCATTCTTAATCATTCACTTAAAATCCATAAACAACAAAACTCATAAAAACAATCTTGAAGCATAGCCAAAAACTACCAAATCTCATCAAATAGAATAATTGGGTTGAGGAAATTTCTTACCAACTAGCCATTACACCATAAATTGAAGTTTGGAAGACCACAAATTGATGCATCTTCAAAAATTTCCCAAGTTTTTTTTTTCTTTTCTTCCCTTTCTTCCCTTTTTTCTTTCTTTTTTCCCTTTCTCTTTTCTTTTCTCTGGCCACGGGTTGCAGCAAACCAAAATTTGAGTTTGCAATTTTTTTTAAAAAGACCTCATGCTGCCACATGTCAAGCCAACCTCCAAATTTTTTTTTGAACTTATATTCTTTTCTTTTCTTTTCCTTTTTTTTGAATTTCTTTTTTTTTTCTAAACTGACGTTACAACACTAGTATGTGATTTAGAAACTTAGAATTTTAATACATGACCAAGTCAATTTTACTTCTTTACAAGTCCAAACTTAGAAATTTCGTGCTTTGTAGGAGCGATTCCAAGTTGAAGGTCACAAGAATTCCGTACTACTTCAAATTCATAGATCTTATTATAATTGGAGGGATAGCTTAAAGAATAAGTGGTTGTATAAATAAGGTACAATTGAAGAAGCTTTGACAACATTCCAAAAGAAATCACAAAACAAGATGTTGAATATCTTGCAGAGTTATGAAATTCAACTGGGTATAAGTTTAAATATTAAAATGAGTACAAGGTTAAATATTAAAATGAAGGGTAAATCACAAAACAAGCTCGCTACGTGTGACGACCTGTCACTTTTAAATAATTTAAATTAGAAAACATAGCGGAAGTCTTTTATTTTAAGAAAAATTGGCGTGATTATGTTTGAAAATAGGCTAGCCAAAACCTGTTTACATCTTAAATTCAGACATCTAAAAACACAAGGAACATTAAGTTCCTATCAGGAGTTCAAAATGATTTATAAACATAAAAGTAAAGACAAAAGCTCTTAAGAGCCATATACAATTGTACAAATCTCAAAATTATATAAAATTCACAAAACCATGTACATGAATTTTTACAATCGAGTTCATTCAAGATTTGAATAAGGAGGCTTATGAGTCGTCCTTATCATGGATTTTACATCTTCTGAAAATAAGAGAAAATTAACAACTACGGGACAAATATCCTCTCAGGAGCAGAAGACAGAAGATGACGACGCCAGTCAAGGGATACCACAGAAGCAACAACGGCAGCAACAACAACATCAACAACAACGACATCAACAGCAACAACAGCAACGACAACAACAACAATTGGTGATCGAGGGATGAAGACTTTGAGATGGACTAGGTGGTTGTAAAAATCCATGTACATGGTTTTGTGAATTTTATATAATTTTGAGATTTGTACAATTGTATATCACTCTTAAGAGCTTTTGTCTTTACTTTTATGTTTATAAATCATTTTGAACTCCTGATAGGAACTTAATGTGACGACCCGTCACTTTTAAAATAAATTAAATCAGAGAAAACAGCGAAAGTCTTTCATTTTAAGAAAAATTGGTGTGGTTATGTTTGAAAGTTGGCTAGCCAAAACCTGTTTACATCCTAAATTTCAAATCTAATAAAATCACATGGAACATTAAGTCCCAAATCAGAAGTTCAAAGATGTAATATCATAAAACCACATCAAAAGCTCTTATGAGCTAAATACAACATATACATCATCAAAGTCTTTGAAATTCACAAAAATAATTACATAAACTTTACAACAAAAGAGTCCATCTCGAGGTCAGCATCCCTCGATCACGCAGCATCACCTCCTCTACCTCGACCTCTTACAGAGCATTACCTGAAATTTTTGTAATATCATGAGCTAACAACTTAAGCCCAGTGAGAATAATAAGCATAAAAAGTAAAGATAGACCTCAAACTCGTATTTCCGATTTGTGTCCAAATAATCCGACACAATCAATCCTGAAGTTCTCTAAACTTTAGGTAATTTCGTTTTATACTTTCTAAGGATGATATTACTAATAATCATAGTCAATACTCATCCATCAACATTGTTATGACATAAGTAAGAAAAAGTAAATATACTTTGCACATCATACAACTTCTCGATTCTCTCTTTCATCTATCATAAACATGAATGCATGAGAGCATCCCGTAGGACTTCACAATTGCCCTTTTGTGCGTGAATGAAGGGTAATGAGAACATCCCGTAGGATCCCATTCAGCCTTATGCATGAGGAAGTAATGCGTCAATCCTGCAGGATACCATTCAACTCCCTATGTATGAAGAAGTAATGCGTCAATCCCGTAGGATACCATTCACTCTTTTTGAATCTAGAAGTAATGAGAACATCCCGTAGGATACTCATTCAATTCCTTTTCTTTCACATTCTTTCTTTTCTCTGAAGGTGATGTGAACTCCACGTAGGGTTCATCATTCTTCCTTCTTTTCTCTTTCTCTTTCTCTTCTTTTCTTTTTCACTTTAATTTCTTTTTCACTGAAGGTGATGTGAACTCCACGTAGGGTTCATCATTCTTCCTCCTTTTCTCTTTCACTTTCTTTTCTTTCTCACTTTCATTTCTTTTTCACTTTCGTTTCTTTTTCATGAATGGTGCGAGAATGGTATGATGCAATATGATATGCATATGCTTGCATATCCTTGTAAAAGTAAATAAGTAAAGTGCGGAATTAAAGTAGTCGATACAAGCATAAAGTAAAAGGCATAAAGTAAAGGACATAAAGTAAATAAATAGGAAACTCCGGACGAACAATATGTAAATCGAACTCCGCTACAAATAATAAAAGTAAAATCATAACTTAAACAATTAACCTAAACCTTCAAGGATTCTAAACATCCGATATAATCCGAGGGTCTATTAACCGTTCTATCTAAAAGTTTGGATCTTCTAACCTCCAATGATCCATCCTAAGCTTCGAAACGAATCTAACTTAGAATTCTCTAAGATTCAATACTTTCCTCGAGAACACCTAAGTCCTCACTTAAAGGATTAACTCTTAATACTAAGGGCACTAGCTCACATCCCTCTAATCTTAGATTCGAATTATAGTCTTTGTTTCCAATTCTACAAACCATCACACTTATTTGCTTTCTATAGATAATTTAAATCCTAACTATTCTCACCTTAAAGAAAGTTAGCTTCGTTCCTAAGTCCGGAAGAGCGATGAAACAAGCGGTTCGAAAACACCTACAATTGAATTATATCACATAAGCAATAAATTACCAACTATTGATCAAACAACAACTAAACATACAAAACGACGAAAAACACAATAAATCCCCACAAGAGGCCCACGGCCCTATCAAAGAAAATGGGCCACGGGTTTGGTTTTCTGGCTTTTAGGCAATCTAAAAGTGTTTCGAGTTGGTTTTAAGAAAATTTGATATTCCTGATTTGAATGGGTATCGATAATTAGGGTTTTTGAACATTAAGCCCTTTCCCGAAACAAATTTAAATAAGCATTATTTCATTAAATTCTAACCCATAATTAAACCCAAAAAGGTAAATTTTAAACGGAAAGGGTTTCGACTGAAACTCGGTTTTAGGGTTAAGGGAAAGTTTCCAAAAACTCTTAAAACTACTCCTGTATTTACAAACACCGAGTTTCATGGCAAGAAATCGAAAGGAAACAAAGAAAACTCCATTAAAACACTATTTGAAGCTTAGGGTTTCAAGAGAAACTTACCGAGAACTCCTTGCATCTTGAGAGAAACGCACGATGGTTAGGTGGAAATGAATCGTAGGACCGATACCTTTCCAATGGAACGAGAATCGAAGCGTTCCGGCAAAAAACGAACGAAAAGCAAAATTCTCTTTTTCTTCTTTGAGACCCACGGGTAGGAGGAGAAGAAATGGAGAAGTTTTGGTCAAAATTTGAGTCAAATGTGTTTTTAAAGAAGATGACCAATAGTGTTTTTAGATATTTTGGAAATTTGGAAATGACGGATATATCCTTTTATGACTTTTGACTTATAAAACGAAACCCGATGATCTTAAACTATCCCAATGGTGATTAATAATTATTAATTAGCCCGTTAATAATTATTAATACCTTTAAAACAAAAATAAACTAAAAAGGTAATTAAAAGGACTTAAACCGAAATAAGCTACTAAATTCTAATTTACGGATAATAAATAAACTTTAATTACTTAAATTAAAATAAAATAAATAAAAGTTTTTTTTATCACAAAATAACGGGACGTTACACTTAATGTTCCTTGTGTTTTTAGATGTCTGAGTTTAAGATGTAAACAGGTTTTGGCTAGCCTGTTTTCAAACATAATCACGGCAATTTTTCTTAAAATAAAAGACTTCCGCTATGTTTTCTAATTTAAATTATTTGAAAGTGATGGGTCGTCACACTAAGGTTCAAGGCGAGCAAGAGGCAGGCTAAAAAAACAACAGATTAGGATCAGAATTTTTAAAGAAAACAGTGCCAATCTAGGAAACCGAAGACAAGAGTTGGGGGACTGATTCTGTGTAGTAGACTTATGAAAAGGAAGGGTAAATTTCATTGGGTGGTAAATTATTGGGAAATTTCATTGGGTGGTAAATTATTGAGAAATTTCACTGGGTAGCAAATTTTTATGCAATATTTGTAAAAATATCAACTCCAAAAAGTATTTGTAAATATAGCAATTTTTATTATGTTTATCAGTGATTAACAGTGATTTATGTGTTTATCAGTGATAAACTTAGTGTAAAAATAGGTAATTCAATGTTTATCATTGATAAACCCGATCAAAATTTGCTATATTTGCTAATATTTTTATGAGCTTTTATTTTTAAAAATATTATTAAAAAATTGCTAGATTTGCAAATACCCCAAAATGAAGGGTTTATATTAAGGCAAGAGGAAACAGTGTAGCTAGCCGGTAGGGTTTAGACGAGAGGAAAAGGATAGCAGGTGGAAAAGAACGAGAGCTAGGCTCTGATACCATGTAAATGGTCATTGAATCTTATTTCGAATTGTATTTCAATTGTGAGATTTACGTGTATTCTTATACAAGATTACTAGAGTATATAAGGTAAGATTAGTCTAATTACAGCCTTAATTGGGTAGCCAAATTGACAATACAGCTCAAATTGTTTGACAAATATACGATTTAATAATAAATTTTAATTTTGTCGTATATTATTGTTATAAAAACAATTATATTGTGAGAAAAATATCTTCTAAAAGCATAAAGATAAAAAACCAGTCCCCATGTTTACGTCTGTATACAGTCAATTCTTCATTGAAGTAATAGAAATATTGAAAGTAAAATAAATTGGACGTGACCTTAAAAAGTTGAAAGGTATATGAAAATCCACCAATTAGTGATCAACGTATCTGTAACGTCCCATTACTTTTGGGGGTGAAATTTTTTATTTTTTATTTTAATTAAAGCTTTTAAGATTAGTTTAAGTTCAGAAATTTCGATTTAGTAGTTATTTTCATCCGAAATTTTTTTTTAAATCGTTTTAATACCTTAAATTTGTTTCGGTGACATTAATAATTATTAATAGGCCAATTAATAATTATTAATCACCTTTAAACTTATTTAAGAGCTTCGGGTTTCGTTTTTTAAAGTTAAAACAAAAGAGGGACGTAGGCGTCATTTCCCAAATTGTTAAATATCTAAACACTATTCCTCCTTCTCTTTAAATAAGCCAAAATTAGACAAAATATGAAATTTTCTTCTCATTTTTCATCCCAAACCCGAAGCTTAGAGAGAAAAAAAGAGGAGAGAAAGAAATTGTTGCCCCGGCTTCGTTTCTCGACCGTTTTGCGTGATTTCGGATGCGTTGGAAAGCTCTCGCCGAGACCTTTCTACCCATCCTAACAATCAAGGTTTTCGCTCGTTTTCTCGAGGCTTAAAGATATGTTAAATTTTCTTAATTTTGATGTGAATAGTGTTTTAATGGTGGATTTGAGTTGTAATCTTCGAATTCGTTCACCGAAGCTTGAGGGTTTCATTCGGGGAAGTCTTTATAGTCAATTTTAGAAACTTTCCCTAAACCCTAAAACTGAGTTTGAGCCGGAAACCCGTCCCTTGTGATTTTCCCTCTTTGGGCTATGTTTAGGATGTTAGGTTTTTTGTGTTTTTGCTTTTTAGTTAATTTTTCGAAAATGGATTAATATGCAAAACCCTATTTTTCGGTTACCCATTGATTTTTGCAAACCTCCAAAGTATTCGAAACCAACCCAAAACACCTCTAAAATGCATAAAAGCCGGAAAACCAAACCCGAACCCCTTTTTCCCTAGCTTGGCCGAGAGCTCCATAAGGGTAGAATCCGGGATTTTCGTGGTTTTATGTGTTTAGATGTTGTTTGATTGTTTTCCGGTTAATTTATGTTGTTTAGGATTAATTCGTTTGTAGGATTGTGAATTGTTCGTGAATTTACAACCTCGGATTATTCGGAGCTTGTCTTCAAGCTAAGGTAAGTTTAATGTGAAAGTTAGTGGCTTTATGAATTTAGTTTCATTATGTAATTGTTTATCGATGTAAAGAGGGAGATAACTTCTTAGGATTAAGTTTTGGTTGGAGACTTTGATTCGGAAGTGTGTGTGGAGAGTTTGAAATTATGGATAGTTCGATGATTATGGAACATCGGAGTGGTTTGGAAGTATGGTATTTTGATTTGGAGATGTTAGATGAAAGTGGGAATGGAAGTTACTTTGATTGAATTGAAAGTTACTTGGATGAATTTGGAAGTAAAGTAATTAGATGTTGCACTTGAGTGATAACTCGTGTAATCTAGTTAGTTAGGTTTCTAATTAACTTAGTAGAATTCTTTGGAGTTTAGCTAACTTATTGGAGACCTAGGGCACATTGATTTACACATGGTAGTATGTGATTTTGATCCATATGTAATCATGGTGTAATGATTTGTGGGAACTTTGAGCACTTTGATTCTGCACGTGATAGTATGTGATTTTGATCCATATGTAATCATGTTGAGATGATTTGTGAAATAGTACATGGTAGTATGTGATTTTGATCCATATGTAACCATGGTACTATGATTTGTAATATGGCTCATGATAGTATGTTGACTTCGGTCCATACGTATCATGTTGCGAGGGTGTAAATAGTACACAGTAGTATGTTGATTTGGATCCATACGGTACTATGGTACTATGGTTTATGATACGGCACATGATAGTATGTTGATTTGGATCCATACGTATCATGGTGCGATGATTTGTTATATGGTGAAATTCCTGAGACCTATATGGTGAAATTCCTGATATCCGATATGGTGAAATTCCTGAGACCTATATGGTGAAATTCCTGATATCCGATATGGTGAAATTCCTGAGACCTATATGGTGAAATTCCTGATATCCGATGATTTGAGATATGGTACGACCGTACGTGGTATGTTGATTCGATCCATACAATAGCACGATATGATGAAACGTGTTTGGTAATAAAGGTAGTTAATGTTACTTTACATATTGTTTAGAATTGTGTAGTAAGACTTAGTAGTGAATGTTACTTTACTTTAAGTCCTTATATCTATCTCATGGTAATGAATGATGAATACGGATATATGACTATCGAATGATTGTATGGAAATTGGAAGTGCGGATGTGGGTAGTATTGAGCATTATAGGCCTTTGGACACGATTTCGGTTATGAGATTTTGTTCATAGGATTACTTGCCTTCATTTTACTCTCACTAGCATGTTATGCTAATGGTGCTACACTTACAAATTTTTCAGGTAAACCTCGAGCTAAGAAGCGTGGTAGAGGAGGTGGAGCCGCGTGACCACTCGAGATGGTGTATAGACAATATTAGGAACTCTTTTTGGTTTAGCATTCATAGAAATGCCTTTTTGAGCCCGAAAGGGTATTTGTGTAAAATATGTCTATGTTTTATGATTTAATTATCTTTTGGAATGCGCATTCCCGATTTATTGCTTTTTTTCTGGAATTTGGGTGTAAAACAGGTTTTGGTTATTCGATTTTTAAACGAACCCACACCGTTTTTCTTTAAAAGTCGAGTCTTCCGCTGTGCATTTGAATTTAAAGAATTTAACGGGTTCGGGTCATTACAGTATCACAATGAAGAATGAGTCAATGAAGAAAGGTTAATCATCTGGTAAATAAGTGTTGTTACTTACAAAAGAAGTTCAAAAAGTTATGGACCTGATTCAATGCAAAAAGAGAGTTGAAAAAAGCTTCCAGATTTATGATTATTTTTTTTTTTTTTATAATTATACTTGTTGGGAAATTTCATGGACAAATTCCATAGTTTTATTTTTTTTGGCAGTAATTTCATAAAAACTTGTTTTATTTATAGAGTATTTGAAATTCATAACTTAGCTTTATTTTTCAGAAATTTTGAAATTTAAAAATGGGTAAAGTACCCTCTTGGTCCTTGAGTGTAACAACCCGCTTTCCGTTAAATTCTTTAAATTCAAATGCACAGCGGAAGACTCAATTTTTAAAGAAAAACGGCAAGGGTTCATTTAAAAATCGGATAACCAAAACCTGTTTACAACAACCCATATTCAGAGAAAGCGATAAATCGGGAATGCGCATTCCAGCATATAGTTTAAACTTTCAAAAGAGATTTAATGTAACGTCCCGTTATTTTGAAGTGAAATTTTTATTTTATTTTATTTAATCTTATTTATTTATTTATTTATTTCAATTTAAGTATTTAGTTTAATTATTATTTTGTAATTTCGATTTTAGTAAGTTAATTTCGCCCGAAGTTCTTTTAATCGTTTTAATGCTCTAAATTTGTTTCGGTGACATTAATAATTATTAATAGGCCAACTAATAATTATTAATCACTTTTAGATTTATTTAAGAGCATCGGGTTTCGATTCATAAGTCAAAAGTCATAAAAGGACGCAACCGTCATTTCCAATTTCTTAAAAATATCAAAACACTATTCATATTCTTCTTTAAATTGCCTTTTGACCAAAGTTGACTCATTTTGCTCATTCTTTTCCCTTCAAAACCGTGAGCAAGGAAGAGGGATATGGGGATTTCGGGTTTTCTTCGTTTCTCGACGGATCGGCTCGATCTTGGTTGCATCGGAAAGCCCTCGAGTCTAGGATTCATTTCCACCTAACCATCGTGCGTTTCTCTCGAGATCCACGGAGTTCTCGGTAAGTAAAGTTTTAAACCCTAAGCTCCAAATAGTGTTTTAATGGAGTTTTCTTTGTTTTCTTTCGATTTCTTGCCGTGAAACTCGGTGTTTGTAAATACGGGAGTAGTTTTAAGAGTTTTTGGAAACTTTCCCATAACCCTAAAACCGAGTTTCAGTCGAAACCCTTCCCGTTTGAAATTTACCTTTTGGGATTTGAATATGGGTTATAAATTAGTGAATTACTGTTTATTTAAATTCAATTCGGGAAAGGGCTTAATGTTCAAAAACTCTAATTTTCGATACCCATTGAAATCGGGAATATCGAATTTGCTTAAAACCAACTCGAAACACCTCTAAAGTACCAAAAAGCCGGAAAACCAAACCCGAGACCCACTTTTTATGGGGGGACCGAGAGCCTCATAGTGGGGTTTATGGGGTTGTTCGTTGTTTTGAGCTTTTAGATGTTAATTGATCGATGTATGTTTATTTATTAATTGTAGGTGTTTCGGATCATTGTTTGATCGTGCTTTCGGAAACTTGGAGCGAACTCTTATTTGGCTAAGGTGATGTGACGACCCGTCACTTTTAAATAAAGTAAAATCAGAGAAAACAGCGGAAGTCTTTTATTTTAAGAAAATTTTGCGTAGTTTTGTTTGAAAGTTGGCATGCCGAAAACCTGTTTACATTTTAATTTTGAAATCTAATAAAATAACATGGAACATTAAGTTCCAATTAGGAGTTCAAGATGTAATATCATAAAAACAACGATAAAAAGCTCTTATGAGCTAAATACAAAGTATAATTCACAAATCCTTCAAAGTTCTCAAAAGTAAAAATTCATGAACTTTACAACAAAATAGTCCATCTCGAGGTCAGCATCCCTCGATCACGCAACACCACCTCCTCTCCCTCGACCTCTTACAGGGCATTACCTAAAATTTTTTAATATCATGAGCTAACAAACTAACCCCAGTGAGAATAATAAGCATAAAAGGTAAAGATAGACCTCAAACTCGTATTCCGATTCGTGTCTAATTAATCTGACACGATCACTCCTAAAGTTTTCTAAACTCTAGGTAATTTCGTTATACTTTCTAAGGAAGACATTACTAATAATCATAGTCAATACTCATCCATCAACATTGTTATGACATAAATAAGAAAAGTAAATAAACTTTGCATAAAATAAAACATCTTGATTCTCCCTTTTATATATCATAAACATGAATGCATGAGAGCATCCCGTAGGACTTCGCAATTGGCCTTTTGTGCGTGAATGAAGGATAATGAGAACATCCCGTAGGATCCCATTCAGCCTTATGCATGAGGAAGTAATGCGTCAATCCTGCAGGATACCATTCAACTCCCTATGTATGAAGAAGTAATGCGTCAATCCCGTAGGATACCATTCACTCCTTTTTCATCAAGAGTAATGAGCAAATCCCGTAGGATCCCATTCGTCTCTTTTTCACTTAGAGTAATGAGCAAATCCCGTAGGATCCCATTCGTCTCTTTTTCATTTCTCATTCTTTCTTTTCTCTGAAGGTGATGTGAACTCCACGTAGGGTTCATCATTCTTCCTTCTTTTCTCTTTCACTTTCTTTTCTTTTTCACTTTCATTTCTTTTTCACTTTTGTTTCTTTTTCACTGAAGGTGATGTGAACTCCACGTAGGGTTCATCATTCTTCCTTCATTTCATTTTCACTTTCATTTCATTTTCACTTTCATTTCTTTTTCATGAATGGTGCGAGAATGGTATGATGCAATATGATATGCATATGCTTGCATATCCTTGTAAAAGTAAATAAATAAAGTACATAATTAAAGTAGTTGATGCAAGCATAAAGTAAAAGGCATAAAGTAAAGGACATAAAGTAAAAGATATAAAGTAAATGACATAAAGTAAAATAGATAAGCATCTCGGACGAACGATATATAAATCGAACTCCGCTAACAATAATAAAAGTAGAATCATAAATCAAACAATTAACCTATACTTTCAAAGATTCTAAACTTCCAATAATCCGAGGTTCTATTTACCGTTCTAAAAACAAGTTGGATCTTTTAACTTCCAATGATCCTACCTAAGCTTCGAAACGAATCTAACTTAGAATCTTCTAAGATTCAACACTTTCCTCGAGAACTCCTAAGTTCTCACTTAAAGAACTAGCTCCTAATCCTAGGGTACTAGCTCACATCCCTCTAATCTTAGATTCGGATTCTAGTCTTAATCTCAGACTCTACAAACCTTCACACTCATTTGCTTTCTATAGTTACTTTAAATACTAACTATTCTCACCTTAAAGAAAGTTATCTTCGCTCCTAAGTCCGGAAGAGCGATCAAACAAACGGTTCGAAAACACCTACAATTGAATTATATCACACAATCAATAATTTTACCAACTATCAATCAATCAACAACCTAACATACAAAACGACGAAAATCCATCAAACCCCCATAAAGAGGCCCACGGCCCTATCAAAGAAAATAGGCCTCAGGTTTGGTTTTCCGGCTTTTAGACAATTTAAAAGTGTTTCAAGTTGGTTTTAAGCAAATTTGATATTCCCGATTTTAATGGGTATCGATAATTAGGGTTTTTGAACATTATGCCCTTTCCCGAATTGAATTTAAATAAACATTATTTCATTAATTTATAACCCATAATTAAACCCAAAAAGGTAAATTTCAAACGGGAAGGGTTTCGACTAAAACTCGGTTTTAGGGTTAAGGGATTGTTTCCAAAAACACTTAAAACAACTCCCGTATTTACAAACACCGAGTTCTACAACACGAAATCGAAGGAAATCAAAGAAAACTCCATTAAAACACTATTTGAAGCTTAGGGTTTGAAACTTTACTTACCGAGAACTCCTAGGATCTCGAGAGAAACGGACAAAAGCTAGGTGGAAAAGGATCCTTGACTCGAGGGCTTTCCGATGTATTCAAGATCGAGTCAATCCGCCGAGAAACGAACGAAAATCGAAAAATCCCCTTTGCTTCTTGGAACCCACAGTTTTGAGGAGGAAATTGGAGATGATTTTGATCAACTTTTGAGTCAAGGGTAATTTAAAGAAGGTGAGTGAATAGTGTTTAGATATTTAGGAATTTTGGAAATGACGGTTACGTCCTTCAATGACGTTTGGCTTAGAAATGAATCCTGAACTTCTTAAACTATCCCAATGGTGATTAATAATTATTAATTGGCCCGTTAATAATTATTAATACCATTAAAACGTAAATATACTAAAAAGGTCAATTAAAAGATTAAAACCGAAATAACTACAAAATTCTAATTTACCGATAAATAAATAAAGTTTAATTACTTAAATTAAAATAAAATAAATAAAAGTTTTTCTTTTTTCACAAAATAACGGGACGTTATAGGTGAGAATAGTTAGGATTTAAAGTATTTATAGAAAGCAAATGAGTGTGAAGGTTTGTAGAGTTTGAAACTAAGATTAGAATCCGAATCTAGGATTAGAGGGTTGTGAGTTAGTGCCCTTAGGATTAGAAGTTAATCCTTTAAGTGAAAACTTAGGAGTTCTCAAGGAAGTATTTGAATCTTAGAAGATTCTAAGTTAGTTTCGATTTGAAATTAAGATTGGACCATTGGAAGTTAAAAGATCCAACTTGTAATTAGAACGATTAATAGAACCTCGGATTGTTGGAAGTTTAGAATCCTTGAAGGTATAGGTTAATCATTGAAGTTATGATTCTACTTTTATTATTGATACCAAAGTTCGATCGACATATCGTTCGTCCGAAGTTTACTATTTATTTACTTTATGCCCTTTTACTTCATACTTGTTTTAGCTACTTTAATATTGTACTTTACGTTTATTTATTTTTGCGAGCATATCACAACATCTCGCACCATAACATATTGCACCATAACATCTCGCATTATGAAAAAAAGGAAAGAATGTTGGACCCTTCAGGGAATGTCTGCTTCACCTTCAGAGAGAGAAAGAAAAGAAGGAAAGAATGTTGGACCCTTCAGGGAATGTCTGCTTCACCTTCAGAGAGAGAAAGAAAAGAAGGAAAGAATGTTGGACCCTTCGGGGAATGTCTGCATCGCCTTCCGAGAAAAAGAAAGGAAAAATGAGAAAGAAAAGAAGGAAAGAATGTTGGACCCTTCGGGGAATGTCCGCATAGCCTTCAGAGAAAAAGAAATAAAGAGAGAAAAGAAAAGGAGGGAAGAATGTTGGACCCTTCGGGGGATGTCCGCATCACCTTCTTCATTCATTCATGCATAAAGGGCGAATGCGTATCCTACGGGATGTTCTCATTACCTTCATGCATATGATCGATAAGAAAGAGAATCGAGATGTTATATTTTATGCAAAGTCATTTACTTGTATCATTTTATGTCATAACGAGTTAATGGAGGAGATTTGACTATAAGTGTTAGTAGTATCATCCTTTGGAGGAAATGGAATAGAATTACCTAAACTTTGGTGAATTCTAGAAAAGATTGTGTCAGTTAATTGGACACAAATCGGAATGCAAGTTTGAGGTCTATTTTTACTTTTTATTCTTATTATTTTCACTGGGCTTAGTTTGTTAGCTCATGATATTACAAACATTTCAGGTAATGTTTGGGATAGTGGGAGAGGAGCCGGTGCGCGCTTGATCGAGAAGGTGATGATTTCGAGATGGACTAAGTAGTTGTAAAAATCCATGTACATGGTTTTGTGAATTTTATATAATGTTGGAGTTCTACATTTGTAAAATCATTTTGAACTCCTGATAGGAACTTAATGTTCCTTGTGTTTTTAGATATTTGAATTTAAGATGTAAACAGGTTTTGGCTAGCCTATTTTCAAACATAATCACGCCAATTTTCTTAAAATAAAAGACTTCCGCTGTTTTCTCTGATTTAATTTATTTAAAAGTGACGGGTCGTCACATTTAAATCATAAAACATATGCAGGTTTTAAACAAATACCCTTTCGGGTTCAAAAAGACACAAGTATGAAAGTTGTAAATAATTTACAAGCATTTCTAAGAATGCTAAACCAAAAAGTGTTCAACATTGTCCATTCACCGTCTCGGCAAGTCACACAGCACCACCTCCTCTACCACGCTTCTTAGGATGAGGTTTACCTGAAAATTTGTAAGTGTAGCAACATTAGCATAAAAATGCTAGTGAGAGTAAAACAAAAGCAAGTAATCCTATGAACCAAATTTCATACCAGAAATTGTGTCCAAAGACCGAAATTGCTCTTTACTATCTATTCCACACTTCCAATTTCCATACAATCATACGATAGTAAAATATTACCCGTAATAGTCTTTCAATGCCATGTAATTGAAGTAAATACTTAAAGTAAATGTAACAAGCATTACTAAGTCTTACTACACAATTCTAAAGAATATGTAAATGTAATATTAACTATCCTTATTACCAAACAAGTTTCATCGTAACGTGCTATTAATTGGATCGAAATCAACATACCACGTACGGTGGTACCATATCACAAATCATAGTACCATAATACCGTATGGACCGAAGTCAACATACTATCATGTACCATATCAATTGTACTCACTGTCTCCACAAATCATCGCACTATGATACGTATGGATCGATATCAACATACTATCATGTGCAGAATCAATGTGCTCACTGTCTCCACAAATCATCGCACTATGATACGTATGGATCGATATCAACATACTATCATGTGCCGAATCAATGTGTTCACTGTCTCCACAAATCATCGCACCATGATACGTATGGATCGATATCAACATACTATCATGTGCCCACTGTCTCCACAAATCATCGCACTATGATACGTACGGATCTAACTCAACATACTATCATATGCCGAATCAATGTGCTCAAGGTCTCCACAAATCATCGCACTATGATACGTATGGATCTAACTCAACATACTATCATGTGCTGAATCAATGTGCTCAAGGTCTCCACAAATCATCGCACTATGATACGTATGGATCCGAATCAACATACTATCATATGCCGAATGTGATCAAGCTCTCCAATAAGTTAGATAATCTCCAAGGAATTCTACTACGTTATTAAAGAACCTAACTACTTAGATTACACTAGTCATCACTCAAGTGTAACATCTAAGCTACTTTAATTTCCAAACTACTCAAAGTAACTTAACTTCCACTTAACATCTCCAAGTCACTTCAGAATACTTCCAAACCACTCTGATGTTTCCTTTTCACCGAACTAACCATAATTCCAAATCCTCTTCACTCACTTCCGAATTAAAGTCTCCAACCAAACATTAATTCTAAGAAGCTAGTTCCCTCTTAACATCGATAAAAAATATCATAACGAAGCGTAATTCATAAGACAACTAACTTTCATTTTAAACTCACCTTAGCTTGTAGAAAAGCTCCGATCGATCCGAGGTTGCAAACCCACGAACAAATCACAATCCTACTATTGAATTACACCTAAATAACATTAATTAACCGGAAATCGTATAACCAACATCTAAATGCATAAAACAACGAAAAACCAGGATTTCCTCCCTATGGTGCTCTTGTCCATACAAGAGAAAAAGGGTTTTGGGTTTGGTTTTCCGTCTTTTATGCACTTTAGAGGTGTTTCGGGTTGGTTTCGGATACTTTGGAGGTTCGCAACAACAATAGGTATCCGTAATTTAGGGTTTTGTACATTAATTGATTTCCGAAAAATTAAGTAAATAGCAAAAACATAATAACCTAAACATCCTAAACATGGCCAAGTGTGGGAAAATCACACGGAACGGGTTTCCGGCTCAAACTCGGTTTTAGGGTTTAGGGGAAGTTTCTAAAATTGACCAAAACGACTTTCCCGATTGAAATCTTCAAGCTTCGGTAAAAGAATTTGAAGATTTCAAACCAAAACCTCCACTAAAACACTATTCACATCAAATTTTAGAAACTTTAACATACCTTAAGGCCTTAAGAAAACAAATGGAAAGCTCGATTGTTAGGTTGGAAATGATGTTCGGGCCCGTGGCTACCCAACGCAGCTGAAATTATCACGATCCTCCAAGAATTGAAGAAAAACAAAAAAAGGGAAAATCCTTAATGATCCTCACGGTAGGATGAAGAAGAAAATGAAGTGATTTGTCTTAAAAGTTGATATTTAAGAGAAGATGAATAGTGATTTTAGATATTTAAGAATTTGGAAAATGACGCCTACGTCCCTCTTTTGTTTTTACTTTAAAAACGAAACCCGAAACTCTTAAACTAATCTAAAAGTGATTAATAATTATTAATTGGCCCGTTAATAATTATTAATGTCACTGAAACGAATTTAAATTATTAAAACAATTAAAAAGAATTTCGGACGAAAATAACTATTCAAATCGAAATTACTAAATTTAAACTAATCTTAAAAGCTTTAAGTAAAATGAATAAATAAATAAAATAATAATAAAAAAAAAATTTACCCCCAAAGTAACGGGACATTACATTGAGTTTTGGATGTCGTATCTATTTAATCTCCACGTTTTCAATTTGTGTCTAAGTCCTCCCTCAATTTTGAACGTTGTGTCCATTTGGTCCCCGTGTTTTCAATTTGTATTTAAGTGGTCATTGAGTTTTAAACATTGTATTTATATGGTCCTTGTGATTTCAATTGTGTCTAAATGATCACTTGATTATTAATAAAACTTTAATTGATCTTTAATTTGTAAACTTCTTAACAAAATGTTGACTTAACGTTGACATAAATGATTAACTGGTCAAAATACTGAAATGAGATTAATTATTATTTAAATTCTTAGGTCTTAATTGTTGAAAGATTTGAAATAATATTTAATCTCATGTCAATAGTTTGACCAATTAGACATATTCTGTCAGCGTTTAGTCAACATTATGATAAGGAGTTAATAAATATGTTAAATTTAGAACCAATTAAACTTAATTCCAAAACTCAAGGCCTAGTTAGACACAAACTGAAAACACGGGAACCAAACGCCTTCCTCTTGATGAAATCACATGGCTACTAATCGAGCTTTATGACGAGCAACACTACCATCAAGATTTCTCTTAACCTGATAAACCCATCTACAGCCCATTAAATTAAACTCTAGGTAGAGGAGTCAAAGACCAAGTGTTTTGATGCATAAGGGTTGAGTATTCTTCATTCATAGCTACTTGCCAAGGATGAAATTTATAACATTGAGTAAACGAAGTTGGCTCAGAATCAAGAACGGTATTTAGAGCCTTCTTCTTAGATATACAAGATTTGGCACGTGTCTACATTTTATGTGTGTTTGTAACTATCTCAGTTAGTAAAGTAGGTGAAGAAAGATTGACTTTAGGAGGTTGATTTGGTTGAGAAGGATGTGCAGCAAGAATAGAAGAAGAAGATTTATAAGATTGAGGCAGAATAAAAGACAGGAGGTTATTATATGTCGAATGTGTGCTAGGTGGCTTAAATATGGGTGAAGAAGATGGTTGAATTTGGGCAAAAGGGTATTTGGATTCATTACAAGAAACATGACGAGATATAAAAAGTTGGCCAGTACTTAGGTCATAACAGAAATAGCCCTTATATTCTAGAGGATAACCTAGAAATAAACACTGATTAGTTTTGGGTTGCAATTTTTTACTGTTATAAGGTTTAAGGAGCGGATAAAAGGCACATACAAAGTTTTTAAGATGAACGAAATCAGGTTATTTGGAAGAAAAAAAATGCAAAGAGAGATTTGTGATTTAGAGTAGCGGGTAGGAAGTCTATTTATTAAAAAGGTGGCAATGGCAAAAGCATAAAACCATAATTTGAGAAGGACACGAGACTTCAAAATGAGAGTAAGAGACATTTCAACAAAATGACGATGTTTACATTCTCTTTAGGGGTATGGGCATAAGACTTTTTATGCAAAATGTCATGTGAATGTAGAAAATACTTAAAACCATGACTAGTTTATTCATCACCCCATAAGACATTAAGGTTTTAATTCTATTAGAAAAAAGACTCCAACCAATAGTTTAAACTTTGCAAATACATAATAAACATCAGATTTTCGCACAAGAGGAAAAATCCATGTGTACTTAGAAAAGTCATCAGTAAAATAAACATAATATCTGTAACCATTTATTGAAATTTCAGGGGCAGGGCCCCCATACATCATTGTGCACAAGCTCGAGAGGGGAAAAGGTTAATGAATGTGATATTGAAAAAGGAAGCTTAGACATTTTTCTAGACAAATAGTGTTTACTAACACGAGAACTAGAACAAATAGGAAAATTCAATTTTCTATGAACAAAATTTAGAATAATAGATTTGGGGTGACCTAACCTATCATGCCACAAACCAGTGATATTAGATGTTTTGCTGCCAAAATTAGCAATATAAGACTTATTCTGTTGTTGAGTTGAGTATGGACTTGATTAAGATGGTAATGGTTAAAGGCCATTGGATGCTAGGTCATTGGAACATAATTTTGCACGAAAACTTGTCTTGAATAGTAAAATGGTGAGCATCAAAGATAAAAATACTATTGTTATCAATATAAAACAATTGTATTGATAACAAAATTAGGATTCACCTTAGGAGGAGGAGACGATCCAGATAACAGAAATGGATCAGGCCTTGGTTTAGTGCCATCAACGTAACAAAAAACCTTATGACCCTTCAGAATTGAAGTAATTTTATACTGCCAAAGAACATAACTGCTTTCGTCAAGACTAATAAAAATCGAAACTAGCAAAATAAGTAGAGAATTATTTCCGAAGGCAAGTTGAACAGCTTTAGTTGAAGTAGTTATTGAAGAAGTAGCCTTAATCAGATTAGAAATATGAATGAATTTGAACAAAATTGGAAGAACTTCAAGAATTTGAACAAAAAAAGATCACTACAAATCTTCAAGAACAATGAATTTAACACTTAAGCAATATAGCTTTAGTAGATTAAAAGCAAAGAATTACAAAATTTTCTCAAATAGAGGATGAGAAAGAATGAGACAAAAAGTAGGAGAATTTCAGACGAAGGTAACAAGGAAATGGAAATTAAATGGAGAGAGTAAGCGAGAAGTTTTTCGAAGAGGAAAGAAGAGAAAAACGCGTGGAGAAGAAAGAAAGAGAGAGGTCCAAGCATTGTCGTGTGTAAAAAATAAGGCTAATACCATGTAGATTTACTAAACATGAATGAATCTACTCTTCATTAATTGTAAATAGAGTAAGACAATACTATTTATTAGCTGTCAGTAGCTTATAAACAAAATTAGTTAGTCTGACAAATTAACAACAATTAAACTAACTTTCTAACATCTTATTAACAGCCTATATTTACATCTCCAACAACTTATATTTATACTTGGGTCTTTATTTCCAAGGATTTTTAGGATCTTGATTTCTCACGTATGGATAGTGTTTTTTTATTTTTTGGCCTTTGCTATCCTCTGCTAGCTATTATAACGATAACTTCTATCCTCGACCAGTCAAATTGGATTTGATTTATTTTTTGTTGTGCCACAATTAAATTGAAGGCTTTATATTTAGCTTGAGCAATACACTTTATATATTATTACTTAGAGAGTTAGTTTGATTCTTCGAGAGGAAGAAGTCACATTTCTCATATATCAAGAAAGGAAGTTCCTTTATTCAAATCTACAAGAGGAGCTTGTGGTAGGATCGAAACAAAAATGAGAGGTTCTTGATTCAAATCATCACAAGGGGAGCTTGTGATCGAATACACCAAATAAGGCATCATTGTAAGTAGCAAAAGAAGATGAAGAAAAAAGGGAGTTTTTTCATTTGTGCCTTATTGCTTTAAATTCTTTTATTGAACTTCTAACGGATTTAGTGGATTTTTTAACGTTAGGCTCCATGAGCTTTTACCAGTTTGAGGTTTCTTACATTTATAATTTCGTTGTGTTTTCTCCTCTCTTTATAATTTAGCCTTATTCTTTTTACATCATGCACCCTCTGTTGTAACAGTCAAATCTGTGACACAAAACCGTTTTTGCGTAACATTATTAATTTCTCTTCATAAAAAATTATTTGGATCAATCATGAAAATTAGGTCCAACAATACCACAGGTGAAACTCTAGAAAATTAAGGGTTTTTTTAAATATATTTTTCAGATGATTACAATTTTATTTTATTTTATTTATAAAATTTTGCTTATTTAAAAAAAAATTATATAAGAGATGTATACATAACTAATACAATCTCTAACATGAGTAGAATGGATGAAGGGAAAAAATTCATATAAATTATAATTCATTCAAACAAACTTATCAATTATGTAGGATCATCATTGCAACCCTAATAAGGGGTGAATACGGTTTTAGGTTAGTTAAAAAAAATAGAATTTTATTCTAAACTTCTTTTTAACAATGTAAGAAAATTTTCAATAATAATATAAGATATATTTTAGCACAATCAAGTTCTACTAATCAAAATTGCTTTAATAAATTCTAGTAATAATTATGTGAAACAATTAATATATTCCAATTATTAACATTAAACTTGGTTGGCCCTGCCAAATTTTTTTTAAAATAATAATTTAGTGTTTATTAATGAGATTTTGGACCAATTAAGTTATAGAATTAGTCTCAAATAGCATTAATTGGCATATTAGTTACTAAAATGTTAGAAACAAAAATACTCAAAAAGCATAATTATAGTCAATAAATAATTGAACTTTACTTTGTTATTTTTCATGGGTATTTTCAATTAATTTGTTTATTTATTGCTTTTTTAAGTTCAAGTTCATTAATTTAACAAACTATTTAATTATTTTATTTATTTTTACTAATGAATTTGTTAGTTTATTTTTACTTTCTTTTACATCAATAAATTATTGTACTATAATTATGATACTTGAGTAATATAAAAAACAAATCTGACATTTCGTTAATAAGTATGGAAAAATATGTAATTTCAGATAGTGAGTCTCTACCTTATTTTTAAGAATAGTAAAATTTGATTTATTTATTAAAAAAAAAACACTTTTTATGCTTCTATTATTTAATATAAAAAAATTTCAATTATTTTTTCTTTTATATCATTGAATGATCAATTTATTAGAGTTTTTTTTACGTTGCTAATTGGGACTTTTTAAATTAAAAGTTAATTCAATAACTTACGCTCAACCATTTTGTTTCACTAAATTGTCATCCCACATCAGAACCATGCAAGGCCTCGTATGTTACCTTTGTTATAACTGCTGTTGTTAACAAGCTCCACTTGGAATACTAATTACTCCAAATTCCCCAATCTACCTAACTCGTGTTTCAGACAATCTACCTGATAAAGAGGACCGCAGTGAGGTCATAGCTTGATGCTCATAGCATACGGTGAACCCAGTGAACATTTTAAAACAGATTGGATGTTCTGATCCGACTCCAGAGTGATTGTTTACTCCATTTGGCTCTTAAGCCCCCTATCAATACATCTTAGCCAAAGTTCCAACTCAAAGTCCAATTTCCAGTAGGGCAAATTGACTTGGTCAATTCATCTACTATTATCTAAATTATATAATTACGCCTTAACATTCTCGGCAGTCGCTATCAATGTCCATGAATATGTTCTTGCATTCCCCCTCGTAAAAGGCCAAATGGTACTAGTATCTTGGTATACTCCCTTTCAATTGTAATGTCCCGTTACATTTAAGGAATTTTTATTTTAAATAAATTATGTAAATTTAATTTAGACTTTATAACTTAGAATATACGAGTTTATGAGTTTATTTCATTTGAAACCTTTTTAATTGTTTTATTAGCTAAAATTAGTTTGAAGCGTATTAATAATTATTAACAAGCAAATTAATATTTATTAATCACCATTTAGCTAGTTTAGATGTTCCAGATTTAGTTTTAAAAGATAAAAGCAAACAAGGGATGAGTTCGTAATTCTTGAATTCTTAAAATATCTTTTTACCATTCACTATCTCTTTATAAACACACAAATAGTAAAAAAAAAATTACATTTTCCTCATCTTTTCTTCTCCTTGCCGTGAGCACCATTGGTGGGAAGAATTTTTTTTTGGTTTTCTTTGTTTCTCAACGGATCGACACGATTCTAGATTCGTTGGATAGCCCTTGCTCCAATCTTCTTTTCAAACATACCTTTAAAGCTTTTCCTTCATTTTCGAGAGGCCTCAAGGTAAAGCAAGTTCCAGTTGATGTTTTTGTAAAGCCACGAAAATCCGTAAGTACTTTAAATCAGATAAAGCAGCAGAAGTCTAGAATTTTTTAAAAATCGGCATGGTGCTATTTGTATTTCGAACTAGCCAAAACCTGTGTACATTTGTCTCAAGAAGAAAAAGCATTAAAATCTAAGGAATGTGCATGCCATTTTAGTTCCAAGTCCCAAAATGGACAAAATACGACATAAACCATAAATGCTCTCATGAGCTCAAAATACAAGCATTAAATGTGAAGGAAAACATAAGTCCAAATGTAAAATATATCTTGGCATTCAAAGAATGCTCCAAAAGTTCAAGTCCTTGTCCTTTCTATCATCCCACGATCATACGACACCACCACCTCTACCTCAGGGCGTATATGAAAAACATGAAGTGTAGCAACATTAGCATAAAAATGCTAGTGAGAGTAAAATAGAGGCATGTAATCCTATGGACGAATTCCTTATCGGAAATTGTGTCCAAAGTCTTATATGCTCTTTACTACCCTTTCTATACTCCCAAAACAACTTATATCCCAAATAAATCCATTCTTCCATTTACAAACCACACAATACAATAATGTAAATGCACAATCAATAATTTCGTCAATCTCACATTTCATACCCATTTCACCAGAGAAAGTATTCTTATCGACGAAAGTCATAAGGCAACAACAATATTATCAAAAGCAATAATCCTTAACCTTAACATTCATGCACTCCATCTAAAGAATCTGAGTACATCGTAATCACAGAACAATTATTATTTATCATCTACAGAATCCGAGTATAGATCAATAATTCACTTTTATACACTACTTATACTCCATCACAATGAATCCGAGCATGTTTGTAGTTTCTCGTTAAACGATAAGTATACTCTATCACAATGAATCCGAGTATAGATCGAAATTTTATGTTCATAACATACACATACTCCATCACAATGAATCCGAGCATGTTTGTATTTTTCCATTAAACGATACGTATACTCCATCACAATGAATCCTAGTATAGTTCATAATTCCACATTTATAAAGTACACATACTCCATCACAATGAATCCGAACATGTTACAATATCACCAATCGCACCCGATTCTACTAAATATTCTCAATCATGAACAATTCGAAAAGTAAAGTACACACAAGCATAATATCCCACTAACATTTAATGATTCCGAAAAGATAGGAAAACATTTTCAAGTAGTCGTAGAGAAAATATATAAGCTAGGAACTACTTTGGCTACCAAAAACAAGCCCACCTCCTAATTAATTTACCCATAATTGAAACTCGATGCTCAATCTTATACCATACTCTCCTCAACCTTTCCATTGGAACTCTTAACTCCCAAGACCTAAACTGGGTACTTCTAAATCTCTAAATTAAACACCTATCACACTCAAATCTTAAATGATCGAACCGATAATCCATCTATAACTCCGAAACTAATGTCAAAGTAAACACTCAAACATTCACCTCCAAACAACTAAACAACCAAATCCTCAAAGGATTTCAACTCACACAAATCTCTCTTAAACTCAATTAACAAAATCGTTATGAAACACGTACATAGAACACACACCACCACTTTAAACTCACCTTTGAAGCTTGAAAAAGTAGCTAAAATCGAGAACCGTTCTCAATTAAAGAAAAAATTCATGCCCCTATAGTTGCTCGGAACCTGGAAAAATTATTAATTATAACTTATTAGCGAGAGAACCAATTTAAAATAGCGAGAACCGGGCCAAATTAACCCCAATTGACCAAAAATCACTACAAAAAAACTGTCAATTTGCGACCACGAAATTGCGACCATATGGTCGTTTTTTGCCTATAATGCGATCAAAAAAGTGACAAAATAAGTGGTGGCCAAAAAGCTGGTCGATCCAGAATTTGTGCGACTGGATAGTCATAAATATACGACCAAAAATATTTGGTCGCAAAAAAGTCAACCTTTGAAAATACGACCAGATGGTCACCTTAAAAGTGACCATATGGTCGTAATTTATCTTCAAGATAAGTGACCAATTGGTCACATAAAAAAGTGACCAAATGGTCGTATTTTATGTGACCAAATGGTCACTTTTAGACTCAGTTAAAATACGACCAGATGGTCGCCTAAAAAGTGACCACCTAGTCGTAATTTATGTGAAAGATAAGTGACCAATTGGTCACATACAAAAGTGACCAAATGGTCGTATGTTATGTGACCAAATGGTCACTTTTAGACTAAGTAAAAATACGACCAGATGGTCGCTTTAAAAGTGACCATATGGTCGCATTTAAGAATTTTTTTTTAAAATTTAAATTTCAATAATTAGTTAATTAATTAATATTTTTAATTAGTTAATTAATTATTAATTATTAATTATTTATTTAATTAATATTAAAATTTAATAAAAAAAAATTGGAATTAAAATAAAAAATATATATATCAAATATTCAAAAAACGTTTTATACAGTCGAAAGAATCCTAGAACTACTGCGGAGGGGCGGGGGGTGGGGGAGGAGGCGTCGATGATGAAGGGCCGTCGCCTAGAGATCTGAAGTACGCGGCCAAAGCGGATGCGACCTGGGCCTCGACTCGTGCCTGCATGTCGGCCTCAATCGCAGCGACTCGAGTAACGAAGTCCTCGCGCATAGCCTCCATGTCCGCGCGCAGCTGCTGCTCAACCAGAGAAGGGCCGGAGCTAGTGCTCGCTTCGCTCCGTTGAAGCCGGGGCACATCTGCATAAAGGCGTCGCCCGTACGACCCGAGCCCAGGAACTAACCCATCAGGCCAAACCCCTCCAGCAGCCTCCAAGAACGCCTCTCTACGGTCCTCCTGAGTCGGTTGCGAGTCTGGTGTGGGCAACCGCTGAGTCAAGGACTCCGTGAAACGTTCCTAAACATTTAAGATTCAGAAAATAAAATGGTTAATATATAAGGTAGGAAAAATTTTAAAGAAAAAATAATAATTGAAAAAATTATTAAATACCTGAACTGCTTTCGCCTTATCGTCGACGAACGTCCCGTCCTTCTTCGTGTGAAGAACGCGGTGCAGCTCATCGGGCGGGACGGGGAGCCCGTGCTTCGCTTACTAAAAAATTAAAGAGTGAAGAATAAAACATAATAAATTAATAAGTAATTGAAAAAAGAAAACGAGAAAAAAGTACGTAAGTAAGAAAACGACGAAAAATAAAACATACCAATCGACGATGGTGCTCGTCGTGGGTCCGCGCCCCCGCTGTGTGTTTGGTGGGATTCTTCTCGCGGTTGGCCTTATTCCTGCTTGACACTGCCTTGCCTTCAGGAGTGCTCAAGCTCGCGAGAAGCCGCACGTAGTTCTCCGGGCTCATCCACACGGGGCGATTTGTTGCTTGCTTTCTGCGCGCCCGGTACATGAGGTCCTTGAATCGATCCCGGACGTGACTGTCCCATAGGGGGAACAATCTACCGTCGGTGATATCGGGATCGATAACAGGAAAATTGCCCTGAAAAAATTGGAATAAAAAATTGTTAAAGTAATAAATTTATTTCTATAAATTTCAAAATTAATTAATTATGAAAATAAATTATGTTTTTTACCTTCCAATTGTCGTACATCCGACGTTTCTCCGTCGTCGGAATCTTCTTACCGGCAAGGTCTGGGTAGAGGCATGCTCCTGGAGGACCTCGTGAAACCGTTTTGAAATGGTTGTATGCGGCTGTACTCTGCAAAATCATAAAAAATTATTGTGCTATTAGAAACTATTAGTTAATAGGAATAAAAAACACTTTGAAAAATAATAAACAAAATTACTTACGTATCCCCTTCAATCCGAAGGGTAGAGTCTGCGGCCCGAGACAGCTGCGTGCATGAAGTGGAGGGGCCAGCTGGATCCGACCTTGATGGAGACCCAGACGCAGACCCGGACGCATACCCTGATCCAGACCCTGATGCTAAGCTAGGAGTCGTGGCCAGGGAGTCCTGCGGCAGTCGTGGTGTCGCAGAGTTGGTCTCAGGGACTGCATCATCGAGCGTGGCAGCAAGTCCCGTCTCGTAACTAAAAAGGATGTCCAACTCCTCCGTAGTCAGGTCCGCATCAGGGGCAGCGACAGTAGGCGTCTGCGGAGACCCCTGGTCACCCGCGTCGTCAGGCTCGTCTGACTGGGGAGGACGTCGTCTGCCCGTCATAATCCTACAACCAAAATAAACTAATTTAATACGAATTACGTAAGTAAAATATTGATAAATTAAATTAATTAATTAATGAAATAATGTAAATTAAACTAACATAAATTAAGTAAATAATTTAAAATAAACTAATCAAATTATTTTGAATAAAAGTAAATTAAAATTAGATTAATTGAACTAAAATTAATTCAATTAAACTTAAGATTAATTAATTAAAACTAAAATAAACTAATCATTTAATTTGAAAAAAAGTAAATTAAAATTAGATTAATTGAAACTAAAATTAATTGAATTAAACTTAAGATTAATTAATTAAAACTAAAATAAACTAATCAATTAATTTGAATTAAAGTAAATTAAAATTAGATTAATTGAACTAAAATTAATTCAATTAAACTAAAATTAATCTAATTTTAATTTACTTTCGTCCCCTTGCCTTTCAGCAACATAGACTCGAAAGTCTGCAGCTCATTAAGAATTTGGGACATGTTCATGCCCACCTTGTTCAGAATATAATTACTCTTGAACGATAAGAAGCTATCTGGAAGGGTTTCAAGAATCATGCTGATCTGGCTAGTCTCGTCTATAGTTCCACCATTCATCTCAGCCACATTTAGATGGACCATCATGTTAAGGACATGTTCCCTAATCGAAGTTCCTTCTTTCATGCGAGCATTCATGATGTACTTGAGAGCCTCATGTTTGGCTTGCTCGGATGGCTTGCCAAACATCTATTGTGCCGATTGCAGCATCTCATATGCCGTAGGCAGAGGTTCAAGTTTCTTGGATACTACTTCAGTAAGTCCAGCCAATATATAGACACGAGCTTTCTCATTAGCCTTGATCCAACGATCATATGCCTCTTGAACCGTTCGAGTGGCATTAGCAAGTGGTTCTGGAGGACATTCCTCCAGAAGGGTGAATTTGAGATCTTCAATAACCAGAATGGTATTGATGTTGTTTTTCCAAGTGGCGAAATTTTCACCATTCAATTTTTTAGTAGCAAGAATTGCAATAAGAGAATTCGACATAATTGCGGTAAATAAATAAACACATGCTTAGTAATACAATTTTACATATCCATTCATTCATACTTTTGGCATCTATTAAATGTGATGCATGAATGCACATTTAATGAAATTCTAAAACCTTAAAAACACAATTTCAATGCCATGGTATATTAGTGAAACAGGAACGATGCCTACGTAGGCAGGTCAAGGTTCCCTCCCACTAAAATGAGACTCCTCTCAACTAATGAACATCCCCAGGCTATCTTATATCCTACAGTTCTATTAGTAACCATGTTTTGGTCAGGCGAAACATCTAGATCACTTAAATATTATTCTTGATGAGTGTCACCGAAGGGAGAGTCAAACATCAAGAGTCTTAAGTATCTTTCTAAATGGATCCCTTTGAGTGTAACCCAAGTTTTAGATCGCTTAAAGTTATCTTGATGAGTGTCACCGAAGGGAGAGTCAAACATCAAGAGCTTTAAAAAATCCTATCCCAAAGAGAATCAGCCTGGTATTGATTCATACGGTTACTTTCTAGAGGGAATGAGTGAAGAGTTACCAACACCACAGAAGCCCTATATGAACCTCACACATTGATTCCAACTTGGAGACCGCAGGACACGTTGTCACTTGTCCTTCTCCCACTCAATATAGCTAGCTAAGGCTTTTAACTTAGATATACCCAGGCTAGCTCTAATATCTAAGTTCAATCTAACTTATAATAGCTCTTATAGATTGGTTAGATTGATTTTAATGTGAAAGCCAAGTGATTAATCTCTATTAATCCTAACACATTATGCACCGTCTCAATGAAGAGAATTATTAATAAAATATGACTCTCATATCGCTCCCAGTTAGAGGGGTCCCGTGTTAATGGAACGATTAAATAACCTCTTATCTTGGGCAGAGCTTTCTCACCAGAGTTATATTTAAATTAATCAACTCAACTCCATTAGTTTTTAATTAACTCTTTAATTAAAAAGAGTGACATCTCATCTTTTAGGTTTTAGTTTCAAATCCTATTTAAAACTAAACAATTAATTAAAATATTGGTTACTAAACTCTTTTAGACCATTTTAATTAAGACCTAAAACATGCTGCTAGTAATTACTAATTAACCCCTTAATTAAAATTCTAGCACAATAAATATAACAATTATATTTATACAAGGCATGAGCATAATATCAATAATCTCTATTAATGATGCATGATCATGGCATTTATGCATTTATGATGGGAATAATTATTTATGGCATACATTATGCATGAATAATTAATATTTATATATATCACATATATAATAAATAAATAAGCAATTTTGGTTGGGATACTATTGGCCAAATCTATGAAAATTAAACCTATATCTAATATAGAAATAATCTTCATCACGAACATCTCCAGGATCTCCAGAAAAACGAAAACCGAAAAAACGAGGGGAGGCACCTAGGGTTTTAACCCTAGGCGCCGCCGCCGCCCCTCCCTTTTTTTTTATTTTTATTTTTTCGTTTTGTAGCTACAGCCGCGGCAGCAGCTTCAGCTGCTGCTGCGGCAGCGCCACCGCGGCGGCGGGCAGTGCCGTCGCCGTGGTGGTCTTCTCCACCTACAGCTCGAGGTACCGACTCCTTCGGTACCGGTCGGGATCCGGTTCATCTTTTCTTTCCTCCATCGTTTCGATCGATATCCCATATGACTAAAACGATTACAAAATTTTCCTATACCCAATGAAGGGTTTACAAAATTTCTAGGAAAGAAAACCCTAGGCCAATAAATCCTAATTCAACCAAAACGCAAAACCACAATTTTAAAACCGTTTTTAAAATCGTTTTCAATTCCCATCATATAATTTTGAAAATATTATATTAACAAGACTGCTCTGATACCAGTTGTTGGGATTGATGCCTCTACAAGAGTTCTCAAACGGAAGTCCCAACGGATCTTTCCTTGCTATATAATAAATTCTAAATTCTAAATGCATAAAAGAAAAACTAACCCTTGTCGAGAAGTGTCTGACTCTTCCTCGTTCTTCGATGGTTACGATCCAGGGACCACCAAAAAGATCTTCCTCACTAAGCACAAAAGAGAATCGGTGCGTGGGCACTATCTCCTTTGGAAAAAGGAAAAATTAGGAAGAAGAATTTTCTTCCCAATCACCCTATGGGCGGCGCAAGAGAGAGGGAGGAGAGGAATTTCCTGAGCCTTTACTTTAAATCTCTTGGTTGTAGTGTTTTGGGGTCACCCCAAAGGTCCTATTTATAGGAAAACCAAGGCATCAGAAAATCTTCTGAATATCTTTTTAATTAATAAATAATTAATTAAGATATTCTAAAATATATTTGAATAATAAAGATATTATATTTTATTCCATAATAAGACATTCCATATCTTTTATTTAAATTAATCAATATTAATTTAAATATATTATTCCATATCTTCCATTTAAATTAATCATATTAATTTAAATAAGATATCCCATATCTTCCATTTTAAATTAATCACATTAATTTAAAATTAAGATATTCATATATATTTTAAATAAACAAAAATGCAAACTTTTTGGTCAACCCTTTGACCAAGGGGGGCGTGTGACCCCACCTTGGGCCACACGCCCCTATCATCATCCAATGACAATATTGGACATTTTTTATTTCCTCATTATTTAATGGAACAATTCCTTTAAATAATTAAATAAATAAAACTCCTTTTATTTATTCCAATAAATAAAACTCCTTTTATTTATTTCCTCATTTAAATAGATAATTTCAAATTAAATATTTAAATAGACTCTTCTATTAAATCCCCATTAATTTTGGACAACACAAAATCAATTAAATTAAATAGACTCCTCTATTTAATCTCTCATAATTAAATAGACTCTTCTATTTAATAATTAAATAGACTCCTCTATTTAATTCCACCATTAATTAAATAATTAAATAGACTCCTCGATTTAATTTCCTTTAATTAATTTAATAGACTCTTCTATTCATTTCCAATTTTCCAAAGAGAAATTAATCATATTAATTTATGTTCTCGATTACATGCGTTAGCTCGGAGGACTTAATGGACCTATAGGACTAAGCTCCAATGATCCAGAATTACCTTTGATTAAAACTCCTTTTAATCAATTAATTCTCATTCATTAACTCCTAGATAACTCCACTAAATATCTAGAGTTGCACTCTTAGTACTATAGACATAGTTATGTCCATTGGCTATAATCATTAACTACATTTTGATCCTTCACAAGTTAGTTCGTATCCATGGCTAGGTATTTACACCGTATTAACCTCCATGATACATCTTGTTCCTTAAGCCCAACTGATTCTCCAATGAACAACCTTACATAATCTTCATTATGCGTCTTTAACCTTTTCCTTGATCAGAGGAATATGGGGCCCCGCTGTTTAAGACCGAATCAGTCCATAAGGGAACTACTTATCTATTTTCCTATGTGGAAAAGAGTGAATTCCAATTCTTGTGTAATTATGTTCCCAGCTATAAGCAAGATGCAATCCCCAAAGTGGGAGGCATATTGAGCGAACTATACGAGTCACTCTCACCTATGCAAATCAAAGGCTTGTCTCTTGCGAACAGGAGTTCGTAATCCACTCAGGATTAAGATCAATTGTACATGATCAACCGGTTGATAAACGAAGTGTCTTTCTGTAACGGCTTTCCCAGAAGACAATAAGTTTATCTTAGTCCAGTCTACTACAATCTCTATTGCAGCAACACCCCCACTCACATGTCTCTACATGAGTGATCCAGATGAGATCACTTGTGCCAATACACAAGTGGGCCGTGTTAGTGGTGTTACCAAAAATAAGGCACCCAACCTTTATTCATGTACCACAGACTATTTGAGTTACACTTAAGTGAATCTTCCCGCATCATATGCTCACTTTAAGTTATCATACGTAACTCTGGATCTTATGATGGATTACATTTATTAAACTACTAATAAATGACAATGTAAATATTACTAATTAGTAATTCCTTTATTTATTTATAGTTTAATTGGATTACAAAAGATTTAGGCCAGAAACCCCAGCAAAAGTTATCTGTGCATAAGCCCAATCTCATGTTTCTCGGATCTTGTGCAAAATCAAGATGACAATTATTTAAATGCTTCCAAGCCGCAGCGTCTGAGGGATGTCGCATAACACCTTCATCCTGTGCGTGCTCGTGATGTCATCTCATGTGTGAAGCTGTGACATCCGATGCATACAACCGTTGCAGACGTGGGGTCAGCGGTAAATATAACATGCGGACGTACGGAATCATTCCGCGTTTCCCCTGTTTATATCTTGGAAGGAAACAAAATTTGCAGTGATGCAGATCCGCATCCACATCCCACTAGATCATGCATCCGTTTCGACACGAATCTAGCGTCTCTACGGGTAACCCGAGTCCCTCCACTTGCTTTTTCGTGTCGTACAAACTTTGCGGCATCAGGTTTTCTTGTGGAGCGCATCGACGAAACCACGATTCGACCGAATCAAATCCTCTAGCAGGTAAGTTATACTGCGCTTTTATATTTAATAGTTCTGTAGCAGCAGCAAGTTGACTAACCTGACAACCTTCGTACAACGGTCGGCTCGCTGTCTTCAATAGATCGTGCATCTTACGTGCTTCCGAATTCATTTCTTCTTCAACAGCCCCTTCTCTTTCGTCGTCAACGTTCAAACTTTCGTGATAACTTTCATTTCCGCCCCCTTATCCCACACCATCAACTATCATCTGCTGCATCTGACTATACTATTGTATTTCATTGGGTTCTTCGACGACAGCGTCTGCATTCTAGCTGCTACCCTCGTATTATCTCGCTTCCTGTACTACAGCGTCGAACATTTCCCTCGTCTCCCCATGATACACCCAGTGATAATAATTCTCCACAAATCCCCGACTATAAAGATGAACCTTCAAATCTGGAACCGGTATGATTCTCCTATTGTCGTATTTTCTGCACTGTCATTGTAGCTTTTCACCATAATTCGCTTAATGAACAGTTGTCTTGCAAAAATCAACAAACTGTTCAACCCCGGCCACGAACTCATCGCTCAAATACCCGTCTATCAAACGAATATACATCCACTCTCTCATTTTTCTTTTTTCTTATCTTTACAAACAATGGGAGGAGGAGGTTTTATAATGCATTCCTCTGCTTAATTGCAACCTTATGGTCTCAAAATTACTACCATCTGGTTGTATTTCTCTCGCCAAAATTTCCCGCCTTTTTTTACTACCAAGTGGTCACTTCCAAATGTGACCAGATGGTCACTTCCAAAGGCGACTACTTGGTAGCTTTCTTCCCGTCAAATTTACTCGCCTTTTTTGCTACCAACGTATATTTCTAGTCTCCAAAATGCGACCACACGGTCACTTCCATAAGCGACCAACTGGTAGCTTTCTTCCCACCAACATACGCTAAATTTACCCGCCTTTTTTTGCTACCAAACTATATTTTAAGTCACAAAAATACGACCAGATGGTCACTTCAAAAGGTGACCAATTGGTAGATTTCTTCCCGCCAAATTTACGCTCCTTTTTTTGCTACCAAAGTATATTTCTAGTCTCCAAAATGCGACCAGATGGTCACTTCCAAAGGCGACCAACTAGTAGCTTTCTTCCCCCAAAATTACGCTCCTTTTTTTACTACCAAACTATATTTTAAGTCACAAAAATGCGACCAGATGGTCATTTTTTCAGGTGACCAAATGGTCGCTTCTTTCGCGCCATTTTTTGCTACCAAGTCATTTTTTAAGTCACAAAAATGCGACCACTTGGTCATTTTTGAAGGTGACCAACTGGTCGCTTCTTTCGCGCCATAATTTCGGGCTATTTTTTATGACTCCTTCGATTTTGGTTCAAATCTGTGCAAAAAAAGTGACTAGATGGTCACTTTGAGTCAACCTTCAAAAAAAGTGACCAAATGGTCAGCAAAAAACTAGCCCCTTTTTTTGGTCGCAAATGGTTGGTCGCATTTTGACTTTTTTTTTTTTGTAGTGTTTTAATGAGTCATATTCTTTGTGGCATCCAAGGGGGAGTGTTATAAATAATGGAATTAAGTTATGGATGCCACACTCAAAACTCCCTTCTCTTTACTTTGTTAATTAAATGAAGAAACTTTCCTAATTAATATTGTGGGAGTTTGTATTCTTCAATGTCCTATAAATAGGAAAGCTCTTGAGAATGTAATACACACAACAATAACAAAGAACAATTATCTCTCTTCCGTAGTTCTCACTTTTCTCTTCTCTTGTCTAAATCTCCTCCAAGGTAGTATTCTTCTTTTTGTATTTCCTTTAGTTTTATAAAAAAATTAATTGATAATTATTAATTGTTTAAATAATGGGTAAAATACTATTTTAGTCCCTAAACTTTCACTCAGGTTTCCATTTCGTCCTTAAACTTTCAAAAATTACATTTTTCGTCCCTAAACTTTATGATTCGTTTCGTTTTGGTCCCTCCATCTATGTTTTGTCCTTTAGGACACGACCGGAGGGCTTATGTGCTATGTATTGATGATGTGACATTATATAAATATACTGTAACGACCCGATTTTTCATAAAATCCATTAAAATAAAAGCGCAGCGGAAAACTAGATTTTACAGAAAAACGGCGTGGGTCCGTTTAAAATTCGGATAAACCAAAACCTGTTTACAAACCAGTTTTTCCAGAAAAAGCAATAATACAAGAATGCACTTTCCATGTTATGATGAAAATGCTAAGGGAAGTTTAAAGTTCAAAATATATATACAAACGCTCCATCGAGCTCAAGATGTAACAAAATAAAAAGTGTGTTCATGAGCATTCAAGAATGCTACTCTGAAAATCAGTTGCGTTCTTGTCCATTCATTATCTCGATCGGTCACGCGGTGCAACCTCCTCTACCTCGTCCTCTACCACGAGTCTTACCTGAAAAATTGTAATTGTAGCAACATTAGCATAAAAATGCTAGTGAGAGTAAAATGAAAGCAAGTAATCCTATGAACAAAGTTTCATGTCAGAAATCGTGTCCAAAGGCCTAGATTTCACTTTTGCTACCCATTCCACATTCCAAATTTCACACATGAACAACATACATAACAAACTTTCTTAACTTCGTGGCTCAACGAATCTTATGAGTTATGGATTTCCTCGAAAACATTCTATCATCATAAAAGAAATACTCAAACTAAGATACAAATAAAAGAATGTGATATACTAAGTGCTAGTAAAGTCGCAACCACACATGCTCAAATCTTTGAGTGCCAACCGTATCACCGCATGTGTAGTACTATAATAATGAATAACAATAATAACACATCCATACACGCTCAAATCTTCGAATGCCACCCTTACCACAGCGTGTATAGTACTATAATAATGATAACAATAATAACACATCCATACACGCTCAAATCTTCGAATGCCACCCTTACCACAGCGTGTATAGTACTATAATAATGATAACAATAATAACACATCCATACACCCTCAAATCTTCGAATGGCACCCTTACCACAGCGTGTATAGTACTATAATAATGATAACAATAATAACACATCCATACTGTAACGTCCCGTTACTTTTAGAGGTAAAAATTTTTTTTATTTTATTATTTTATTATTTTTATTTATTTAAAGCTTTTAAAATTAGTTAAAATTAATAATTCCAGTTTTATTAGTTATTTCCGTCCGAAAATCCTTTTTATCGTTTTAATTCGTTTCGGTGACTCTAATAATTATTAACGGGCCAATTAATAATTATTAGACACATTTAGATATTTTTACGACCATCGGTTTTCGATTTATAAGCAAAAGGTCAAAAAGGGCAAAACCGTAATTACCCAAACCCTAAAATATCTAGATATTTTTCTTAACTATCATCTTTTTAACTTAGCTATTAAGCAAAAAGTGGTCATCTTCTTCCTCCTTTTCTCCTCCAAGCCGTGAGCCATTCCACCATTGAAGTGGATTTTCTTTTCTTCATTTCTCATCCGTTTCTCAATGGATCGTCAGTGTTTTCGGTTGCGTTGGATTGGTAGGGACGAGGGCTACCTATCCAACCTAGCTTTTCAAGTTTCCCGTTCTCTAAGGGAAATCCTAAAAAGTGAGTTTTCAAAACTTTTTATATGGTTTTGTTCGTTTTTGATTGTAATTGAGTTTTGATGTTGAAATCATGAATGATTATCATGGAATTTGACGATTTTGAACCCGGATTTTCGAAAATCACTATTCACGTGAAAACACTATTCACCCGAAAACACTATTCACCCGAAAACACTATTCATCCGAAATCACTATTCACCCGAAATTGCACACTTGTTCGCATATTAGTTATGAGTTGTAATATGTTGTGCAATTGGTGAATTGTAGGTGCGATTGCTCTCGGTTGTTGTTTCGTGAAAAGTGGTGATTTGGAGTTATTTGGCTAAGGTGAGTTTAATATGATAGTTAGCAATTTTATGAATTTAGTTTCATTATGTAATTGTTTATCAATGTTAAGAGGGGGTTAACTTCTTAGAATTAAGTTTTGGGTGGAAACTTTAATTCGGAAGTGTGTGGAGAAAGTTGGACTTATGGTTAGTTCGATGATTAGAGATCATCGGGGAGGTTTGGAAGTATGGTAACGTGATTTGGAGATGTTAGATGAAAGTTGATTTGGAAGTTACTTCGGTTGATTTGGAAGTTACTTCGGTTGATTTAGAAGTTACTTTGTTGGTTTTGAAGTCACTTGGATGACTTTGGAAGTAAAGTAATTAGAAGATGCACTTGAGTAGTAACTCGTGTATTATAGCTCGTTAGGTTTCTTTTTAACTTAGTAGACTTCTTCGGAGTTTAGCTAACTTATTGGAGACCTAGGGCACAATGATTCACACATGATAGTATGTTGATTCGATCCATACGTATCATGGTGTGATGAATTTGTGGGAACTTTGAGCACTTAGTAACTAGCACATGATAGTATGTTGATTTCGATCCATACGTAGTCATGGTGTGATGTTGGTACTTTGGTTTGTAACTAGCACATGATAGTATGTCGATTTCGATCCATACATATCATGTTGCGATATGGTGAAATTCCTGATACCTATGGTGAAATTCCTGATACCTATGGTGAAATTCCTGATACCTATGGTGAAATTCCTGATACCTATGGTGAAATTCCTGATACCTATGGTGAAATTCCTGATATCCGATATGGTGAAACTCCTGATATGCGATGGTTGCGATATGGTGAAATTCCTGATACCTATGGTGAAATTCCTGATACCTATGGTGAAATTCCTGATACCTATGGTGAAATTCCTGATACCTATGGTGAAATTCCTGATATCCGATATGGTGAAACTCCTGATATGCGATGGTTGTGATATGGTAATACCGTACGGGCTTAGTATGCGATATTTATCCATATGGTATAACCGGTACGATGGTTGTGATATGGTAATACCGTACGGGCTTAGTATGCGATATTTATCCATATGGTATACCCGATGACGATGGTTGTGATATGGTAATACCGCACGGGCTTAGTATGCGATATTTATCCATATGGTATACCCGATGACGATGGTTGTGATATGGTAATACCGCACGGGCTTAGTATGGGATATTTATCCATATGGTATACCCGTGACGATGGTTGTGATATGGTACATGGTAGTACGTGGATTCGGATCCGTGACGTACCATGGTATTATGATCTATGATACGGCACATGATAGTATGTTGATTCGGATCCATACGTATCATGGTGCGATGGTTGTGACATGGTATGACCAAGACGTGGTATGTTGATTTCGATCCATACAATAGCACGATACGATGAAACTTATTTGGTAATAAAGATAGTTAATGTTATTTTTACCTAATCTTTAGAAACGTGTAGTGAGACTTAGTTGTGAGTGTTAATTTTACTTTAAGTCTTTATTTTCCATCTCATGGTTTTGAATGACGAATACGGGTAGTATGATACTATCTTATGTTTACATGGAAATTGGAATGTGGTTACAGGTAATAATGAACATTTAGGCCTCCTGGACACGATTTCTGGTATGAGATTTAGTTCATAGGATTACTTGCTTTCATTTTACTCTCACTAGCATTGTTTGCTAATGGTGCTACACCACAATATTTTCAGGTAAACCCCATCCTAAGAAGCGAGGTAGACGAAATGGTGTCGCTTGACTGCTCGAGGTGGTGTAAGGGACAATATTAAACTCTTTTGATAAGCAATAGTAAAATGCTTGTAATCATATACTTTTTACATACTTTGTGTCATTTTGAGCCCGTGAAGGGTGTATGTGTAAAGTATTTTGATGTTTTTATGATTAAACTTTACTTTGGAATGTGCATTCCCGATTTATAGCTTTTTCTGGACTTTGGGTTGTAAAACAGGTTTTGATTATTCGACTTTTAAACGAACCCATGCCGTTTTTCTTTAAAAATTAAGTCTTCCGCTGTGCATTTGAATTTAAAGAATTTAACGGAAAATCGGGTCGTTACAGATGGTATCAGAGCCTCTTTGGTTCTGAAGACCACATGCATCGCATGTTTTTCATATTTTAATATTGTCCAAACATCACTCGAAGTCAACGGCGCCAGGTATCCTCAAAACGCTCTCTTTTGATTAGTTGTTTGTACTTTAGTTTTCCCTTTACTGGTATCTCATGTGAGGATTTTCTGATGTGATTTTAGTATGCCTCCGAGGACAAGTGACACATAGGCGTGGTCGTAGTAGGGTACCGGCGGGGCACGAGGTAGAGGTAGGACTAGGGCGATTACACCGCCTCCTCCTCCACCTGAGTACCAAGAGGATGAGCCTCAGGAGATCAGCCACCTAGTCACGGTCGCGGTGTTACCATTTCCGAGGAGTATTTCAGGGGATGCATTACGAGGTGGAGGACATGTTGATCCAGGTTATACCACCTGTTAGATCACTTGCTCCTGTGGTAGATCGGACTAGTGTGATCGATCTTCGCGAAAACTCGAAGGAGTATGTCAGGTATAATACTCCTGAGTTTGATGGTACATCTACCGATCCGGGCGATGCGGAGAGGTGGATTACCAGGATTGAGAGAATACTTGGGTTTATTAAGTGCCCAGGATCGGTGAAGGTTCACCGTGGAACCTACTCATTAGTTGATGATGCACTTTCCTGGTGGAATGGTATAACCATTACTCTTAGTCCTGATTTGCTTGTTAGTTGGGAGATGTTCAGGGAGAAGTTCTTTGAGAAGTACTATCCTGAGGAAACACGTGACCAACTAGAGATTCATTTCTTACTCTCGCAGGCAGGTAACAGTCCGTTGTGGATTATGAGAGAGAGTTTGACCAGGTTGTCAAAGTTTGCCACCAGACAGGTTATTGATCTTGAGAGTAAGAAGAGGAGATTTATCGTAGGTTTGAGGCGGAATTACGAGGACAGTACGAGCCTTGCAACCTACTATCTTTGTTGGCCGACTTTGTTATCATTTTGGAGATGGATTGGCTATCGCCCAACCACGCCATTATCGGTTGTAGTGAGAAAGTGGTAGACTTTATTGGTCCATGTGGGACTAGTTTACGCTTTCACGGGATCCGAGGCAGGGTGACACCTGTGGTTATCTCGGTGATCCAGGCTAGAGCACTTTTGTATGATGGTGCTTGGGGTTACTTAGCTAGTGTAGTTGACACATCCGTTAGTGTGACCACCCTAGTTTCGTACCCGTTGTGAGGGATTTCGTTTATGTTTTCCCTGATGAGTTACCTGGTTTGCCACCAGGTGAGGGAGTTAGACTTCCAGGATAGAGGTGATAATGGGGACAACGCCATTGTCCAAGGCACCTTATCGTGTGACACCCGGTGAGCTCGGAGAGTTGAAAAGTCGGTTGCAAGAACTTTTAGACTTGGTTAAAGTTCGTGGAAGAACCAAGTGTTGAAGGAGATACGTAGTAACGTGAGGACGAGATGTAGTGTAAGTACCCTCGCTTATCACTTGGTAAGTGCACTTTTCGAGGACGAAAAGTCATTTAAGGAGGGTAGTCTGTAACGTCCCGTTACTTTTAGAGGTAAAAATTTTTTTTATTTTATTATTTTATTATTTTTATTTATTTAAAGCTTTTAAAATTAGTTAAAATTAATAATTCCAGTTTTATTAGTTATTTCCGTCCGAAAATCCTTTTTATCGTTTTAATTCGTTTGGTGACTCTAATAATTATTAACGGGCCAATTAATAATTATTAGACACATTTAGATATTTTTACGACCATCGGTTTTCGATTTATAAGCAAAAGGTCAAAAAGGGCAAAACCGTAATTACCCAAACCCTAAAATATCTAGATATTTTTCTTAACTATCATCTTTTTAACTTAGCTATTAAGCAAAAAGTGGTCATCTTCTTCCTCCTTTTCTCCTCCAAGCCGTGAGCCATTCCACCATTGAAGTGGATTTTCTTTTCTTCATTTCTCATCCGTTTCTCAATGGATCGTCGTGTTTTCGGTTGCGTTGGATTGGTAGGGACGAGGGCTACCTATCCAACCTAGCTTTTCGAAGTTTCCCGTTCTCTAAGGGAAATCCTAAAAAGTGAGTTTTCAAAACTTTTTATATGGTTTTGTTCGTTTTTGATTGTAATTGAGTTTTGATGTTGAAATCATGAATGATTATCATGGAATTTGACGATTTTGAACCCGGATTTTCGAAAATCACTATTCACGTGAAAACACTATTCACCCGAAAACACTATTCACCCGAAAACACTATTCATCCGAAATCACTATTCACCCGAAATTGCACACTTGTTCGCATATTAGTTATGAGTTGTAATATGTTGTGCAATTGGTGAATTGTAGGTGCGATTGCTCGGTTGTTGTTTCGTGAAAAGTGGTGATTTGGAGTTATTTGGCTAAGGTGAGTTTAATATGATAGTTAGCAATTTTATGAATTTAGTTTCATTATGTAATTGTTTATCAATGTTAAGAGGGGGTTAACTTCTTAGAATTAAGTTTTGGGTGGAAACTTTAATTCGGAAGTGTGTGGAGAAAGTTGGACTTATGGTTAGTTCGATGATTAGAGATCATCGGGGAGGTTTGGAAGTATGGTAACGTGATTTGGAGATGTTAGATGAAAGTTGATTTGGAAGTTACTTCGGTTGATTTGGAAGTTACTTCGGTTGATTTAGAAGTTACTTTGTTGGTTTTGAAGTCACTTGGATGACTTTGGAAGTAAAGTAATTAGAAGATGCACTTGAGTAGTAACTCGTGTATTATAGCTCGTTAGGTTTCTTTTTAACTTAGTAGACTTCTTCGGAGTTTAGCTAACTTATTGGAGACCTAGGGCACAATGATTCACACATGATAGTATGTTGATTCGATCCATACGTATCATGGTGTGATGAATTTGTGGGAACTTTGAGCACTTAGTAACTAGCACATGATAGTATGTTGATTTCGATCCATACGTAGTCATGGTGTGATGTTGGTACTTTGGTTTGTAACTAGCACATGATAGTATGTCGATTTCGATCCATACATATCATGTTGCGATATGGTGAAATTCCTGATACCTATGGTGAAATTCCTGATACCTATGGTGAAATTCCTGATACCTATGGTGAAATTCCTGATACCTATGGTGAAATTCCTGATATCCGATATGGTGAAACTCCTGATATGCGATGGTTGCGATATGGTGAAATTCCTGATACCTATGGTGAAATTCCTGATACCTATGGTGAAATTCCTGATACCTATGGTGAAATTCCTGATACCTATGGTGAAATTCCTGATATCCGATATGGTGAAACTCCGATATGCGATGGTTGTGATATGGTAATACCGTACGGGCTTAGTATGCGATATTTATCCATATGGTATAACCGTGCGATGGTTGTGATATGGTAATACCGCACGGGCTTAGTATGCGATATTTATCCATATGGTATACCCGATGCGATGGTTGTGATATGGTAATACCGCACGGGCTTAGTATGCGATATTTATCCATATGGTATACCCGATGCGATGGTTGTGATATGGTAATACCGCACGGGCTTAGTATGGGATATTTATCCATATGGTATACCCGATGACGATGGTTGTGATATGGTACATGGTAGTACGTGGATTCGGATCCGCACGTACCATGGTATTATGATCTATGATACGGCACATGATAGTATGTTGATTCGGATCCATACGTATCATGGTGCGATGGTTGTGACATGGTATGACCGGACGTGGTATGTTGATTTCGATCCATACAATAGCACGATACGATGAAACTTATTTGGTAATAAAGATAGTTAATGTTATTTTTACCTAATCTTTAGAAACGTGTAGTGAGACTTAGTTGTGAGTGTTAATTTTACTTTAAGTCTTTATTTTCCATCTCATGGTTTTGAATGACGAATACGGGTAGTATGATACTATCTTATGTTTACATGGAAATTGGAATGTGGTTACAGGTAATAATGAACATTTAGGCCTCCTGGACACGATTTCTGGTATGAGATTTAGTTCATAGGATTACTTGCTTTCATTTTACTCTCACTAGCATTGTTTGCTAATGGTGCTACACCACAATATTTTCAGGTAAACCCCATCCTAAGAAGCGAGGTAGACGAAATGGTGTCGCTTGACTGTTCGAGGTGGTGTAAGGGACAATATTAAACTCTTTTGATAAGCAATAGTAAAATGCTTGTAATCATATACTTTTTACATACTTTGTGTCATTTTGAGCCCGTGAAGGGTGTATGTGTAAAGTATTTTGATGTTTTTATGATTAAACTTTACTTTGGAATGTGCATTCCCGATTTATAGCTTTTTCTGGACTTTGGGTTGTAAAACAGGTTTTGATTATTCGACTTTTAAACGAACCCATGCCGTTTTTCTTTAAAAATTAAGTCTTCCGCTGTGCATTTGAATTTAAAGAATTTAACGGAAAATCGGGTCGTTACACATACACGCTCAAATCTTCGAATGCCACCCTTACCACAACGTGTATAGTACTATAAAGTATAACGCATCTATAACGCTCATTTCGTAGAATGCCCACCTTACCACAACGTATATAGTGCTATATCACAAATCATCGCACCATGATACCGTATGGAGCGTATCACATACTATCATGTGCCATATCACATAACCTCGCACCATGATACCGTATGGAGTGTATCACATACTATCATGTGCCATATCACATAACCTCGCACCATGATACCGTATGGAGCGTATCACATACTATCATGTGCCATATCACATAACCTCGCACCATGATACGGTATGGAGCGTATCACATACTATCATGTGCCATATCACATAACCTCGTAGAATCCGTCAAGCTCCCTAGTAAGTTAGATAAAGTTCCTCTAAACTACTAAAGAACATAAACCGCTTGAATTACACGAGTCAATACTCAAGTGTAATTTCTAAGCCACTTTGACTCCCGAATCACTTAAAGTTCCTTCGTCATTCACTTTCATCTAAAGTCTCCCAAATTACCTTACAAGACTTCCAAACCACTCATAAATCCTCTTTTACTTCCAAGACCATAAATACATCAAAATCACTCCACTCACATCCGAGTTAAAGTCTCCAACCAAGTATAACTTCCGGAAGTTAGTTCCCCTCTTAACCTCGATAAACAATAACGTAATGAAACATAATTCATAAAATTACTAACTTCCATTTTAAACTCACCTTAGTTGTGAAATCCAAGCTTCCAAAATGCCGGAGTCAAAGTCACGCAAACGATCACCAACCTACAAATCAAATACACCTAACAACCATTAATTATCCGAAAATCGAGCAAACAACATCTAAACGCATAAAACGATGAAAACCCCGGATTTGAACCCTAAGGGACCCACGGCCCAACAAGGAAGAGAGGGTTCGGGTTCGGTTTTCCGTCTTTTATGCACTTTTGAGATGATTTGGGTTGATCAAAGACACTTTGAAAGTCGAGATAACAGTGGGTCACGATATTTTAGGGTTTTACATAATAATCGATTTCCGAAAAATTAAGTAAAACGTAAAACCAAACACCCTAATCTTGGTCAAGTGAGAGAAACTAACACGGGACGGGTTTTCAACTTAAACTTGATTTTAGGGTTTAGGGAAGTTTCTAAAACTTGCTAAAACGACTTCCTCGATTGAAATCTTTAAGCTTCGAGGTGTGAATTTGAAGATTTCAGTTCAAAACCTCCATTAAAACACTATTCACAACAAGTTTTAGAAAGTTTGTCATACCTTAAGGTTTCGAGAAAATTGACGAAAACCTCGATTGTTAGGTTAGAAATGATCCTCGGAATGAGAGCTTTTCAACGGTACTAGTCTTACGGCGATCTACCGAGCAAATAAGAAAAGCCAAAAGAGGGGGGTGGGTAGATGAGAGCCACGGCCAAAGGAGGAGGAAGAGAAAAGGAGAAAATGAAGATTTTGACCAATAGTTGACTATTTAAGGATGAGGATGGTGAATAGTGATTTTTTAAGAAATTGGAAAATGACGTATACGTCCCTTTTAAAAGATTCGATTAAAAATACGAAACCCGATGGTCTTAAAATAATCTAAAGGTGATTAATAATTATTAATTGGCCCGTTAATAATTATTAATTGGCCCGTTAATAATTATTAATGTCACCGAAACTAATTTAAAGTAGTAAAAGGTTTAAAAAGTTTAAAAAGGTTTTCGAACGAAAATAACTACTAAAATCGAATTACTAAGTTTAAACTAACTAAATACTTTATTTAAAATAAAATAAATAATAAAAAAAATTACCTCCAAAAGTAACGGGGCGTTACATATACAATGAGGTTAAATGACATAGAAAAACAAATATATAGTGATGTTTAAGGCTAAAATTAAAGGAGAAAAATATGAGATTGACCTCACTATATATTCATTTTTCCATGGTATTTAATCTCACGGCATATTTCTATAACATCACATTATCAATTACATGTCACATAAGCCCTCCATTAATGTCATAGACGGAAAAACTAATATGGAAGAACGAAAACAAAATAAATTGTAAAGTTCAAGGACGAAAAAATGCAATTTTTGAAAGTTTAGGGACGAAAATGAAACAGAATTGAAAGTTCAGGGACCAAAATGGTATTTTACCCTTAAATAATTAATTTTATTAAAAAAAATTTAAAATTAATTAATTAATTAATAATAAAATATTGTCAATTAAAATTGTTAATTAATTAAATAATGAGTTTATTTAATGGAAATTAATATTTAAAATATTTATTACTAATTTTTTAAATAATAAAATTATTTAAATGGAAATTAATAATTAAATATCATTTGACAATATTTAGTCGGAAGAAAATATTATTAATTATTTAAATAAAATATTTTATTTAAATGGTAGTTAATAAATAAATAAGTTAAGTTGGACTCATTAATTTAAGAGAGAGTTTCAAGATCAATTGGATTAATGAACCCAATTGAAATTAATCCACAATAATTAATTAAATAAATTAGATTTATTTATTTATTATTTATTATCAAAAAATCGGCTACATATGTCTTTATTAGGAAAATAATTATTTGAATTATATCCTAAAATAATTATATAGATTTATTTACCTAAGATAAATCAAATAAAAGAAAAGAAAATATCCTCTTATTTATCTATTGTATTTTCGAAAATACCAAGATAATAGAAAGAGAATATCTTTTTCTTTTTGTATTTATCTCCATGGAATATCTTAATGAGATTATATTTCCCATTAGCCTATAAATAGGAGGCTTGGGTCATTCATAAATCACACAATTCAATTCCCTAGAAATTGAAAGTTCTCTCTTCTCTTCTCCCCATGCCTTTGCCGATTTTAGCTATCAAAATTGGGAAGAAAAATTCTTTTTCTTCTTCATAATTTCTTCTAAAGTTCGATCCCACAATCAAGTTTTATTTGATCAATCGAGATATAGCGTAGAAGATCTGGTGTTTCTGAGGATTGATGTTGTAAAGAAACCTCCAACTAATTCTCCATTTATCACTCAATGTAAGTAAAAGACCTTTAATTTTAGAAATTAAGCATGAATCCACATGTTCTTCATGTTTTTATCACAAATTGCATGATATTAATAGACCGTTAATTAAATGTTAATTAGATTACTTAATGATATTTCGCTAATTTAGTAGATCACTCCCTTCATCATACATGCAAACGTCTTCTTACTTTTCTCAAATAGCTCACTTTGAAGTAAAAGCGGGGAAAATCCATAGAGAGTAAAATCATACTACAAAACAGGCTCAAGTCTTAAACCCAAAGCTCCAATAATCTCATACCAAGAAGCATAAGATTACCTTAGAGGCCCATCATGACAAACAAACTAGGCCTAATAAGTTCCCAAATGACATGCCATCACGGACAAGACCAACTCATCCATATGAACCTTAGCCCAGCTTAAACTCCCACAAGCGGCCAGTTTAGTCGATGTCCAAAAAGAATGCCACATTAGAAGAGCCTTGTATTGGACAACTCATTAACAATATTCTCTCCTAAGATTATGAAAAAAATATATTATTTACTTCCAAATATCATGGAATCCCATGTGCACAAGCCCATTGAATTGCCTATTAAAGTTACCAAAATCTAATAAAACAGGTAATGTAATTTTTATGAGGAAAACCATCCTAATTCGTTTCTACTTTTGCCTCTGATTTTACTAACTTGATCATCAGAGATCATTTGGAAGGAATCACACTGACATTTTCCTTCATTTGCAGGAAGTCGAGGTACGAGAAAGAAGTTTACACGTGAAACATACATAATCGACCGTATTGGAAAATATCCACTACAATGTAGTTGTCCATTGTCATTGTATATTAGCCTATCAACTAAGCTGAAAATCAGGGTTCATCAATTATGCTGAATATTAGAACTTTCCTTTCTATATTTTAGTATTCTTGTACTTTAAATGTATGTAACTATTCCAATAAAAAATGCACAATTGTTTTTACAATTTGATTGTCACTTCCATGATAGTAAGTTACAGACTTTCAATAATTATATAAAAAAAATCTAGAAAACACTACAACAAAATATAGTATTGTTGACCCTTGATATTTATAAATTCTTGACCCTTTAAATAAAAATAGTCAAGAAAATTGATTTTTAGGGCAAAAATAGGAAAATGAAGAGCGAAGAAAATAATAACTTTAGTTTTTTTCGTTACATTTTATTGACCAGTTTAAAGGGTCAAAATATTTGTATTTCAATTATTTACGTTTCTCAAGCAATTAAATCAGGGAGTTTTCTACGTAATTTTATTTTTCAATGTTATTTTTTGTTTTCATTTTCTAATATTTAAATTAGGATTTTACTTCTGGTTGCAACATACTCATGAAATATTTATGGTAATAATTCTTGAATAAATTGTAAAAACCCTAATTTTTGTTGAACAATTTTCTCCCAGGTAACAAGTGTGAAATTTTTTTTAGAAGTATAACATTTTTTTAATCCATTTCAATTTCAATTCAACCAAAAGCAAATCATATGGATCTTGACTATGTGTAACGTCCCATTATTTTGAGGTAGAATTAATTTTTTTTCTATTATTATTTATCATTCCTTTATTTATTTAACTAATTAGATTAATTTTGGTAATTTAGACTTTAAAAATTTTAATCTTTATTTGGTAATTTTAGATTTCAAGTAATTATTGTTAACTTGGTGTATTAATTATTATTAATAGGCCAATTAATAATAATTAATTACCTTCTCTCCAAGACTAATTGTGTTGATTAATTTTAAGGGATGTGGTAATTTTTAAAAGAAGAGGACAAGGAAAAGAGTCTTTTTGCAAATTGAAAATTACATCTTCAAGTTTAGGTGTCTTCTTCCTCATCTTTCATTTGAAGTAAAAGAAGAAAAATTAGAAATCTCTTCCCCTTTCTCTCCCAAGGTCGCCGACCCTATACAACTCCCAAGTCGCGGGATGTTCTCATCTCTTCTCCAATTCTCTTGTTTTCGGGTGCGTTGGATAGATCGACCCCTGATTAAACTTTTAAACTAACCTTGAAAGAATTCCTCAAACTTCCAAGGGGCCTAAGGGTAAGATTACCCATTTTTGGCTTTGGGTTTTATTTCCTTTTTTAATATTTTTGTAAATTTGAGTTTAAATCTTCAATTCCATTTGATGAAACTTTAAGATTTCAAATCAAAAGTGTTGTTTAAATTTTTTTTCTTGGTGTTCTTGGTTTAAACTTCAAAGGAAATCGGAAAATCCAAACCCTAAGTGTAGATTTTGCCAAAATCCTCTTCTTTTTTCTTTCCTTGTAGTGTAGTTAAATTTTAAAGTATTTTGGTCATAACTTCTTCCTATGAACTCCGTTTTAAACCCCTAAAGTATCAAACTCTTCATTTTTCTGAGATCTAACTTTTGAATCTAATTTCATAGCCATTAAAATTCTGTACAAAAGTTATCCTCAAAACACCTCTCTGCCTGTCGGGGAAATCCCAGACTTTTTCTTCGTTTGCAACGTTTTACGCGTCGTTTGTTCGTTGTTTGGTAATTAATGCAATTAGGATAGAATTAATTGTAGGTAATTATTCTCTTGATTTTTCTCTTGGGATTTTGATTTTAAGCTAATTGGCAAAGGTGAGGATAAATAGAATTTACGGTAAATTTAGGAACTTAATTCTTGAACGATTTGTATGATTCGGGAGTTAAGTTAAAATTGGAATTAAGTGATTTGAGCATGCTAATTACATGATTTATTAGGATTCAGGAGTATAGAATCGATGTTTGAAATGTAACGTCCCATAACTTTTAAGGTAAAAAAAAATATTTATTTTAATTAAAGTATTTAAAGTTAATTTTAGAAGTAGTAATTTAGAATTAGGAGTTTATTTCGTTTGAAACCTTTTTAATAGCTTTGTTAGTTTAAATTAGTTTTGGTCGTATTAATAATTATTAATCATCATTTGGCTAGTTTTAGAGCTTCGGGTTTCATTTTTTATATTAAAATCATTAAGGGGACGTGATTGTAATTTCTGAATTCTTAAAAATATCTTGCACTATTCATGTTCTTCTTTAAAACACCAAATAGTCAACCAAAAGTCTCATTTTCTCTTCTCCTTCTTTGCTCAAAACTGTGGGTCTCAATATCATTGGAGAGATTTTTGGTTTTTCTTCAATTCTTGACGGATCAATCGATTTTGGTTGCGTTAGATAGCCCTCGGTCCAAGCATCATTTTCAACCTACCAATCAAACTTTTCCTCCATTTTCTAAAGGCCTCCAAGTATGAAAAAGTTTCTAATATTTCCTTCAAATAGTATTTTAATGGAATCCATGGTTGCAATCTTCGATTTCTTGCCAAGAATCTCGATGATTTCAACTAAGGAAGTTGTTTTACGTTTTTTTAGAACTCCCCCTTAACCCTAGACCCGAGATTGAGCCAAAACCCGTCTCGTTTGAATTATACAAATTGTGGGCTGAATTTGGGATGTTTTTAATTGATTATTTGTATGTTGTAATTAAATTTGGGAAAATAATTATTGTCCGAAATCCCTAATTATGATTACCAGTTGAATTTTGAACTTCCAAACTACTTGAAACCAACCTGAAACGCCTCTAAATTGCCTAAAAGTCAGAAAATCAAGGTGAGGCCGAGAGCCTCTTTTGGGCATTTCTGAAGTTTTTTCGTCGTTTTATGCTTTTAGATGTCGTTTATTCGATGTTTGGTTAATTAATGATTGTTAGATGTAATTTAATTGTACGTGTTTTTGGACCGTCGTTTGAACGCTCTTTCATAATTTGGGAGCAAAATCCACTTTTGCCAAGGTGAGAATAAATAGAACTTAATGTAAACTTAAAAACTGAATAAGTTGATCGATTTGTAGGATCAGAAGTTGAGATTAAGATTGAATCAAAGATTAAAGTAAGTGAGCTAACTTGCTTAGGCTTGGGAGTTAGTTATAACTTGAGTCAAGAGAATTCATGGATTTTTTTAGGGAAAAGTTTTATTGTTGGAAGTTCTAAGTTTAGATTTGTTTTTGAGTTTAATAATGATTATCGGAAGTTGAAGGTTTCAAGTATAATGGGATGATTAAGAAACTTGATTATGGAACTTCAAATATTACTGGAAGCAATAGAATCATTTGATTGGAGACTTTATGATAAGTTAGTAACTCAAGTTTATCAGAAAGTCGTTTGGCTTGATCAATTTATTGTTTTCTTTTCAGAAGTTCCTAATTTCTTGTTCTATGTATAATGAATAATTCTTGATTCTTTTATCCTTTATCGTTATGTTATCTTGATAACTCCGAAAGATTTTATTTATGTTTATTTGTATTTGAGACAACATTCATATTCATATTACATAATCAATTATTTGGAGGAATAATGAGGCAAAGCATAGCTTGAGCATGCATGTATTGTCTGCTATTATTCGTTTTATGTTTACATATATGTATCATGAGGAATGCTAAAGGCTGCGTGAACTTTGCATGATTGGAGACGATGGATAATGAGATAATGATGGAACTATGCGAGTTCACATTATCTAGTATTATCCATAATTACTATAATACATATATGAAAATACAGGGGTGCATTGAACCTTGTATTCAGTGGGTGAATTAATGAGGTACTACTTAGACTGAGTTAGCTTCATTACCGTCATTATTCACTAGAGGTGGGAAGATATTATTGATGTAAAGGTTGCATGCCCTTTACACTTGTTGAGCGAGATAATGAGGTATTGTTAGACTGTGTGAGCTTTCAAGATTGTCATTATAAGCATTTGATTGTTATATTGATGTAAAGATTGTGTGCCCTTTACACTCGTTGAGCGAGTTAATGAATAATGTTTAGACTGCGTGTGCTTACATTATCGTCATTAATCACAAATTATGATTGTTTGAATATATTAAGACCGAGTGAGCTTATTATTAATTATTAAAGATAAAGAAATGTAAACCTTATTTTATATCCTACATTTCTATAGAGAAAAGAAATGAATTATGATGTATAGCCGAGTGCTATAGGAAAAAGAATGAGATTGAATTGTATAATAAGATAATGCAAGGGTGTATTGAACCTTGTATAATTATTATAATACATATATAAGAGAAATAGATTCTCAATTATTTAGAAGATCTTGATATTGGAGATTGTAATATTTGATGTAAACTTTATGTATAGAAAAAAAGTATTCAAGAGAATGAAATAAGAATGATTTGTGTGTTATAAAACTTGTTCTTCTAAATGCTTGGAAGTTTAGTTTCTTGGTTATTTGGGAGATTTGGTAATTGAAAGTTGAATACTTGATATGAAACCATTTGAAGTGGTTGATTGATAAAAAGTATGTAAGTTTAACTTGGACACAAATCCGAATACAGGTTTGGAGTCTAATGTTACTTTAATTTCCGTTTATTTTCACTGGGGTGGCTTTAGCTCATGATATTACAAAAAAAATCAGGTAATGCTCGTGTTCATGGTCGTGGGAGAGGAGTTGGTGCTAACTGATCTTGAGGACGATGATGGCGAGATGGACTAGAGATATTTTATAGTCCATAGACTCGTTATGTTTCATGTTTTATCTTTTGGTTGTACATTTGTATATAAGCTCATAAGAGCTTTTCGTTTTAACTTTTATAATTATGAACTCCTTAAAACTTTATAACAGGAATTGTATTTCCTTGTCTTTTAATTTCTCTTATGTGAAAAATGTAAACATGTTTTGGATAGTCCAAGTTTTAAACATATCCACGCCGTTTTTTTTTTAAATATTAAGACTTCCACCGTGTTTTGGTTTTAAATGACCAAAAAGGAATCGGGTCGTCATAGGAAATTTATGGATTTTACATATTTTTGGAAGTTAAAGTATGGAATTAATGGGTTCAACCATGTTTTATTCGAAGTATGATTTATAATATGTTCTTGGATGATTTAATTTATGATATCGGGACTTTCTCTTACCTGGACTTATTTTTGTAAGACTCGGTCTACCACCATTGGGAGCCCCTTTGACATACAAGTTATTCGATTTTACAGGATTATCGTGATAGATGTAAGTATTGGCTTACGAGCCTATACGTTATAATGTTCTTGATTAATGATTCCTGAAATTGGTTATTTGTTTATATTTCGATATTAGAATTTCTGATTTCTTCATTAACACACTTGCTTGCATGGAGATGAATAATGAGATAATGCATAAACTACGTGTGCTTGTATTGTTTGGAATTATTCATGGTTCGATTTATGTATCATGAGGAATGCATAGACTACGTGAGCTGCATGAACGGAGGAGATGAATAATGAGATAATATTTAGTTATGTGAGCTAGTATTACCTGGTATTATTCATTATTTCTATAATACGTATATATTCTAGACTGTTTAGACTACGTGAGCTTTGCATGTCATTAGTGAGATAACGGGATCGTGCATTGATTGTGTGTGCTTGCATCATCTGACTTTATTCATCAAGGATGTTCTTATTCTGGTTCTATTATGCAAAGACTATGTGAGCTTGCATTTGTTCTTGATAAGAGAGTAAAGGCTTCGTGATTTTTACTGATATTGGAGTGAGTTAATGAGATCATGCATAGACTATGTGAGCTTGCACCATCTGACATTATTCACATAATCTTTGTTCTATGTTCTTTGATCTTGATCTTTTCTTTGTTAAGACTACATGAGCTTAACTCGTTCTATTTATATTCCTGAAAGATTTAATATATGATTACGTGTCCTGATTGTTACTGTTGGGATTTATGCCCTAGAATTCGTAATTTGTAATAGAATATTTTATGAATAAATAAAAGTATTATTTTAGTGAATTTTGTGCAATTTATTATATGTTGATATTCGTTAAATATTCAAACATTAATAGAAAATTCCAGAGTTACTAATTCTGTAATCTTGACTACTATGAGATATAAAGTGGATCTAGTCCAAGATAGTAACTCAAATAGTCTACACTGAACGAATACGGTTAGGAAACCTTATTCTGGTAACCTTGTTGATGTTGTTCATCGATTTGATCCAAATCATTAGCATGATGTAGATGCAAGTGGAAACATCATATATAATGAGTTTATATAAGCTGGACCAGGATAATAAATCAATTCCTAAATAACACCGTTGATAGGAAATGATTTATAATATCAAATTTACGTTATTAAGATTGATACGTCTCAATCCCGAGTATGTTGTGAACTCACATTAATGAAGTCTTTTCCTTTGATTCACATAGTTGAGGGTGATCCGTTGATACACTCGATAAACTCCCGTTTTGGGGAAATGACTAAATTGGTGCTTGGGAACATTTCTATACAAGATGGCATTCATAACTTTCCTAAAACAAATGAAAGTGTTAGTGCGACACTATTCTAACTTAGGAACTTTAGGTATCTCCCTTGTTGTAATGATTCGGTACTTGAACATGAGGCCTCACCTTCTCACCTGGCCCGAGAAGGATCGTTCTATACTTGAAAACTATAGAAAAATGTTCATTAGAGAATCATCGGGTACACAAGGATAAAAGAGATAATTACAAGGGTAAAACGGTAATTTTGACCCAGTTGTAATTATGAGATTACCACGTGAAGGATATGTCAAAACAAACTTAATAACAAATGGACATAACCCATCTATAGTGAGGGGAGTTCAACTTAGGGTTTATAGTGGAATTACCTTAAGTTAATAATTACGATTAATTAATTAATGAGTTTAATTAATAAATCAATAATTATTGGAGCCCATGATCTATAGGTCCATCAGGTCCCTATGCTAGCCCATATATCATTGTAACTAACCAAGTTATTAATTTAACTAGGAAGAAAGAATTATATTTAAGTAATTATATTACTTAAATAAAGGGATATATTAATTGTTTAAATAAAATGTTTATTTAAATAGAAATTAATATTAACATTATTAATTATTTAAATAATGAGTTTATTTAAATAGAAATTAATAATGAATATTATTAATTAAATAATGAGTTTATTTAATTTAATATTAAAAGGAGAGAATTAAATATATTTGTTTTACGAAACAAATAAGTATTTTACCTAAAATAATTAATTAAATGAATTTGATTCAATATTAATTGATTAAGAGAATTTTAGGAAATGTATATTTAAATTGAAAAGATTATTTGAATTTTTTAAATTTAAATATATATAAAAGATAAAGATTAAATAAAAAAAAAAAAAAAAAAAAAAGGTAAATGGTGATCTTATCCAACGCCACTTGTCAAGGATAAATGAAATTTTGAATTCCAATTCCTAAGGAGCTGACGCCATTATCTTCTTTTTTTTTATTTTTTTTAATTTATTTAATTTGATTATTTAAATTAAATGAAATAAGAGTTCTAATTTGATTAGGAAACAAACTCTTATTTTTCTTATAAATATGACCATTGGGTGCTCATATTTTACACTTGAAATTTATCAAAAGGCTCTCTCCTTTGCCTTCCCATTGCCGAATTTTGGCATAGAAAAATAAGAAGAATTTTTCTTCTTATTCTTTTGTTCTTCCGGTTCGATTCCCACAAGTCGGGTTGGTTTGTGATCGGGATATAGCATAGAAGGCTTGGTGAAGTGGATTGATCTCGTAAAGGAAACCCCAACCGATTCTCCATAAATCTACAATGTAAGTTTTTTCGAAAAATCTTATAATTTCAGTTTTCGATTTGATCACGATTGCATGTTATTAACGAATAAGTAATTAAGAGTTAATTAATTTACTAAAGAATTTCCGCTAATTTAGTAAATAGTTCCTTCAATTGGTATCAGAGCCTACGTTAATTAACATGAATTGTGATTTTCGAAAATCGGTGGGTTGCATAAAAACGGTTTTATGTATGTATATAAATTGTTATATAAATTGTGGATTTGCTAGTTGACTGTTTAGGTATTCTTGGGCACTTAGGTTTTAAATTTTATTAGAAAATTTGTAAACCCAATTTCAGGTATAGGATTATTTTTGTAATCGTCGGGAATAACGGAAGAAAAGTTGATGCAAAAATCGGCACAATGAAGGAGAAAAGAAAGCTAGGGGCGGCGGCACTAGGGTTTGGTGGACAAAACTTGGTAAGATATTTTTCAAACATTATCTCTTAAAAGATATATATTTTAAAATATATAAGATAAAGATAAAAGGTAATTTATAATTATCTTATATCTTTATAATATATTTTAAATATATATTACTATTCATGGAAAATCTTTTATTTTATATTTTTCCATAAATAGATAAAAGATAATTATTTGAAAAATAAACCTTTTATGAAAAATATTGGAGAAAATATTTTCTTTCATAAAAGGCCTCCCACGCCTACATCAAGATGAGGAGAGAGAAATTTTTTCAAGCTTCAAGACCTACAACAAGTTTTAATTATTGTAATTTTAATTTTGTTGTAGAAATAGTGCCAAGAATACCGGTCAATCTAGTTGTTTAATTATTTAGATATTTGTATGAGATATGATTTATAAATAATTGTTCATGCATATATGTATGTCATGTAGGAAATCCCACCATAGATGTATGATTAAGATAGATTTAATTGTACATGCATACATAATTATGTGATAAAGTTGTTATTATATTTTATGTATGTGATAAAGCATGTTGATTTTATCTTGTTATAAAATATTTATGCCGATGAGATTAGGATAAATGCATGCTAATTTTAGATAATATTCATTTATTAAAATGTTTAAAATTGAATAGAAACTAAAATTAATATTCGAATGTGGATTTATTTGTTTAAACAATTGGACCTAAATTCACATAAGCACTATCGAATAGATATTTAATTAAGGGTTAATTAAAAATTAATGAAAATGATTAATTAAATTGAATGGATCTCTGCGAGAAAGCTCGCCCTTGCGATGAGGTTTTTGAAAGTTCCCTTAACACGGAGCGCCTCTAACCGGGAGCGATCCTGGGAGAAAAGTTCAAGATAATTAATCGATTTCATCAAGAAGGTCCCATAATGTGATTAGTTTTAAATCTAGGAAACTTGGCAATTCACATTAAAATTGATCTAACCAATTTAAGAGTTAAGATTGAGTTAGGTTAAACTTAGATAAATTGATTAGCCTAAATTTGTCTGAGTATGAAAACCCAATTTTAAAATTTTGAGTGGGAGAAGGAAACTTGACAAAGTATCCTATGGTCACCATTATTAGGCTCGCAACGTGAGATTCACACTTGACCTCTGTAGCACCCATAGAAGTGTTCATTCCCATAGGAAGGTTTTATAGTGTGAATCAATACCAAGGTGGGTCTCCCGAATGGGATAAAGGATTTTAAATGCGAATTGAAGACTGAATCTACACTTCGTAGACACTCATCTTTTCTCATTTAAAAGACTAAAATAATGGGTTACACTCATAAGAAATTGATAACGTTTGTTATCAAAATTTCTTGACCAAACACACGGTAAAACAATTCCATAGGAATATGAGTTATTCTGGATTGGAAGTTGTTCGAGAAGGGTCTCGGTTTAACGTACAGGGTGACTGACTTATCATTCGACGGCACTCTACCCGGGAAGGTTAAACTACCGTGGCATAATAATCTGTTTAGGGTATTTCTATTTGTTGAACATTGTAGCATTCATGCATCATGTTTAATTTTATGCCAAACACATTGTTTGAATATAGAATTGCTAATTAAAGTTCACTTAATTTTATTCATTACAGCTAAAATGTCCTCCTCTAATATTGCAACCAATAAAATTGATAACTTTGTCAAATGGAATGAATTGTTAAATGACACTTTAAATCAAGATTCTAGTCTAATCCTAAAAGATCTTAATTTGCGGTCGATGCAATTAGTCGCGTAAATATGACCAACAAAGCGGATGAACGGCTTAGATAGTAATTCGATTTACTTGTAGCGAGAATCGTGGTTAGTGGAAGATAATTTATCCGAATGGATATTTGATTCTGGTGCCACAAACCACATTTGTTCATCCGCTCTAATGTCCGATTCTTGGACTAAAATAGAACATGGTACATATACAATGCGAGTAGGAACAGGCGGTTCCTTACGGCGATTGCATGTGCGAATATTTGTCCGCAATTCAATTCTCGTTATATACGATTATACAACGTTTCCTGGTCCCTGGATTTGCTAGAAATCTAGTGTCGGTTTCACGTTGCATGAGAAATGGTTATTCAATTGACTCAGGGATTGATGAGATCAAGATATACAAAGGGAATTCGTATATAACCTCTGCAGTCAATAGAAAAAATTTGTTCATATTGAGTCCGTCAATAGGAACAACAACACATAATATTGAAATGTTCAAGACCGCAAAAACAAGAACTAAAAGACAAAAGGTTTCAAAAGAAGAAACGTATTTATGGCATCTAAGGTTAGGTCATATAGGCTTAGACAGGCTTGAAAGACTCGTGAAAGCCGGTTCCCTAAGTCGTTAGAAATCGGAACCATGCCGGTCTGTGAACCCTGTTTGGAAGGCAAAATGACCAAAAGACCTTTTACCTGGAAAAGGTAATAGAGCCTCGAGAACCACTCGAACTTGTGCATACGGACCTTTGTGGACCATTTAATGCAAAAGCTCGTGGTGGATTTGAATATTACATCTCTTTCACGGATGACTATTCACGCTATGGATACGTTTACCTAATGATCCACAAATCGAAGCTCTTGATAAGTTCAAAGAGTATAAAGTCAAGTGGAAAACCAATTAGGTAAAACTATCAAAACACTTCGATCCGATCGTGGTGGCGAATATCCTGGACTTAGACTTCGGAGATTATTTGATTGAACATGGGATAACATCCCAACTTTCAAGACCGGAATGCCTCAGCGAAAATGGTGTGGTGAAAGAAGAAACCGAACGTTATTAGACATGACTAGATCAATGATGAGTTTCGCAACACTTGTCACTTTCTTTTTGGGGATATGCGATTAAAACCGCTTTATACATACTCAATGTGGTTCCATCCAAAAGTGTTCCTAAAACTCCACAAGAGTTATGGAATGGACGTAAAGGAAGTTTACGACACTTTAGGATTTGGGGGTCGCCCGCTCATGTGTTGATGGCAAACCCAAAGAAGTTAGAACCCGAAGTAAAGTATGCCTTTTCGTAGGCTACCCAAAAGAAACAAAGGGTGGGTACTTTTATTGTCCCGTGGAAAACAAAGTATTTGTGTCGACAAATGCAGTTTTTCTTGAAGAGGATTTTATGAAAGATAGAAAACCCAGAAGTGCAATAGTGTTGAATGAAATAAGTGATAACAACACAATTCATCAATCAACAAGAGCTGTTGATAAAACACCTGAAATCCAGGTGCAAACTTTATCGGAACCTCGGAGAAGTGGGAGGGTTATTAGAAACCCGGAACGCTTTATAGGATTTGGAGAAATCCATATTGCCATAGCCGATGACAATCCAGGAAGACCCATTGACTTATAAGAGTGCAATGCGGGATATTGATAAAGAAAAATGGCTCAAAGCCATGGATCTCGAGATGGAATCAATGTATTCCAACTCTGTCTGGACTCTCATAGATCTTCCAAATGGTGAAAAACCCATAGGATGCAAATGGATCTATAAGAGAAAAAGAGGGTGCGACGGGAAAGTTGAGACTTTCAAGGCTAGATTAGTGGCAAAAGGTTATACTCGGAGGGAGGGTATTGACTATGAGGAAACTTTTTCCCGATTGCCATGGTTAAATCTATTCGCACCATCTTATCCATTGCCGCTTATTATGATTATGAGATTTGGCAAATGGACGTCAAGACCGCCTTCCTTAATGGCAATCTAGACGAAAGCATCTATATGATGCAACCAGGAGGGATTCATTACTCCAGGACAAGAACAAAAGGTTTGTAAGTTGCAAAGGTCCATTTATGGACTTAAGCAAGCATCAAGGTCTTGGAACATTAGGTTTGACGATGCGGTCAAAACTTATGGCTTTGAACAGAATATAGATGAACCTTGTGTATACAAGCGTATCATAAAAGACAAAGTGGTATTCATAATTCTTTACGTTGACGATATTCCGTTAATTGGAAATAACAAAGGAACGTTAACGAAGTTAAAGAATGGTGGCAAATCAATTCCAAATGAAAGATTTGGGAGAGGCTAGTTATGTTCTTGGGATTGGGATCATTCGTGATCGAAGTAAGAAATCACTAGCCTGCTCTCAAGCAACGTATATTGATAAAATTATCAAACGCTTTGCTATGCAAAATTCCAAGAAAGGTATTTTACCTTTTAGGCATGGAATTAGCTTGTCTAAGGAACAATCACCTAAGACACCTCAAGAAGTTGAGGAAATGGGACAGATACCATATGCTTCAGGAGTAGGAAGTCTAATGTATGCAATGTTGTGTACTAGACCGGATATCTGCTATGCAGTGGGAGTAGTCAGCAGGTTCCAATCCAATCCTGGAAAGGAACATTGGGTTGCAGTTAAAGCAATTCTCAAGTATCTTAGGAGAACGAGAAATTATATGTTAGTGTATGGAGATAAGGATTTGATCCTTACAGGATACACGGATTTGATTTCCAAGGTGATAAAGATTCTAGGAAATCAACATCGGGTGCAGTGTTTACACTTGGTGGAGCCGCCATAGTTTGGAGAAGTATTAAGCAAGGTTGTATTGCGACTCCACTATGGAAGCGAATATGTTCTCGCTTGTGAAGTCGCAAAGGAAGCCGTCCGGCTCGAAAGTTCCTAAAAGATTTGGAAGTTGTTCCAAATATGGAATTGCCCATAACTCTCTATTGCGATAATAGTGGTGCAGTGGCAAATTCAAGGGAACCAAGATCACACAAAAGATCAAAACATATAGAGAGGAAATATCATCTTATAAGGGAGATAGTGCATCGTGGGGACGTCCTGGTCACGAAGATAGACACGAAGGACAACAGAGCCGATCCGTTTACAAAGACTCTCACGGCTAATGTGTTTGAGGGTCACCTAGAAGGACCGGGATTACGAGACATGTCTCACTTACTCTAGGGCAAGTGGGAGATTGTTGGGATTTATGCCCTAGAATTCGTAATTTGTAATAGAATATTTTATGAATAAATAAAAGTATTATTTTAGTGAATTTTGTGCAATTTATTATATGTTGATATTCGTTAAATATTCAAACATTAATAGAAAATTCCAGGAGTTACTAATTCCGTAATCTTGACTACTATGAGATATAAAGTGGATCTAGTCCAAGATAGTAACTCAAATAGTCTACAGAAACGAATACCGGTTAGGAAACCTTATTCTGGTAACACTGTTGATGTTGTTCATCGATTTGATCCAAATCATTAGCATGATGTAGATGCAAGTGGAAACATCATATATAATGAGTTTATATAAGACTGGACCAGGATAATAAATCAATTCCTAAATAACACCGTTGATAGGAAATGATTTATAATATCAAATTTACGTTATTAAGATTGATACGTCTCAATCCCGAGTATGTTGTGAACTCACATTAATGAAGTCTTTTCCTTTGATTCACATAGTTGAGGGTGATCTGTTGATACACTCGATAAACTCCCGTTTTGGGGAAATGACTAAATTGGTGCTTGAGAACATTTCTATACAAGATGGCATTCATAACTTTCCTAAAACAAATGAAAGTGTTAGTGCGACACTATTCTAACTTAGGAACTTTAGGTATCTCCCTTGTTGTAATGATTCGGTACTTGAACATGAGGCCTCACCTTCTCACCTGCCCGAGAAGGATCGTTCTATACTTGAAAACTATAGAAAAATGTTCATTAGAGAATCATCGGGTACACAAGGATAAAAGAGATAATTACAAGGGTAAAACGGTAATTTTGACCCAGTTGTAATTATGAAATTACCACGTGAAGGATATGTCAAAACAAACTTAATAACAAATGGACATAACCCATCTATAGTGAGGGGAGTTCAACTTAGGGTTTATAGTGGAATTACCTTAAGTTAATAATTACGATTAATTAATTAATGAGTTTAATTAATAAATCAATAATTATTGGAGCCCATGATCTATAGGTCCATCAGGTCCCTATGCTAGCCCATATATCATTGTAACTAACCAAGTTATTAATTTAACTAGGAAGAAAGAATTATATTTAAGTAATTATATTACTTAAATAAAGGGATATATTAATTGTTTAAATAAAATGTTTATTTAAATAGAAATTAATATTAACATTATTAATTATTTAAATAATGAGTTTATTTAAATAGAAATTAATAATGAATATTATTAATTAAATAATGAGTTTATTTAATTTAATATTAAAAGGAGAGAATTAAATATATTTGTTTTACGAAACAAATAAGTATTTTACCTAAAATAATTAATTAAATGAATTTGATTCAATATTAATTGATTAAGAGAATTTTAGGAAATGTATATTTAAATTGAAAAGATTATTTGAATTTTTTAAATTTAAATATATATAAAAGATAAAGATTAAATAAAAAAAAAAAAAAAAAAGATAAATGGTGATCTTATCCAACGCCACTTGTCAAGGATAAATGAAATTTTGAATTCCAATTCCTAAGGAGCTGACGCCATTATCTTCTTTTTTTTTTAATTTTTTTAATTTATTTAATTTGATTATTTAAATTAAATGAAATAAGAGTTCTAATTTGATTAGGAAACAAACTCTTATTTTTCTTATAAATATGACCATTGGGTGCTCATATTTTACACTTGAAATTTATCAAAAGGCTCTCTCCTTTGCCTTCCCATTGCCGATTTTGGCATAGAAAAATAAGAAGAATTTTTCTTCTTATTCTTTTGTTCTTCCGGTTCGATTCCCACAAGTCGGGTTGGTTTGTGATCGGGATATAGCATAGAAGGCTTGGTGAAGTGGATTGATGCTGTAAAGGAAACCCCAACCGATTCTCCATAAATCTACAATGTAAGTTTTTTCGAAAAATCTTATAATTTCAGTTTTCGATTTGATCACGATTGCATGTTATTAACGAATAAGTAATTAAGAGTTAATTAATTTACTAAAGAATTTCCGCTAATTTAGTAAATAGTTCCTTCAGTTACGAGCTTGAGAGACTTGACTACTTGCATGATCTTTATTTATTTTTCTTTGTTCTTTATTCTTGGGAGAATTGTATGATTTTGCATTCGGAAGTCTGTTTGGGTAGTCAAGAGATAATAGGTTTCATTGGACACAAATTTGGATTTATATTTGAGATGTAAAGTTACTTTATATTCAATTTATCTTCACTGGATCTCTCGCTCACTATATTACACTTTCAGGTACGGGACGTGATCGCATTCGTGGCCCTGGAGCTGGTGCGTCATGATTCTGGATCGATGATGACGATGGATGGACTAGAGTATGTGTAGTCCATAGACTGTTTGTGTCATGACACTCTTTTATTTTACCCGTTTTATTACTTTTGGGTTGTTGATCTCTTTCAAGCATTTTTACTATTGCTAACTTGATTTCCATGGATTTCTGGATTTTATGAACTTATCTTATTGTGAGTTTGAAACTTTAAGAAAAAGGGAAGCGCTTCCCATATTTGAATGTTTTAGGATTTAGGATTATTTTAAATGAAAAGATGTTTTATTGATTTACTGGTTTTCCATTAATATTTCAAGTCTTCCGCTTGCGTTATCTATTTAATTTTATTTTAAATAGTCTGATCTTTACACTATGTTTACTAATGTCCAAAGGAAAGCAGAGCGAACTAGAAGATATGGAACTTCAAAGCTTCATTACCTCTAGGTACAAAAAAATCTATACTTCAAATTTTTATTTTTTTATTTTATTATTCATTGGCTTTGTTGTGGTAAACTATAATGATCTTTGTGGATGTTTTTGTTCCTTCAGGAATTAGTTCATGAATTTTAGACTTTCTTTGGGTGTATGTATATATCTATTTCCATTCGAAATTGAAGAAAATTTTATTATTATTTAAATTAATGAAATCTATTGAAAAAACCATGATTTTTTTAGTATAGGGTTATTGAACTTCAAATTACTCTGTTAGTGCTTATCTTTTAGGGGCATTTTGCAAATCTAGCAAACTTTTTGGTAATATTTGTAAAAATAAATGATCAAAAAAATATTTGCAAATATAATAAATTTTGATCAAGTTTATCAGTGATAAACATTGATCACATATTTTTACACTATATTTATCACTGATAAACTCATAAATTATTGTTTATCACTGATAAACATGTTAAAAATTGCTATATTTGCAAATACTTTTTTGAGTTGATATTTTTACAAATATTATATAAAAATCTGTCACCCACTGAAATTTCCCTATCTTTTACTTTTTTATCATTGAGAGTAATGTTGGACATTTAAATTAGTGTCCATTTTCATTATGTTAACTGATACTGTATTATTAAGTAATTACATCATTAGTAGAGCTGATAGGTGAAGTTAATCTCTTGTATAAATACTCTTGTTATTCACTGAACATCATTATTTGTGCATTGACTTTAAGATGGCATTCAGAGTGTCAGTCTTCAACTGTTTTTTCTCTATTTGTCAGATTTGTAATGAAAATTTAAATCTTTTTTGCGATAATGGGAGGCTCTGTATAAGAAATTTGAATATTGTATTCTTGCGCTTGATGATTGCTAAAACTAAGGAACCAGCAGAATTGGAGCTGATGACAATGAAAGAAGCGGATCAATTGAATTTAGTAAAAGACATTGATGAGACAAAGTCAAAGGTAAATGAAATTGAATTAAAGTTTGGCTAGGTGAGTTTTGATTACTACCCATGTTTTGGGTGTCTATTTGATTTTTTTTTTAAAAAGAACACCTCAAAAGTCAATTCATTGATATAATGAAAGAAAAGGAAAAAATAAAGCAATACAGCAAATTTGATAAAGCCAAATAAAGTTGTCTATTTACAATTTGAATGAACTTAATGTTAAAAATGCCTATGAGTTATAGCCGTTAGAAAGAATTTGGCATGATTGAGAATTATTTTGTTCATTTGTTGATTCTTAGGCATAGCTGATAGGGTTAGTAAGTTTGGTGATCATAGATGATATTTGCTAATACAAAGTAACGTTTTTAATTCCATTTGTTGTGAAACCATTATGGTTCTGCTTCACAAGGAAAATAGTTTGTGGGAAATATTGTCTGATCCATCGTTTGTAAATTTTGATTAGAAAATAATAGGGGATTACTAATATTCTTTTGCTACAACCATCAAAGAAGCATTCGTGGGCTTGGAGTTGAAAAGCTAGACATTGAATTAAAGTTTAGATGAAAGAAAAATCAATGGGTAGCTCTTTTTGAGGTGGAAGGAATTCACTTGGATATTAGAGTTTGTAAACTGTATGCATTTGATGAATTCTCATGCAAATTCATTTTGATCACTTTATTGTGAGGCATACTACTTTACCCTGAGGGGCCGATCGTTTCACGGAATCCATTATTCCCATGGTAATAGAATACAGTATTACTGGAATCACACACCTGTAATATTGTATTACCTTGTGTTGGGAAAAAAAACACCTCCCACATTCATCGTTAGGAATAAAAAGAGATAACCGAGAAATTATAGAAATAAACACAATCAAAGAGACACGATAATTTATACTGGTTCACCCAAATTGGCTACATCCAGTTGCTACTGCTGCGGATTATACTATGATGAATCAGAGTTACAATAGAGAAATATTCAATACACTAAACCGTGTATTAACCGCTCAAAAGCCCTCAAGAAAGAAAACTTTTTTTATAATATTTCTCACATCTCTCTCTCAAGTGCTCAAGAATTTCACCTCTATCGAAGCACAAATCAACGTGGTCTCTTAACTTGGAAACTCACGGCCAACCAGAAGAAAAACCAATTAACAAAACCTGCTAAACTTTCTTCTAATTGCAATTGCGCTTCTCCGTTTGAAATCCCACCGCCTCAGACTTGTCTTCACGCCTCTCAAGATGAATAACAAAAACAAGTTGCTCAACTTTCATCTTTTGCCACACGTCTGAAGGCATTAAAATAAATTAGGTTAAATTTTGGTGATGGGCTATAACAAATTTCAATCGGCTTTGGCCTTTTCATAATTTATTTTTGATTTGTCTTAACAAATACACAACACCTTGTTCGTTTCACAAATAAAAATGACAGTATATTACCAAGAATTCGATATTACCATGTTTGCTTTAGAAATCTTTATTCTCGGGAATAAGTACATAACTTTTATTTATTCCAAAAATACACATGTTTCCTAGAATTAAAATAGAAGTGTCATTTTTGTTTGACTTATACTCATGTTTCTAAAAACCGATTAGTTACCATTCGGTTGCAAATCTAACAAAAATAAAAAAATAAAAAGAATAATTTAGTAATCATTCCAAGTATACAATTTCATTTAAAAAAATATATTATAGGACTTATACCAAGAAATTTGCTAATTTTATTAATTAAAATTTTAGAATTTAATTTAAAAAAAAATTATCGTTAGACTTTTACCCAAAATTTTATATATTTATTCACTCCAAGTATACAACTTCATCTAAAAAAAGTGTTGGTCAAAATACTAAAATAAGATGTAAGAAAACACAAACAACATCAGAAAAAATAGCTATATAAAAATTCTATAACATCGATATTACCAATCGTAATAATAAAAAACATAGTTCAAAATATACATTATATGTGTTTTATAACAAAAAAAATGTTGGTCCAATAAAATGCTTAAATGATAAAAATAACCCAACAAAACAAGGTTAATTAAGATATCTTTGATCAGACACTAATTATTTAACAAGCTCAAGATGTACTTCTTACGAATGTTTCCTTTCAAAGTAAAGAAGTAATCAGTCTTATTTGAATCTGTGATTATAATCTACCTGACCTTCAAAAATTCATCATCATCCAATCCTTCTATAGAGAACAACTCATCAAAAAGTTTCATTCTTTTGTTAGCAACATCAGCCTCGTGTTGAAAACTTTGACCAAGAAGTTTTTATATTCTCACCAACTCCCTCATATAATGAGCCAACTTACCCATGTTATCAAGTTGCTCAACTAATGAATCATTAGATCTTACTCTTTTTCTCGTCTTGGTTGACATTGCATTTGGTGTGACATGAACATCAATAGTATCTTCCCAATCTCCTTGAGACTTTGTAGAGATGTGCAAAGAATCTTTATATTTGCATATATCTTCTATGGTCGGACTGTTTCATAAACTACCTCTAAATGAATGTCATTGTCAATTGATTTTGTTTATTGGTGCATACATGTGTATTTTTTAATCTATTCCTTAGTTTGTTTGTATTGTTTTCCCCCGTTAACTGAAGAAAAGGAACAGATAAGCTCTATTTTTTTAATGTTTGACATGTTTGTGCACTTGTGAGATGTTTTCGAAGTAGTAATTTAATGCAATAAGTAATATTGTTAAAGATTTCTAATTTGAATGAATTTTTGTTTCATTCAAATTTGGAATTGAAAATAAGATTAGGTGATGTGGCGACCCGACTCCTTTTAAATCATTTAAAATCAAATTTGCAGCGGAAGACTTATTATTTAATAAAATTTTGGCGTGGATATGTTTAAAAATTGAACTATATTCCACAACCTGTTTACACTTTTCACAATCAGAGAAATTAAAAGACAGGAAATGCAATTTCTGTTGTAAGATTAAAGGAGTTCAAGGTTATAAAAGCTAAAACAAAAGGCTCTTATGAGTTTATATACAAATATTCAACTCATAAGATAAAACATGTAATAAAATGTGTCCATGGACTTAAAAAAATGTATATAGTCCCTCTCGGCATCATCATATGTATATAGTTCCTCTCGGCATCATCATCATCATCCAGATCAGACTGTACCAGCTCCTCTCTCACGACCTCGAGCATTACCTGAAAATGTTTGTAATATCATGAGCTAAAAGCAAGCCCAGTGAAAATAAACAAAATAAAAAGTAACATTAGACTCAAAACCCGCATCCGGATTTCTGTCCAAGTAAAACTCACATTCCCTTACCTTTCAACCACCAAAAGGGTTTTATAACAAGTATTTCACTTTTACTTACCAATTCCCCCAAATAATTGAGGAACTAACTTCCAAGCATTAGGAGGATGTGTTTCATAACACACATACCACTTGTATCTCATTCTCTTTAATACCATATACTATACATAAGGTTTACATCAAGTCTTAATCTCTAATTTCAATATCTTCCGATTTATTGAGAATCTAGTTCTCTTACATATATATATATATATATCACACTAATTATACAAGGTTCAATACACCCTTGTATTCTCTCATTATACAATTCAATCTCAATCCTTTTTCCTACAGCACTCCGGTATACATGTGTATATAACATAATAATTATACAAGGTTCAATACACCCTTGTATTCTCTCAATATACAATTCAATTTCATTCTTCATTCTTATAGCACTCGGCTATCATCATATTTCATTCTTTTTCTCTATGGAAATGTATAATATACATAACATTTCATTTCTTTTCTTTAATAAATAATGCTAAGCTCACTTGGTCTTAACATATATAAACAATCATTACTCACAAAATGTAACGTCCCGTTACTTTTGGAGGTAAATTTTTTTTTTTATTTTAAATAAAGTATTTAGTTAGTTTAAACTTAGTAATTCGATTTTAGTAGTTATTTTCGTTCGAAAACCTTTTTAAACTTTTTAAACCTTTTACTATTTTAAATTAGTTTCGGTGACATTAATAATTATTAACGAGCCAATTAATAATTATTAATCACCTTTAGATTATTTTAAGACCATCGGGTTTCGTATTTTTAAACGAATCTTTTAAAAGGGACGTATACGTCATTTTACAATTTCTTAAAATTTCAATATTCATCATCCTCATCTTTAAATAGTCAAACATGAGTCAAAGTGATCATTTTTCTTTTCTTCTCTTCCCCTTGCAAGGCCGAGACACCCCCCCTCCCTCTCTCTCTCTTGGCTTTTCTCCGTTGCTCGGTGGATCGCTGTAATTTTATGACCGTTGAAAAGCTCTCATCCCAAGGATCATTTCTAACCTAGCAATCGAGATTTTCGCTCGTTTTCTCGAAGCCTTAGGTATGACAAACTTTCTAGAACTTGTTATGAATAGTGTTTTAATGGAGGTTTTGAATTGAAATCTTCAAATTCACACCCCGAAGCTTGAAGATTTCAATCGAGAAAGTCGTATTAGCAAGTTTTAGAAACTTCCCTAAACCGTAAAATCAAGTTTGAGTTGAAGACCCGTCCCGTGTTAATGTTTCTCACTTGACCAAGAATTAGGGTGTTTGGTTTGCTATGATTTTACGTTTTATTTTATTTTTCGGAAATCGATTATTATGCTAAAATATCGTGACCCACTGTTATCTCGACTTTCAAAGTGTCTTTGATCAACCCAAATCATCTCAAAAGTGCATAAAAGACGGAAAACCGAACCCGAACCCGAACCCTCCCTTCCTTGTTGGGCCGTGGGTCCCTTGGGGGTTAAATCCGGGGTTTTCGTCGTTTTATGTGTTTGGATATCGTTTGTTTGATTTTCGGATAATTAATGGTTGTCAGGTGTATTTGATTTGTAGGTTGGTGATCGTTTGCGTGACTTTGACTCCGGCATTTTGGAAGCTTGGATTTCACAACTAAGGTGAGTTTAAAATGGAAGTTAGTAATTTTATGAATTATGTTTCATTACGTTATTGTTTATCGAGGTTAAGAGGGGAACTAACTTCCGGAAGTTATACTTGGTTGGAGACTTTAACTCGGATGTGAGTGGAGTGATTTTGATGTATTTATGGTCTTGGAAGTAAAAGAGGATTTATGAGTGGTTTGGAAGTCTTGTAAGGTAATTTGGGAGACTTTAGATGAAAGTGAATGACGAAGGAACTTTAAGTGATTCGGGAGTCAAAGTGGCTTAGAAATTACACTTGAGTATTGACTCGTGTAATTCAAGCGGTTTATGTTCTTAGTAGTTTAGTGGAACTTTATCTAACTTACTAGGGAGCTTGACGGATTCTATATGGCACATGATAGTCTGTGATACGCTCCATACGGTATCATGGTGCGAGATTATGTGATATGGCACATGATAGTATGTGATACGCTCCATACGGTATCATGGTGCGAGATTATGTGATATGGCACATGATAGTATGTGATACGCTCCATACGGTATCATGGTGCGAGATTATGTGATATGGCACATGATAGTATGTGATACGCTCCATACGGTATCATGGTGCGAGATTATGGGATATGACACATGATAGTATGTGATACGCTCCATACGGTATCATGGTGCGAGATTATGTGATATGGCACATGGTAGTATGTGATACGCTCCATACGGTATCATGGTGCGAGATTATGTGATATGGCACATGATAGTATGAGATACGCTCCATACGGTATCATGGTGCGATGATTTGTGGTATGGCACGTGGTATGTTGACTTCGGTCCATACGGTTTAATACACGCTGTGGTAAGGGTGGCATTCAAAGATTTGAGCGTGTATGGATGTGTTATTATTGTTATCATTATTATAGTACTATACACGCTGTGGTAAGGGTGGCATTCGAAGATTTGAGCGTGTATGGATGTGTTATTATTGTTTTCATTATTATATTACTACACATGTGGTGATACGGGTGGCACTCGAAGATTTGAACATGTGTGGTTGCGACTTTATTAGCACTTAGTATATCACATTTCTCTACTTGTATCTTAGTATGAGTATATTTCTTTTTATGACGATAGAATGTTTTCGAGGAAATCCATAACTCATAAGATTCGTTGAGCCACGAAGTAAGAAAGTTTATAATGTATGTTGTTTATGTATGAAATTAGGAATGTGGAATGGGTAGTAAAAGTGAAATCTAGGCCTTTGGACACGATTTCTGACATGAAATGTTGTTCATAGGATTACTTGCTTTCATTTTATTCTCACTAGCATTTTTATGCTAATGTTGCTACCATTACCATTTTTCAGGTAATACTCGTGGTAGAGGGCGAGGTAGAGGAGGTGGCACCGCGTGACCGGTCGTGACAGTGAATGGACAGGAACGGAACTGATTTTGAGAGTGGCATTCTTGACTGCTCATGAACATTGCATCACTTTTATTTTGTTACATTTTGAGCTCGATAGAGCGTTTGTACATATATATTTTGAACTTTAAACTTCCTTTAGCATTTTCATCTTATCATGGAAGGTGTATTCTAGTGTTATTGCTTTTCTGGAAAAACTGGTTGTAAACAGGTTTTGGTTATCCGAATTTTAAACGGACCCATGCCGTTTTTCTGTAAAATCTAGATTTCCTCTACGCATTCGTTTTAATGGATTTTACGAAAAATCGAGTCGTTACAGTTGGTATCAGAGCCTTCTTGGTTCTGTAGACCACATGCATCGCATGTTTTCATGGTTTGATTTGTTCTTGTCCAATCATTGTTGATGGTCAACGGTGCCAGGTATGCTTAGAACCTTCTCTTTTGATAAATGTAATTGTAGCATTGACATTCCTTTTCCATTATCTCATGTGAGGTTTTTCTGATTGTGATTTCAGTATGCCTCCGAGGACAGTGACACCTAGGAGAGGTCGGAGTGGAGTACAGGCTGGGATACGAGGTAGAGGTCGGGCGAGGGCAGTTACACCGCCACCCCCTCCACCTGTTTATCGAGAGGATGAGCCTCCAGTTGATCAGATACCTAGTCAGGGTCGTAGTGTCACCATTTCAGAGGAGTACTTTTTAGACCTATTACGGGGTGGTGGAGGATAGACTGATAGGGTTATACCACCTATTAGAGTACCCACTCCTGTGGTAGACCAGTCGGGTATTACTGATGCTGCAAAAACTTTGAAAGAGTATATCAGGTACAATACTCCTGAGTTTGATGGGACATCTACTGATCCTGTAGTTGCTGAGAGATGGATCACCAGAGTAGAAAGGGTACTTGAATTCATTAAATGTCTAGATCATTTGAAGGTCCACTGTGGGACCTATTCTTTGGTCGATGATGCTTTGTACTGGTGGAAGGGTTTATTTCGTACTCTCAGCCCTGAGTTACAGGTTAGTTGGGAGATGTTCAGGGAAAAGTTCTATGAGAAATACTATCCAAGAGGATACTCGTGATCGATTAAGATACGATTTCTCACACTCCACACGGGGTGTATGATCTGTTGTGGAGTATGAGAGGGAGTTTGAACAGTTGTCAAAATTTGCTACAAAACATGTTTCCGATCCTGAAAGTAAGAGAAAAAGGTTTATTGTAGGTTTGAGAGCGGAACTACGAGCCCAGTACGAGCCTTACGACCTGGTACGTATCCTGATGCTCAATCGCCGCTTTGGCCTTAGATATTGGTGATTCGAGAGAAAAAGGCCAGTGAGATTGTTGCTCAGACCTCTTCTGGGAAGAGGAAGGCTGTGGACGACCCCCCTGGTCGAGGGACACAGTCATATAGACAGGCTCCAGGTAGGGGCAAGGGACAGACAGGACCTCAGTTCCATTTAGGTCAGTCTAGTGATCGAGCCCCTTCTTTGCCCTATTGTCCTGATTGTTCGGGGTACCACTTGGGTCAGTGTTATGTGCAGAAGTGTTACCATTGTGGACAGGCCGGACATATTAAAAAATTTTGTCCTAGATTACAGACACCACAGTAGCGTGGGAGTCAGGGTCAGAGCTCAGGATAGAGTCAGAGTTCTGGACAGGGACAGGGTCGAGGACAGAGACAGGGCCGAGGACAGGGTCAGGGCCGTGGTCAGGTAGGTGGTAGAGGCCAGATTAGGCCTGCTCAGCAGCAGAGAGCAACACCGGTAGTTCAGGCACAACCCCAGACACGACAGCAGGCACGTGTCTTTGCCACTACTTGAGAGGATGCTGAGGCATCTGGTACTGTTGTTACAGGTACTTTGTCGGTATTAGGGCACTCTGTTCTGGTATTATTTGATTCAGGGGCTACTCACTCATTTATTTCTGCTAAGTTTGTCGAGTCTGCCGCCTTTGATTCTGTGCCGTTAGGACATGAGTTACATGTTGCTACGCCACTCGAAAAATCTGTGATTGTGGATAGAGTTGTTTATACTGATGATTTGTGTATTTTGGGTTGCTTTCTGCATGCTATGTTGATTGTGATGCCGATGTCTGACTTTGATATTATTTTGGGTATGGATTGGCTATCAGCCAACCACGCCAACATCGGTTGTAGTGAGAAAGTGGTAGACTTCGTTGGTCCATGTGGGACTAATTTTCGATTTCATGGGACCCGAGGTAGGGTGACACCTGCAGTTATCTCGGGGATCCAGGCTAGAGCACTTTTGAGTGATGGTGCTTGGGGTTATTTAGCTAGTGTGGTAGACACGTCTGTTAGTGTGACTACCTTAGCTTCTGTACCTGTTGTGAGGGATTTCATTTATGTCTTCCCTGATGAGTTACCTGGTTTGCCACCGGTGAGGGAGTTAGACTTCCAGATAGAGGTGATTCCTCGGACCGTTCCACTGTCCAAGCCACCTTATCGTATGGCACCAGCTGAACTTAAAGAGTTGAAAAAGCAGTTGCAAGAACTTTTAGACTTGGGGTTTATACGCCTAAGTGTATCACCTTGAGGAGCTCTTGTATTGTTTGTAAGAAAGAAAGATGGCTCCATGAGATTATGTATTGATTATAGGGAGCTGAACCGAGTCACAGTGAAAAACAAGTATCCTTTGCCCAGGATAGAGGACTTGTTTGATCAGCTGAGGGGAGCTACTGTCTTTTCGAAGATAGATGTGACGACCCGTCACTTTTAAATAGATTAAAATCAGAGAAAACAGCGGAAGTCTTTTATTTTAGAAAAATTGGCGTGGTTTTGTTTGAAAATTGGCATGCCGAAAACCTGTTTACATCCTAATTTTCAAATCATCTAAAATCACATGGACTTTAAGTCCAAATCAGGAGTTCAAATGTTTCATCACATAAAAACCACATCAAAAGCTCTTATGAGCTATATACAACATCAAAGTGTTCAAAAATTTATAAAAGTGTTACACAAACTTTACAAAGACAAGTCCATCTCGAGGCCAACATTCCTCGATCACGCAGCACCATCTCCCCGTCCACGGCCTCTAGCCAGGGCATTACCTGAAATTTTTGTAATATCATGAGCTAACAACTTAAGCCCAGTGAGAAAAATAAGCATAAAAAGTAAATATAGACCTCAAACTCGCATTCCGATTTGTGTCCAATAAACCGACACAATCCTTCCTAGAATTCTCCAAAGTCTAGGTCATTCTAAGTCATATTTTCCAATTGATGAAACTAATTAGCACACTTAGGCTAATTGTTCATCCTTTAACTTGTTATAACATAAAGTAAGAAAAGTAAATGACTTTGCATAAAATATAACATCTCGACTCTCTTTCTCATCTATCATATGCATAAAAGTAATGAGTACATCCATAGGATACGCATTTGCCATTTATGCATGTAATGAAGGTAATGTGGATTTTTACAAACTATCCACCCTTATCCTTATGCATGAAGGTAATGTGGGAATCCACTCATCCACCATTCAACCTTATGCATGATGAAGGTAATGTGGGAATCCACTCATCCACCATTCACCTTATGCATGAAGGTAACGTGGGTATCCACTCATCCACCGTTCCTTTCATTCTTTTCTTTTCTCTTTTCAATGATGCGAGATGTTAAGGTATAATAAATAATGGTGCAAAATGTTATGCATATGCTTGCATATGCTTGTACAAATAAATAAAGTAAAGTAAATGATAAAGTAATCGAAATACACATAAGGTAAATGGGCATAAGTAAGGACATAAAGTAAATGACAAAAAGTAAAATAATCGAGAATCTCGGATGAACGATATGACGATCGAACTCCGATATTAGTAATAAAATTAGAATCATAATTTAAACGATTAACCTATGTCCTCCTGGATTCTATACTTCGAATAATGCGAGGTTCTATTAACCGTTCAAATACAAGTTGGATCATCTTGTCTAAAAAAATAATCCAACCTTAGTTTCATACCGAAACTAAGTTAGAATCTTTTAAGATTCAAGTCTAACTCGAGAACTCCTAAGTTCTCGCTAAGGATTAACTCTTAATCCTAAGGGCACTAAGTCACAACCCTCTAATCTTAGGTTCGGATTCTAATCTTAGTTTCAAACTCTCAAACCATCACACTAGTTTGCTTTCCATAGTTAATTTAAATGCTAACTGTTCTCACCTTATTAATAAGATGATTTAGCTCCTAAGTTCGAAGGAGCGATCAACCACGAAGTTCAAAAACACCTACAAACGAATTACATCGTAACAATCAATAACGAAACCAACTATCAATCAAACAACTACTAATCATACAAAGCAACGAAAACCCAATAAAACCCACAAAGAGGCCCACGGCCCTATCATCAAAAACAAGTCTCGGGTTTGGTTTTTCGGCTTTTTGGCAATTCAAATACGTTTTGAGTTGGTTTTAATCAAATTCGATCATCCCGATTTCAATGGGTATCGATGAATAGTGTTTTTGAACATTAATCCCTTTCCCGAATTGAATTTAAATAAACATTCATTCATTAATTTCTAACCCATTTTCAATCCCAAAAGGGTAAATTTCAAACGGAAAGGGTTTAATTGAAACTCGGTTTTAGGGTTATGAAATAGTTTCCAAAAACATTTAAAACTACTCCCGAATTGACAAACACCGAGTTTCACGGCAAGAAATCGAAAGAAAACAAGCAAAACTCCATTAAAACACTATTTGGAGCTTAGGGTTTGAAGAGATTCTTACCGAGAACTCCTAGGATCTCGAGAGAAACGGACGATGGGTAGATGGAAAATGATCCTTGACCCGAGGGCTTTCCGAAATATCTAAGCTTGAGTCGATCCGTCAAGAAACGAACGAAATCGAATTTTCTTCCTTTGGCCTTTGAAGCTCACGGCTTGGAGAGAAAATGGATGAGCAAATTTTGGTCAAAGGTGAGTTTTAAAGACAATTGAATAGTATTTTTAGATATTTTGTCAAATTGGGTAATTACAACTTTGCCCTTTTATGACTTTTGGCTTAAAAACGAATCCCGAACATCTCAAACTATCCCAATGGTGATTAATAATTATTAATTGGCCCGTTAATAATTATTAACACCATTAAAACGTATTTAAATAAATAAAACCATTAAAATGAAATAAATTGCAAATTTCTAATTTAAAAAAAATAAATAAATGAACTTAATTACTTGAATTAAAATTAAATAAATAAATAAATAAATAAAATTTTATCACAAAATAACGGGACGTTACAATAGATCTTCGATCGGGGTATCATCAGTTGAGGATTAGAGATGAAGATATTCCCAAGACTGCCTTCAGGACACGATATGGTCATTATGAGTTTGTTGTCATGTCTTTTGGCCTGACTAATGCTCCTGCAGTCTTTATGAACCTGATGCATACAGTGTTCAAGAGGTTCATTGACTCTTTTGTGATAGTGTTTATTGATGATATTCTTGTATATTCGAGGACTAAGGAGTTACATGCCATACATTTAGAGATGGTGTTATCGACTTTGAGAGCTCATAAGTTGTATGCGAAGTTCTCTAAATGTGAATTCTGGTTAAAGGAAGTGGCTTTTCTTGGGCATGTAGTATCTAGTAGAGGGATTTCTATTGATTCTTCTAAGGTGGAAGCCGTTAGTGGGTGGCCCCGACCTACTAATGTGGCCGAGATACGTAGTTTTCTTGGACTTGCAGGTTATTATAGACGATTTGTGCATGATTTTTCCAAGATTGCATCCTCTTTGACTCATTTGACGAAAAAGGGGGTTGATTTTGTGTGGACTGATGAGTGTGAAAATAGCTTTGAAGAGCTTAAGAGGCGACTTGTATCGGCCCCGGTTTTAGTTTCACCTGATGAGTCTGGAGGTTTGACAGTGTATACTGATGCATCGAAGAAGGGTTTGGGATGTGTATTGCTGCAACATGGAAAGGTGGTAGCTTATGCTTCTCGGCAGTTAAAGGAGCATGAGAAAAAGTACCCGACTCATGATTTGGAGCTAGCAGCAGTGGTACATGCATTGAAAATATGGAGACATTATTTGTATGGTGAAAAGATTATGATTTTCACCGATCATAAGAGTCTCAAATACTTTTTCACCCAGAAAGAGTTAAATATGAGACAGAGGAGGTGGCTATAACTTGTGAAAGATTATGACTGTGACATACAGTATCATCCAGGAAAGGCCAACGTGGTTGCTGATGCACTTAGTCGAAAGTCACCACACTTGTCAGCTTTGAGTACTATTCCGCTGAGACTTAGATGGGAGATGGAAAGAGCTGAGATAGCATTGCTTACAGTTGAGATTACAGTGAGTTTGGCAAGTTTAACTGTTGGGCCTACTCTGAGACAGAGGATGATAGATGCACAGCGCGGTGAAAAGCACTTGGCTGAGGGTTTTCATGAGGCAGAGTCCGAATTACCTAGCCACTTTACCTTCTCCACTGATAATGCATTGTTGTATCGTAGGAGGTTGTGTGTGCCTCTAGGATCGACCTACAGAAAAGAGCTGTTGGAGGAGGCTCACGGTTCTATCTTTTCTGTGCATCCAGGTAGTACTAAGATGTACAGGGACCTGAGACAGCATTATTGGTGGCCTGGGATGAAACGGGAACTTGCTGACTTTGTTAGTAAATGCTTGATATGTCAGCAGGTGAAAGCTTTGAGGAAGAGTCCACCTGGTTACCTTAACCCTTTGAACGTACCTGAGTGGAAATGGGAAGAAATATCGATGGACTTTATTAGTGGATTGTCGAGAACTGCGAAGGGTTATGACACCATTTGGGTGATCGTGGACAGGTTGACTAAGAGTGCACATTTCATACCAGGGAAAATAACCTATCCTGTTGAGACATGGGCACAGTTGTACATGAAGGAAATTGTCAGACTTCATGGAGTGCCAGTCAGGATTGTATCAGATCGAGACACCCGCTTTGTCTCGAAATTCTGTCAGAGTTTGCATACTGCTATGGGCACTGGCTTAGATTTCAGTACTGCTTTTCATCCTCAGACAGATGGTCAGACCGAGAGAGTCAACCAGATTCTGGAGGATATGTTGAGAGCTTGTGCCCTAGAGTTCGGTGGTAGTTGGGATACTCAGTTGTATCTTGTTGAGTTTGCTTATAACAACAGTTATCAGGCTACCATCGACATGGCACCTTTTGAGGCACTTTACGGTAGAAAGTGCAGATCACCGGCTCATTGGGATGAAATTGGTGAGAGGAAACTTCTGGGACCGGAGTTAGTACAGATGACTAGTGAGTTCATTGCTCTTATCAGAGAGAGGATGAGAGTGGCTCAGAGTAGACAGAAAAGTTACGCTGATGAGAGGCGTAGTGCACTTGAGTTTGAAGTTGGTGACCATGTATTCCTGAAAGTGGCACCTATGAAAGGTGTGATGAGATTTGGGAAGAAAGGCAAGTTGAGCCCTCGATTTATAGGCCCCTTTGAGATTCTGGATCGGATTGGGTCTGTTGCTTATCGATTGGCCTTGCCACCGGCCTTGTCGGCAGTGCATAATGTGTTCCATGTGTCCATGCTCAGGAAATATGTGGCCGACCCTTCACATATTATTGATTATGAGCCCGTTACATTGGATGCTAGTCTATCCTATGAAGAGGTACCAGTTGAGATTCTTGCTACAGAACAAAAGGCGTTGAGGAATAAAACTATAAACTTGGTTAAAGTTCTTTGGGATAATCAAGTTTCAGAAGAAGCTACGTGGGAACGTGCTCACCTTTTCACGTAGGGAGCCTACTTTTCGGGGACGAAAAGCCCTTTTAGGAGGGTAGAATATAACGTCCCGTTACTTTTGGAGGTAATTTTTTTTTTTTTTTAATTTTAGATAAAGTATTTAATTAGTTTAAACTTAGTAATTCGATTTTAGTAGTTATTTTCGTTCGAAAACCTTTTTAAACTTTTTAAACCTTTTACTACTTTAAATTAGTTTCGGTGACATTAATAATTATTAACGGGCCAATTAATAATTATTAATCACCTTTAGATTATTTTAAGACCATCGGGTTTCGTATTTTTAAACGAATCTTTTAAAAGGGACGTATACGTCATTTTACAATTTCTTAAAATTTCACTATTCATCATCCTCATCTTTAAATAGTCAAACATGAGTCAAAGTGATCATTTTTCTTTTCTTCTCTTCCCCTTGCAAGGCCGAGACACCCCCCCTCCCTCTCTCTCTCTTGGCTTCTCTCCGTTGCTCGGTGGATCGCCATAATTTTATGCCCGTTGAAAAGCTTTCATCCCAAGGATCATTTCTAACCTAGCAATCCAGATTTTCGCTCATTTTCTCGAAGCCTTAAGGTATGACAAACTTTCTAGAACTTGTTATGAATAGTCTTTTAATGGAGGTTTTGAATTGAAATCTTCAAATTCACACCCCGAAGCTTGAAGATTTCAATCGAGAAAGTCGTTTTAGCAAGTTTTAGAAACTTCCCTAAACCCTAAAATCAAGTTTGAGTTGAAGACCCGTCCCGTGTTAATGTTTCTCACTTGACCAAGAATTAGGGTGTTTGGTTTGCTATGATTTTATGTTTTATTTTATTTTTCGAAAATCGATTATTATGTAAAACCCTAAAATATCGTGACCCACTGTTATCTCGACTTTCAAAGTGTCTTTGATCAACCCAAATCATCTCAAAAGTGCATAAAAGACGGAAAACCGAACCCGAACCCTCCCTTCCTTGTTGGGCCGTGGGTCCCTTGGGGGTTAAATCTGGGGTTTTCGTCGTTTTATGTGTTTGGATATCGTTTGTTCGATTTTCGGATAATTAATGGTTGTTAGGTGTATTTGATTTGTAGGTTGGTGATCGTTTGCGTGACTTTGACTCCGGCATTTTGGAAGCTTGGATTTCACAACTAAGGTGAGTTTAAAATGGAAGTTAGTAATTTTATGAATTATGTTTCATTACGTTATTGTTTATCGAGGTTAAGAGGGGAACTAACTTCCGGAAGTTATACTTGGTTGGAGACTTTAACTCGGATGTGAGTGGAGTGATTTTGATGTATTTATGGTCTTGGAAGTAAAAGAGGATTTATGAGTGGTTTGGAAGTCTTGTAAGGTAATTTGGGAGACTTTAGATGAAAGTGAATGACGAAGGAACTTTAAGTGATTCGGGAGTCAAAGTGGCTTAGAAATTACACTTGAGTATTGACTCGTGTAATTCAAGCGGTTTATGTTCTTAGTAGTTTAGTGGAACTTTATCTAACTTACTAGGGAGCTTGACGGATTCTATATGGCACATGATAGTCTGTGATACGCTCCATACGGTATCATGGTGCGAGATTATGTGATATGGCACATGATAGTATGTGATACGCTCTATACGGTATCATGGTGCGAGATTATGTGATATGGCACATGATAGTATGTGATACGCTCCATACGGTATCATGGTGCTAGATTATGTGATATGGCACATGGTAGTATGTGATACGCTCCATACGGTATCATGGTGCGAGATTATGTGATATGGCACATGATAGTATGAGATACACTCCATACGGTATCATGGTGCGATGATTTGTGGTATGGCACGTGGTATGTTGACTTCGGTCCATACGGTTTAATACACGCTGTGGTAAGGGTGGCATTCAAAGATTTGAGCGTGTATGGATGTGTTATTATTGTTATCATTATTATAGTACTATACACGCTGTGGTAAGGGTGGCATTCGAAGATTTGAGCGTGTATGGATGTGTTATTATTGTTTTCATTATTATAGTACTACACATGTGGTGATACGGGTGGCACTCGAAGATTTGAACATGTGTGGTTGCGACTTTATTAGCACTTAGTATATCACATTTCTCTACTTGTATCTTAGTATGAGTATATTTCTTTTTATGACGATAGAATGTTTTCGAGGAAATCCATAACTCATAAGATTCGTTGAGCCACGAAGTAAGAAAGTTTATAATGTATGTTGTTTATGTATGAAATTAGGAATGTGGAATGGGTAGTAAAAGTGAAATCTAGGCCTTTGGACACGATTTCTGACATGAAATGTTGTTCATAGGATTACTTGCTTTCATTTTATTCTCACTAGCATTTTTATGCTAATGTTGCTACCATTACCATTTTTCAGGTAATACTCGTGGTAGAGGGCGAGGTAGAGGTGAAAGGATGATTTACTAAATTAGCGGAATTTATTTAGTAACACAAATTAACACTTAATTTAGGATCTATTAATATCATGCAATTTGTGATAAAAACATGTAGATTCATGCTTTAAATTTCGAAAATTAAAATCAAAACTTACATTGAGTAATAAATGGAGAATCGGTTGGAGGTTTCTTTCCAACATCAAATCCTCAAGAACACTGGGATCTTCTACGCTATATCCCGATCGATCAAACGAAATCCGATTGTGGGATCGAACTTTAGAAGAAATTGGGAAGAAGAAAAATATTTTCTTCCCAATTTTGAATAGGGAATTTCGGCCAAAGGGGGAGAAGGGAAGAAGAGAGAATTCCGAATTTCTAAGGAATTGAATTGTGTGATTTATGAATGACCCAACCCTCCTATTTATAGGAAAATAGGAATCCTAATCACATTAGGATTAATCTATAGAGATAAATACAAAAAGAATAAAGATTATCTCTTTCCTTTATCTTGCAATTTCGAAAATGCCATAGATAAATAGGAGATTATTTTCTTTTCTTTATTTTATTTATCTTGGGTAAATAAATCTATATAATTATTATAGGATATAATTCAAATAATTATCTCCTACAAATTATCTATATAGCCGAAAATTGGCTTTAATAATTAATAAATAATTCTAATTTATTTAATAAATTATTTTGGGCCAATTCCAATTGGGTTCATTAATCCAATTGGGCTTGAAATTCTCTCTTAAATTAATAAGTCCAACTTAATTAATTTATTTATTAATTACCATTTAAATAAAATATTTTATTTAAACAATTAATATTTTCTCCCGACTAAATATTATCAAATTTATATTTAATTATTAATTTCCATTTAAATAATTTTCATTATTTAAATAATTAATAATAAATATTATAATTATTAATTTCCATTAAATAAACTCATTATTTAATTAATAATTTTATTGACAATATTTTATTATTAATTAATTAATTTTAATTATTAATTTCCGTTCAAATAAAATTAATTATTTAAACAATTAATAATTGTCAATTAATTTCAAATTATTAATTACCATTTAAATATACTCAATATTTAAATAATTAATAATATCTAATTAATAATATTTCATTATTAATTTCCTGTTTAAATAAACTCATTATTTAAACAATTAATAATGTTTATATTAATTACCATTTAAATATACTCAATATTTAAACAATTAATATTGTCTATTTTAAGTAATTCACTTTACTTAAACTTTCCATTTCTTCTACTTGATTTCGCGACTACGATATTTGGGCTAGCATAGGGACCCGATGGACCTATAGATCATGGGCTTAATAATTAGTCAATTAATTGATTAACTCATAATCAGTTAATTACTTATTATCTAACTATGAATAATTCCACTATAGATTCATAGCTGAACTCCCCTCGCTATAGATGAGTTATGTCCATTTAGTTTATCTTTATTTATATCTGTGATATAATCCTTCACGTGGAACCCTCATAATTACAGGCGGATAAATTTACCGTTTTGCCCCTGTAATTACCGTTTTATCCTTGTGTTCCCGCTGATTCTCCAATGAACATTATCTTTAGTCGAACTAGAGATAATATACTTCTGTGATCAATAGAAGTCGTGGCGCCACTTGTTCATGTCTCGAATCAGTACATCAAGGGAGTTTCCTAAAGTTCCTAAAATATTTAGGTATCGCACTGATACTGTTAATTTATAGGAAAGTTATGAATTCCATCTCGTGAAAATGAGTTCCCAGCTACTTATCTAGTCATGTTCCAAAAACAGAAGTGTATTGAGCGTTCTTACAGATCGCTCTCAACCATGTGAATCAAAGAACATAACTACACAAATAGGAGTCCTCATTTCACTCAGGATTGAGATCTATCACGGTTGATAAACTTAGTTTGATATTCGATCATTTCTCGTAAACGGTACTAATGAGAAATTTGATCGAACATCGTGGTCCTGTCTTATACAATCAACATTGCATATGATACTTCCATTTCATGTCTCCCACATGAATGATCAAGATTAGATCATTTGTCTATAAACAAAATGCGAAGCTATCAACAGTGTTACCAGGATAAGGTTCCCAAACGTTATCCATTTACTGTAGACACTTTTAAGTTACTCATCTCGACTTTAATCCTCTCGTATGATTCAAATACTAAGTCGTGATTTCATAAGAGTAACTTAGGGTTTACTATTTGAATGTTTGATATTTATATATTTCCATATATTCCTAATATCATTAATTGAATCAATCTAGATAATATAAAGAACTTATGTTTATTTATTTAATTTATTCTTAATAAATTATTATTATTAAATAATTACAAGTTCTAGGACACCATTCCTAACAAGAGGAGGTGGCACCGCGTGACCGGTCGTGACAGTGAATGGACAGGAACGCAACTGATTTTGAGAGTGGCATTCTTGACTGCTCATGAACATTGCATCACTTTTATTTTGTTACATTTTGAGCTCGATAGAGCATTTGTACATATATATTTTGAACTTTAAACTTCCTTTAGCATTTTCATCTTATCATGGAAGGTGTATTCTAGTGTTATTGCTTTTCTGGAAAAACTGGTTGTAAACAGGTTTTGGTTATCCGAATTTTAAACGGACCCATGCCGTTTTTCTGTAAAATCTAGATTTCCGCTACGCATTCGTTTTAATGGATTTTATGAAAAATCATGTCGTTACACAAAACAAGTGTAAAGGGCAGACAACCTTTACATTAATATAACCATCACATGCGAATAATGTCAGGTAATGAAAGCTCTCGTAGGACTAAGCATTCACCTCATTATCTCGCTTTCCAAAATAAAATATATAAATTCATTTCAATAATCTCTCTCTATCTCTAGTGAATAATGACAGGTAATGAAGCTCCCGTAGGCTAAATTCATTCACCTCATTAAACTCACCTTCCAAAATAAAATATACAAAGTCTTTTCAATAATATCTTCCCACCTCTAGTGAATAATGACAGGTAATGAATGCTCTCGTAGGCTAAGCTCATTCACCTCATTATCTCACCCACCGAATACAAGCTTCAATGCACACCTGTATCCTCGTATATGTATCATAGTAATTATGGATAACACTAGAGAATGTGAACTCGCATAGTTCCATCATTATCTCATTATCCATCTCCTCCGATCATGAAAAGTTCATGCAGCGTTTAGCATTCCTCATGATACATATACGTAAACATAAAACGAATAATACCAGACAATGCAAGCTCACTCAGTCTATGCATTGCCTCATTATTCTTCCGAATTTCGATTATGCTATATGATATGATATGACATGAATATGATTTCAAGTGCAAGTAAATAAATATAAACATTCCAAGTAATCGAAAGAACATAAAGGTAAATGGATCACGTAATGCTCTTATACATAAAATAAGAAATTAGTAACTTCTAATAAGAAAACAATAATAGATCAAGCTAAACGGCTTTTAGTTAAACTTGAATTACTAACTTTATCTTAAAGTTCCCAATTCAAAATTATTCTATTGCTTTCAATTATTATCTGAAATTCCATAATCAATTTCCTTATTCACCCATTTTACTTGAAACCTTCAACTCTCGATAATCATTCTCAGACTGCAGAACGAATCTAAACTTAGAACTTCCAAGAGTTATTCGTTTACTTCGAAAAATACATGAGTTCTCTCACTCAACTATAACTAACTCCAAGCCTAAACATGTTAGTTCACTTACTTTAATCCTTTCAATTTAAACCTTAATCTCACTTCCGATTCTATAAATCGTTCAACTTATTCGGTTTCTAAAGCTACTTTAAATTCTATTTATTCTCACCTCGAAAGCTCTCGTGACAACAAAGTTCACACGAACCAACAAATGAGCAATCGCACCTACAATTCATCAATCGATCAATGAATTACAATTCATATCTAAGATGAGAAAAAAAATATGATTTTTGGGTGAATAGTAATTTCGGATTAATAGTGTTTTTCAGTGAATAGTGTTTTTCTAAAATCCAAGCTCAAAATCGTCAAATTCCTTGATAGAAATTCATGATTTCAACTTCAAAACTCATTTATAATAAAAAACGAACAAAACCATGTAAAAAGTTTTGAAAACTTACATTTTAAGGCTTCCCTTAGAGAAGGAGAAACGGAATAAGGTTAGGTGGGATAGATAGCCCACGTCTCGAGCAATCCTACGCAACTGACCTCATGGAAAACGGTCGAGAATTGACGAAAGCCCAAGAGAAAACCCCTCAAGGTGGCTCACGGCCATGAAAGAAGGAGGAGAAGGAAAAAAAAATGAGAAGCTTGGTCAAAGTTGGTCAATTTGGATGATTTTAAAGGAGAATGAATAGTGAAATGATATTTTTAAGAAATCGACACTACAAAAAAACTGTCAATTTGCGACCATGCAATTGCGACCAAATGGTCGTTTTTTTACCTAAAATGCGACCAAAATTGCGACCAACTAAGTGGTGGCCAAAAAGCTGGTCGGTCAGGAATTTGTGCGACTGGATAGTCACAAATATACGACCAAAAATGTTTGGTCGCAAAAAAGTCAACCTTTTAAAAATACGACCAGATGGTCATTGTGACGACCCGTCACTTTTAAATAATTTAAAATCAGAGAAAACAGCGGAAGTCTTTTAATTTACGAAAAATTGGCGTGGTTTTGTTTGAAAATTGGCATGCCGAAAACCTGTTTACATCCTAATTTTCACATCTAATAAAATCTTATGGACTTTAAGTCCAAATCAGGAGTTCAAATATATAATATCATAAAAACATCATCCAGAAGCTCTTATGAGCCAAAATATGATACAAAATAATCAAAGTCCTCAAAATTCACAAAATAAAACATAGACTTTACAAATCCAATAGTCCATCTCGAGGTCGGCATCCCTCGATCACGCAAGACCACCTCCTTCTCCTCGACCTCTAGCCAAGGCATTACCTGAAATTGGTTGTAATATCATGAGCTAACAAACTAAGCCCAGTGAGAATAATAAGCATAAAAAGTAAATATAGATCTCAAACTCGCATTCCGATTTGTGTCCAATTAAACCGACACAATCCTTCCTAGAATTCTCCAAAGTCTAGGTCATTCTAAGTCATAGTTTCCAAATGATGAAACTAATTAGCACACTTAGGCTAATTGTTCATCCTTTAACTTGTTATGACATAAAGTAAGAAAAGTAAATGACTTTGCAAAAAAATATAACATCTCGACTCTCTTTCTCATCTATCATATGCATAAAAGTAATGAGTACATCCATAGGATACGCATTTGCCATTTATGCATGTAATGAAGGTAATGTGGATTTTTACAAACTATCCACCCTTATCCTTATGCATGAAGGTAATGTGGGAATCCACTCATCCACCATTCAACCTTATGCATGATGAAGGTAATGTGGGAATCCACTCATCCATCATTCACCTTATGCATGAAGGTAACGTGGGAATCCACTCATCCACCGTTCCTTTCATTCTTTTCATTCTTTTCTTTTTCTCTTTTCAATGATGCGAGATGTTGTAGTATAATAAATAATGGTGCAAAATGTTATGCATATGCTTGCATATGCTTGTACAATTAAATAAAGTAAAGTAAATGATAAAGTAATTAAGATACACATAAGGTAAATGGGCATAAGTAAAGACATAAAGTAAATGACAAAAAGTAAAATAACCGAGAAACTCGAATGAACGATATGACGATCGAACTCCGATATTAGTAATAAGATTAGAATCATAATTTAAACGATTAACCTATGTCCTCCTGGATTCTATACTTCCAAATAACCCGAGGTTCTATTAACCGTTTTAAATTACAAGTTGGATCATTTTGACTTCAAAATAATCCAACCTTAGTTTCATAACGAAACTAAGTTAGAATCTTCTAAGATTCAAAGTCTTTCTCGAAAATTTCTAAGTTCTCACTTAAAGGATTAACTCTTAATCCTAAGGGCACTAACTCACAACCCTCTAATCTTAGGTTCGGATTCTAATCTTAGTTTCAAACTCTCAAACCATCACACTAGTTTGCTTTCCATATTTAATTTAAATGCTAACTATTCTCACCTTATTAATAAGATGATTTAGCTCCTAAGTTCGAAGGAGCGATCAACCACGAAGTTCAAAAACACCTACAAACGAATTACATCGTAACAATCAATAACGAAACCAACTATCATTCAAACAATTACTAAACATACAAAGCAACGAAAACCCAATAAAACCCACAAAGAGGCCCACGGCCTTATCATCAAAAACAAGTCTCGGGTTTGGTTTTTCGGCTTTTTGGCAATTCAAATACGTTTTGAGTTGGTTTTAATCAAATTCGATAATCCCGATTTCAATGGGTATCGATGAATAGTGTTTTTGAACATTAATCCCTTTCCCGAATTGAATTTAAATAAACATTCATTCATTAATTTCTAACCCATTTTCAATCCCAAAAGGGTAAATTTCAAACGGAAAGGGTTTCATTGAAACTCGGTTTTAGGGTTATGGAATAGTTTCCAAAAACATTTAAAACTACTCCCGAATTGACAAACACCGAGTTTCACGGCAAGAAATCGAAAGAAAACAAGCAAAACTCCATTAAAACACTATTTGGAGCTTAGGGTTTGAAGAGATTCTTACCGAGAACTCCTCGGATCTCGAGAGAAACGGACGATGGCTAGGTGGGAAATGATCCTTGACCCGAGGGCTTTCCGATGGATCTAAGATTGAGCCGATCCGACAAGAAACGAACAAAATCAAAATTTTTCTTTTTGCTTCCTTGAACTCACGGCAAAGGAGGAGAGAAATGAATGAGCTTTTGGTCAAATTTTGAAGTCAAAGGTGAGTTTTAAAGACAAATGAATAGTGTTTTTTAGATATTTTGCAAATTGGGTAATTACAACTTTGCCCTTTTTCGACTTTTGACTTAAAAACGATTCCCGAACAACTCAAACTAACCCAATGGTGATTAATAATTATTAATTGGCCCGTTAATAATTATTAACACCATTAAAACGTATTTAAATAAATAAAGCCATTAAAATGAATTAAAATGAAATAAATTACTAAATTCTAATTTAATAATAAATAAATGAATTTTAATTACTCAAATTAAAATAAAATAAATAAAAGTTTTTTTTTTTATCACGAAATAACGGGACGTTACAGTCAACCCTCCTAAAAAGGCTTTTCGTCCCGAAAAGTAAACTCACTAAGTGAAAAGTCGAGGATACTTTGCCCGCATATCATCCTCACGCTCCCACGTAGCTTCTTGGACACTTGGTTCCTCCAAAGAACCTTAACCAAGCGAATCGTTTTGTTTCTCAACACCTTCGCTTTCGAATGCTAAAATCTCAACTGGTGTCTCCTCATAAGACATACTAGCATCCAAAACTATCGGCTCGTGATCAATCACGTGGGAAGGATCTGCCATGTACTTCAGAAGCATAGATACATGGAAAACATTATGAATCGCCGATAAAGAAGGTGGTAAAGCCAATCTGTAAGCCACTTGCTCCTACTCGCTCAAGTACCTCGAAAGGGCCAATGAACCTAGGACTCAGCTTACCTTTCTTTCCAAATCTCATAACACCTTTCATAGGTGCTACCTTCAAAAACACGTGGTCCCCCACTGAAAACTCAAGTGGACTACGTCGTTTATCTGCATAACTCTTCTGTCGACTCTGGGCAACCCTCATCCTCTCTCTGATCAAGTCAATAGACTGACTAGTCAACTGTAACAACTCAGGCCCCAAAAGCCTTCTCTCCCCAACCTCATCCCAGTGAGCTGGAGATCGACACTTTCTACCATAAAGTGCCTCAAATGGTGCCATCTCAATAGTAGCCTGATAGCTGTTATTATAAGCAAACTCTACCAAGTACAACTGAGAATCCCAACTACCTCCAAAATCAAGAACACAAGCCCTCAACATATCCTCCAGAATCTGGTTAACTCTCTCGGTCTGACCATCTGTCTGGGGGTGAAAAGTTGTGCTAAAATCCAAGCCTGTACCCATGGCTGAATGCAAACTCTGCCAAAACTTCGAGACAAAACGAGTGTCCCGATCTGATACTATCCTCACAGGCACACCATGTAATCTAACAATCTCCCGTAAATACAACTGTGCCCATGTCTCCACTGGGTAGGTAATCCTCCCAGGTATAAAGTGCGCGGTCTTCGTCAAACGGTCTACAATCACCCAAATGGTATCATAACCCTTGGGCGTCCTCGGCAAACCACTGATAAAGTCCATGGAAATCTCCTCCCATTTCCATTCTGGCACACTCAGAGGGTTAAGTAAACCCGATGGACTCTTCCTCAAAGGTTTGACTTGCTGACAAGTCAAACATCTACTAACAAAGTCCGCTATCTCAAACTTCATCCCAGGCCACCAATAATGCTCTCTCAGGTCCCCTGTACATCTTCGTACTACCTGGATTTATAGAGAAGATAGAAGCGTGAGCCTCCTCCAACGTTCCCTTCTAAAAGTCGATCCTAAAGGCACACATAGCCTCTTATGATACATCGAGCACTGTCGTAGAGAAGGTAAAATGACTAGGAACATCTCGACTCGGCTTCCCTAAAACCGGCCCGCAAATGAACCTCTCCCCTCCTGGGCATCAATCATCCTCCGCCTCAAAGTAGGCCCCACTGTCAAACTAGCCGGACTCACGGTGACCTCGCGAAGCAATGCTATCTCGACTCGTTCCATATCCCACCTCGGTCTCAAAGGTAAGTCGACAAAGTCAAGAATGAGAAGACTTCCTACGAGCGCATCGGCCACTACATTGGCTCTCCCAGGATGATCCTGAATGTCACAGTCATAATCCTTGACGAGCTCTAACCATCTCCTCTCGCCTCATATTCAATTCCTTGAGTGAAGAAATATTTGAGACTCTTATGGTCAGTAAATATCATAATCTTCTCGCCCGTACAAATAATGCCTCCATATTTTCAATGCATGCACAATGACGCCAACTCTAAATCATGAGTCGGATATTTCTTCTCATGCTCCTTCAACTGACGAGAAGCATAAGCTATAACTTTACCATGCTGCATCAACACACATCCCAAACCTCTGTGGGAAGCATCTGTATACACAGTCAAACCACCAGTCCCATCAGGCGACACTAGAACAGGTGCTGTCACAAGCCTCCTCTTGAGCTCCTCAAAGCTCCTCTCACAATCCTCAGACCATATAAAATCAACCCCCTTCCGGGTCAAACGTGTCAAAGCTGAAGCAATCTTGGAGAAATCTTGCACAAACCGCCTATAATAGCCTGCAAGTCCCAGAAAACTGCGAATATCAGCCACACTCGTCGGTCTAGGCCAGTTAGTAACTGCCTCAATCTTAGAGGGATCAACAGATACTCCTCTACTCGATACTACGTGGCCTAAAAATGCCACTTCCCTCAGCCAAAACTCACACTTGGAGAACTTGGCATACAGTCTCTGATCTCGTAGTATCGTCAAAACCTCTCGAAGATGTATAGCATGCAACTCCTCTGTCTTGGAATAAACCAAGATATCATCGATAAAAACAATCACAAAAGAGTCAATGAACCTCCTAAACACCGTGTGCATAAGGTCCATAAAAGCTGCAGGAGCGTTAGTCAAGCCAAAGGACATAACTACAAACTCATAATGTCCATAACGCGTCCTGAATGCCGTCTTGGGAATATCCTCATCCCGAATCCTCAATCGATGATAGCCAGGATCTCAAATCTATCTTGAAAAGATAGTGGCTCCCCTCAACTGATCAAACAAGTCATCTATCCTGGGCAAAGGATACTTGTTCTTCAGTAACACCTGGTTCAACTCTCTGTAATCAATGCATAAACGCATAGAACCGCTCTTTCTTCTTCACAAACAACAGGGGCTCCCCACCGGCGAAACACTTGGGCGTATAAACCCCAAGTCTAAAAGTCCCAGAATCGCTCTGGAGTTCTTTCAACTCACCAGGTGCCATACGATATGGTGCTTTGGACAATGGAGCCGTCCCAGGAGCAACCTCAATCGAAAATCAAACTGTCTCACCAGGTGGCAAACCAGGCAACTCATCAGGAAAAACATCAATGAAATCCCTCACTACAGAATCGAACTCAAACTAGCCTCTAGTATAGAAGTGTCAACCACACTAGCTATATAGCCCAAGGCTCCATCACTTAGAAGCATACTAGCTTCTAACATCGATATCAAAGTGGGTACCGATCTACTACTAGTCCCACGAAAACGTACACTAGTCCCACATGGACTCATAAAATCAACCACTCTCTCTCTGTACAATCAATAGTGGCACGATTAGCTGATAGCCAATCCATACCCAAAATCACATCGAAATCAGACATAGGCATGATAATCAAAGTAGCATGCAAACAACAACCCATAAAGCACAAATCATCTGTGCTAATCATACTATCAGCAATAATAAACTTCCCCACTGGGGTAGAAACACGCATCTCAAACCCTAACGGTGCAGACTCAAGCATAGCCGACTCAACAAATGCAGAAGAAATAAAAGAGTGGCTAGCTCCAGAATCAAATAAAACAAAGGCCGAATGGCCTAAAAGCGATCAGTACGGTAACTACGATTACGCACTGCAGCCTCCGCCTCCTCTCTAGTAGCATAAACTCGGGCCTGATCATCGAGCGGTGGAGGCGTGAATCGACGTGGCGGTGGAGGAAATCTCGGTGGTGGTGGAGGTAAAATCGTGGCGGTGAACAACGGGTGGAAGTTCGAATCGCCGTGCTCGACCACCCTGACCTCTACCTCTAAATCGTCCTCCGCCCCGGCCCCGACCTCTGCCTCGGTCATGACCCCTACCTCTAACCTGGAGGAGCATACAAAGCGGTGGTGCCTGATAAGGTCTCTGCTGCATACCCGACCTGGGTAACCATCCTGTGGTGGATGAGCCTGATAAGTCCTACAGGACCTAGATAGGTGACCCTCCTGACCACAAGTAAAACACCTAAGTGGTAGGGGAGCCTGCTGCTCTGTGCCCAAACCGAATCCCACCCCTAGTCTGCTGCCGACATCGTCTCTCTTTGTGGCGGTGGTACTCGACCAGTACGGTCATCCTCCACCTTCCTCTTATGAGAGGAAGTCTCTCCGGTCGCAGCTAGTTTGCCCTTCCTTTCTTCAGATGCCAAATCCAAAGAAAGGGCAAACTCTAAAGCCTGCTCATAGGTAGTCGGACGCAGGGTGCGTAAAAAACCCCTAATCTTGGCTCTCAGCCCTACCAAAAATCTCCTCATCTTGCTCTCAGGCATGCTTTGGAGGACCTCACGAAACCGTTTTGAAACGGTCGTATGCCGTTGTACTCTGCAAAATCAAAAAAAATTATTGTGCTATATATTAGAAACTATTAGTTAAAAGGAATAAAAAACACTTTGAAAAATAGTAAACAAAATTACTTACGTATCCCCTTCAATCCGAAGGGTAGAGTCTGCGGCCCGAGACGGCTACGTGCATGAAGTCGAGTGGCCAGCTGGATCCGACCCGGACGCATACCCTGATGCAGACCCTGATGCTAAGCCCGGAGTCGTTGCCAGGGAGTTCTGCGGCAGTCGTGGTGTCACAGACTCGGTCTCAGGGACTGCATCATCGAGCGTGGCAGCAAGTCCCATCTCGTAACTAAAGAGGATGTCCAACTCCTCTGTAGTCAGTCCTGCATCGGCGGCGCGCCCGAGGGCGTCTGGGAGACCCCTCGTCACCCGCGTCGTCCGGGCTCGCCTGACCTGGGGAGGACATCGTCTGCCCGTCATAATCCTACAACCAAAATAAACTAATTTAATACTAATTACGTAAGTAAAATATTGAAATAAATTTAATTGATTAATTAATGAAATAATGTAAATTAAACTAACATAAATTAAGTAAATAATTTAAAATAAACTAATCAAATTAATTTGAATAAAAGTAAATTAAAATTAGATTAATTGAACTAAAATTAATTCAATTAAACTTAAGATTAATGAATTAAAACTAAAATAAACTAATCATTTAATTTGAAATAAAGTAAAGTAAAATTAGATTAATTGAACTAAAATTAATTGAATTAAACTAAAATTCAATTAATTTTAGTTTCAATTAATCTAATTTTAATTTAATTTAATTCAAATTAATTGATTAGTTTATTTTAGTTTTAATTAATTAATCTTAACTTTAATTGAATTAATTTTAGTTCAATTAATCTAATTTTAATTTACTTTAATTCAAATTAATTGATTAGTTTATTTTATTTTTAATTAATTAATCTTAAGTTTAATTGAATTAATTTTAGTTCAATTAATCTAATTTTAATTTACTTTAATTCAAATTAATTGATTAGTTTATTTTAGTTTTAATTAATTAATCTTAAGTTTAATTGAATTAATTTTAGTTTCAATTAATCTAATTTTAATTTACTTTAATTCAAATTAATTGATTAGTATATTTTAGTTTTAATTAATTAATCTTAAGTTTAATTCAATTAATTTTAGTTTCAATTAATCTAATTTTAATTTACTTTAATTCAAATTAATTGATTAGTTTATTTTAGTTTTAATTAATTAATCTTAAGTTTAATTGAATTAATTTTAGTTTAATTAATCTAATTTTAATTTACTTTATTTCAAATTAATTGATTAGTTTATTTTAGTTTTAATTAATCAATCTTAAGTTTAATTGAATTAATTTTAGTCCAATTAATCTAATTTTAATTTACTTTATTTCAAATTAATTGATTAGAATACTTAAACAAAATTATTCTAATTAATTAATCTAATTGTACTTTACTTTAATCAAATTTAACTAAAATTAAGTAATTAAACAATTTTTATTTAATAATTAAACTAAAATTAATTAATTAAATTAGTGTAATTCATTAATTTAAACTACTTAAGTATAATTGAAGTTAAACTATTTGAATTAATTACCCTACTTTAAATTAATTGATTTAATTAAAGTAATCTAAATTACATTAATTAAACTAAAATTAAAAGTTAAACTAGTGTAATTATAAATTAATTTAGTTTAATTTTATTAAATTAAAGTAAACTATCTTAAATAAACTAAATAAGTAATTAAACTAAATTAGATTAAGTAATTAAATTAATTACTACTTAAATTGAATTAAAGTAAACTAAGTTAGATTAATTAAACCTATTAGATTAATTAAACTAAAATTACTTAAAGTAACAAAATTAAAGTAAACTAATTAATTAGTTAATGTAAACTAAAATGCTATGAATTAAACAAAAGTAAACTAAGTAATTGATTACACAAATTTAGATTCATTAAACTAAAACTAATTAAATTAACAAAACTAAACTAAACTACTTAATTAAAAACTAAAAACTAAAACTAAGTAAACTAAATTCTTAAACTAAACTTCAATTTTATACGAAAACTAACCTCGTAATCGAAACCGGGATTGGGGGTTGAGGGTTTTAGGTTTAGAGTAAGAATGGGAACGGGAACGGGAAGAAATAACGGGGAACGGGAGAGGGGAAAGAGAGAAAAGAATAAAAAGAGAGGAAGAAAAAGAGAAAGGAAGAAAAGAAGAAACGGGGGAAGAAAAGAAGAAACGGGGGAAGAAAAGCAGAAGAAGAAAAGAAGAAACGGGGGAAAGGAAAACTGAAGGGCATTTAAATCATAATTTGCGACCAACTAGTCGCAAATATGTAATAATGAACAGAAACGAAAGGTCGCGCGTGCTGGGGACAATGCGACCATTTGGTCGCATTTTCAAAGATATTTGCGACCAAATGGTAGCATTTGTTAAAAAAGCGACCACTTGGTCGCCCAGTTACCATTATCAAGAATAGCTGTCATATTACGAGTCCCATCAAAAATTGCGACCATCTGGTCGCAATAATGAAATTCACCGCCAAATATTGCGACCAGATGGTCGTATTGTTTAAATTCACCGCCATAAATTTCATGCAAATTTAAACTTACCGCCCAAAAATGCTACCATTTGGCCGCCTTTCTCTCCAAAATTACTACCATAAACCCTAAACCCTAAACCCTAAACCATAAACCCTAAAATGCGACCATTTGGTCGCCTTTCCCTTCTAAATGACTACCATGTGGTCACCTTTTTTGTGAAATTGCGACCACCTGGTCACAAATATTAATATTTATATACTTTTTTTTTATATTGGGTTACTTTATGATATTTACATATGAAGGGAACTCTTGTTTCCATGTTGTTATATTTATTGATATTTTTATTCATGATTTTCGAGATAAATTTTTGTAATTCTTGATTTGGAACTATTTGATTCTATTTAAGAGTTTTTTTTTAATAGATATAGATAATTTTATTCTTGTTTTTCAAGATAGAAAGTGCTAGAAGGGAACCAAATAGACTATTGAAGATGTACATATTTATATATAATTTGCATCCACATATTCATTTGAAGCAATTCCACTGCAGAATTCGATATAAACATGTCAAAGTTGAAATCAAGAGGAATCTTTCTTATAATAAAAAAAAAAAGTTTATTTCATTTTCATCGTATTTCATCTTTAATTTCATTTTCATCGTATTTCATCATCTTTTGATTTTAAGTTTGGTCTATTGCTCTATTCATAATTGTAAATGCTTTACTTGAACAAAAAAGAGTCAAAAGGACTAGATTCAACTAGAGGTTTAAGGAAAATATAATTCTTCTCTGTACAATATTATTGTTCTCTCTTTGTATGGAATTCAGATATTTCAAGACGAGGTTAAATATTATTATTTACTCTACACAAATTTTAGAAAAATATAAAGGCGTTTAGATAGCTTCTTGATCTTGAAGAGTTTTATATTAATTGAAAGTGAATAATTTTTATTTAATTGACATTATTATTTGTTAAGAAATGTAATCAATAAAATTAACCACATCTTCAAATTTTGGAATTATTGGTAATTTTTTCAATCATCTATTCTTATTTTTATTTTTTCTTTCGTAAGTTTATAATGTAATTTTCCTTTTACTTTATCTATTTTACCCCATAAATACAGTGGGAAAAAATCAACAATCATTAAAGATTTTATTTGTTCATAAAATAAATATAATTTAAAAATTGATTAACAAACATTTAACTAATACAAATAAAACTCTTAAAATATAAAATTGAATTGTAAAATAAGACTAAAAATTCCACGTGCATCGCACGTGTTAAAAAACTAGTTATTTATAAATTATTGGTCATATAAAATCACAGCATTTGCGACCATCCGGTCACTTTCTAGTGTGACCATGTGGTAGCTTAATTCCCGCCAAAATTTTAAGCTACCACTGCTCAATAAAGGTCACAAAATTGCGACCAGGTAGTCACTTTTAATTGTGACCATTTGGTAGCTTTTTTCCATTCAATTGTAAGCTACCACTGCTCAATAAAGGTGACAAAAATTGCGACCTGGTAGTCACTTTTAATTGTGACCACTTGGTAGCTTTTTTCCATTCAATTTTAAGCTACCACTGCTCAATAAAGGTCACAAAAATTGCGACCAGGTAGTCACTTTTAATTGTGACCACTTGGTAGCTTTTTTCCATTCAATTTTAAGCTACCACTGCTCAATAAAGGTCACAAAAATTGCGACCAGGTAGTCACTTTTAATTGTGACCACTTTGTAGCTTTTTTCCCTCCAAAATTACGCGCCATTTTTTTGCTACCAAGGCATATTTTAGTCACAAAAATGCGACCAGATGGTCGTTTTGTTAGGTGACCAAGTGGTCGCTTCTTTTGCGTCATAATTTCGCGCCATTTTTTATGACTACTTCTACTTTTGGTTGCAATCTGGTCGCAAAAAAAGTGACCAGATGGTCACTTAGAGTCAACCTTCAAAGAAAGTGACGAGGTGGTCACCAGAAAACTACCACTTTTTTTTTGTAGCAATTTTCTGGTCGCATTTTGACAGTTTTTTTGTAGTGCGAAAATTACGGTTACGTCCCTTTAATGATTTTAGCTTATAAAACGAAACCCGAAGTTCTTAAACTAGCCCAATGGTGATTAATAATTATTAATTGGCCCGTTAATAATTATTAATACAAAAAAAACTAATTTAAGCTAATAAAATGATTAAAAGAATTTACGAACAAAATAAACTTGTAAATTCTAAGTTATAAATTCTAAATTAAATCTAAAATTTAAATTAATAATTCTAAAATTAAATTAAGTGCTTTACATCAAATAATAATAATTAAATTAAATAATAATTTTTTTTAATCTGTGTAAAAATAACGGGACATTACAGGTGACCAACTATACATCGAATGGTGCATATATTTTTATTAAAAAAATAAAAATATTCCTTGACTTGTAAAGATGGTCAACTAATCGTCAAAAAGGGTCTAGATATGATCAATAAACTTGACACATAAAATACACCATGTATATTGTTCACTTGACACGCAAAGAGTGTCAAGATTTACAATTCTTGACCCCACACTTTTTTTTACAGTCGCATATTTAACCCATGAAAAAAGGTCAAGAATTGTGTATCTTGACCATTTTCATGGTCAATAATAAACTATTTTGTTGTAGTGAAACTATGTCATTTTGCGCTATATAATTACAATAGGATTACATTTTTGGAAGTTTTTATTTTAGTTTATAGAAAGAATTGATTAATCACTATCATCTAGTTAATTTTTTTTAATGATATCATGATTTTTATTAGTTGCCGATGCGATATTATCCTCTTTATTTACTCTATTTGGAATCTATTGAACTATTTTGATGGTATGTCTTAAAATTTATTACAATTCAAGAAAATAATATGAATTATAATATTTAAGTAATTAAAAATTATATTTGATAAAAAAAGATTTCAAATAGTCCTATTAACATTTTTTTTTGTGAAAGATATCTAGTTTTATTTAAGTACTTTTTTTTATACAAATAATAATTTTATTCCATAGAAAATTGATACCATTTGGCATATGTCTTCGAAGACTCTGAGTGTTTTAAGTCTATCCACGCCACATACTTACAAAGAAAATTGATAATTTTATTGAACTATTGAACTATCTTGATGGTATGTCTTAATAATTTTATTCCATAGAAAATTGATAGCAAAATGACGTACCACATACTTACAAAGACTTGAGTCTTTTAAATAAATCCAAAAGTGACAATCCACATACTTACAAAGACTTACAAAGACTTACAAGTCTTTCTAAATCCTTCCACATCCAATGGTAAGAGAGTAAAGTAAAATTTTAAGAATGAGTTCCTAATTATCTTTCTTAAATTTTTTGTATTGTGTTTCTTAAACGTTGCAATAATATAAAATTTTCAGAAGTTTATTGCCAAAAAACTCATTTTCTGATTTTTTTTTTCACTGTTTGAATTAGAATCCCCTTATTAATACGAAATGGTTTAATATTATATTTGAAACGAATTAATTAATCACAATAAGTGTCCGTTTGAGATAGTTGTTCGGAGTGTTTAATAGTGTTTTTAAATAAATAAAGTGTTTTTAATAATGAAAATGTTTTTTATAATCATTAACCAACACTTTTAAAAAATATCATAAATTGTAGAGAATCGTTTCTGCTACGGTCAATCATGTGCGTTCCAGCGTGTGATTCGTTCCCTCGATCTTAAATATCTACAATACAAGAATAGGAAAACATCGGTATAGAAACGTCTCTGACGATCAAGTTTGTAATTTAGAGGCAGATAATATGATTATCTAGAATAGAATTATGGGCTTCCTTGATGGAAAATAATATATCTTGAGAATAATATCTCTATTGCCTTGTTTTTGAGAGAAAATATATTCATATCATCAAATAAGGTAACTTAGAAGTCTTTTTAAATCCTTCCACATCCAATGGCAACGTTTTAAGAATGAGTTCGTAATTATCTTTATTGAATTTTTTTGTATTGTGATTCTCTAACATTGCGATAATATAAAGTTTTAAGAAATTTATTGTCAAAAATTCATTTTCTGATTTTTTTTCACTGTTGGAGATATCAAGATGAATTCGAATCCCCTTATTAATATGAAATTAGGTTAATATTATATTTGAAAAGAATTAATTAATCATAATAATTATCGGTTTGGGATAGTTTTTGGGAGTGTTTAATAGTGTTTTTAATTAAAAAAATGTGTTTTTCATAAAGAAAGTGTTTTTTATAGCCATTAACAAACACTTTTCAAGTTATCTCAAACAGTAAAGCTATCTCATATTATCAAATAATGAAACTTTCAGCGTGCTTCTCGGCCAAGTGAACCGCCTATGAAGATCTAAGCTGGTTTGAGTAGTTTCGAACATAAGGTTTAGTCCGTGCTCACATCATTCTGGGCTCCATGATATAGTTGAGCTTGCCGTGATGGAACTTTAAGTATTTCGTTTCTATTTGAGTCAAATAAGTCAAGAATTGAGCTCTGACTTTTACCCTCTACACAAGACGAACCCTAAATAACATACATTATGGAAATACTATTCTAGGAGATCGCAGTTGACTCGTACTTAGATTATTCTTTCTGCAAATAGATGATTGTTTGGCCAAACCAAAGTTTGGATCTTATAAAGTGGGAATTGAGTGATTGTCTCAAAACCTCTAATAGGCTCTTGATATATATATATATATATATATAACTTTTTTTTTTAACTATTAATATTCTTTGACCGAAAATATATTAAAAGGAGAGATTGTTCCATGGGTGAATAAATAGAAAAACTGAATTAAAGGATTCCGGATCCTTTATAAAGAAATTAGAAGGATCTGAACTCTGTTGAAATTAAATTTATTAACCTAAAACATATAATGCATTTATGATACACTAGAATACATGTTACATCCCAGAAATATCATCATTGTATGCAATTTGATACATTATGGTTCGTAATAATAGCAAGGCCAAAATAATCATTTTGCTCCTAAATATTAACAATTCTCTAATGAGTAACATCTTAGTATCATGTATTAATATTGTTGTGATTTTTGTTTCTAGATATAAGTTAATAAGGTTTCAGATTAGATTGTGGTACAGTCTTATGTAATCAATTTATACATATGAAATCGTCAACTCATGAACACCCCAAATAACACGGTGTAAAAGTTAAAAGTGGTTAGTGTCATCATTACCACTAAATTGTTTAATTACTATAAGAATGAAACAAATTGTAAGAGTTAAAAGTATGTGTTGTTGCATAAAAATAGAGACTGTTCACATATGTAACGAATTTAGTATATGGGATGAATTAAAGGTAGTGTGCTTCCTTGATGGTGTGCAATGTAAGTACGTGCATACAAAGGAAAGGAATAAAGCAGTGCTGTGGTGCCGGCCTCACACCCTTTGCAGTGCTGTGGTGCATGCCAAAGAGAATTATTGTAGAGTTCGTTACCTAACGGTTGAGTTTCTTCTCCAATTTATAGGAGAAGAAGTTGATGACTTCAACGTACGACATATCGCGTCGGGATTGGGCCACATATTACTTCCCAATGACGTGTCACATATTGGTTATGTCACGTGTCGTCTCTTGGTTAGATACTTGAATAATGTAGCTTTTTGGTCTTAAGTATGTACGTTTGTACTGGAAGACTGCATAGTCATGTCTTGTCCAGTGCGTAAACTTTATGACTAGGCACTATGCTTAGACGGTAAGCCCATATACTATGCTTAGATGGCGTTCCCATGTTCTATGCTTACACAGTGTGCCCAAGTACTGTGTTTAGACGGTGTGCCCAGGTACTGTGCTTAGACGGTGTGCCCAGATACTGTGCTCAGACGGCGTGTCTAGGTACTGTGCTCAGACAATGTGCGTAGATATTTTTACTAAGTTGTAAAATTCAATGTGTTATCAAATTTCACCAGGCCCTCTGCTCCCGGACTAAGTTGAGATGTTAGTTCAATGCTGCTTGGGAGTAGTTTTTCCAAGAGGAATTTTGCCTTGGTGAATTTTATGAAATATTTTAAGTGTTGAAGGTTGTAGCTTGAATTCTCTACCTTTGCAATCGTCAATATTTTGAGAAAACACAAAGTGTTGGAGCTTAGTAGGTTGAATTTTCTATCATGCTCATTGTGGAGGTGGGTTGTACGTCCAAGTCGTCCAACTCTATTTTCAGTTACTTCGCTCCCTTTAAATTTATGAGTAGAAGTTCTCTTGAAATCATAATATCAATTGAAAACTTTAAGTTTGTCCGTTCATGTATTAGAATCAAAATTTTAAAAGAGATGAAAAATATTTTTTTTAAAGCTTTCGACCCGCCGGTTTGCGGGCAGATCTGATACTGACCCGCCTGAATTTTTTTTTCTCAACCATATTCAATTTGATTTTCGGGAGTAAACTTGTCTTTGAGTCTTGACTCAAGCTTGATTTATTTAAGTTCGAATTTTCTAAGTGTTTCTTTGTAGGTGTAGCTTGTGAGAGTCCTACACACTTAGTAAATTTAAAATTTTCTCTTAATTCTTCTATGAGCCCTGCACTTTTGATAGACTTACAATGTTTCTCATTTTAAACTCTTCTATGAGGTGCAGCTTGTGTGAACCCGTCACTCCCGAGTAGAATTAGAATTTTTTTTCCTTTTAAACTCTTCCACCAGGCGCAAATCATTAGAGCCCTATTAGACTTAGAATTTTTCCTATCCTAAATTCTTCTATGAAGTGAGGCTCGTGCGAACCCTCCACTTACAAGTAGACTTAGATTTTTTTTTTAAAATTCTTCTATAGGGTGCGACTTGTGTGAGCCCTACATTCTCAAGTAGACTCTTAGATTTTTTTTTTTTTTTTTGTCTGTACGAGCCCTACATATCCTACTAGACTTAGATTTTTTTTTTCTTCTTTTAAACTCTTCCATTAAGTTCGGCTCGTGAGAGCCCTACATTCCCTAGTAGACTTACAATTTCTCTTCTACAAGGTGTGACTCGTGCAAGCCCTACACTCCCAAGTACACAAATAAATTTTTCTTCTCTAAAACCAAGTGCGTCTCTCCTCTCATAAAATTCTTCTACGAGGTGAGTCTCATGTGAGCCCTGCACTCCCAAGTAGTCTTAGAATTTTTTTTCTTCTTTTAATCACTTCTGCAAGGTGTGGCTCGTTAGAGCCCTGCACTCCCTAGTAGACTTAGAATTTTTCTCTTTTAAAATTCTTTTATGAGGTGCGGCTCATGTGAGCCTTGCACTCCCATGTAGACTTAAAAATTTTACCAAGTAGACTTAACATTTTTTGTTGTTTTAAATTCCTCTACTAGGTGCGGTGCGGAGCCCTACATTTTCTATTTGATATAAAAAAAAATTCTTGTTTTAAAGTCTTTCACTAAATGCGGCTCTTGAGAGCCATGCACTCTCTAGTAAACTTAGAAATTATCTTTTAATATTCTTCTACAAGGTGCGGCTCGTTCGAGCTCTACACTCCTAAGTAGACTTAGAATTTTTTTCTTCTTTTAAACTCTTCTACCAGGCGCGCCTCGTGAGAGCCTTACATTCCTTGTAGACTTAGAATTTTTCTCTCTTAAAATTCTTTTACGAGGTGTGCTCGTGCGATTCGTGCACTACCAAGTAGACTTAGATTTTTTTTCCTTTTAAACTCCTCTTCCATGTGCAGCTCGTGAGAGCCTCTGCACTCCCTAGTAGACTTAGAATTTTTCTCTTTTAAAATTAATATACGAGGAGTATCTCGTGCGAGTTTTGCACTCCCACGTAGACTTAGAATTTTTATTTAGCTCCTCCATCTTGGTGGACAAAGAACTTTTTCAATTTATTGTAGTAGGTTGACGTAGTTGGCCCTCGCTCAAGTAGAGCTTTATGTCTTGAAGTATAACTCAAGTCTAAAAGTTCTCAAAATGATTTGACAAGATCTATTTACATAAAAGTAATTTTTTATAAAGTATAAAAAGTACATTCTTATTTCATTTAATGTCAAACCTCTCATAATAGAAAAGTTTATTGCAAAAATAAAATTGAAATAAGTAAAATTGGTGAAATAAAACCTCCGTTGCTTGACATTCAAAAAGTGCAATAGAGCTTTTCAGTTGAGGATAATCAATGTGTCGATGTCTCGACTTAGTACGTTGGTGACCTAGCATGCTTCTCTTCTTCACTAGTTGGGCCCCAAATATGGTTCTTATTTCTCCATCTGGAAATCTTGATTGTTGCGGTCCTAATCTTCTTTACTCTCATGAATTCCTTCAAGTACCCTATTTGAATAAGGGTCTTATTTTCTTCCTTGAGATCGAAACAATAAGAGGTGGTATGGTCGTTGTTTTTTGTGGAAGATACAATACTTGTCTTTTTTTTTCTTTTGTTTGTTCACGACTTCATTTTAGACGACCACCTTACCAAGTTTTTGTCTTTGATCTCCATGAATATTTGTTCAATCGTGACCGTTGTGGGAATGTATTCTTTAAACTTACTAGGAGGAAGACTTAACTTCTCAAGTTGGTCTCCCAACCTGTGTCTCTTCTAATCCTCATGAGGATCAATTCTCCAAACAAAGTCATTAGTTTGGTCCTTCTTTCTATGCTTTGATCGTTTACTACTATCTTCTTCATCCGAAATATTTCTTGCATGAAGAAACTCTCTGGCGTTCATATACTTTTGCGCCCTAGCAAGAGGCTCAGTGTATGTAGCATGTGTATTCTTGCCAAGTGACAGTAAGAATTTTTCATCTTTCAAACCAGCCATCATGGTAGTTAGTACAATATCTTCACTATAACCTTTGACATTCAATGTCTCTCGGTTGAATCTCACTACATAATCTTGGAAGCTCTCCCTTACCTTCGAACGCACAGTCAATAGAAGGGTTGCTGGTTTATTGTGATCCCTTCTTCTAAGAAACTGAGTTATAAAAGATCGAGTCATGTCTTTAAAAGAAGATATAGACCTTGGCTTGAGGTTACTGTATCATATATCTGCGTGAAGGGCCTAATAAAGTAAGGAGGCATGCCATGCACTTGATAACATCTCGAACTCCCTAGACCTCCTTCCACGTTCGAAACGTATCAACATACTCGATTGGATCCTTTGAACCATCATATGTGGTCATAGTTGGCATTTTGAGCTTGGTAGGAAGCTCCACCTCAATTGTATCCTGGGTGAATGGCAGCTTAGTTTGCTATAGTAGATCTTCTAATGCAAGAGAAGTCTTTCCTCGATACTCTCTCTTCATATGATCAATTTTATCTTCAAGCTTTTTAACCTCTAGTGCCCGGCGTGACACTTTCAGCTATAGACTCATAACATCTGCATGTGCCTTTCTCTTTTGATTCATCAATTCTCGAAGGTCAAACTTTCCTTTTATATTGGGATCCTTGTTGTATGAAGACTTATGAGAGGAAGAAAAATTATCCTGAGTATTCAGTTTCGACTTACCTTTCAAACCACCCGACTAATGATTCTGTGAATTCCATATACCTTCTACAAGTGCTTAGTCTCAACCCTTCTTGGATCGTAATTCTCTGTTGTCAACGGGGTCTTGTTGATTAGACTTCTGCGTGAGAATTTCAAATATTTTAGTAAGATCTCGATTCACAACTGTAACGTCCCGTTACTTTTGGAGGTAAAATTTTTTATTTATTTATTTTAATCTAATTAAAGTATTTAAGGTTAGTTTAAATTTAGTAATTTCGAATTTAGTAGTTATTTTTGTTCGAAAACCTTTTTAAACCTTTTATTACTTTAAATTAGTTTCGGTGACATTAATAATTATTAACGGGCCAATTAATAATTATTAATCACTTTTAGATTAATTTAAGATCTTCGCGTTTTATAAACTATTTCATTTAAAAGGGACGTAATCGTTATTTTCCAATTTCTTAAAATATCTCAAATTACTATTCATTCTCCTCTTCATTAAATAAGTCAAAGTTGGTCAAATTTCTCATTTTCTTTCTTTCCTTCTCCTCTTGCTTGGTCGAGAGTCACCTCTCTCTCTCTCTCTCTCTCTCGGCTTTCTTAAATACAAGGTGGATCGACGTAATTTCAGTTGTGTTGAAAAGCCCTCGGCCCGAGGATCGTTTCCAACCTAGCAATCGAGGTTTTCTTCCGTTTTCTAAAAGCCTCAAGGTATGACAAAGTTTCTAAATTTTGTTATGAATAGTGTTTTTGTAGGATCGGTATGGCAACCCTAGAGGGGGGGTGAATAGGGTTTTAGGTTAATTTAAAACTTTTTCATTTAATGACTTCTAATTAACAAGTTAATTAGACTTTTTAAGTTCAAACAATCAATATGAATTTTATACTAAAATTCCTTAAACAAAGTAAACTAAATTTCAATAAATATTAGGAAATATTTAATCACAATGAATTTCTATCAACCAAGATTGCTTCAATAAAAGTTATGTAATGAATATGTGAAGCATCAATTTAATTCCCATGATTGATATTTAATGATCCCAAAAATTAGCACAATAATTATTTAGCAATTAATATTAGTGCAATAAATTAAAGAGGATAGGGTTAGAGATTGACACCAAGATGTATAGTGGTTCAGCCAAAATCCGGCCTAGTCCACTCCCCGAGCGCCTCTCGGGAATTGTATACCTTTTTCGGGAGGAAGTACAACCCAATCCTTTTGCGGGCTCAAGATCAAACCCGACTCTTTTACACGGGATTAAAGTCAAACCCAACCCGTTCTTTTTCTGGGATCAAGAACAAACCCACGTTCCTATTTCACGGGCTAGGAAACCGACCCAAGTGTGAATTATAAATTTTCACACAATTACAAATCTCTCAAAAGATTGAATGTGAAAATCAAAGCTCACAATAATACAAGGCTCTTAATAGCCAATTAAATCACTCAAAACCACCCCAAATAATAGAGAAATAAACTTTGAGAGCACTTAGCAATGGAGATCAAAATATGAAATTTCTTCACCATTTTTCTCACTGAAATTCGACCATATGAAGAAGGAAGGAAGCCATAAATCCGTTGGTGCCACGTGTCAGCTTCTAATTGGCAGAGCAAAACAGATATTTGAAATAAATAATAAAATATTAAGACTCACGGGCAGGGGCAAACCGGGCAAAAGAAACGTTGTGAGAGGTTGATATGAATCATAACACTTCACTTACTCATGGAAAGCTAGATGATGGAGCTAATGTTGCAAATGATCAAGGGGAGCTAAATCTGCCAATTGGGCCAATAACAAGATCAAAGAATAAGAAATTGAAGCAAGCTTTGATTCAACATATCCAAACATATTTGAAGGAAATCCTAGAAATGAGGGGTTTAACATACAATTTGTGGACAATTCATCTACAAAAAGATTCACAAGCTAAAAATTATCCGTTTGAAGACTTTTCCTGAAATTTAGGAAAATCTCTAAAATTTAGGAAATGAATCCCTAAATTTTAGGCCATGTGACACTTTCCATTTCTAGATACTTTATGTTGAGAGCTTTAAGATGATGTAAAGAAATGGAAGATCCAAGTAGTGTAGGTTTATTATATATGCAATTTAAATTTCCTAGAGTAGGATTAATTTTTTTGATGACTCATCATGGTGATGTCATGATGAGATCATCCTTATCAGTTTTTTTTCTCATATTTTCGAATTTAGTGTCATATTAGAAGTAGGAGACTTTACTTTTTGCCTATTTAAAGGCATCCTTATTCATTAATAAAGGCAGATTATCATTATTCAAGAAAACTTGCTTATTTGCATGATTTGGCTTAGAAGACCATTCTCGTCTTCATCTTGTGTAATTCTTGCTTAGGATTGCATATTTTAGAGCATTAAAACAATTCTGATCACATTGTTTTTGGAGTGTTCGAATCTTGGGGTAAGAAGTCATTCTTGTTTCAAGATCATAGATCATAAGGGTAGCCTAATTCCTTAACTCTTTCCTTTGAGTTTTTACTACTGATTTTGTGGGTTCTTGTTTCTTCATCTAGGGTTCTTTTTTTGAAGGGTTCTTGGTAAGTTTCCAAGGGTTTTCATATCATTTGGTATCAGAGCTTAGGCTCTAAGGGTAGGTATTGTCAATTTGGGGTTCTCTACAAACTTCTTCAAATTACAACTTGTTCTTAGTTACAAAATTCTGGAAATCTGATTGTTCATGTGTGTTCTTCATGTTCTTGTGTGTTCCTCATGTTCTTTATGTGTTCTTGAGTGAAATATCCTATTTGAAGACTTAAATTTGTTAGTACATTTGTTTTATAAAAGGGAGCAACTAAAATAACAAAACAAAACCCTAGTTGCTAAATTGTGTTTTGCATCAATCTAAATAAAAGGGGAACCAACGAAATTTTGATTGTTCTTCTTTGTTTTTGATAAATACAGATTTAGAAAAGAAAAAAATCTGATTTGTGTTTTGAAGGACTTATCTTATCTTATATTATCTAATCTTATCTCTTCTCACCTCATCTCATCTTATCTAACCTTATCTTAGCTCATCTCATCCTATCTTATCTAACCTTATCTTATCTAACCTTATCTTATCTCATCTTATCTCATCTCATCTAATCTTATCTCATCTCATCTCACCTCATCTCATCTCATCTCATCTAACCTTATCTTATCTCATCTTATCTCATCTCATCCTATCTTATCTAACCTTATCTTATCTCATCTCATCTTATCTTATCTAACCTTATCTCATCTCATCTCATCTTATCTTATCTTATTCATAACCTTATCTCATCTTATCTTATCCAAATTTTGTGTTCTTTTTTTTTATTCCACTTCATTTTTCGTGCACTTTAAGATTAATTTGGTTTTAGGGTTGTTTGAATGGTTTATTTACGTGTTAACTAGCAAGATTGCAGCCAAGCATATTGAGTGAGTGAGAGCATATTCAGCGAGTGTAAACACGAGTGAACTACATATCATTGAGTGCAAACACTTAGGGAGTGCTTGTGAGGTCCATTACATAATTTTTTTTTTAGTACTAACTTTCTTGGCAGCAATGGAGAATGAAGAAGAGCAAATAATAGCACGTAATGAACCTAGGAGGGAAGAAAATCAATTGGACAGAATTGAACAAATGCTTGCAACTCTCTTGACGCGTGTTCAAGTTCTGGAAACAAGGGAGCAAAATCCACCTAGAGTTGAACAAAACTTGTTGCAAAATGTTCTCCGAGAGCAACAAATCCGAGGAAATTTGAGGGCTCAACGGGCTAGGGACGAGGACATTCAGCAATATCTTAAGGATGAAGGTTATGAAGATGAAGAGGAGATTCCTAGTGTAACGTCCGTTATTTTGTGATAAAAAAAAACTTTTATTTATTTTATTTGAATTTAAGTAATTAACGTTTATTTATTTATCCTTGAATTAGAATTTAGTAATTTATTTTATTTTAATTCATTTTAATGCCTTTATTTATTTAAATACGTTTAAATGGTATTAATAATTATTAACGGGCCAATTAATAATTATTAATCACCATTGGGATAGTTTGAGATGTTCGGGATTCGTTTTAAGCCAAAAGTCTTAAAAAGGCCAAAGTCGTAATTTCCAAAATTGCAAAATATCTAAACACTATTTGCTTCATCTTCTTTAAATGACCATTGACTCAAAAGTTGACCAAAACTTGCTCCATTCTTGCCTCCAAACCCGTGAGCTTCAAGAGAGGGAAAGGGAAAATCGGTGTTCGTTCGTTTCTTGCCGGATCGACTCGAGCTTAGATAAATCGGAAAGCCCTCGGGTCAAGGATCATTTCCCACCTACCTATCGTACGTTTCTCTCGAGATCCTAGGAGTTCTCGGTAAGTGAAGTTTCAAACCCTAACTCCAAATAGTGTTTTAATGGAGTTTTCATTGTTTTCTTTCGATTTCTTGCCATGAAACTCGGTGTTTGTCAATTCGGGAGTAGTTTTAAGTGTTTTTGGAAACTATTCCATAACCCTAAAACCGAGTTTCAGTCGAAACCCTTTCCGTTTGAAATTTACCCTTTTGGGATTGAAAGTGGGTTAGAAATTAATGAATGAATGTTTATTTAAATTCAATTCGGGAAAGGGATTGATATTCGAAAACCCTAATTATCGATACCCATTGAAATCGGGATTATCGAATTTGCTTAAAACCAACTCAAAACGTATTTAAATTGCCTAAAAGCCGGAAAACCAACCCCGAGACTCATTTTTGATGATAGGGCCGTGGGCCTCTTTGTTGGATTTGTTGGGTTTTTCGTCGCTTTGTATGTTTAGTAGTTGTTTGATCGATAGTTGGTAAAGTTATTGATTTTTGCGATATAACTTAATTGTAGGTGTTTTCGAACCGCGTGGTTGATTGCTCTTCCGGTGTTTAGGAGCAAAGTCTTCACTTTTATTAAGGTGAGAATAGTTAGAATTTAAAGTATCTATAGAAAGCAAATGAGTGTGAAGGTTTGTAAAGTTTGAAACTAAGAATAGAATCCGAATCTAAGATTAGAGGGTTGTGAGTTAGTGCCCTTAGGATTAGAAGTTGATCCTTTAAGTGAGAACTTAGAAGTTCTCGAGAAAGACTTTGAATCTTAGAAGATTCAAAGTTAGGTTCAATTCGAAACTAAGATTGGATTATTGGAAGTTAAAAGGATTCAACTTGTATTTGGAACGATTAATAAAACCTCGGATTATTGGAAGTTTAGGATCCTGGAAGGTATAGGTTAATCGTTTTAGTAATGATTCTACTTTTATTATTGATACCGGAGTTCGATCGACATATCGTTCGTCCGAGATGCTTATCTACTTTTATCTTATGTCATTTACATTTTGTCCTTTACTTTACACCTTTACTTTATGCTTGCTTACGATTACTTTAATTCCGCATTTTACTTATTTACTTTACAAGGTATGGAAGCATATGCATATCATTTTGCACCATACCATTATCGCATCATTCATGAAAAAGAAACAAAAGTGAAAGAGAAAGCAAATGAAAAGAGAAAATAAGTGAAAGAGAAAAGAAAGAGAAAAGAAACGAAAGTGAATGAGAAAAGAAGGAAGATTGATGAACCCTATGTGGAGTTCACATCACCTTCAGAGAAAAGAAAGAATGTGAAAGAAAAGAAGTTAAATGGTAACCTACGGGCTGTACGCATTACTTCTTCATGCATAGGGAGTTGAATGGTAACCTACGGGCTGTATGCATTACTTCCTCATGCATAAGGTTGAATGGTATCCTATGGGATGTACTCATTACCTTCATTCACGCATAAAAAGGGCAAATGCGAAATCCTATAGGATGCTCTCATGCATTCATGTTTATGATTGATGCAAGAGAGAATTGAGAAGTTGTATGTTGTGTAAAGTGTGTTTACTTTACTTATTTACGTTCTAATAATGTTAATGGATGAGTATTGGCTACGATTACTAGCAATATCATCCTTGGAAAGTATAAAATGAATTTACCTAGAGTTTGGATGACTTTAGGAGTTAATTGTGTTATACTTTAGAAAATATGGAATAGAATTACCTAGACTTTGGTGAATTCTAGGAAAGTTTGTGTCAGTTAATTGGACACAAATCGAAATGCGAGTTTGAGGTCTATCTTTACTTTTTATGCTTATTATTCTCACTGGGCTTAGTTTGTTAGCTCATGATATTACAACCAATTTCAGGTAATGCCTTGGCAAGAGGTCGAGGGAGAGGAGGTGGTGCTGCGTGATCGAGGGATGCTGACCTCGAGATGGACATTTTGTTGTAAAGTTTATGTCTTTAATTTGATGAATTTTAAAACTTTGATGTTGTATTTAGCTCATAAGAGCTTTTGTCGATGTTTTTATGATATGAATTATTTGAACTCCTGATTTGGGACTTAAAGTCCATGTGAATTTATTAGATTGAAAATTAGGATGTAAACAGGTTTTCGGCATGCCAACTTTCAAACAAAACCATGCAAAATTTTCTTAAAATAAAAGACTTCCGCTGTTTTCTCTGATTTTAATTTATTTAAAAATTACGGGTCATCACACCTAGGGTTCAATAAGGAAGAGGAAGAGGAATAGGAAGAGAGCTTCCTAGAAGGGTTTATAGACATGACAGGTTGGAGGAGAGACAAACTAGTGGAATCAAACACAAAATTCCACCATTCGAAGGAAAGTCAGATCCTGAAGCATACATACAATGGGAGAATCATATTGAAAATGTTTTTGATTGTGAAAGACATAGTGAAGAGAAGAAGGTACTTCTAGTTGTTTCTGAATTTACTAACTATGCTTCTATTTGGTGGTCTCAGTTAAAAATTAGTAGAAGGAGGGCCGGCGAAGAACAAATTACTTCTTGGCGAGAGCTAAAGGCCATCATGAGAAAACGATTTATCCCACCATACTTCCATAGAGAGGTGGAACAAAGATTGCAAAAATTACAACAAGGAAGCAAAAGTGTGGAGGATTACTACAAAGAGATGGACATGCTTATGACTAGATCAAACACGGAGGAACATCCAGAAAAAACAATGGCAAGATTTGTGGGAGGATTGCGAAAGAACATAGCTAATCAAGTAGACATGTACCAATACTTTGATATGGACGAGTTGTTGCATAATGCCATTAAAATAGAAAGGCAAATCCAAGAAGCTAGGACAGCAAGGTATTCTTCAAAACCTTTTACAAATCCTTCTTCTTCATCTAATTCTTCTTTTAAAAATTCTTGGAGAAAGGAGAGTAAGGAAGACTACAAAAGCAAAGAAAAGGTGGTCGTGGCCAAGGATAGGGCAGAGAGTTCTTTTAAGGGGAAAGGTAAAATTGAGGAAGCTAAGGAGAGAACTAGAGACCTGAAGTGTTGGAAATGTCAAGGAGTGGGTCATATTAGCAAAGATTGTCCAAATAAAAGGGCTATGATAATGATGAATGGGGAGTTAGTTACAGATGGGGAAGAGAGTAATTCAGAGGAGGAAGACATGGACCTTGAGGAAGAAAGTGATGGTAGTATTGAGGATGGTAACAAGATTACCTTGGTTACTAGAAGACTACTAAAAGCACAAGTTAGCGAGAGTATGGATGATCAAAGAGAGAACTTATTCCACACTAGGTGTATTATTCAAGGATTGGGATGTAGTATGGTTATTGATAATGGTAGTTGCACAAATGTTGTTAGTTCTCTCTTAGTGCAAAGATTAGGGCTGATTACTAAACCTCACCCTCAACCATACAATTTACAATGGCTAAGCAATTGTGGAGAGCTTAAGGTGCATAAGAAGTTACTTATTTCTTTTACTCTTGGAAAGTACAAAGATGATGTTGAATGTGATGTAATACCCATGCATGCTGGAGATATACTATTAGGTAGACCTTGGATGTTTGATAGGAGAGTTATATATGATGGCTACCTAAATAGATACACATTTACTAAAGATGGGAGGAAGATTACACTTGTACCCTTATCTTCTACGGAAGTATACAATGATCAATGTAAACTTGAAAAAAGAAGAAAAGAAAGTGAGGCAAAAGAAAAGGAGAGAAAATAAAAGGAGAGAAAAGAAAAAGAAAAAGAAAAAAATGAAAAGAATGAAAAGAATGAAAAGAAAAAAAGTGAGGCAAAAGAAAGAGAGTTGAATGAAAAAAGAGAGGATGAGAGAAAAAAAAGTGTTAGCTTGTATGCAAAAGCTAGTGAGGTCAAGAGAGCTTTATTTTACTAACAAAAACATCCTTATGCTTTTATGCAAAGGACCTTGCTTACTCACTAACGAACTTAACATCTCTTTGCCAAGTGTTTTTCTTGACTTATTGCAGGCATTCAAGGATGTGTTTCCGGATGAAATTCCAAATGAATTGCCTCCAATCCGAGGGATAGAGCATAAGATAGACTTCATACCAGGGGCTTCCCTTCCAAATAGACTAGCCTATAGGACCAATCCTATTGAGGCAAAGGAGATTCAAGATCAAGTAAATGAATTGCTTGCAAAAGGGTATGTTAGAGAAAGCTTAAGTCCATGCTAGGTTCCGGTTTTGCTTGTCCCTAAAAAGGATGGTACATGGAGGATGTGTGTCGATTGTAGGGCCATAAACAAGATCACTATTAAGTATAGACATCCTATCCCTAGGTTAGATGATATGCTTGATGAACTTAATGGTTGTAATCTATTTACAAAAATTGATCTAAAATCAGGATATCACCAAATTCGCATGGAAATAGGAGATGAATGGAAAACAGCATTTAAAACTAAATTTGGCTTATATGAATGGTTAATAATGCCTTTTGGACTCACTAATGCACCTAGCACTTTTATGAGGCTTATGAACCATGTACTTAGGGCTTATTTGGGCAAGTTTGTTGTTGTGTATTTTGATGATATTCTAGTCTACTCTAAAGCTTTGAATGAACATGTCACACATGTCGGGCTTGTCTTAGAAACACTTAGGAAAGAAAGGTTATATGCTAATCTTAAAAAGTGTTCTTTTTGCATGAAAAGAGTCAAGTTCCTAGGATTCATAGTGTCAAATAAGGGAGTGGAAGTAGATGATGAAAAGATAAATGCAATTAGGGAATGGCCAACGCCAACAAATGTGAGCGAGATTAGGAGCTTCCACGGCCTTGCTGGGTTTTATAGAAGGTTCATTAGGGACTTTAGTACCTTTGTTTCACCCTTGAATGAACTAGTGAAAAAGAATGTGCCCTTTACATGGGGAATAGCCCAAGAGAATGCTTTTCAAAATTTAAAGGATAAACTATGCAATGCACCTTTACTTGGTTTACCTAACTTTGAACTAACATTTGAAATTGAGTGTGATGCAAGTGGAATAGAAATTGGGGCTGTTTTAATGCAAAGTGGAAAACCATGTATGTTCTTTAGTGAGAAGTTGAGTGGAGCAGCCTTGAACTACTCAACTTATGACAAAGAGTTATATGCCTTGGTAAGAGCTCTACAAACTTGGCAACACTACCTTTGGCCAAAAGAGTTTGTCATTCACACCGATCATGAGAGCTTACAACACCTCAAAGGGCAAGAAAAACTCAACAAAAGACATTCAAAGTGGGTAGAATTCATAGAAACATTCCCATATGTCATCAAGTACAAAAAAGGTAAAGACAATATCGTGGCTGATGCACTTTCAAGAAGGTACGCTCTCTTTAACTCTTTGCATGCTAGATTTTTAGGTTTTGAGCATATCAAGTCACTTTATCACATTGATGACACTTTTAGGGAAATTTACAATTCTTGTGAACAAGGGGCTGTTTTAGAAGATTACATACTCCATGATGGATATCTCTTTAGAAAGGGTAAACTCTGCATTCCTTCATGTTCCATTAGAGACTCATTAGCTAAGGAAGCACATGGGGGAGGCTTAATGGGACACTTTAGGGTAGCTAAGACATATGACATGTTGCATGAACATTTGTATTGGCCTAAAATGAAACATGATGTTATTAAAGTGTGTGCACATTGCATAGCATGTAAGGCAGCCAAGTCTAGGCTTTAACCCAATGGATTATATACTCCTTTACCGGCTCCAATGGCACCTTGGTTAGACATATCCATGGATTTTGTATTAGGATTGCCTAGGACTAAGAGGGGAAGAGATAGCATCCTTGTTGTAGTTGATAGGTTTAGTAAAATGGCACATTTCATTGCATGTCACAAAACGGATGATGCTAAGCATATAGCAGATTTGTTCTTTAAAGAAGTAGTTAGATTGCATGGCATTCCAAAAACCATTGTGAGTGATAGAGATGTAAAATTCTTAAGTCACTTTTGGAGAGTTTTATGGGGGAAATTGGGTACTAAACTTCTTTACTCTACTACATGTCATCCCCAAACTGATGGACAAACCGAGGTGGTTAATAGAACAATGGTCACTATGCTTAGAACAATCATTGATAAAAATCATAAAACATGGGAGAATTGTTTACCATTAATTGAATTTGCATACAATAGGGCTGTCCATAGCACTACTAGATGCACTCCTTTTGAACTTGTTTATGGTTTCAATCCAACTACTACTCTTGATTTATTACCTATGCCTCCTAACAATATTGTGAGTTATGATGCAAGTTCTAAAGTCGACGTGATGCATAAGCTACATAAAGAAGTCAAAGAAAGAATTGAGAAGCAAAACTTCAAAATTGCTTCTAGGGTGCATAAGGGAAGAACTAGAGTTATCTTCGAACCAGGAGATTGGGTTTGGGTACATATGGGGAAAGAAAGGTTTCCGAATCAGAGGAAAAACAAGCTTGATGCAAGAGGCGATGGGCCATTTCAAGTGCTTGTGAGAATCAATGACAATGCATACAAAATTGACTTGCCAGGTGAGTTTTCGGTTAGTGCAACTTTTAATGTGACTGATTTGACTCCTTTTGATGTAGGTGATGAATCAGATTCGAGGACGAATCCTTTTCGACGGGGAGGGGATGATATGAATCATAACACTTCACTTACTCATGGAAAGCTAGATGATGGAGCTAATGTTGCAAATGATCAAGGGGAGCTAAATCTGCCAATTGGGCCAATAACAAGATCAAAGAATAAGAAATTGAAGCTAGCTTTGATTCAACATGTCCAAACATATTTGAAGGAAATCAAAGAGGAAATCCTAGAAATGAGGGGTTTAACATACAATTTGTGGACAATTCAACTACAAAAAGATTCACAAGCTCAAAATTGTCCGTTTGAAGACTTTTCCTGAAATTTAGGAAAATCTCTAAAATTTAGGAAATGGATCCCTAAATTTTAGGCCATGTGACACTTTCCATTTCTAGATACTTTATGTTGAGAGCTTTAAGATGATGTAAAGAAATGGAAGATCCAAGTAGTGTAGGTTTATTAGATATGCAATTTAAATTTCCTAGAGTAGGATTAATTTTTTTGATGACTCATCATGGTGATGTCATGATGAGATCATCCTTATCAGTTTTTTTTTCTCATATTTTCGAATTTAGTGTCATATTAGAAGTAGGAGACTTTACTTTTTGCCTATTTAAAGGCATCCTTATTCATTAATAAAGGCAGATTATCATTATTCAATAAAACTTGCTTATTTGCATGATTTGGCTTAGAAGACCATTCTCGTCTTCATTTTGTGTAATTCTTGCTTAGGATTGCATGTTTTAGAGCATTAAAACAATTCTGATCACACTGTTTTTGGAGTGTTCGAATCTTGGGGTAAGAAGTCATTCTTGTTTCAAGATCATAGATCATAAAGGTAGCCTAATTCCTTAACTCTTTCCTTTGAGTTTTTACTACTGATTTTGTGGGTTCTTGTTTCTTCATCTAGGGTTCTTCTTTTGAAGAGTTCTTGGTAAGTTTCCAAGGGTTTTCGTATCAGAGGTCTTCAAATTCGGTCAGCATGAGAGACAAAAAGCAGGTCAGGATGTGGAGGGAATTAATATAAAAGGAAGGGGCAAGGAAGACATTTCGCTGCATCTGAAAATTGAGACATCAGGCATGGGGAATCGGCAAAGCTACGTGTCGCGTCGTGGCTGGCTGGTTCATCTGAGTGGGGTCGGCTTGCGTCAGCGGTAGCAGGCGTTGCGCAGGGGCGCGTCAGCGTCTGGGAATCACGCTCCAACGTGGACGAATGAGGCCCGTCGGATGGGGAGATCAACGGCTGTGAACAATTCAGCTTATTCTTTTCTTTTTCAATATTTTTATTTCCGAATTTATATATATAATAATAATAGAAAAATCCTAGAGCGTCGGATTGTGCGATCGAGCGGCTGAAATCGATTCTCAAATTTCTTTTTCTTTTTCCATTTATATATTATATAAGTAATATATATATATATATCAAATTTCTTTTATCCATATCTTCTCCAATTGAACTCAGAATTCGACGATTCAAATTGCACCGTGCTCGATATATTCCGCTCTACAAAATACAACACTAAAATACTAAAATAATTAGTACTAAGTGTTTGTTATCATCAAAACATAATTAAGCAAGATTAGTAGGCCCAAAAAGCCAACAGTTTTAATGGAGGTTGAGATTGAAATCTTCAAATTCACACACCGAAGCTTGAAGATTTCAATTGAGGAAGTCGTTTTATGCAATTTTAGAAACTTCCCTAAACCCTAAAACCAAGTTTGAGTTGAAAACCCGTTCCGTGTGATTTTCTCTCACTTGGCCATGGGTAGGGTGTTTAGTTTGTTATGATTTTGCATTTTAATTAATTTTTCGGAAATTGATTATTGTGTAAAACCCTAAAATACGGTTACCCATTTATATAGAGACTTCCAAAGTATCCGAGAACAACCCGAAACGCCTCTAAATTGACTAAAAGCCGAAAAACCGAACCCGAACCTCATTTAGCCTTGTATGGCCGAGAGCCTTATAGGGAAGATTTTTGGGTTTTTCGTCATTTTATGCATTTAGATGTCGCTCGATTTTCTGATAATTAATGATTTTTAGGTATAATTGATTTGTAGGATTATGATTGCTCGTGTGGTTTTTGACCTCGGCACTTTCGGAGCTTGACTTCAAAACCTAAGGTGAGTTTAAAATGGAAGTTAGTAATTTTATGAATTAAGTTTCGTTGCGATATTGTTTATCGAGGTTAACAGGGAAACTAACTTCTGGAAGTTAATACTTGGTTGGTGACTTTAGATTCAGAAGTGAGTGGAGTGACTTTGGAGTTCTAGTGAGTTTGGGTGATAAAGATAAGATTCGAGTGGTTTGGAAGTCTTGTAAGATGAATTGAAGATGTAACATCCCGTTACTTTTGGAGGTAAATTTTTTTTATTTTAAATAAAGTATTTAGTTAGTTTAAACTTAGTAATTCGATTTTAGTAGTTATTTTCGTTAGAAAACCTTTTTAAACTTTTTAAACCTTTTACTACTTTAAATTAGTTTCGGTGACATTAATAATTATTCACGGGCCAATTAATAATTATTAATCACCTTTAGATTATTTTAAGATCATCGGGTTTCGTATTTGAAATCGAATCATTCAAAAGGGACGTAGACGTCATTTTCCAAATTCTTAAAATTTCACTATTCATCATCCTCATCTTTAAATAGTCAACCAAAGTCAAATATTTTCATTTTCATCTTTTCTCTTCCCCTTCATTGAGCCGTAGCCCCCTCCCCTTCTCCCTCTCTTCTTGGCTTTTCTCCATTGCTCGGTGGATCGCCGTAATCTTATGTCCGTTGAAAAGCTCTCATCTCGAGGCCTTAAGGTATGACAAAGATTCTAAATTTTGTTGTGAATAGTGTTTTAATGGAGGTTTTGAGTTGAAATCTTCAAATTCACACACCGAAGCTTGAAGATTTCAATCGAGGAAGTCGTTTTAGAAAGTTTTAGAAACTTCCCTAAACCCTAAAATCAAGTTTGAGTTGAAAACCCGTCCCGTGTTAATTTCTCTCACTTGACCAAGATTAGGGTGTTTGGTTTGCTATGATTTTACGTTTTACTTAATTTTTCGGAAATCGATTATTATGTAAAACCCTAAAATATCGTGACCCATTGATATCTCGACTTTCAAAGTGCCTTAAATCAACCCAAATCATCTCTAAAAGTGCATAAAAGACAGAAAACCGAACCCGAACCCTCTCTTCCTTGTTGGGCCGTGGGTCCCTTAGGGTTTAAATCCAGGGTTTTTTTCGTTTTATGTGTTTACTTGCCGTTTGATCGGTTTTCAATTGATTATTGATGGTTAGGTGTAATTGTTATGTAGGTTTGTGATCGGTTATGTGACTTTGACTCCGGCACTTTGGAAGCTTGGATTTCACATCTAAGGTGAGTTTAAAATGGAAGTTAGTAATTTTATGAATTATGTTTCATTACGTTATTGTTTATCGAGGTTAAGAGGGGAACTAACTTCCGGAAGTATACTTGGTTGGAGACTTAAATTCGGATGTGAGTGGAGTGATTTTGGTGTACTTATGGTTTTTGGAAGTAAAAGAGGAAACATGACTGGTTTGGAAGTCTTATATGATGATTTGGAGACTTTAGATGAAAGTGAATGACTAAGGAACTTTAGGTGATTCGGGAGTCAAAGTGGCTTAGAAATTACACTTGAGTATTGACTCGTGTAATTCAAGCGGTTTATGTTCTTTAGTAGTTTAGTGGAACTTTATCTAACTTACTAGGGAGCTTGATGACTTCTATATGGCACATGATAGTATGTGATACGCTCCATATGGTATCATGATGCGAGGTTATGTGATATGGAACATGATAGTATGTGATACGCTCCATACGGTATCATGATGCGAGGTTATGTGATATGGCACATGATAGTATGTGATACGCTCCATACGGTATCATGATGCGAGGTTATGTGATATGGCACATGATAGTATGTGATACGCTCCATACGGTATCATGATGCGAGGTTATGTGATATGGCACATGATATTATGTGATACGCTCCATACGGTATCATGATGCGAGGTTATGTGATATGGCACATGATAGTATGTGATACGCTCCATACGGTATCATGGTGCGAGGTTATGTGATATGGCACATGATAGTATGTGATACGCTCCATACGGTATCATGGTGCGAGGTTATGTGATATGGCACATGATAGTATGTGATACGCTCCATACGGTATCATGGTGCGAGGTTATGTGATATGGCACATGATAGTATGTTGATACGCTCCATACGGTATCATGGTGCGAGGTTATGTGATATGGCACATGATAGTATGTTGATACGCTCCATACGGTATCATGGTGCGATGATTTGTGGTATGGCATGTGGTATGTCGACTTCGGTCCATATGTTATTATGATACCCTGTGGTAAGGTGGGCACTCTACGAAATGAGCGTATAAATGCATTATACTTTATAACACTATACACGCTGTGGTGAGGTTGGCATTCGAAGATTTGAGCGTGTATGGATGCGTTATTATTGTTATCTTTATTATAGCACTACACATGCGGTGATACGGGTGGCACTTGAAGATTTGAGCGTGTGTGGTTGCGACGTTTTTCTTTAGCACTTAGTATATCACATTCTTTTACTTGTATCTTGGTATGAGTTTTTTTTTATGAGGATAGAATGATTTCAAGGAAATACATGACTCATAAAATTCGTTGAGCCACGAAGTTGAGAAAGATTATTATGTATGTTGATTATATGTGGACTTTGGAATGTGGAATGGGTAGTAAAAGTGAAATGTAGGCCTTTGGACACGATTTCTGACATGGAATGTTGTTCATAGGATTACTTGCTTTCATTTTACTCTCACTAGCATTTTTATGCTAATGTTGCTACAATTAAAATTTTTCAGGTAAGACTCGTGGTAGAGGACGAGGTAGAGGAGGTGGCGCCGCGTGACCTATCAGGACGATGAATGGACAAGAATGTTTGTGATTTTGGATGAAGCATTCTTGAATGCTCTTGAACTTTTCATTATTTTATTATGTTCATTTTGAGCTCGATGGAGCATTTGTATAATTTGTATCTATTTTTCGAACTTTAAACTTCCTTTAGCATTTTCATCACATTATGGAATATGAAATTCCGGTTTACTGCTTTTTCTGGAAAATTGGTTGTAAACAGGTTTTGGTTTATCCGAATTTTAAACGGACCCATGCCGTTTTTCTGTAAAATCTAGTTTTTCCGCTGCGTATTTGTTTCAATGGATTTTACGAAAAATTGAGTCGTTACAGAAGAGTTTAGACGTAATTGGAGATTTTAGATGAAATTGGAAGTTTAAGGCACTTTGAGGGGTTTGGGACACAAAGTGGCTTAGAAGTTACACTTGAGTGTTCACTCGTGTAATTCATTTAGTTTATGTTACTTAGTACACTACAAAAAACAAGAGCTCTACTGCGTCAGCATTGCCGGCACACAAAAACAGCGCCGGCAATGCCACTTTAAAAGCCACCATTGCCGGCGCACACCCTGTGCGCCGGAAATGATAGGCCAATACCCGCACAGAATAATTCTGCGCCGGTATTGAAGCTTAGAGTGGCCCAATGCCCGCGCTAGGCTTGCCGTGCGCTGGCAATGGGCCGGCCCATTGCCGACACATGGTTATTAGTTGCATCACCGGCTCACGTGTGCGCCAGCGATGCAACTTAAAAAAAAAAACAAAATCTGCCCCCCCGACCCCTTCTTCCCCAAACTCACTTTTCCATTCTTTTCCTTCTCCCAGCTGAACAGACGCTCTCCAACCTTTTTTTTTCATTTTCTTGGTAAAATATTGACCGTTTTCTTCCGTTCAAAAGCCGAAATTAAGTTATCAGACACCCACATTTTTAATTTCAAAACTCAGAGACAGAGAAAGAGACTGTAGAAGAAGAAGAAGGAGATGCCTCGGACCAGGTTTTCAGGGTCTTATCGACACCAAAGGTTGACGTAATTGTAGATATGGGTAACCCTTTTCTTAACCTCACCGTCGATGGCTTCTTGAAGATCGGATCCGTACTTTTTTCCTTTATTTTCCCAATTTTTCCCTTCCATTTCTTTCTTTTTCCTTTCTTAATTCTTCTTCTTCATATTTTCTTTAGGTTGCAGCTACTCGAGCAGCTGCTGAGGATGCTTATCATGTTGCCATCAAAGGTTTTTTTCGCATTCTTTTTTGGGTTTCTGAGAAAATTGGTGAATTTTTTATTGTACCCCATGTGTTTGATAAAAAGACCCTATGAAAAAAAATTAGTTTTTTTATATGTTCTTACTTAGGCTTGCATGTTGATGTTGGAAATTCATTTGTTCTTCACTAACTTGATATCGTTTTTGCATTTAATATGGAAAATTACGAATCACAAATTTGAAGATACGGTTAGTATCGGTTCATACTATATCTCAAGTTGCATGGTTATATAATTTTGTTGCTTTTGATTGCTTTTTTTTTTGGTTGAAAATTTCTTGTATGCATCTTTGAACAAAAGTTTGGAATTGGAACTCTCATTTGTGCATAATCTTGAAAAGTTGCTAAAGGATGGTGCTGTTTGGGGATAAAAAAATTACATCATGTTTAAGAAATTTGAAATTGTCTCATGTAACTTTCTTATTTTGTTTCATTTGGATTTTAAAGAATTTCAAATCGTAAAGAGTGATTTGAAATGAATTCCCATGTTTGCTACCATAAAAAATAAGAGGAGAGTGTAAAATGGTCAGATTTTGCAACCACATTCATCTCATTTGAACTAAAAAAAATATCAATTAAATTCTATCTCGTTCCAAACATAGTTATGAGATTGTTGTTATCCAATTTCCTGTGAAGACAGAAAACCATTGCTCAATCTCTTTCTACAAATTACTTTATCCTCGACATTTTATCTCTCAAGTAACTTACAGAATTTTGAGGTTTGATAATTTACAATTATAAATTTTACAATTGAGAACTTGGAATTGTCTTGCAAATGTTGTTAACCGTATTTAGATGCAAGGAAATTACTAGAAAGGTGTTCTGCTAGATTTCCATTGGCCATGTATTCATAAATGAGGCCAAGGTGAGTTCCTTCATTCAAGTATCCTACAAGGCTGGTTAAGTTCTTGTGGTGAACTCTCATGAGAATTGTAACCTGTATGAAAGTAGCATTTTTTTTAGTATGATAATAAATAGCTAACTTTTACAGAATATGAGAACCTGTGTTTTTGGTACATGCCTCTACTTGAAATTGATTATAGCCTTCTATTGCTGATTGAGATAACATCTTTACAGCCACTTGAATGTCATCTATAGAATTTTGAGGTTTATTTACTTTGAGTGCCATGGGTTATCCGTTGACCAGTCAGGATGGTATGCCAATTGGGTAATTCTTTTTGTTGTCTTTAGTGTCTTGTTAGTGATTGTTTTTTCGGTTTTTTTTATAATTGATTGGTGATAGATTTGGTTGTTAATTGACTCATGGAATCTGGTCCCTTGTGAAGTGATGAGATATATGGGAATAGTTTGTTTTTTTTTCTCATTTATTAGAAATATTGTGATTGTCTTGGGATTTCTTAAGCTCTAATATATATATATATATATATATGTATGTATAATGCAATCAGTTGAGTGTGAATGTAGTTTAGCCAATGGGGGAGTATGATTGGTTCCTCATTGTTCAATTGTTGGGCGATTTTTCTCTTCAAATTGTATTTTGAATGGATTTTCTGATTTTTGCTGTTGTTACGGTTGAAGAAGATGTGTAAATAAGGTGCATATTGGGGTAAGCCCAGATCACATTTACTTCATAACGAATGAAGTACTGATTGGATGGAGTTTCTGAATTTCTGTAAACCTTCAATTTCAGTTTATTTGCATGAATGAGGAACTGTTTTTGCATTATTTTTTATTTATTTTTTGGAAAAACACAGGAACAGTAGCAGGAGTTTATGTATAGAAATATTGTTAAAGTGTATTGTCGGCGTTATGGCGCCGGCAATACACTTTCAACACATTTTATGGACCCCCTTTGCCGGCACTATGGCGCCGACAATACCCCTATGTTTTCAACCTCATTTGCCGGCGTTATGGCTCTGGCAATACCCAACTTTTTTGACTCGCGCCGGCAAAACCCCTGTTTATTAACAATTTGTTGACCACATTGTCGGCGCTATTGTGTCTGTAATGCTCTCATCTAACACTGACATCGAATTTTATGCCGGCATATGATACATCGAGGATGCATAAAGCATCACCGACGTAGGAAAATATCACGCCGGGGATGCTAAAAAGGGGCAAAACCGACAAGTAATTACCCGCGTAAATACAGACGTAGATTTGACGTCGGCGAAGGTATTGCCAGCGTGTAGTTTAGGCATTCCCGACGCACATATGCGTCAGTAGTGCCCACATATTTTGTAGTGGTACTTTACAAGAATTTCTTTTTAAATAATCTAACTTACTAGGGAACTTGATGACTGATGATATGGTAAGACCGTACGGGGTAGTATGTTGATGTTGATCCATACGGCGACCTGTTATGATAATTTATGATATTGTAAGATCGTACGGGGTAGTATGTTGATGTTGATCCATACGATGACCCGTTACGATGACTTGTGATATGGTAAGACCGTACGGGGTAGTATGTTGATGTTGATCCATACGGTGACCCGTTATGATGACTTGTGATATGGTAAGACCGTATGGGGTAGTATGTTGATGTCTATCCATACGGTGACCCGTTACGATGACTTGTGATATGGTAAGATCGTATGGGGTAGTATGTTGATGTTGATCCATACTGTGACCCGTTACGAAGACTTGTGATATGGTAAGATCGTACGAGGTAGTGTGTTGATGTTGATCGATACAGTGACCTGTTACGATGATATGTGATATGGTAAGACAGTACGTGGTTAGTATGTTGATGTTGATCCATACGGTGACCCGTTACGATAACTTGTGATATGGTAAGACCGTACGGAGGTAGTATGTTGATGTTTATCCATACGGTGACCTATTACTATGACTTGTGATATGGTAAGACCGTACGTGTTAGTATGTTACTGTTGATCCATACGGTGACCCGTTACGATGACTTGTGATATGGTAAGATCGTACGTGTTAGTATGTTGCTGTTGATCCATACGGTAACACGTTACGATGAAACTTGTTTGGTAACAAAGAAAGTTAGTGTTATACTTACATATATTCATTAGAATTGTGTAGTAAGACTTAGTATTAGTTATTACTTTTACTTCAAGTCTCTATTTCATTTTCATACGGGATTGAAAGTCTATTATGAGAAGTATATTACGATTGTATGATTGTGTGGAAATTGGAAGTGTGGAATGGGTAGTAAAGTGCAATTTAGGCCTTTAGACACAATTTTCAGTATTGAATTTCGTTCATAGGACTACTTGCTTTCATTTTACTCTTTCTAGCATTTTTATGCTAATGTTGCTACACTTACAATTTTTCAGGTAAATCTCGTCGTAAGAGACATGGAAGAGGAGGTGGCGCTGCTTGACCTGTCGAGAAAATGGAAGGAAAAGAATGGGAACATATTACCTAAAACATCTTTGAAATTTTTTGTTTATATTTGCTACTTTTCTTGCTTATGTTTTGAGCTCGAAAGAGCAATTGTGTAAATGTGTAATGTCTTATGGTTTTAATCTCTTTTAAAATTTTAAATATCAATCTGGAATGCGCATTCCATGTTTATTCTTTTCTTTGAAATTGGGTATATGTAAATAGGTTTTGGATAATCCGATTTTTAAACGAACTCTTGTCGTTTTTCTTTAATATTTGGGTCTTCTGCTGTGTATTTGAAATTAAAGAATTTAAAGGAAATCGAGTCTTTACAATTGATATCAGAGCCTCTTTGGTTCTGTAGACCACATGCTTCGCATGTTTTTCATGTTTTAATTTTTTTCTTGTCCAATCAGCGCTCGAGGTCAACGGCGCCAAGTATCCTTAGAACGCTCTCTTTTGATTAAGTTTAATTGTAGTTTTGCTTTTCCTTTCCTAGTATCTCACGTGAGGCTTTTTGGATTGTGATTTCAGTATGCCTCTGAGGACAGTGGCAGCTAGGAGAGGTAGGAGCAGAGTACCGGTTGCGGTACGAGGCAGTGATCAGACTATAGCAGCTACACCACCACCACCACCTCCACCTGTGTATAGGGAGGATGAGCCTTCAGTGGATCAGCCTGCTAGGCGTGGTTTTAGTGTTCTTATCTCAGAGGAGGACTATTTGGATTTGTTACAAGGTGGTGGAGGACTTGCTGATTAGGTTATACCTCCTGTTAAAGCATCTGCTCCAGTGGTAGATCAGTCAGGTATTACTAATGCTACGAAAACTTTGAAGGAGTATATCAGGTATAACACTCTTGAGTTTGATGGGACATCTACTGACCCGGCAGTCACCAATAGATAGATTACCAGAGTAGAGAGGGTACTTAGTTTTATTCGGTGTCTGGATTATTTGAAGGTCCACTGTGGGACCTATTCTTTAGTAGATGATGCATTATACTGGTGGAATGGTTTAGCTCGTACTCTCAGTCCTGAGTTACAGGCTAGTTGGGAGATGTTTAGGGAAAAGTTCTTTGAAAAATACTATCCAGAGGATACACAAGATAAGTTAGAGATACAGTTTCTCACACTCAGACAGGGTGATAGGTCTGTTGTGGAGTATGAGAGAGAATTTGACAGGTTGTCAAAATTTGCTACCAGACATGTTACTGATCCTGAAAGCAAGAGAAAGAGATTTATTGTGGGTTTGAGGGCAGAGTTACTAGGGCAGGTACGAGCTTTGCAGCCTGCGACATATGCTGATGCTTTGACTGCCGCTTTGGCTATAGATATTGGGGATTCTGAGAAAAAGGCTAATGAGATTGTTGCACAGACCTTTTCTCAGAAGAGGAAGGCTATGGACAACCTTCTAGGTCAAGGGACACAGTCACATAGACAGGCTCCTGGTAGGAGCAGAGGACAGACAGGACCTCAGTTTTATACAGGTCAGTCTAGTGCTCGAGCTCCTCCTTTGCCATACTGTCATGATTGTAATGAGTATCACCTAGGTCAGTGGAAGGTGAAGAGGTGCTATTAGTGTGGACAGATAGAACATATTAGACCTTTCTGCCCTAGTTTACAAACAACACAACAGAGTAGGGGTCAGGGTCAAATTTTAGGTCATGGTCAGGGCCGAGGACAGAGTCAGAAGCAAGCTCAAACAGGTGGTAGAGGCTAGGTTAGGCCTAATCAACAGCAGAGAGCACCACCGGCAATTCAGGCACAGCCTCAGACACGACAGTAGGCCCATGTCTTTGCCACCACTCGGGAGGATGCTGAGGCATCTGGTACTGTTGTTACAGGTACTTTGTCAGCTTTAGGGTACTCTGCTCTTGTATTATTTAATTCTGGGGCTAGTCACTCATTTATTTTTACTGAGTTTGTTGAGTCTACTACCTTTGATTCTGAGTCGTTATGACATGAGTTGCATGTTACTACTCCGCTCGGAAAATGTGTGATTGTGGATAGAGTTGTTTATATTGAGGATTTGTGTATTATGGGTTGCTTTATGCATGCTATGTTGATTGTGATGCTGATGTCTGACTTTGATATTATTTTGGGTATGGATTGGCTGTCAGCCAACCATGCCAACATTGGTTGTAGTGAGAAAGTGGTGGACTTTGTTGGTCCATATGGGACTAGTTTTTTATTTCATGGGACCCGAGGTAGGGTGACACCTACAGTTATCTTGGTGATCTAGGCTAGAGTACTTCTGAGTGACAGTGCTTGGGGTTACTTAGCTAGTGTAGTGGACACGTCTGTTAGTGTGACTACCCTAGTTTCTGTACCTGTTGTGAGGGATTTCATTGATGTTTTCCCTAATGAGCTACCAGGTTTCCCACCAGTGAGGGAGTTAGACTTTCAGATAGAGGTGATTCCTGGGACCGCTCCATTGTCCAAGGCACCTTATCGTATGGCACCAGCTGAGCTTAAAGAGTTGAAATGGCAGTTGCAAGAACTTTTAGACTTGGGGTTTATACGCCCAAGTGTATCACCTTGGGGAGCTCTGGTATTGTTTGTAAAGAAGAAAGATGGCTCTATGAGATTATGCATTGATTATAGAAAGCTGAACCGGGTCACAGTGAAAAACAAGTATCTTTTACCCAGGATAGAGGACTTGTTTGATCAGCTGAGAGGAGCTACTGTCTTTTCGAAGATAGATCTTTGATCGGGGTATCATCAATTGAGAATTAGAGATGAGGATATTCCAAAGACTGCCTTCAAGACACGATATGGTCATTATGAGTTTGTTCTCATATCTTTTGCCTTGACTAACACTCCTGCGGCCTTTATGGACCTGATGCATACAGTGTTCAGGGGGTTCATTGACTCCTTTGTGATAGTGTTTATTGATGATATCCTTGTTTACTCGAAGACTAAGGACTTGCATGCCATGCATTTAGAGAAAGTGTTATCGACCTTGAGAGCTCATAAGTTGTATGCAAAATTCTCTAAATGTGAATTCTTGTTGAAGGAAGTGGCTTTCCTTGGGCATGTTGTATCCAATAGAGGGATTTCTGTTGATCCTTCTAAGGTTGAAGCCGTTAGTGGTTGGCCTCGACCGACTAGTACGGCTGAGATACGGAGTTTTCTTGGACTTGCAGGTTATTATACACGATTTGTGCAAAATTTTTCCAAGATTGCATCCTCTTTGACTCATTTGACGAAAAAGGGGGTTGATTTTGTGTGGACTGATGAGTGTGAAAATAGCTTTGAGGAGCTTAAAAGGCAACTTGTATCGGCCCCAGTTTTAGTATCACCTGATGAGTCGGGTGGTTTGATAGTGTATACTGATACATCCAAGAAAGGTCTGGGATGTGTATTGATGCAGCATGGAAAAGTGATAGCTTATGCTTCTAGAAAATTAAAGTAGCATGAGAAAAAGTACCCGACTCATGATTTGGAGCTAGCAACTATGGTACATGCATTGCAAATATGGAGACATTACTTTTATGGTGAGAAGATTCTGATTTTCACCGATCACAAGAGTCTCAAATACTTTTTCACCCAGAAAGAGCTAAATATGAGACAGAGGAGGTGGCTAGAACTTGTGTAAGATTATGACTGTGACATTCAGTATCATCCGGGGAAGGCTAACGTCGTTGCTGATGCACTTAGTCGAAAGTCATCACACTTGTCTACTTTGAGTACTATTCCGCTGAGGCTTAGATGGGAGATGGAAAGAGCTGAGATAGTCGTTCTTACAGCTGAGGTTACTGTGAGTTTGGCAAGTTTGACTGTTGGCCCTACTCTGAGACAGAGGATGATAGAGGCACAGAGGAGTGAAAAACATTTGGCTGAGGGTTTTCGTGAGGCAGAGTCCGATTTACCTAGCCATTTTACCTTTTCCATTGATAATGCATTAATGTATCGTAGGAGGCTGTGTGTGCCTCTAGAATCGACTTACAGAAAGGAGCTATTGGAGTAAGCTCACAGTTCTATCTTTTCTTTGCATCCAGGTAATACTAAGATGTACAAGATGCACAGGGACCTGTGACAGCATTATTGGTGGCCTAGGATGAAATGTGAAGTTGCTGACTTTGTTAGTAAGTGCTTGATTTGTCAGCAGGTAAAGGCTTTGAGGAAGAGTCCGCCTGGTTACCTTAACCCTTTGAGTGTGCCTGGGTGGAAGTGGGAGGAAATATCGATGGACTTTATTAGTGGCTTGCCGAGGACCGCGAAGGGTTATGACACCATTTGGGTGATAGTTGACAGGTTGACTAAGAGTGCACATTTCATACCGGGGAAGATAACCTACCCTATTGAGACATGGGCACAGTTATACATGAAATAGATTGTTAGACTTCATGGAGTGTCAGTCAGGATTGTTTCAGATCGAGACACCCGCTTTGTTTAGAAATTTTGGCAGAGTCTGCATACTGCCATGGGCACTGGCTTAGATTTTAGTACTGCCTATCATCCTTAGATAGATGTTCAGACTGAGAGGGTCAATCAGATTCTGGAGAATATGCTGAGAACTTGCGCTCTAGACTTCGGTGGTAGTTGGGATACTCAGTTGTATCTTGTTGAGTTTGCTTATAACAACAGTTATCAGGCTACCATTGACATGGCACCTTTTGAGGCACTTTATGATAGGAAGTGCAGATCACCTGCTCATTGGGATGAAGTTGGTGAGAGGAAACTTCTGGGACCGGAAGTTAGTGCAGATGACTAGTGATTCCATTGCTCTTATCAGAGAGAGGATGAGGGTGGCTCAGAGTATACAGAAGAGTTACGCTGATGAGAGGCGTAGTGCACTTGAGTTTGAAGTTGGTGACCACGTATTTCTGAAAGTGGCACCCATGAAAGGGGTGATAAGGTTTGGGAAGAAGGGAAAGTTGAGCCCTCGATTTATAGGCCCCTTCGAGATCTGGATCAGATTGGGTCTATAGCTTATCGATTGTCCTTGCCACCGGTCTTGTCAGCAGTTCATAATGTGTTTTATGTGTCCATGCTCAGGAAGTATGTGACCGACCCTTCACATATTATTGATTATGAGCCAGTCACTTTGGATGCTAGTCTATCTTATGAGGAAGTACCAGTTGAGATCCTAGCTACAGAACAAAAGGTGCTGAGGAACAAAACGATAAACTTGGTTAAAGTCCTTTGGAAGAACCAAGTATCAGAGGAGGCTACGTGGGAACGTGAGAATGAGAAGCGGGCAAAGTATCCTCACCTTTTCACTTAGGAGCCTACTTTTCGGGGACGAAAAGCCTTTTTAAGAGGGTAGATTGTAACGTCCCGTTACTTTTGAAGGTAATTTTTTTTTATTTCTTATTTTAATCTAGTTAAAGTATTTAAGGTTAGTTTAAATTTAGTAATTTCGAATTTAGTAGTTATTTTCGTTCGAAAACCTTTTTAAACCTTTTATTACTTTAAATTATTTTCGGTGACATTAATAATTATTAACGGGCCAATTAATAATTATTAATCAAATTTAGATTAATTTAAGATCTTCGGGTTTCGTTTTATAAACTAAATCATTTAAAAGAGACGTAATAATCATTTTCCAATTTCTTAAAATATCTCAAATTGCTATTCATTCTCCTCTTCATTAAATAAGTCAAAGTTGGTCAAATTTCTCATTTTCTTTCTTTCCTTCTCCTTTTGCTTGGCCGAGAGTCACCTCTCTCCCTCTCTCTCTCGGCTTTTCTTAAATACTCGGTGGATCGACGTAATTTCAGTTGCGTTGAAAAGCCCTCGACCCGAGGATCGTTTCCAACCTAGCAATAGAGGTTTTCGTCCGTTTTCTAAAAGCCTCAAGGTATGACAAAGTTCCTAAATTTTGTTATGAATAGTGCTTTAATGGAGGTTGAGATTGAAATCTTCAAATTCACAAACCGAAGCTTGAAGATTTCAATCGAGGAAGTTGTTTTATGCAATTTTAGAAATTTCCCTAAACCCTAAAACCAAGTTTGCGTTGAAAACCCGTTCCGTGCGATTTTCTCTCACTTGGCCATAGCTAGGGTGTTCAGTTTGTTATGATTTTGTATTTTACTTAATTTTTCGGAAATCGATTATTGTGTAAAACCCTAAAATACACCCATTGATATAGCGAGCTTCCAAAGTATCCGAGAACAACCCAAAACGCCTCTAAATGTCCTAAAAGCCTGAAAATCAAACCTGAACCTCATTTAGCCTTGTATGACTGAGAGCCTCATAGGGAAAATTTTCGGGTTTTTCATCATTTTATGCATTTAGATGTTGTTTGCTCAATTTTCAGATAATTAATGATTGTTAGGTGTAATTGATTTGTAGGATTGTGATTGCTCGTGTGGTTTTCGACCTCGAAACTTTCGGAGCTTGACTTCAAAACCTAAGGTGAGTTCAAAATGGAAGTTTTTAATTTTATGAATTAAGTTTCGTTACGATATTGTTTATCGAGATTAAGAGAGAAACAAACTTCTGGAAGTTAATATTGGTTGGTGACTTTCGACTCGGAAGTGAGTGGAGTTACTTTGGAGTTCTAGTGAGTTTGGGTGATAAAGGTAAGATTCGAGTGGTTTGGAACTCTTGTAAGATGAATTGAAGAGTTTAGACGCAATTGGAGATTTTAGATTAAATTGGAAGTTTAAGGTACTTTGAGGGGTTTGGGAGACAAGTGGCTTAGAAGTTACACTTGAGTGTTCACTCGTGTAATTCATCTAGTTTATGTTCCTTAGTACTTTAGTAGAATTTTTTTTTAAGTAATCTAACTTACTAGGGAACTTGATGACTTGTGATATGGTAAGACCGTACGGCGTAGTATGTTGATACCCTTTACAATGATTTGTGATATGGTAAAACCGTACGGGGTAGTATGTTGATGTTGATTGTAACGTCCCGTTATTTTAGAGGTAATTTTTTTTTTTTTATATAAGTGTTTATTTATTTAAAGTTAATTTAGATTTAGTTATTTAGATTTAAATAGTTATTTTCGTTCGGAAACCTTTTTAATCGCTTAATTAGCCCATTTTCGTTTTGGTTGTATTAATAATTATTAATAGGCCAATTAATAATTATTAATCACCATTGGGCTAGTTTAAGTGGTTCGGGTTTCGTTTTTAAAGTAAAAGTAAAAGAGGAACGTAGGTGTTATTACCCGATTCACTAAAAATCACAAAAACACTATTCATCATCCTTTAAATACCCATACTTAGCATTTTTTTCACAAAATTCTGCTTCTTCTTCTTCTTTGCTGCCGTGACCATCAAGACCCCCCCCCTCTTTTTTTTTGATTTTCTTTATTTCTCAACGGATCGCATCGATTCTATATCCGTTGGAAAGCTCTTGTCCCGGGGATCATTTCCAACCTACTCTTCGTGATTTCCGCTCGTTTTATCGAGGCCTTAAGGTATGTCAAAGTTTCAAAACCTAGAAGTGAATAGTGTTTAATGGAGGTTTTGAGTTGTAATTTTCGAATTCGTTCATCGGAGCTTTAAGAAATCATTCGGGAAAGTCGTTTTATTCATTTTTAGGAACTTTCCCCTAACCCTAAGTTCGGGTTTGAGCCAAAAGTCTTTTAATTCAATTTTCCTTTTATTGGTTTTTGATGAGAACTTTGAATTGTTTAGTTTAATGACTTTCCTAATTTGTTCGGGATTGAATTGTTGACCTAAACCCTAAATTAGGTTTACCCATTGAGTTTACCAAACTTCAAAGTAACCGAAACCAACCCGAATTGTCTTTAAAGTGCTTGAAATCCGGAAAACAAATTCCTTTTCTTCCTTCCCTTGAGCCGTGGGCCTCTTGGCTTTAATTACGGGCTGTTTTGTCTTTTAATTTAGAATCGTGTCGATCGTTGTTCATTTCGAGTAATTAATATACTTTAGGTGTATTGTAATTATAGGTTTTGAGCATCGTTCGTGATTTTTGACCAACCGGTGGTTAGGAGTTGACTACTCTTATAAGGTGAGTTTAAAATGGTTATGATTACTTTTATGCTTTCAAATTACTTGACGTTTATGTTAGATCGATGTTAAGAGGGATTATTAGGCTAGAGAACTTTCCAAGTTATTATATTATTTGGGAGTTAAGGAAAGTGTATAAGGAATTTAGTTAAGATTGGTTGCTAAGTAAAGTAAGATGTTATTGGTGGTTTAAGTTAGATTCTCGAGGAGAATGAGAATCCGGAACTTGGAGAAGAGTATTATGTACTCCTTTTATCTTGACTAGTGTTAGAATAGTTAAAAGGACTTGGGAGAGATTCTTGTGTAGAATCATGTTAGTACGTTATTTTAGTGGTTGTGGTTGTTGACTTGCATATTATCGTTATGCTTGCATATTATCGTTATGCATAGATGTCACGTTGACTTGCATATTATCGTTATGCTTGCATATTATCGTTATGCATAGATGTCACGTTGACTTGCATATTATCGTTATGCTTGCATATTATCGTTATGCATAGATGTCACGTTGACTTGCATATTATCGTTATGCTTGCATATTATCGTTATGCATAGATGTCACGTTGACTTGCATATTATCGTTATGCTTGCATATTATCGTTATGCATAGATGTCACGTTGACTTGCATATTATCGTTATGCATGCATATTATCGTTATGCACGGAGGTCACGGAATGATTGTGATTGGTGACTTGCATATTATCGTTATGCATGCATATTATCGTTATGCACGGAGGTCACGGAATGGTTATGATTGGTGATAAGTGGTCACGGATGTTATTTACTTTGTTATTTACTTTGTCATTTACTTTGTTAAGCATTAGTATCTACTTTAACTACGGGTTTGATTGTTTACTTTCCGAATTTATTAGATAGTAGAATGGTTTGATCTTTTATGTAAAGTACTTGGAATATTGAATGGGTAGTGCAAGAGTACTTAGGTTTATTTGGACACATTCTCCGATATGGAATTTGGTTCATAAAAGTGCTTGCATCCATCTTATTCTCACTAGCATTGTTTGCTAATGGTGCTACACCACTTTATTTTCAGGTAATATTCGTGGTAGAGGACGAGGTCGTGGAGGTGGTCGTTGCGTGATCTCGAGTAGATGCTTATGGACATTTGGACTTGTAAATCTAAGTTTGGTGCATTTTGGGAATGCTTTATATACATATAAACTTGAAATAAAGTCTTAAAACTTGTATTTTGTGGCTCATGAGAGCCTAAAGTCGGTTGTATGTATATTTTGAGTTTACTTTCTCGATTTGAGTATATTCCTGGAGTAGGAATATATGTGAATAAACTTTCTTGAGTTGTGTTCTTAAAAACAGGTTTAGGGAGTTCGTATTTTAAACGGATCCACGCCAAATTTTTTTAAAAATAAGTCTTCCGCTGTTTTACTTCTGATTTAAAGATTTGTGAAAATTCGAGTCATTACATTGATCCATATGGTGACCCGTTACGATGACTTGTGAAATAGTAAGATCGTACGGGGTAGTATAATGATGTTGATCCATACGATGACCCGTTACGATGACTTGTGATATGGTAAGACCGTACAGGGTAGTATGTTGATGTTGATCCATACGGTGACCGGTTACGATGACTTGTGATATGGTAAGATTGTACGGGGTAGTATGTTGATGTTGATCCATAGGGTGACCCGTTACGATGACTTGTGATATGGTAAGACCTTACAGGGTAGTATGTTGATGTTGATCCATACGGTGACCTGTTACGATGACTTGTGATATGGTAATACCGTACGGGGTAGAATGTTGATGTTGATCCATACGGTGACCCGTTACGATGACTTGTGATATGGTAAGACCGTATGGGGTAGTATGTTGATGTTGAGCCATACCGTGACCTGTTACGATGACTTGTGATATGGTAAGACCGTACGGGGTAGTATGTTGATGTTGATCCATACGGTGACCCGTTACGATGACTTGTGATATGGTAAGACCATACGAGGTAGTATGTTGATGTTGAGCCATACTGTGACCTGTTACGATGACTTGTGATATGGTAAGACCGTACGGAGGTAGTATGTTGATGTTTATCCATACGGTGACCTATTACTATGACTTGTGATATGGTAAGACCGTACGTGTTAGTATGTTACTGTTGATCCATATGGTGACCCGTTACGATGACTTGTGATATGGTAAGACCGTATGGGGTAGTATGTTAATGTCTATCCATACGGTGACCCGTTACGATGACTTGTGATATGGTAAGATCGTATGGGGTAGTATGTTGATGTTGATCCATACGGTGACCCGTTACGAAGACTTGTGTTATGGTAAGATCGTACGAGGTAGTGTGTTGATGTTGATCGATACAGTGACCTGTTACGATGATATGTGATATGGTAAGACAGTACGTGGTTAGTATGTTGATGTTGATCCATACGGTGACCCGTTACAATAACTTGTGATATGGTAAGACCGTACGGAGGTAGTATGTTGATGTTTATCCATACGGTGACCTATTACTATGACTTGTGATATGGTAAGACCGTATGTGTTAGTATGTTACTGTTGATCCATACGGTGACCCGTTACGATGACTTGTGATATGGTAAGATCGTACGTGTTAGTATGTTGCTGTTGATCCATACGGTAACACGTTACGATGAAACTTGTTTGGTAACAAAGAAAGTTAGTGTTATACTTACATATATTCATTAGAATTGTGTAGTAAGACTTAGTATTAGTTATTACTTTTACTTCAAGTCTCTATTTCATTTTCATACGGGATTGAAAGTCTATTATGAGAAGTATATTACGATTGTATGATTGTGTGGAAATTGGAAGTGTGGAATGGGTAGTAAAGTGCAATAAGCCTTTGGACACAATTTCCGGTATGAAATTTGGTTCATAGGACTACTTGCTTTAATTTTACTCTCACTAGTATTTTTATGCTAATGTTGCTACACTTATAAATTTTCAGGTAAATCTCATCGTAAGGGACGTGGTAGAGGAGGTGGCGCTGCTTGACCTATCGAGAGGATGGAAGGACAAGAATGGGAACATATTATGTAAAACATCTTTGAAATGTTTTGTTTATATTTGCTACTTTTCTTGCTTATATTTTGAGCTCGGAGGAGCAATTGTGTAAATGTGTAATGTCTTATGGTTTAAACCTCTTTTAGAAGTTTAAATATCAATCTGGAATGCGCATTCCATGTTTATTGTTTTCTCTGAAATTGGGTATATGTAAACAGGTTTTGGATAATCCGATTTTTAAACGAACTCATGTCGTTTTTCTTTAAAATTTGAGTCTTCCGCTGTGTATTTGAAATTAAAGAATTTAAAGGAAATCGGGTCGTTACAACAACTCTCACTTGTTCTTCTAGGGCAGGTACCCCTATATCTAGCATGGGTGCAAGTCTTACTACATCCAGGTTTTTTGCATTTTGTCCTTGTTCCCTAGTGCTGCGTGTTTGGTACATTTTACTATACGTGTTACGGTTTTCACTGTCCTATTCATCATCACCGTGTTGCTGAGTTCTACGACTCATCCTTGATCGTAGAGCACTAAGTTATATACTCTCCCGACAGACTGCACCAAATCTTCTTGGGTAAAAAAGGAGAGCATCCACATATGCAATTAATTTAGTATATGAGATGAGTCAGAGGTAGTGTGTTGCCCTGACAGTGCGCAACGTAGGTACTGGAAAGGAATAAAGTACCGTTGTGGTGCCGACCTATGACCTAGTGTGACAGAGAGAATTATAGTATAATTCATTACCTAATCAGTGAGTTTTTTTCTTCTATTTATAGGAGAATAAGTTGATGACATCACCGTACCACATGTCGCGTCGGGATTGGGCCAGGTATTGCTTCCTAATGACGTGTCGCGTGTTGGTTATGCCACATCTCGTCTCTTGATTAGATACTTGAATAATGTAGTTTTTTATTCTCAAGTATGTAGGACTATAGTTGAGACTGTGTAGCCATGTCTTGTCTGGTTCGTAGACTTTATGACCAGGCACTATACGTAGACGGTGTGCCCAGAAATTATGTTTTGACTACATGTCCAGGTACTGTGGTCAGGCGATGTGCGTAGACATTTTTGCCAAATTATAAAACTTCACGCCCCACAATAATATACAACCTTATTTATATTGAATAAATTGTTTAATTACTATTAGAATGAAATACTCTTGTATTTTAACCACATACTCAATTCAAATTACACCTGATAACTTTGGTGCTTGGAATTAATATGGATTTTTAAATAGGGCTCTTGCGAAAATAGCAAAAATATGTCCGATATTTATGTCCAATATTTGTAAAAATAGCAGTAAAAAAACATATTTGCAAAAATAGCAGAAGAATTAAATTCGCAACTAAAATATTACAAAATTGCCACTAGTAATCAGTGATTAGTAATCACTGATTTACTGATATCCTGATATTTTGTGCTAGAATCACTGATAATAAGTGATTATTTTATAAGTTATCACTAATATCTCTGATCACATGAATGAGGGTTTTTAAAAATCTGCTATATTTGCAAATTCTTTTTAAAAATGCTATATTTATAAATATTGTTAAAAATTCTGCTACCCAATGAAATTTCCCTTTTTAAATATATAATTAGACCATTTATAAATGTACACGTGGACATGATAAGGAAAAAAATGAATTATAGTTTATGCATAATTATAGGGTTTAGAATGTAAACCCTAAATATAGTTGTATGGCACAATTTGAGTTTCGACAGCTGCTTTTATTATATAATTAATAAAAATACCAGTTTAAAATTTTAAAAGATGTGTTAAAGAGAAAAGTTCTTATGTGAATAAAAACTATCATAATTTAATAATAAGTTTCAAAGTACTTTATGAATAATTGTCATGAAAACAATTATATTGTGAGAAAAATATATTCTAATATGCACATGGATAAACACTTATTTTACCTTGTTACTTACAAAAGAAGCTTAGAAAATTATGTACTTAATTCAAAGTGAAAAGAAAATTGTAAAGCCTTCCAGATTTAGTATTATTTTCTTTTTTTACGTACAATTATACCTATTGAGAAATTTCGTGGACAATTTTCAAATTTTTTTATAGTAATTTGATAAAAACTTGTTTTATTTTTAAAGTGATTTGAAATTCATAACTTGTTTTATTTATTTAGAAATTTAACAATGGTAAAGTACCATTTTGGTTCGTGAGTTTTAGATGTCAAATCATTTAGTCCCAATATTTTCAATTTGCATCTATAGTTATCCCTCAATTTTGGACATTGTGTCTATTGGGTTCTCGTGTTTTCAATCTGTGTCAAAAGTTGTTCCTGAGTTTTAAATATTGAGTCTATTAAGGTGTTTAAGTTATCAATTTGAGTCTAAATGGTTCATGGATTATTAAAAATAACTTTAATAATTTATTTAATTTATTAATTATGAAATTTAATTCTTTTAATTTAGTTTATTTAGTCACTTACATGATAGTAAATTACAAATTGTCAAACAATTATATAAAAATAAAATTCTAGAAAATAATTGCCATATGATTACATTTTTTGGTGTTTTAATTTTATTTTAGGGTAAATGGAAGATAACACCACAGTGGTTTTGATAAAATCCATGAACAACTCCTATAGTCTAAAAATGGTAAATCCACACTCATGTAGTTTCAAATTAATGACAATAAGACCCCTTTCTCTATAAAGTTGTAAATATTCTTTTAGCCATAATTTTTTGGTTTGAACTTTGATTTGAATGATTCAAAATGTTTTGAAATCCTCATTTCGAGATCTTCGTTATGGTTATTTCAAAATTTAAAAATTGTCAATAAGTAAAAGAGTTTATTATCATCAAAATACTTGATATGATTGAAGCCATTAATCTGGTTGTTTACTAATAATTTAGAAGTTTTCAAGTGACCATAACGTAGAGCCCCAAATTAAGATTTCAAAACATCTTAAATCATCCAAACTGGAGTTCAAATAAAGAAATTATGACTAAAAGAAAGCTTACAAAATTCAATTTTAGGGATTTGATTAATATAATTTCGAACTACATAGGTGTGTAATTTACCCTTTATTTTAGGCAACGAGTTGATATAATCACTATCATCCTCTTGAATTATTTTTTAATGAGATGTTTTTGTGAATTGCCAAAGCGATATGATCCTCTTTGTTTACTCTACTTGGAATCAATTGAACTATTTTGATGGTACTTAAAAATTAACGTGATTTGTGAAAATAATATGAATTATAATAATTAAATAATTAAAAATTATTCTTAAAAAAAGTAATTAAAAATTATATTTAACTAAAAATTATTTCAAATCGTCCTATTTTTTTTTAATACAAATAATAATTTTATTCCATACAAAAATGATATAATATGACATATGCCTTCGAAGACTTGAATATATACCACACATCTTTACAAAGACTCGAGTCCTTTAAATAACTCCAAACTTGACAATCCACATACTTACATAGACTTGAAGTCTTTTTGAATCCTTCCACAAGTGAGATTAAATATTTGGTCCCCATTACATATAATGGTAAGAGAAGAATGAGTTCGTAATTATCTTTATTAAAAAAAATTGTATTGTATTTTCTCAGACATTGCAAGAATATAAAATTTAAAAATTTATTATCAAAAATTCTTTTTCTGAATTCTTTTTTTTTTCCCTCTATTGGAGATTTGAAGATGAATTCGAATCCCCATATTAATATGAAATTGGTATAATATTATATTTGAAAGGAATTAATTAATCACAATAAAGAGCATACGTAATAGAAAATACTTGTATGGCATAATTTGAGTTTTCGACAGCTGTTTATATTAAATACTTTATAAAAAATACCATTGAAAAATTAAAAAGATGTGTTAAAGAGATAACTTCTTATGTGAATAGAAACAATAAAATAAATTTCATTTTGTAGTATTTTATGAATAATTGTTATTCAAACAATCGTATTGAAAGAAAAATATCTTCTAAACTTCATATAGATAATCGTGCATATTTTCATAACCAACCCTCAAGTTTACGTCTGTATGCGGTCAAATCATCATTGAAGTGACCCATATATTGAAAATAAAATAAATTGGACGTGGCCTTAAAATATTGAAAGGTATACAAAAATCTGCCAATTAGTGATCAACGTTTTAGATACGATAAAAAGTGACTGGCTTTTGACATATCACCATGAAGAATGAGTCAATGAAGAAAAGTTTATCATTTCGAAAATTATGTACTCTTACTTACAAGAGAAGATCAAGAAATCATAGACTTTTGTATGAGATATTTCTCACACACAATTGAACATGTAAAATCACGTGTTGGATTCTTGTTAGCGTAACTACCTGAAAAAGAATAAAATAGTAATCAGAAGGGCACCAATGATGTATAATCCAAAGACATTCCGACCATCAAGTTAGGTGGTGGTAGTTGAGGTAGGTAAAGTGCACCGCAAGATAAAAAGTAGAATTAGGTATTGGTGTGTTACTTGATTAGATAGGTTAAAGAACCTCTTGTTTTATTTAAAGTAGTTTTTTAAAACTAAATTATTAAACATGTGCGATGCAGGTGAAATTTTGATTTTTTTTTTAAATTTGTATAAAATAAATTTTTAATAAATTTGATCAAAGATCAATAACCTCAATGAAATTAACTTCATACTATATATTTTAATAATTAATAATTAATTAGACAGTGGGCTTTTAAAATCAAAATAATTAATTAAGAGGTAGGTAATTAATTTAGACAGATGATCTCCATGATTGTTATGGAAGCTTAAAATAGTAGGATTTCAAAATTTCAACATGCTTCTCGAATGTGTAATCGTGAGGCGCATAATTTGGCGAAAATTGCAGCTGATTCAGGTTGCTCAGGAATCTGGAGGGGTAGTGTTCCTCTTTCGGTTTTCGAAATCTGATATGATTTCTTTTGTTTTTCTTGTTTTTTGTTTTAGCAATCTGTAATTCAAAAAAAAAAAAAAAAAAAATTAATACTAGTGGCATGCTTGTTAATTTAAGAAATGATTAAGGGCTATGCCTTTGGATCACTTTCGTTTTTTTTTATTGTATTTTTAAAAATAATTACATGCCCTCTACAAAATTGAAATCAAAATATATATAGATAGATAGATAGATAGATTTTCGCACATATATTTATTCCTAATAAATGAAAAAAACAATCAATTTTTAAATGGAAGGTAATAAATTTAAAAATATATATAATTTTTGTTAATATTCATATTAAATGTAAAAATCATAATTTTGGTTTGATTCTAGAATCAAAATAAATTGTTTTCTTTATTAAATAGATTATTCTTTATTGTTTGAAACATAATTAAAATAATTAAATATATCGATTAAATATATATTCTAATAGCATGATGGTTGCATTTAAACTTTAAAGCTTTTGGAAGCGGATTAAAATTTTCTTATAATATATTTTAGAGATAACGACACATCTAGACTATTTACAAAAAATAATTCCTTAAATGTTAGCAATCTAAAATATGTACCGTCATAGACCATTTGATGATGTCAGCTAGAGTATTCTTAGGAAAATACCCTTATTTAATTCAGTAATTATAGTCAACATTAATTAAATAAAGACAGAAATATTTTTTTTTCAAAAATTAAACATGGAAAGATAATTATACTTAAATATGGAAACATGTATTTATAAAAATAATTTGATATTTTCATCTAAATTTTATTTAAAAATATGTTTCCACTATTCTATAATAAAAAAATATTGATATTTTACACGAATCAAATACTTCTACTTTGATACAAGATGTTGTAGTACTCTTTTTTATTGGTTATTGATAATAAATATGTATCGTTTATATTTGATTTATAGAAGATGCTATGGTAAAGTTTCTAATACACCATGTAAATAAAAATATCTCAATAACATATAATTTATACACATTGATTATATTATTAACTAATTTATTAAAAATACATAGAAGTTAGTTTTTAAAATTGAAATTCAAATATGATATATTAGTAAATAATTAATATACAAAGTAAATGCAAAAATCACAATAATTTGAAATTTAATATATATGTATATTGATTACTGAAGGGATGATTTACTAAATTAGCGGAATTTTGTTTAGTAAACTTATTAACATTTAATAACGGATCTATTAACATCATGCAATTTGTGATAAAACATGTAGATTCATGCTTATATATTCGAAAATTAAAAACCGGAACTTACATTGACTGAATAATGGAGAATCGGTTGGAGGTTTCTTTACAGCTTCAAATCCTCAGCAACACCAGATCTTCTACGCTATATCCCGATCGATCAAACGAAATTCGATTGTGGGATCGAACTTTAGAAGAAATTGGGAAGAAGAAAAAAATATTTTTCTTCCCAATACTATGAGAAAATCGGCCAAGGGAGGGAGAAGGGAGGAAGAGAGATTTTTCAATTTCCAAAGTATTGAATTGTGTTGTGTGATTTATGAATGACCCAACCCTCCTATTTATAGGAAAATAGGAATCCTAATCACATTAGGATTAATCTATAGAGATAAACACAAAAAGAAAAAAGATAATCTCTTTCCTTTATCTAGCAATTTCGAAAATGCCATGGATAAATAGAAGATTATTTTATTTTCTTTATTTTTATTTATCTTGGGTAAATAAATCTATGTAGTTATTTTAGGATATAATTCAAGCAATTATCTCTTCCCAAAAATACATATATGGCGAAAATGCATGTATTAATTAATAAATAATTCTAATTTATTTAATTAATTATTTTGAGCCAATTCCAATTGGGTTCATTAATCCAATTGGGCTTGAAACTCTCTCTTAAATTAATAAGTCCAACTTAATTAATTTATTTATTAATTACCATTTAAATAAAATATTTTATTTAAACAATTAATATTTTCTCCCGACTAAATATTATCAAATTTATATTTAATTATTAATTTCCATTTAAATAATTTTCATTATTTAAATAATTAATAATAAATATTATAATTATTAATTTCCATTAAATAAACTCATTATTTAATTAATAATTTTATTGACAATATTTTATTATTAATTAATTAATTTTAATTATTAATTTCCGTTCAAATAAAATTAATTATTTAAACAATTAATAATTGTCAATTAATTTCAAATTATTAATTACCATTTAAATATACTCAATATTTAAATAATTAATAATATCTAATTAATAATATTTCATTATTAATTTCATGTTTAAATAAACTCATTATTTAAACAATTAATAATGTTTATATTAATTACCGCTTAAATATACTCAATATTTAAACAATTAATATTGCCTATTTTAAGTAATTCACTTTACTTAAAATTTCCATTTCTTCTACTTGATTTCGCGACTACGATATTTGGGCTAGCATAGGGACCCGATGGACCTATAGATCATGGGCTTAATAATTAGTCAATTAAGTGATTAACACATAATCAGTTAATTACTTATTATCTAACTATGAATAATTCCACTATAGATTCATAGCTGAACTCCCTTCACTATAGATGAGTATGTCTATTTAGTTCATCTTTTATTTATATCTGTGATATTATCCTTCACGTGGAACCCTCATAATTACAGGCGGATAAATTTACCGTTTTGCCCCTGTAATTACCGCTTTATCCTTGTGTTCCCGCTGATTCTCCAATGAACTTTATCTTTAGTCGAACTAGAGATAAGATACTTCTGTGATCAATAGAAGTCGTGACGTCACTTGTTCATGTCTCGAATCAGTACATCAAGGGAGTTTCCTAAAGTTCCTAAAATGTTTAGGTATCGTGACCGATACCGTTAATTTATAGGAAAGTTATGAATTCCATCTCGTGAAAATGAGTTCCCAGCTACTTATCTAGTCATGTTCCCAAAACAGGAGTGTATTGAGCGTTCTTACGGATCGCTCTCAACTATGTGAATCAAAGAACATAACTCCATAAATAGGAGTCCGCATTTCACTCAGGATTGAGATCTATCACCGGTTGATAAACTTAGTTTGATATTCGATTATTTCTAAAACGGTACTAATGAGAAATTTGATCGAACATCGTGGTCCTGTCTTATACAATCAACATTGCATATGATACTTCCATTTCATGTCACCCACATGAATGATCAGGATTAGATCATTTGTCTATAAACAAAATGCGAAGCTATCAACGTGTTACCTGGATAAGGTTCCCAAACGTTATCCTTTTCTTGTAGACATATTTAAGTTACTCATCTCGACTTTAATCCTCTTGTATGACTCACATACTAAGTCGTGATTTCATAAGAGTAACTTAGGGTTTACTATTTGAATGTTTTGATATTTATATATTTCCATATATTCCTAATATCGTCAATTGAATCAATCTAGATTATATAAAGAACTTATGTTTATTTATTTAATTTATTCGAAATAAATTATTATAATTAAATAATTACAAGTTCTAGGACACCATTCCTAACAATCTCCCACTTGTCCTAGATCTTTGGAGATTTGACTTGTAATTCAGTCACTGGATGACTATCAACTACTTAGCCGTGGTAGTCATTTTAATGCTTTATCGATAACGTTTTCATCCTGTTTAGTATGTATTTCTTTTGTCGATGTTAGTTTCATTAAGTTTAATAGATTCCATATTTTATCGCCATAAAATAAACTCTATTAACTATTGATTTGAAACTATCATCTTCAACCACTTTTCATTTACTAACGACTTAGTAATTACGCGAATCTAGAGTTTAGTTAGTAAAAACTCATTTTACTTATACTTAACTCATCTGATATTTAATTCGCAAAAGTATTTTGTCAAATTCTTACATGGAATTAAATTCAAGTTCGAATTTGAGCCCGTGCAACTCATAAAATCTCCCATTTTATCTATGTGCACTAACATACTATTTGTAAATTTTATTTTAGTCACACTGGTTCTAGGATTCTCGAAATTCTTAAGCTCCCACTACAAAGTAATTCTCCATTACTTTCATTTGTTTAATGATTACAATTTTATACTTGTTATTATTTCAAAAATAATGTATAAGTATAAGTGACCATTTTTCAACTCCACTATTGAAAATTCGTGTCATTTTTATTTCATTTATTTTTGAACTTTATTCATTGATTTTGAAGTCAATGAGTTTCACTTGGACTTCGAAAGTCCTTTGGTTCGTATTATGACGCTCCCACTCAAATAAAGTTCTACAAGTAGTTTTACCATTTAAACTTTTAAATGACTACTTGTTTTATTGTGAAATAAAATCATTGTAATTTTTATATCTTAAGTAAGGTTTAAAGCCTTCAGTATCACTGATTTACTGAACTTTTCTTTAATAATTTGTGAATTCAATTATCCACTAATTATTACTTTTCAATTTCTATTTTGTTTATTCCATATCGGTTATTACCTTTAAAACATCCTTTTAAATAAGCTGAATGTTTGGAATATAAGAAATCGATTTAATGTTTACTTATCACTTAAGTTCTAACATCTGAATGTTCAAGTTTTAGTGATATTTAAGTCTAGTTATCTTTGATAAATCAAAGATATTCGATTTTACTTATCCCATAAGTTCGTGGATTAATATGGTTATCATCTCAAATTCCTTGAGAACCATCTTTAAGAGATTAATCCCTCTAACTTATTTAAGTAATTTTAGACTTAAGTATTTAAACATTTTAAACCTTTATAACTCATTTAGATATTTCGGAGTTTAGAATTTGGTTTGGAATTTATTTGTTTTATACTGAGTATTTTGAATAACCATCCAATCACACTTTGGAACTTAAAATAAGATATTCATATATTTTAAATAAAATAAAATGTAAAACTTGGTCAACCATTTGACCAAGGTGATGTGTGACCCTACCATGGGTCACACGCCCCTATCATCATCTCATGACAATATTAGGCATTTTATTTTCCTTTTTATTTAATGGAACAATTCTGTTAAATAATTAAATAAATAGAACTCCTTTTATTTATTCCAATAAATAAAACTCCTTTTATTTATTTCCTCTTTAATTTGACAATCTCAAATTAAATATTTAAATAGACTCCTCTATTTAAATCCCTATTAATTTTTGACAACTTCAAAATTAATTTAATTAAATAGACTCCTCTATTTAATCTCTCTATTATATAATTAAATAGACTCCTCTATTTAATAAATAATTAAATAGACTCTTCTATTTAATTTCACCATTAATTAAATAATTAAATAGACTCTTCTATTTAATTTCTTTTAATTAATCAAATAGGCTCCTCTATTTGTATTTGCCTTAATTGATTTGACAACTTCAAATCAAATGCTTGAAATCCTTTTTCAAATAAATTAATCATCACTGATTTATGTTCTCAATTACATGTGTTAGCTCGGAGGACTTAATGGACCTATAGGACTAAGCTCCAATGATCCAGAATTACCTTTGATTAAAACTTCTTTTAATCAATTAATTCTCATTCATTAACTCCTACATAACTCCACTAAATATCTAGAGTTGCACGTTTAGTACTATAGACATAGTTATGTCCATTGGCTATAAATCATTAACTACACTTTGATCCTTCACAAGTTAGTTCGTATCCACGGCTAGGTATTTACACCGTATTAACCTCCATGATACATCTTGTTCTTTAAGCCCAACTGATTCTCCAATGAACAACCTTACTTAATCTCCATTATGCGTCTTTAACCTTTTCCTTGATAAGAGGAATATGGGGCCCCGCTGTTCAAGACCGAATCAGTCCATAAGGGAACTACTTATCTATTTTCCTATATGGAAAAGAGTGAATTCCAATTCTTGTGTAATTATGTTTCCAGCTATAAGCAAGATGCAATCCCCAAAGTGGGAGGCATATTGAGCGAACGATATCGAGTCACTCTCACCTATGCAAATCAAAGGCTTGTCTCTTGTGAACAGGAGTTCGTAATCCACTCAGGATTAAGATCAATTGTACATGATCAACCGGTTGATAAACGAAGTGTCTTTCTGTAACGGCTTTACCAGAAGACAGTAAGTTTATCTTAGTCCAGTCTACTACAATCTCTATTGCAGCAACACCCCCACTCACATGTCTCTACATGAGCGATCCAGATGAGATCACTTGTGCTAATTCACAAGTGGGCCGTGTTAGTGGTGTTACCAGAAATAAGGCACCCAACCTTTATTCATGTACCACAGACTATTTGAGTTACACTTAAGTGAATCTTCCCGCATCATATGCTCACTTTAAGTTATCATAAGTAACTCTAGATCTTATGATGGATTACATTTATTAAACTAATAATAAATGACAATGTAAATATTACTAATTAATAATTCCTTTATTTATGTATAGTTTAATTGGATTACATAAGATTTAGGGCAGAAACCCTAGCACCCTACACTCCCAAGTACACTAATAAATTTGTCTTCTCTAAAACCAAGCGCGCCTCTTCTCTCTTAAAATTCTTCTACGAGGTGAGGCTCGTGTGAGCCCTGCACTCCCAAGTAGTCTTAGAATTTTTTTCTTCTTTAAATCACTTCTACAAAGTGTGGCTCGTGAGAGCCCTGCACTCCCTAGTAGACTTAGAATTTTTCTCTTTTAAAATTCTTTTATGAGGTGCGGCTCATGTGAGCCTTGCACTCCCATGTAAACTTAAAAATTTTCCCAAGTCGACTTAACATTTTTTATTGTTTTAAATTCTTCTACTAGGTGTGGTGCGTACGAGCCCTACATTTTCTATTAAATATATTTTTTTTCTTGTTTTAAAGTCTTCCACTAGATGCGGCTCCTGAGAGCCATGCACTATCTAGTAAACTTAGAAATTCTCTTTTAATATTCTACTACAAGGTGCGGTTCATTTGAGCTCTACACTCCCAAGTAGACTTAGAATTTTTTCTTCTTTTAAACTCTTCTACCAGGCGCGCCTCGTGAGAGCCTTACACTTCCTTGTAGACTTAGAATTTTTCTCTCTTAAAATTCTTTTACGAGGTGCGGCACGTGCGATTCGTGGACTACCAAGTAGACCTAGATTTTTTTTTCTTTTAAACTCCTCTTCCATGTGCAGCTCGTGAGAGTCTCTACACTCCCTAGTAGACTTAGAATTTTTCTCTTTTAAAATTAATATACGAGGAGTGGCTCGTGTGAGTTTTGCATTCCCACGTAGACTTAGAATTTTTATTTGGCTCCTCCATCTTGATGGACAAAGAACTTTTTCAATTTATTGTAGTAGGTTGACGTAGTTGGTCCTCACTCGAGTAGAGCTTTATGTCTTGAAGTCTAATACAAGTCTATAAGTTCTCAAAATGATTTGACAAGATCTATTTACATAGAAGTAATTTTTTATAAAGTATAAAAAGTGCATTCTTATTTCATTTAATGTCAAACCTCTCATAATAGAAAAGTTTATTGGAAAAATAAAATTGCAATAAGTAAAATTGATGAAATAAAACCTCTGTTGCTTGACATTCCACAAGTGCAATAGAGCTTTTCAGTTGAGGTTAATCAATGTGTCGATGTCTCGACTTAGTACGTTGATGACCTAGCATGCTTCTCGTCTTCACTAGTTGGGCACCAAATATGGTTCTTATTTCTCCATCTGGAAAATCTTGATTGTTGCGGTCCTGATCTTCTTTACTCTCATGAATTCCTTCAAGTACCCTCTTTGAATAAGGGTCTTAATTCTTCCTTGAGATCGAAACAATAAGAGGTTGTATGGTCGTTGTTTTTGGGGAAGATGCAATACTTGTCTTTGTTTCTTTTGTTTGTTTACGACTTCATTTTAGACGACCACCTTACCAAGTTTTTGTCTTTGATCTCCATGAATAGTTGATCAATCGGGACCATTGTGGGAAAGTATTCTTTAAACTTACTAGGAGGAAGACTTAATTTCTCAAGTTGGTCTCCCAACTTGTGTCTCTTCTAATCCTCATGGGGATCAATTCTCCAAACAAAGTCATCTGTTTGGTCCCTCTTTTTATGCTTTGATCGTTTGCTACTATCTTCTTTATCCGAAATATTTCTTGAACGAAGAAACTCTCTGGCGCTCATATACTTTTGCGCCCTAGCAAGACGCTCAGTGTATGTAGCAGGTGTGTTCTAGCCAAGTGATCGTAAGAATTTTTCATCTTTCAAACCAGCCATCATAGTAGTTAGTACAGTATCTTCACTATAACCTTCAACATTCAATGTCTCCTTATTGAATCTCACTACATAATCTTGGAAGCTCTCCCATAACTTCGAACGCACAGTCAATAGAAGGGTTGCTGGTTTCTTGTGATCCCTTCCTCTAAGAAACTGAGTTATAACAGATCGAGTGATGTCTTTAAAAGAAGATATAGACCTTGGCTTGAGGTTACTGTATCATATATCCGCGTGAAGGGCCTCATAAAGTAAGGAGGGATGCCATGCACTTGATAACGTCTAGAACTCCCTGGACCTCCTTCCATGTCGGAAACGTATCAACATGCTCGATTGGATCCTTTGAACCATCATATGTGGCCATAGTTGGCATTTTGAACTTGGTAGGAAGCTCCACCTAAATTGTATCATCGGTGAATGGCAGCTTAGTTTTCTATAGTAGATCTTCTAATTCAACAGAAATCTTTCCTCGATACTCTTTCTTTATATGATCAATTTTATCTTCGAGCTTTTTAACCTCTAGCGCCCAAGGCTTGGCACTTTCAGCTATAGGCTCATAACATCTGCATGTGTCTTTCTCTTTTGATTCATCTATTCTCGAAGGTCAAACTTTCCTTTCATATTGGGATCCTTGTTGTATGAAGACTTATGAGAGGAAGAAAAATTATCTTGAGTATTCAGTTTCGACTTCCCTTTCAAACCACCCGTCTCATGATTCTGTGAATTACCTATACCTTCTACAGCTGCTTAGTCTTTACCCTTCTTGGATCATAATTCTCGATTGTCAACGGGGTCTTGTTGATTAGACTTCTGCGTGAGAATTTTGAGTACTTTAGTAAGATCTCGATTCACAACTCTCACTTGTTCTTCTAGGGCATGTAGCATGAGTGCAAGTCTTACTGCATCTAGGTTTTTGCATTTTGTCCTTGTTCCCTAATGCTGCGTGTTTGGTACATTTTATTATACGGGTTACGGTTTTCACTGTCCTATTCATCATCATTGTGTTGCTGACTTCTACAACTCATCCTTGATCGTAGAGCACTAAGTTATATACTCTCCTGACAGACGACACCAAATCTTCTTGCGTAAAAATGGAGAGCGTCCACATATGCAATGAACTTAGTATATTTGGATGAGTCAGAGGTAGTATGCTACCTTGACAGTGCACAACGTAGGTACTGGAAAGGAATAAAGTACCGGTGTGGTGCCGACCTATGAGCTAGTGTGATAGAGAGAATTATAGTATAATTCATTACCTAATCAGTGACTTTTTTCTCCTATTTATAGGAAAATAAGTTGATGACTTCACCGTACACATGTCGCGTCGGGATTGGTCCAGGTATTGCTTCCCAATGACGTGTCGCATGTTGGTTATGCCACATGTCGTCTCTTGATTAGATACTTGAATAATGTAGCTTTTTAGTCTCAAGTATGTAGGACTATACTTGAGACTGTGTAGCCATGTCTTGTCAGGTTCGTAGACTTTATGACCATGCACTATACGTAGATGGTGTGCCCAGGAATTGTGTTTTGACGACATGTCCAGATATTGTGGTCAGGTGATGTGCGTAGACATTTTTGCCAAATTATAAAATTTCATGCCCACAACAATATACAACCTTATTTATATTGAATAAATTTTTTAATTACTATTAGAATGAAATACTCTTGTATCTTAACCACATACTCAATTCAAATTACAACTAATAACTTTGGTGCTCGGAATTAATTTGGAATTTTAAATATATAATTAGACAATTTATAAATGTACACGTGGACATGATAAGGAAAAAAATTAATTATAGTTTATGCATAATTATAGGGTTTAGAATGTAAACCCTAAAAATAATTGTATGGCACAATTTGAGTTTTCGACAGCTGCTTTTATTATATACATAATAAAAATACCAGTTTAAAATTTTAAAAGATGTGTTAGAGAGAAAAGTTCTTATGTGAATAAAAACTATTATAATTTAATAATAAGTTTCAAAGTACATTATGAATAATTGTCATGAAAACAATTATATTGTGAGAAAAATATCTTCTAAAATGCATATGGATAAACACTTATTTTACCTTGTTACTTACAAAAGAAGCTCAAAAAATTATGTACTTAATTCAAAGCGAAAAGAAAATTGTAAAGCCTTCCAGATTTAGTATTATTTTCTTTTTTTACAATTATACCTATTGAGAAATTTCATGGACATTCTTTTTTAGTAATTTGATAAAAACTTGTTTTATTTTTAAAGTGATTTGAAATTCATAACTTGTTATGGTCCCTGTATTTTCAATTTGCATCTAAGTTCTCCCTCAATTTTGGACATTGTGTCTATTGGGTTCACTTCTCGTGTTTTCAATCTGTGTCAAAACTTGTTCCTGAGTTTTAAATATTGTGTCTATTAAAATCCTTAAGTTAACAATTTGAGTCTTAATGGTTCATGGATTATTAAAAATAACTTTAATAATTTATTTAATTTATTAATTATGAAATTTAATTCTTTTAATTTAGTTTATTTAGTCACTTACATGATAGTCAGTTACAAATTGTCAAACAATTATATAAAAATAAAATTCTAGAAAACAATGTCATTTTTCAGTAAATAATTGCCATATGATTACATTTTTTGGTGTTTTAATTTTATTTTAGGGCAAATGGAAGATAACACCAGTGGCTTTGAAAAAATCCATCAACAACCTCTATAGTCTAAAAATAGTAAATCCACACTCATGTAGTTTCAAATTAATGTCAATAAGACCCATTTCTCTATAAAGTTGTAAATATTCTTTTAGCCATAATTTCTTGGTTTGAACTTTGATTTGAATGATTCAAAATGTTTTGAAATCCTCATTTTGAGATCTTCATTATGGTTATTTCAAAATTTAAAAATTGTCAATAAATAAAAGAGTTTATTATCATCAAAATACTTGGTATGATTGAAGCCATTTATCCGGTTGTTTACGAATAATTTAGAAGTTTTCAAGTGACCATAACGTAGAGCCCCAAATTAAAATTTCAAAATATCTTAAATCGTCTAAATTGGAGTTCAAATAAAGAAATTATGACTAAAAGAAAGCTTACAAAATTCAATATTAGGGATTTGATTAGTATAATTTCGAACTACATAGGTGTGTAATTTACCATTTTTAAAGTTCAGTAGTTGTTCAAGAATTTGAATGAAACAACAAGGGTTCTATTTGTAATTTACCCTTTATTTTAGGCAACGAGTTGATATAATCACTATCATCCTGTTGAATTATTTTTTAATGAGATGTTTTTGTGAATTGCCAAAGCGATATGATCCTCTTTGTTTACTCTACTTGGAATCAATTGAACTATTTTGATGGTACTTAAAAATTAACGTGATTTGTGAAAATAATATGAATTATAATAATTAAATAATTAAAAATTATTCTTAAAAAAAGTAATTAAAAATTATATTTAACTAAAAAATATTTCAAATCGTCCTATTTTTTTTAATACAAATAATAATTTTATTCCATACAAAAATGATATTTTATGACATATGCCTTCGAAGACTTGAATATACCACACATCTTTACAAAGACTCGAGTCCTTTAAATAACTCCAAACTTGACAATCCACATACTTACATAGACTTGAAGTCTTTTTGAATCCTTCCACAAGTGATATTAAATATTTGGTCCCCATTACATATAATGGTAAGAGAAGAATGAGTTCGTAATTATCTTTATTAAAAAAAAATTGTATTGTATTTTCTCAGACATTGCAAGAATATAAAATTTTAAAAATTTATTACCAAAAATTCATTTTCTGAATTCTTTTTTTTCCCACTATTGGAGATATGAAGATGAATTCGAATCCCCATATTAATATGAAATTAGTATATTTGAAAGGAATTAATTAATCACAATAAATAGCATACGTAATAGAAAATACTTGTATGGCATAATTTGAGTTTTCGACTGCTGTTTATATTAAATACTTTATAAAAAATACCATTGAAAAATTAAAAAGATGTGTTAAAGAGATAACTTCTTATGTGAATGGAAACAATCAAATAAATTTCATTTTTGTAGTATTTTATGAATAATTGTTATTAAAACAATCGTATTGAAAGAAAAATATCTTCTAAAATTCATATAGATAATCGTGCATATTTTCATAACCAACCCTCAAGTTTACGTCTGTATGCGGTCAAATCATCATTGAAGTGACGCATATATTGAAAATAAAATAAATTGGACGTGGCCTTAAAATATTGAAAGGTATACAAAAATCTGCCAATTAGTGATCAACTTTTTAGATACGATAAAAAGTGACTGGCTATTGACATATCACCATCAAGAATGAGTCAATGAAGAAAAGTTTATCATTTCGAAAAATATGTATTCTTACTTATAAGAGAAGCTCAAGAAATCATAGACTTTGTATGAGATATTTCTCACACACAGTTGAACAAGCAATCACGTGTTGGATTCTTGCTAGCGCAAGTACCTGAAAAAGAATAAAATAGTAATCAGAAGGGCACCAATGATGTATAGTCCAAAGACATTCCGACCATCAAGTTAGGTGGTGGTAGTTGAGGTAGGTAAAGTGCACCACAAGATAAAAAGTAGGATTAGGTATTGGTGTCTTACTTGATTAGATAGGTTAAAGAACCTCTTGCTTTATTTAAGGTAGTTTTTTAAAACTAGATTATTAAATGCGATGTAGGTGAAATTTTGATTTTTGTTTAAACTTGTATAAAATAAAATTTTAATAAATTTGATCAAAGATCAATAACCTCAATGAAATTAACTTCATAATATATATTTTAATAATTAATAATTTATTAGACAGTGGGCTTTTAAAATCAAAATAATTAATTAAGACGTAGGTAATTAATACTGTTGTAGGGTGAAATTGGATTACGTGGAATTTTACAACTTGGTAAAATTGGTCCGAAGCACCTGGTGTAAAGCACCTGGTGTAAAGCACTGGTCCAAGCACTGCCCCAAGCACTGGTCCAAGCACCCGGTGTAAAGCCACTGGTCTAAAGCACCTGGTCCAAGCACCTGGTCTAAAGCACCTGGTCCAAGCACCTGGTCCAAGACACTGGTCCGAAGCACTCGTCGTGGACCGTGGTACCTAGGCATAAAGTCCATGCACCTACGCAGTCTCCAACATGACCAACACATTTAAACCAATTGCAAGCGTCCATTTAGAAAGCGACACGTGGCGTAACCCGAAAGCGACACGAATCGAGAAGCAACATGTGGTCCAATCTGACGTGACACGTGGCACGATGATGTCATCAACATATTCTCCTATAAATAGGAGAAGAAACTCATTCATTAGGTAATCGATCTCTACTACTACTCTGCACACACTAGCTCGCTTGCTCCGATTTAAGCATCGGAGGGTGTTAGGCCAGCACCACACCTGGTGCTCTTTTCCTTTCCTGTGCAGTACCTACGTAGCACGCCGTCGAAGCAAGACTACCTCCGACTCGTCCCATAAATTAAAGTTCGTTGCCTACGTGGAAGCCATCCATTTTTACGCAACAACATTTGGCGCCGTCGTGGGAAGAGTATATAACTAAGTGCTCTACCATCAAGGATGGGTCGTAGAGGTCGGCAACACGGTGATGTTCATCAAGACGGTGAAAACCGTAACCCTGTAATACGAAAAATCAAACTCGTAGCACTAGGGAGCTACAACAAGTTGATGAAAATCAAGAAGTGGAAAGAGTTATGTCAATGCCTGATGGAAGGGTTGATGCTCAGAAGAACAAGTCGGAGGTGTGAATCGAGATCTTGCTAAAGTACTTGAAATCCTTACACGAGAACCGACCATCAATCCCCTACTCGACAATCAAGAAGTCCAATCCAAGAAAGATAAAGAACCTATAGAACGCATAGGAGAATCGCTAAATCATGAGAAAGGCGGTTCAAAGAGGAAGTCAAATCTAAATATCCAGGACAATTCCTCCTCCTCTTATAACTCTTATCGCAACAAGCAACCTAGTCAGAAACGAAGATCCGACCTCAGAGAAGTTCTCAATCAAAAGAGAAAGGAACATTCAGATGTAGTGAAGTCTACTGCAGAAAGTGCCGAGCCTTGGGCACCAGAATTGAAAAAACTCCAAGATCAACTTGGTCATATGAAGAAAGAATATAGAGGAAAGACCCCTCTTGCACTAGAAGATCTACTCGAGCAAACTGAGCCTTCATTCAGTGATGACATAATGGAGGTGGAGCTTCCAACCAAGTTTAAAATGCCAACTATGACCACGTATGATGGTTCAAAGGATCCAATCGAGCATGTCGATACGTTTCGGACCTGGATGGAGCTCCAGGGAGTCCGAGATGCTATCAAGTGTAGGGCATTCCCCCTTACATTAGGAGGCCCTGCTCGCGGTTGGCAGGCGCATACTCAAGCCGAGGTCTATATCTTCATTTAAAGACCTCACTCGATCTTTTGTCACTCGGTTCCTTGGTGGAAGAGATCATAAGAAACCGCCACGCACCTTTTGACATGACGTCAGAAGTCAGAGGAGAGCCTCCGAGACTACGTAGTAAGATTTAACAGTGAGGCATTGAAGGTGCAAGGTTACAGTGATGACATAGCTCTAATCGCTATGATGGCCTGGTTTAAAAGATGAAAAATTCTTATGGTCACTTGGTAAAAAGACACCACTACGTACACCGAGCTTCTTGCTAGGGCTCAAAAGTACATGAGTCTGGAGAATTACTTAGTGCAAGAAAAGCTCCCGGATGAGGGAGGTATTAGCAAACAATCGAGCACAAAAAAGAGACAGAAGTAAGACCTTTCCTGGAGTATCGAACGTCATGATGACGAAAAAGGACAAGGTCGGGAGACCAACTTGATAAACAGAGTCTTCCTCCTAGTAAATTTAAAAAATACACTCCCACCACGGTCCCAATTGAACAACTACTCATGGAGATCCAAGACCAAAACATAATGAGGTGGCCCGCTAGGATGATGGCAGCGTCAAATAAGAGGAACAAAAACAAGTATTGCCTCTTCCATAAAGACCACGGGCATACCACCTCTGATTGCTTCGATCTCAAGGAAGAAATTGAAACCCTAATTCAAAAAGGGTACTTGAAAGAATTTGTAAGAGGTAAAAGAGATGGGGAAGATCAGGACCGTGATGATCAAATTTTTCAATTGGGGAAGTAGGAAACGTATTCGGGGGCCCGACTATTAAAAAGGAGTCCAAGCTTTCAAAAGGACCATGCTGGGTCACTGAGGTATTGGCCTCATCTAAAAGACTCTACAATACCTATGAAGATGTCAAGCAACATAGATTTTATTTCAACAATTTAATTTATTGCAATTTTCATTTCCAATAAAGTCTTCTATTGTAAGAGTTCGAAAATGAAATGAATAAAATTATATTTTTTCTACTTATTGCATTCATGAGAGTTAGATCATTCGAGAAAAATTAAACTCGAGCTAGACTTCAAGACATAAAACTCTACTCGAGTGGGGGCCAACTATGCGATTCCAACAAAATTAAAAATGTTCTGAGTCCATCAAGGTGGAAAAGCAAAAAGTTCTAAGTCCGCCTAGGTGGAAGAACATAAAAATGAAAATGTTCTAAGTCCACCAATGTGGAAGAGCAAAATGCAAATGTTCTAAGTCCACTAAGGTGGAAGAGCAAAAGGAAAAAAGTTCTTAGTCCACCAAGGTGGGAGAGCTCTACATTAGAATGTTCTAAGTCCACTAAAGTGGAAGAGCAAAAGGAAAAAGTTCTTAGTCCATCAAGGTGGGAGAGCTCTACATAAAAAAATTCTAAGTCTACCAGGGAGTGCAGGGCTCCCACGAGCCGCACCTGGTAAAAGAATTTAAAACGACTAAAAAATTCTAAGTCTGTCAGGGAGTGCAGGGCTCCCACGAGCCGCACCTGGTAGAAGAATTTAAAAGGGCTAAAAAATTCTAAGTCTGTCAGGGAGTGCAGGGCTCCCACGAGCCGCACCTGGTAGAAGAATTTAAAAGGGCTAAAAAATTCTAAGTCTGTCAGGGAGTGCAGGGCTCCCATGAGCCGCACCTGGTAGAAGAATTTAAAAACGACTAAAAAATTCTAAGTCTACTAAGGAGTGCATGATTCGTAGAGGAATTAAAAAAATTCTAAGTATACTAAGGGTGTAAGGCTATTACACCTACGAAGCAACACTTAGAAAATTTGAAGATGGAGCAATCAAGCAAGATTGTGTTAAGATTCAACGACAAGTCGACGACGGAAAACCAACTTGAAATTGGTTATTGTTATTATTATTATTTTAAAAAAAAAAAAGTATAAAGTAGTTTGACTTTGTATATTGAAAGAAAGAAAGAAAAAAAAAGGGAAGGGAAAAAAAAAAAAAAAAAAAAAAAAAAAAGTTGCTGAAAAAAAAAAAAAAAAAAAAAAAGGTTAAAGTTAGTGGGCGCGGGTCAAAACCTGACCCGCGCCCATGCCCGAGGGTCAGGCTTTGACCCGCGGGCAAAAGAACCAGCAGGTTCAAAAAAAAAAAAATTAATTAATTGAAGGGAGGGACGCGGGTCATTCCCTGACCCAGGCCTGACCGCGGGTCAAATCTCGACCCAGGTCCGGAACCCCTCCCCCCCTTCATTTTTTTTATTCCTTTCTTCTTTCTCTTTCAACCCCTCTTCTTTCCTCTCTACACTTGTTATTAATTCTTTTTTCTTTCAAATTTTGTAATCTTTTCTTCAATGAAAGCTAGACAATTTTAATATATTTGATTTCAAGAGAATTTTTACTCTTAAAATCAAAGGGGGCGAAGTATGTGATGATGAAATGTGACGACTTGGACATACAACCCAACTCCAAAACGATCAGAGACAGAAAATTCAACCTACCAACTCCAAAACGACCAAGCTTCAACTCCAAAACGATCAGAGACAGAAAATTCAACCTACCAAGCTTCAACACTTAGTATTTTCTCAAAAAAAAAATTATGACAGAAAATTCAAGCTACAAAGGAGAAAATTCAAGCTACAAACTCTCAAAATTTTGACGATTGCAATGGAAAATTCAAGCTACATACCTCAACACTTTGAATATTTTCAAGAAATTGACTAATGTAAAATTCCGCTTTGAAAGAATACTCCCAAGTAGCATTGAACTCACATCTCAACTCAACTCGGGAGTAGGGGGCCTCTGTTGTAGGGTGAAATTGGATTACGTGGAATTTTACAACTTGGTAAAATTGGTCAAAGCACCTGGTGTAAAGCACCTGGTCCAAGCACCTGGTCCAAGCACCTGGTCCAAGCACCTGGTCCGAAGCACCTGGTGTAAAGCACCTGGTCCGAAGCACCTGGTCTCAAGACACTGGTCCGAAGCACCTGGTCCGAAGCACCTCGTCTGACCGTGGTACCTAGGCATAAAGTCCATGCACCTACGCAGTCTCCAACACAGACCAACACATTTAAACCAATTGCAAGCGTCCATTTAAAGCGACACGTGGCGTAACCCGAAAGCGCACACGAATCGGAAGCAACATGTGGTCCAATCCTGACGTGACACGTGGCACGATGATGTCATCAACATATTCTCCTATAAATAGGAGAAGAAACTCATTCATTAGGTAACCGATCTCTACTACTACTCTCGGCACACTAGCTCGCTTGCTCCGATTTAAGCATCGGAGGGTGTTAGGCCTGGCACCACAGGTGCTCTTTTCCTTTCCTGTGCAGGTACCTACGTAGCACGCCGTCGAAGCAGCGCACTACCTCCGACTCGTCCCATAAATTAAAGTTCGTTGCCTACGTGGAAGCCATCCATTTTTACGCAACAACAAATACTAATGGCATACTTGTTAATTTAAGAAATGATTAAGGGCTATGCCTTTGGATCACTTTCGTTTTTTTATTGTATTTGTAAAAATAATTACATGCCCTCTACAAAATTGAAATCAAGATATATATATATATATATATATATATATAGATAGATAGATTTTCGCACATATATTTATTACTAATGAATGAAAAAAACAATTACAATTTTTAAATGGAAGGTAATAAATTTAAAAATATATATAATTTTTGTTAATATTCATATTAAATGTAAAAATCATAATTTTGGTTTGATTCTAGAATCAAAATAAATTGTTTTCTTTATTAAATAGATTATTCTTTATTGTTTGAAACATAATTAAAATAATTAAATATATCGATTAAATATATATTCTAATAGCATGATGGTTGCATTTAAACTTTAAAGCTTTTGGAAGCGGATTAAAATTTTCTTATAATATATTTTAGAGATAACGACACATCTAGACTATTTACAAAAAATAATTCCTTCAATGTTAGCAATCTAAAATATGTACTGTCATAGACCATTTGATGATGTCAGCTAGAGTATTCTTACGAAAATACCCTTATTTAATTCAGTAATTATAGACAACATTTAAATAGAGACAGAAATATATTTTTTTCAAAAATTAAACATGGAAAGATAATTATACTTAAATATGGAAACATGTATTTATAAAAATAATTTGATATTTTCATCTAAATTTTATTTAAAAATATGTTTCCACTATTCTATAATAAAAAAATATTGATATTTTACATGAATCAAATACTTCTACTTTGATACAAGATGTTGTAGTACTTTTTTTATTGATTATTGATAATAAATATGTATCGTTTATATTTGATTTATACAAGATGCTATGGTAAATTTTTTAATACACCATGTAAATAAAAATATCTCAATAACATATAATTTATACACATTGATTATATTATTAACTAATTTATTAAAAATAAATACAAGTTAGTTTTTAAAATTGAAATTCAAATATGATATAATAGTAAATAGTTAATATACAAAGTAAATGCAAAAATCACAATAATTTGAAATTTAATATATATGTATATTGATTACAATGTTAATGATTTAATTTAATATATTTGGTAAATAAATAATATACAAGCTAATTTTTTAGGACCCAATTCAAAATATACTTTAGAAGAGATGATGGTTATTTGATATATAATATAAATACAAGAAATTATAATTTATATGTATTGAAAACATTATAGTATTTACTTGAATTGAAAAATATATATGTAACCTTAAGACGTAACAAATAGGTAATATATATTTTTCATAGGTTGCTTACAATAATTATGTACTATTTAGTTTTTCAAATCACAGTACAAGATATAAAGTAAATAGCTAATATACAAAGTAAATATGATAATAATAATAATTTTGTAATTTATATTGTATTTAAAAAATAATCCAATACAAATAATCAAATAAGATGATGAAAAAATTGTAAGGAAAGTATAAACTTTAATATAAAATTGATTTTCTATATATATTAAGGTTAACGTTCAAGCAATAAATGCACATTTAAAATTGTTTGTAGGTATTTAACTCATTTAAGGGTACAATAGGAAGAATATAAATATTAAATACAAAAAATAATAATGAAAAAGTCATATTTGTAAATATTTACAAGAATTAATTACATTAATAACCATTTAAATTCACCTAATTTCAGTTTTAATGGTGGTTTCATATTAATAGTAAATTTAGCCATAAAACATCATTTATGGTAGCGATTCTGGTGGATTCTGATTTTTGTATTTACATTATTACCCTTTTATCTCTCCTAATAATTATATCTCATTAATTACATATGGGGGTATGTTTTGTCTTTTCACAATATACTTTAAATTGACTAGTGGTGGCTTTGGGTAGTTTTGATATATTTAAGAGTTTGTGTTTTTATGAAATAACTGATATTTATTTGTCCATTACTGAAATTAACCCAATTTACAAAAGCTAACATTAAAGAATTTTTTTTTCTATAAATAGTCTATTTATGACAATTTCCGTATATTTTATTTATTTATTTTATTCGCTTGGGTTATATTGTTTTCTCTATTGGGCTAATTCCGGTAAATATTTAAAATACTTATAGATTGGATAATACGATATATATCTAAAACTTTTTAATAAGGGAATGAGTAAATAGAATGAAAATTATTTTTTTTACTATTAATTTTTAACGCAATATTGTAATTGAAATTAATATGAAAATGATAGTTAGTGGTCGTAGTACTTGTGAGTGTGACTTTATTCACTTTCCAAGAAGATCAATCCAATTGATCGCTCAGGCTAGCATTCTCATTTCTTTTATACATATTTAATTTTTTTAAGAAATATAAATATTTGTTTCAACTAAAGATTAAAAATTAAAAGAAAAATATATTAAAGATGACGAAAGAATGATAAAAAAAAATGATCGACGAATGTTAGAAAAAAAAGATCTATCTTAATAAAAATCGTAATTTAAAATTTAAACTCAAATAAACTCATGAATTGATTATTAAAAAAGAAAGGAATATGTATGAACAAAAACATATTTCTAATCAGGTAAGAAAATGTTTTGGAGCCGCTTTATGAGATAGAGAATTTTAAATAGTTATTTGAATTGATATAAGAAAATATTTACCAAGTGGATTTCTTTGAATTGAATTTCTCATGCTCAATCTAATACAATCTAACCCAATTCTTTGGAATTGCGAATAAAATACGTTGCTAATTTTGATTGGTATCTGTTTTGGTTTTTGCTAGGTAGATCATTGACTGAGTCACTGAACTCATTCCATTTCTCTTTCTCTGAACCACAAACATTAAAATAAATGTATATCAGTTTAGTTAGGCCAATTGATTATTAATTAGTAAGAATACCAAAAGAAACCATAAAAATAAGCAACTTAATTGTTTTCTTTAACCGATGTATATTATATTTATGAAATTTAAAAAAAAATGCTTTGAATTCTGTTTTCGGTGTTTTAAGTTTTCCAGTTATTTTTATTAAAAGCTAGCCACATACTTTGTTTTTTTTTTTTTATTTAAGTTTTCAATCTGTCAACAATTATATTAAAATTAAAGATGATGATTCGAAATTAATTAGGGACTTAATGAACATACTTGAAGCATAAACCAATTGTGTAATTTGAAGGATCCACAAACATGCTCGGTATAATAAATGGAGTATTAATGTAGAAAATGGCATTACTGAAAATTTGTAAAAATGAAAAAGATAAAATCGTCCATAAATGTTTCTAAAACATTGAGCCTTTTATAGATTAGAGATAGAGATAGAGATAGAGATGTTCTTCTCTCTCATTTATAATAATTGTATTTTTGTCAAAATGTTTTGTCTCTTTAAATTTGTGTATAAATCAAATAGTGTTATTGATTTTTCGGAGGCTAAATATTGTTATTTTATAATAAAAATTGGCTAAAATCTATTTATATATTATCATGTGGTTAATCATATAAAAAACCAGTCAATTTGTCATGAAAGGCAACTCCAGTTTGCACTATAAAAGAGGCGTTTGGGATTCGGTTGAACCACACATAATTCATAACTTCATTTCGTTGGCTATGAATTCGAAAATATTCATCGGTACTTACTTTAATCTTGGGTGTGTTACTTTAATCTTCCTTATAATATCCATAAAACTTACAGTTGGAGATCATTCTAATATCAAATGCATAGAGAGTGAGAAGCAAGCACTACTCTCTTTCAAGATGGGCCTTCAAGATACACATGGTATTCTCTCTTCTTGGATAAATGATAATTGCTGCTTTTGGAGAGGTGTTGAATGCAGCAATCTCACAAATCACATCATTAAGCTTGATCTTCACGGTTCTTACCAGGAATATTTGAGTGGTAAAATTGGTCCTTCATTGTTTGAATTGTCCCATCTTAATCATTTGGATCTCAGTTTTAATCGCTTCAACGGTACCGCAACTCTGAAGCACATTGGTTCACTTGTTAACTTGAAGTATCTCAATTTATCTGACAATGATTTTGAGGGTATTATTCCTCTCCATCTTGGTAACCTATCCTCGTTGGAAGCTCTTGATCTTCATGGAAATTATAGGGGGTTGAGTTCCAAAAGCTTAGAATGGCTCTCTCCTCTTTCTTCCTTACAATATCTTGACTTGAGTTTTGTAAAACTTGAGAATGCAAGTGATTGGATACAATTCATCAATAAACTTCCACATCTTGAAACTTTGTTACTATCTTTTTGTGATCTTCCACCTCCCATCTTTCCTTCTTATCCACATATTAATATCTCCACTTCTCTATCAATGTTGGATCTCTCTGTAAACTATCTCACATCTACAATTTTTCCATGGCTGTTTAATTTCAATTCAAGTCTTGTTCATTTGAATCTCAAAGGCGACCTTGACGGCGACCTTCCTGATGCATTTGGGAGCATGATTTCTCTAGAGATCTTGGACTTTTCCTATAACGAATTCTCTGGGCCATTGCCTAGTTTTTCCACATTTCAAAATTTAACATTTTTAGATCTATCTTCCAATGAATTTTCCGGAAAAATTCCTGTGAGTCTTGGACAACTGTCCAACTTAAGGCACTTGCGTCTTGACAACAATTTATTGGAAGGAATAGTTTTTGAACCACATTTCTCAAAGCTTGAAAACTTGAAGGTATTAGGTTTGTCTCACAACCCTTTAAGTTTTCACATGCACTCTAATTGGGTCCCTCCTTTTCAGTTAGAGTATATATATTTGCGTTCTTGCAAGTTGGGACCAAAATTTCCCCAATGGTTACAGGGACAAAACTTTACTTATCTTGATCTTTCCAACAATTCTATTTCGGATACAGTTCCTTATTGGTTTTGGAATTACATCGCTTCATCCTACCCATCGTTCGATCTTTCTTATAATCAAATCAAAGGAGAAATCCCCAGCTTCCCAGGTTTGCGGACCTCTTACCCACTTGAACGTTTGTTCTATTTAGATTATGAAGTAAATTTGAGATCAAATGAATTTGAAGGTCAAATTCCCAAATTCCTTTTACAAGTTGAAAGGTTGGATGTCTCGAACAACAAGTTTTCTGGGCTAACTAATTTATTCAACATTAGTATCCTTTCTCCGCTTATATTGCTGGATGCCTCAAACAATCTATTCTCGGGAGAGTTTCCAAATTGCAGCCTGAAGAATCTTTCATCTTTTCAGGTTTTGATATTGACAAACAATCGATTTTCCGGACACATTCCAAGCTCCTTCAGTAATCTCCGCCATCTTCGATCACTACACTTGCGGAACAATAGCTTCTCTGGCGAATTCCCTCATTGGTTGAAAAATTTCAATGATTTATTTGTTCTCGACCTTGGAGACAATCATTTTTCAGGCGCAATACCATCGTGGATTGGGTATAAATTAATGAAACTGCAACGTCTAAGCCTACGATCAAATCAGTTTGATGGAGAGCTACCTTCAAGTCTCTGTCATCTCAATCATATTCGATTCTTAGACGTTTCGTTAAACAATATTATGGGAGAAATACCTGACTGCCTTCACAATTTAACTGCTTTGGTAATGGATAATAACAACGGTCAAGAAGGTTATTTTATCATTAATCCAGACCTGTATAACCGTGGGGGCATAATGCATGTGATTCATGACGAAATGACAGTTACTTGGAAAGGTAGAGAGCTAATCATGAAGGAGACGATGTCGTTTTTAAAGAGTATAGACTTATCCGGAAATAATTTAACTGGAAAAATTCCAAATGAAATTGCAAAACTGGTTGAATTGGTTTCTTTAAACCTCTCAAGGAATAGTTTGAATGGTGAAATTCCTGAGAACATTGGCCAGTTGATATCTCTAGACTTCTTGGATTTATCAAGAAATGAACTTACGGGTCAAATCCCTTCAAGCATTTCGCAAATAAGTGGATTAAGTGTTCTAGACCTGTCATGGAATAGACTTTCAGGAAAAATACCAACCGGCACTCAACTTCAAAGTTTTAATGCCTCTTCATATGTTGGAAATTCAAACCTTTGTGGATTACCACTTTCAAGTTGTTTTGAAGAAGAAATGGTTCCTAATTCATCCAACACGAAGAATAAAGTCGCGGATCATGAAAACGAGTTCGATACTCGAGGATTCTATATAAGTTTAGCTGCTGGGTTCATTGTAGGATTTTGGGGAATTTGTGGGACTTTAATGTTCCACAGATCTTGGAGACATGCTTATTTTAGATTCTTGAATCGTTCGAATGATTGGCTTTATGTAAAAATTGCAATATTCAAGAACAAGGTTTGGAAGCTTGTCGGCTGCTAAAACGCAGGTAATTCATGTCCCAAATTTGTCTAATATCAGAGCAATCCTCCTTATATCTTTCTGGAATAAAAGTTTTGAAATAAATCAAAGAGTTTTAATAAACGATGGGGCAGACAAATCTAGTAAATTTTCTATCGGGTCAATTAGTGATAAATATTTAATTATATATTTATACACAAAGTTTATCTCACTGATACACACATTAATCATTATTAATCACTTATTAACATAGTAAAATTTGTTATATTTGTAAATAGTTTTAAGGGTGATATATTTCTAAATATTGCATCAAAATCTATTAACTAGTGAAATTTGTATGGTATAAATACATGTTCAATGTTTTGAAGCAAAACATGAAATACAATAAATCATATTTTCTTAAATTTAATTATGAAGTTATATGTGCAATTATATAAACGGGGCTCTTGCGAAAATAGCAAAAAATATGTCCAATATTTGTAAAAATAGCAGTGAAAAAACATATTTGCAAAAATAGCAGAAAAATTAAATTTGCAATTAAAATATTACAAAATTGCCACTAGTAATCAGTGATTAGTAATCACTGATTTACTGATATCCTGATATTTTGTGCAGGAATCACTGATAATCACTGATTATTTTATGAGTTATCACTGATATCTCTGATCACATGAATGAGGGTTTTTAAAAATCTGCCATATTTGCAAATACTTTTTAAAAATGCTATATTTATAAATATTGCTAAAAATTATGCTATCCAATGAAATTTCCCTATATGAACTGTGACCAGTTAAATTTGATGTGAAATTATGCTAGGTTATTGGGACGTCCCTGAATCAGACAGTTTGTAAGCAGCTTGGGTTTGGAAGCTAAGACTATTGCACTAATGTTTTGGATAAATCACTCTGTAAATATGGTTCTTTTTCATTAAGATATTTTTTCTTATTAGTTAATATGCTCTTAGACAGTTGTTAAAAAATTGTTAGAAAGTAGTTAGTTATTTTGTAATCTTATAAATAGATTCTTGTACAATCATTGTGTAAGAATAAAAAGAATTTCTCTCTGTAGTCATTTCTAAATTCTGTTATGGTATCAGACGTCGCTGGCTAATCGCCATTCTCGATCCTGAAAATTCCTTCTCAACTGGTCTTCAATGGCAAATGATAATCCGTCATCTTCTTCTTCAACTACTACTATACCCTACTTCTCAACTCTCTAATTCTCAATCAATTTCTTTTGCTTCTTCGATTATCAAAGTCACTGATGAAAATTATCTCAATTGGAAGTTTCAAGTTCTATCTGCCATTGAAGGTCATGGTCTTGTGGATTACATTTCAAATTCTCCTGATAATCCAACAAAATTCTGGAATAATAATACTTCAACTCCTAATCCAGCCTATGTTCTATGGAAAAGGCAAGACAAATTACCGTGTTCCTTGCTTGGAGGTTCCATGACTGAATCCATTCTTTTTTAGATTAACGACTATAAATATACGAACGAGATATAGGACTGTATCTCTCCTATGTTTTCTTCACAAGATATGGCTAGTGATAAAATATTAATCAAAACTTCAATCACAAAAGAAAGATGCTTTGTTCGATGAAGGATTACCTGAGGAAGATAAAATCTTATGCTAATGCTCTAAATTCTTTAGGAAATAAAATTTATCGAAAGTGATATGATTATGAATGTTCTTGAAAGCCTTAATTCGGATTATGATTCAATTCTATTTGTCATCACTGTTACTGCTACAACTCAAATTTTTAAAGAAGTTTTTGCTTTACTTCTTTCACATGAGGGAAGAATTTTACGAAAAACTATTATAGCTGATCCTACTTTATCAGCTATTAATCTTATTGTTCAATCTAAGTCATCTTCTTCAACGTCCAAAAATTCTCAAAGTTATTCAAAACATTTTTTCAATGGTAAAGGGAAAGGGGAGAATTTTAACAGAGGCAGATATGGAGATAATTATATAAAAATAAATTTGTAAAAAATTATCTCATTTTGCTCTATATAATTGCAATAGGGTTATATTTTTTAGTGTTTTTATTTTTTGTTATAGAAAGAACTTATATAATCATTATCATCCTCTAAATTCTTTTTAATGAGATGATTTTTGTGAGTTGCCGATCGATATTATCTTCTCTACTTACTATATTTAGAATCTATTGAACTATTTTGATGGTATGTCTTAAAAAATAATGTGATTGATGAAAATAGTAGAATTATAAAATTTAAGTAATTAAAAGTTATATTTGATTAAAAAAGATATTAAATAGTCCTATTTAGTATTTACATTGTTTTTTTTTTTTGGGTGCAGTATGTTTAATTTTATTTAAAGTATTTTTTTGTATAACAAATAATAATATAGAAAAATGATAACATTTGGCATATTCTTTCGAAAACTCGAATGTTTTAAGTCTATCTACAACCACTAGCAAAATGACGTACCACATACTTACAAAGACTTGAGTCTTAAATTTTTTTTTTTTATAACACAAAGACTTGAGTCTTTTAAATAACTCCAAAAGTGACAGCCCACATGCTTACCAAGACTTGGAAGTCTTTTAAATCCTTCCACATCCAATGGTAGCAGAATTTTTAAGAATGAGTTCGTAATTATCTTTATTAAAAATTGTATTGTATTTCTCAGGCATTGCAATAATATAAAATTTTAAAAAATTTATTACCAAAAAATATTTTTCTTTTTTTTTTTTCACTATTGGAGATACCAAGATGAATTCGAATCACCTTATTAATATGAAATTGGTTTAATATTATATTTTTTAAAATGTTTAATAGTGTTTTGTTTATGATAATCATGAAAAAACTATCCCAAATGAATTTTAAATAACATATATAATGGAAATATTAATGTTAGGGGATCTACAGTTGACACATACTTAGATAATTCTTTCTACAAATCGAAAGTTGACACGTACTACGGGATACATAGTTGACACGTACCCAAGTTTGGATCTCATAAAGTGGGAATTGAGTGATTGTCTCAAAACCTCTAAAAGGCTCTTGATATATATAATTATTATCTTGTTAAACTATTAATATTCCTTGCCGAAAATATATTAATAGGAGAGAGATTGTTACATGAGTAAATATTATTAGAATGAAATACTCTTGTATTTTAATCACATGCTAATAGCTTTGGCGCTTAGAATTAAAATGGATTTTTAAAGATATAATTAGACAAGGAAAATTATGCGTGATAGTCAACTTTTGAGTATTGTTTCTATATATGTCACACTTTCATGTTTATATCAGATTTACACATTTTTAGATATTCTATTAATTTAATGATACATCATTAATGTAATTTTACAACAATAATTTATCAGTGATGTTAATTCTAGTATTAAATTTATATTAGTAATGTAAATTTACAAAAATAATATATCAATTATAATCAATTTTTCATAAAAAAATTGTGGATTAATTATGTGCTGGGTAATTTTGATATTTTTCAATCTTTATAGTTTTTTTGAAAACAGAGACTCGATATTGCCTATATGTGATATTAACCCAATTATAATGTTTATAAAAAATACCATTTAAAAAATCATAAAGATGTGTTCAAGAGAAAAGTTGTTATGTGAATAGAAGAAACTATCATAATTTAATAATAAAATTCAATTTTAGACGTATTTTATTGTTATTAAATCAATTATATGGTGAGAAAAATATCTTATAAAATGCATATAGATAAAGTAACTAGGCAGCATCGTGAATATCTTCATAACCAGCCCCCAAGTTTACGTCTGTATACAGTCAATTCATCATTGAAGTGATCGAAATATTGAAAATAAAATTAATTGGACGTGACCTTAAAAAATTGAAAGTTATACAAAAATCTACCAATTAAAAATAAACTTTTCTTTATTGAAGAATGAGTCAATGAAGAAAAGTTTTAAAGTTTCGTAAAATAAGTGTTGTTACTTACAAAACAAGCTCAAAGAATTATTGGCTTGATTCAATGCGAAAATAAAATTTAAAAAAGCTTCTAGATTTATTATTATTATTTTATTTATTTATAATTATACCTGTTGGGAAATTTAATGGGAAGTTGTTTTTTAATTAATTTTATAAGAACTTGCTTTATTTTTAAAGTGATTTGAAATTCAAAACTTATTTTTATTTTTTTTAGAAATTTTAAAATTTAATAATGGGTAAAGTACCCGTTTGGCCTCTGAATTTTAGACGTCGCGTCTATTTGGTCCATGCGTTTTCAATTTGTGTCTAAATGTTCCCTCAATTTTGGATATTATGTCTGCTTCGTCCCCGTGTTTTAATTTGTATCTAAGTAGTCCTGAGTTTTAACCATTGTGTCTATTTAGTCCTTGTATTTTCAGATTTGTGTATAGATGGTTCTGGATTATTAAAAATAAGGGTAAAATACACTTTTGGTCCCTGATTTTTTCAGTTTGCGTTTCATTTGGTCCCCTATGTTTTCAAACTCGACAAGAAAACCCTTGTGTTTCACTTAAGCGTTCTATGCAATCTCTACCGTCACTTTCATATTAAATACTTAACATGTTTATGATGTGCATTTTTTTTATTAATTTTGTAATTATCAACTTGCTTATGTGATATGTTTTTAAGTGAGGTGTCACGTTAATTATTTGGAATTATATTAGGTGGTTTTTCTCTCTTTTTACTCACTCTTTCTCTTCCAGCCATATCTCATATTTTTCCCAAATTTCATCTCTTTTCATGGCCATGACTATGGTCTCTCCTATCTATTTAACTCAAACTTCATACAAAATCGTGAAAAAACAAGGGGAGACTTGTTCACCATGACCTCACGATTTGTTCATGCTTCTAAGATCTCATCACAATCTTTTCTACTCTCACGACCTCTCATCTCAAATTGCAAACGCTAGCCCCTTAGATGTCATATCTGTGACGACCCGTCATTTTAAATAAATTAAAATCAGAGAAAACAGCGGAAATCTTTTATTTTAAGAAAAATGGCGTGATTATGTTTGAAAATAGGCTAGCCAAAACCTGTTTACATCTTAAATTCAAACATCTAAAAACACAAGGAACATTAAGTTCCATCCAGGAGTTTAAAATGATCATAATCATAAAACAACGACCATAAGCTCTTATGAGCTAATTACAAAGTTCAAATCATCAAAATGATATAAATTTCACAAAACAACCATGTACATGGATTTTTACATAACTCATAGTCCATCTCGAAAATCATCATCCTCTCGATCAAGCGCGCACTAGCTCCTCTTCCACGATCCCAAACATTACCTGAAATGTTTGTAATATCATGAGCTAACAACTTAAGCCCAGTGAGGATAATAAGAATAAAAAGTAAAGATAGACCTCAAACTCGCATTTCGATTTGTGTCCAATTAATCTGACACCATACACTCCTAAAGTCATCCAAACTCTAAGTGAATTCATTTTACAATCTTTAAAGGATGATACTACTAACTCTCGTAGTCTTAATCTCATCCAAATTCTTGTTATGACATAAACAGGAAAAGTAAATAACTTTTCATAACGATAAATCATCTCGATCCTCTATCCAAGATATATATATATTTTCATCAATCATATGCATGAAGAAGGAAATGCAGACAATTCCCGAAGGGTCCAACATTCTGTACTTCTTTTCTTTCTCATTTTCATTCTTTTTCTCAGAAGGAAATGCGGATAATACCCGTAGGCTCCAACATTCTGTACTTCTTTTATTTCTCATTTTTCATTCTTTTTCTCAGAAGGAAATGCGGATAATACCCGTAGGCTCCAACATTCTGTACTTCTTTTATGCGAGATGTCATGGTGCAATATGTCATGGTGCGAGATGCAATGATATGCTCGCACATACTTACAAAGTAAATAAAATAGAGTGCGAATAATAAAGTAACTGAAATAAACATAAAGTAAAATACATAAAGCAAATGACATTAAGTAAAAAGAAAGAAATAGATTGTAACCTCGGATGAACGATATGTCGATCGAACTCCAATATCAATAATAAAAGTACAATCATTACTTAAACGATTAACTATACCTTCCAGGATTCTAAACTTTCAATAAATCGAGGTTCTATTAATCGTTCTAATTACAAGTTGGATTCTTAACTTCCAATGATCCAACCTTAGTTTCGTATCGAATCTAACTTAGAATCTTCTAAGATTCAAGTCTTTCTCGAGAACTTCTAAGTTCTCACTTGAAGGATTAACTTCTAATCCTAAGGGCACTAACTCATAACCCTCTAATCTTAGATTCGGATTCTAATCTTAGTTTCAAACTTTACAAACCTTCACACTTATTCGATTTCTATAATTACTTTAAATTCTAACTATTCTCACCTTAGCCAAATAAGATTTTCTCCAAATCTCCAACTTCACACGAATCAACAACCGAGCAATCGCACCTATAATTCACCGATTGTACAACATATTACAAATCATAACTAATATGCGAACAAATGTGCAATTTCGGGTGAATAGTGATTTCGGATGAATAGTGTCTCGGGTGAATAGTGTTTTCGGGTGAATAGTGTTTTTCGAAAATCCGGGCTCAAAATCGTCATTTTTCATAATAGAAATTCATGATTTCAACTTCAAATCTCATTTATAATAAAAAACGAACAAAACCACCTAAAAAGTTTTGAAAACTTACTTTTTGGGACTTCCTTTAGGGAACGAGAAACTTCGAAAGGCTAGGTTGGATAGGTAGCTCTCGTCCCTACCAATCCAACGCAACCGAAAACACGACGATCCGCCGAGAAATGAATGAGAAACGAAGAAAACAAGAACCACATCCATGGTGGATGAAGCCCACGGCAAGGAAAGAAAGAAAGAAGAAGAGAAAATAGAGTGCTCTCGGTCAATGAGTCAAACTTGGAATTTAAAGAAGACATGAATAGTGAATTTAGATATTTTAAGAAATTTGAAATGACGGTTGCGTCCTTTTATGACTTTTGACTTCTAAATCGAAACCCGATGCTTTTAAATAAATCTAAAGGTGATTAATAATTATTAATTGGCCTATTAATAATTATTAATGTCACCGAAACGAATTTAGAGCATTAAAACGATTAAAACGAATTTCGGTCGAAATTAACTACGAAAATCAAAATTACAAAATAATAATTAAACTAAATACTTAAATTGAAATAAATAAATAACATTAAATAAATAAATAAATAAATAAATAAAATAAAAAAAATCACTTCAAAATAACGGGACGTTACAATATCTCTCTCTCTCTCTCTCTCAATCTCTTATGTTTCGTTCTATTAGATGACGATGATAATGGTGAATTCATTTTTCACTAAATTTCTGGTTTTGTTTTTTGTTGGAGTTTCTACTCTAAATCTAATGTAATTCAATTAAACTATAAATAAATAAAGGAATTATTAATTAGTACTATTTACTTTGTCATTTATATTATTGTTTAATAAATGTAATCCATCATAAGATCTAGAGTTTACTGATGATAACTTAAGGTGAGCATGTAATACAGGAAGATTCAGTTAAGTTGTAATTCAAATAGTCTGGGCTATATGAATAAAGGTTGGGTGACTTATTTCTGGTAACACCACTAACACGACCTACTTGTGAATTGGTACAAGGTGATCTCATCTAGATCACTCATGTAGAGAGATGTGAGTGGGGGTGTTGCTGCAATAGAGATTGTAGTGACTTGACTAAGATATGTTAGGAATGGTGTCCTAGAACTTGTAGTTATTTAATAAAAATAATTTATTTTAAATAAATTAAATAAACATAAATTTTTTATATTATCTAGATTGATTAAAGGAATGATATTAGGAATATATAGAAATATATTAATATCAAACATTAAGATAGTAAAACCTTAACTTGCTCTTATGAAATCATGAATAAGTATGTGAGTCATACGAGAGGATTAAAATTGAGATGAGTAACTTAAAAGTGTCTACAGAAAATGGATAACGTTTAAGAACTTTATCCTGGTAACACTATTGATAGCTTCACATTTTGTTTAAGACAAATGATCTAATCTTGTTCATTCATGTGGGTGACATGAAATGAAAGTATCATATGCAATGTTGATTGTATAAAACGTCACTCATTCCAGCTATCAAATAGACACGAGCCTTATCATTGGCTCGGCCCAACGCTCATATGCATCCTTTACAGCTTTAGGAGCATTGTCAACAGGTTTATCAAGTTTTGGTTCTTTAAGAACGATTTTCAAGTCTTCCACCACGATAAGGGTGTTCATTTTATTTTTTCAGGAGGTGTAGTTCTCTCCAATTAGTTTGTTCTTTCCAAAGATTGTGACTAAAGCCGATGCCATATTACTGAAAATTTAAATAAACCTTATCTTAGTAATCTAACATGCATTCAACATTCAAATACTAAAATTTTGATATATAATTAAATATGATGCATGAATACAAACATATTAATGAACACAAAAACCCTAAAACAGGTTGCTATGTTATAATTAAGAGAGAGTTTCTAGCCCAATTGTGTTAATGAACACAACTGAAATTGGCCCAAAATAGTTAATTGTATAAATTTGATTTATTAATTATTTATCACATATAAATTTCGGCTATGATATATAATTTGTAGGAAAATAATTATTTGAATTATATCCTCAAATAATTATATTGATTTATTTACCCAAGATAAATCAAATAAAAGAAAATAAAATGTCCTCTTATTTATCTAAGTATTTTCGAAAATACCAAGATAAAGGAAGGAGAAAATATTTTTCCTTTTTCTTTTTGTATTTATCACTATGGAATATCCTAATTTGATTAGATTTTTCATTAGCCTATAGATAGGAGGCTTGGGTCATTCATAAATCACACAACTCAATTTCTTCGAAATTGAAAATCTCTTTTCCTTCTTTTCTCCTCCCCTTTGGCGATTTTTGCTATTAAAATTGGGAAGAAAAATTCTTTTTTTTCCCTAATTTTTTCTAAAGGCCGATCCCACAATTAAGTTTTGCTTCATCAATCACGATATAGCGTAGAAGATTGAAGCAGTAAGGAAACCTCCAACCGATTCTCCATATTTTACTCAATATAAGTAAAACGACTTTAATTTCCAAAAATAGCATGAAACTACATGTCTTTTATCACAAATTGATTGGTGGTTATAGATCATAAACTAAGTGTTAACTTGTTTACTAATTAAAAATCCGCTAATTTAGTAAACCAGTTCCTTTAATTGCTATCAAAGCTAGTCTTTAATTATCATACAAATTTGTTATGTTTTCAAAAATTTATTGGGTTGCATAAAAAGTTGTTTTTATGTATGTTTATATAAATTGTGTTATATAAATTGTCGAGCTTTGTTAATTGACTGTTTAGGTATTCTTGAGGCACTTAGGTTTTAAATTTTATTAGAAAATTTGTAAACCCTAATTTTAGGATATAGGAAAAAATTTGTAATTTTTCCATATCCCAACATGGTGAAATCGGCCTTGGAAAAAAAAATGAGAAATTTTTACCTACCACACCATGATGGTCACGCCAAGGATAGAGAAAAAGAGGAGATATGGTAAGATATTTTAAGATATTTATCTTGTTATATCAATTTAAGAAATCAAATATTTAAGATAAGGATAAAATCTTTTTTAAGATTATCTCCCTATTTTAAATTATGAATTTAGAAATTGATATAAAATTACAAGCAAAATATTTTCTTTTTCTTTTTTTCCACATAATTAAAAGATAATTATTTTAAAACAAGTATTTATGAAAATATTATGGGAGATAATATTGCCTCCATAAAATACCCTATACACGCCCACATCAAAGGAGGAGAGAAAAAAGTTGAAGCCTCAAGTTCTACAATGGAAGATTTAAATTAAGTTATAATTTTAATTTTTCCGTTTTAGAAATAGTGCCAAGAATACCGATTAATTTAGTTATTTACTATTTAAATTATTTGTATGCATGTTATTATATATTAAATAATTTTCATGCATAAGAGTATGTCATGTAGAAAATTCCGCAATAGGTTGTATGATTTTAATTATTATACATACATGCAACATGATATAATATATGTTATTATATGCTAATGAATGTGAAGCATGTCATAATTTTTATTTTATAAAGTGTTATTATCGAAAATGTAACGTCCCGTTCTTTTTCGGTAAGTGTTAAATTAAATAAACATTATTTAATTTATTATAATATTTATTGAAGTTAAGAAAAGTGATGGTAATTAATATTTAAATTTTTTTCAGGAATTAAATATTATTACTTTTTAAATAATTGGAGATAAAGGAATAAAAAAAAAGTAAAGAAAAGGAGTTTTAGGCGTAAAAGTTAAAGAGAAGAAAAAGAGACAGAACGTGAAATTTTTTCTTTTCTCCTTCACGTGAAAGACAGAGACAGAAAGGTAGGGTTTCATCTACTTCTTCCTCTTTTCCTCTTTGATTCCACCATGGGAGGCATCGGGATGGAGAGTTCTTAACCAATTTTATTCCTCTTTTCATCATTTTAGGTAGTGATTGTGGTGATTCTTGAAGTGGATTTGCGTTTGGAAAAGTTAGGGCAAAATTTCTTATTCTTCCAAGAAAAGGTGAGATCGATTCTTGTTGAAGATCTTTTTCCGTTTTGCAACCTAATGTAGAATTGATAGATAACGAACGAATCGTCCTAACCCGAAGCCAAACCCGTAACCCTCTGTCATAATCGCCTTAACCCGAAGTCAAACCCGTCACTCTCCGTCCTAATACTGTCCTAATTGTCCTACCATCGTCCTACCCCGTAATTCCTCCGTCCTACGTTCAGTTTAATGTTTATCTTAGCATAAAGTTAGGTTTAATTTAATTTAGATTGTAACTTATTTTTCAGGTTGTAGTTGTGTTGGGAAAGGAATAAAAAATTTGGAAGAATTCTTACTTTGTACAAGGTGAGTAGAAGTTGTGGATGTTGAAACAGGATTACCAGGCCATTTTGCTTCTGCTTCTGACAATGCTTTGGTTTATAAAGGTCGTTTGTGCGTGCCAGGTGGTGAGACCTTGAGAAAGGAAGTGTTAGTTGAAACTCACAACTCGATATTCAGTGTTCATCCTGGAAGCACCAAAATATACAATGACCTCAAAGTACATTATTGGTGGCCTGGAATGAAAAGGATGTAGCAGAGTACGTGAGTAGATATTTGGTGCGTCAATAAGTAAAAGCTTTAAGGAAGAGTCCATATGGTTACTTGAAACCTTGGAGTGTACCAGAATGGAAGTGGGAGGAAATTGCAATGGATTTCATCTGTGGTTTGCCTAGAACACATAAAGGGTATAATGTCATCTGGGTGATTGTGGATAGACTGACAAAATCTGCATACTTTCTTCCTGGGAAGTCAACTTATTCAGTAGAGAATTGGGCCAAGTTGTATTTGAAGGAGATTGTGAGGTTGCATGGAGTTCCAGTGATGATTGTGTCGGATCGGGATACTAGGTTTGTATCCAAATTCTGGAAAAGTTTGCACAGTGCTATGGGTACAAAGTTGTTGTTTAGTACAGCTTTTCATCCTCAGACTGATGGGCAGACTGAGAGGGTGAACCAGATCTTGGAAAACATGCATAGGGCGTGTGTGTTAGATAATGGTGGCAGTTGGGATGAGAAACTGTATTTAGTAGAATTTGCCTACAATAATAGTTTCCAAGCTACTATTGAGATGAAACCTTTTGAAGCTTTGTATGGAAGAAAATGCCGATCTCCAGTTCATTGGGATGAAGTTGGGGAAAGGAAACTTTTGGGGCCTGAGTTGGTTCAGATGATAAATGAATCGGTTGAATTGATCAGAGAAAGAATGAAAACTGCTCAGAGTAGACATAAGAGTTATGCTGATGTCAGAAGAACTGATCTTGAGTTCTCTATCGGTGAGCATGTGTTTCTGAAGATAGCTCCGATGAAGGGAGTCATGAGGTTTAGAAAGAAAGGGAAACTGAGCCCGAGGTTCATAGGACCTTTTGAAATTTTGGAGAGAATTGGAACTTTAGCTTACAGGTTGGCTTTGCCACCGGCCTTATCTGGAGTCCATAATGTTTTCCATGTCTCCATGCTCCGGAAATATATTACTGATCCTTCCCATGTGATAGACTACGAACCGGTTCAGTTGATTGCAGATTTGTCTTTTGAAGAACAACAGGTGGGGATTTTGGCGAAGGAGCAAAAGATTTTGAGGAACAAAATCATTGATTTGGTTAAAGTTCTATGGAAGAATCAATCGAACGAGGAGGCTACTTGGGAGCGTGAGGGAGAGATGCGTGCGGTTTATACTCATATTTTTTCCTAAGCAGTAGCACTTTTCGGGGACGGAAAGCCTTTTTAGGTGGAAGGATTGTAACGTCCCGTACTTTTTCGGTAAGTGTTAAATTAAATAAATATTATTTATTGAAGTTAAGAAAAGTGATGGTAATTAATATTTAAATTCTTTTCAGGAATTAAATATTATTACTTTTTAAATAATTGGAGATAAAGGAATAAAAAAAAATTAAAGAAAGGGAAGAAAAAGAGACAGATGAAATTTTTCCTTTTCTCCTACACGTGAAAGACAGAGACAAAAAGGTAGGGTTTCATCTACTTCTTCCTCTTTTCCTCTTTGATTCCACCATGGGAGGCATCGGGATGGAGAGTTCTTAACCAATTTTATTCCTCTTTTCATCATTTTAGGTGGTGATTGTGGTGATTCTTGAAGCGGATTTGCGTTTGGAAAAGTTAGGGCAAAATTTCTTATTCTTCCAAGATAAGGTGAGATCGATTCTTGTTGAAGATCTATTTCCGTTTTGCAACCTAATGTAGAATTGATAGATAACGAATGAATCGGAACCCCAAATTTCTTCCCCCGTCATAACCGTCCTACGTCCATCCTACGCCCGTAGCCCTCTGCTATAACTGTCCTAACCCGAAGCCAAACCCGTAACCCTCTGTCATAATCGTCCTAACCCGAAGCCAAACCCGTAACCCTCTGTCATAATCGTCCTAACCCGAAGTCGAACCCGTCACTCTCCGTCCTAATACTGTCCTAATTGTCCTACCATCATCCTACCCCGTAATTCCTCCATCCTACGTTCATTTTAATGTTTATCTTAGCATAAAATTAGGTTTAATTTAATTTAGATTTTAACTTATTTTTCAGGTCGTAGTTATGTTGTGAAAGGAATAAAAAATTTGGAAGAATTCTTACTTTGTACAAGGTGAGTAGAAGTTGTTAAGGCTAGAATTTTTTCCATGTTTGTTTTCCTTTTTCTTTAATAGTATAACCTCTTAATTTTTGGTATTGACCTTGGATGTTTATAAGTATGAAATGAGGTTATTTGGGCTGAATTAAGAACTTGGAAAAAAAATTGATCAGAAGCATGCTTAAAAGATTGGGTTTAAGACCAAAAGTTATATCGATATCGATTTGTGTTGTTTGGCAGTTTTATAATTTTTCTTTTTCTTTCTTGGATGATTTTTGGGATGTTCAAGACTGTTCTTGGGTAAATCTTAATGATTGTTGTTAAGTTATAAAATGCCGTTTTTGCATGATAGTGCCCAACTAGGAGAATTTAGGCTTAGGCGGCTAATTAGAAGCTGATGCTGGATTTATTATTTTTGTATTGTGATATTTATTTGGATGTGTAGGGCTATTTGGCAGTTAAAAATATAGCCGTTATGCCGCCGGTTTTTCTTTAGAAATTATTAGATTCTAAGTTTTGATTAAGGGACGAAATGGCGTAGACCTAGGTTAGTTTCGCCTCTAGATTGGTAACAATGTTGGAAGTGACTGAAAATGACCCAAAGTGTTTAGTTGGATATTTTTTGACTGTTTTGAGTTGAGATTAAGGTTAAATTCTAAAAGTTGTAATTTAGGGAGTTTTAACCTTTCGGTTGGGTTAGTTGAGGAAAGTGAGGTTTTTGGCTTGTTGGAGCGTCATGGTTGACGTTGTGTGAATCGTATTACTTTAAAATACCTTGGGTAATATGGTTGTAGGTTCGCATTAGGCAAGGCCTTGTCTAATGAAGAATAGCTGTTAGGGGAGATTATTTAGTGTGCACAACTTAAATAACACCTAACGGGGCAGGTTCATTCCATCGGTACAATGGAAAAGAATATCCCTAGATGATTTAAATTGTAGAAAAATTATATTTAAATTCCTTATGGGCGTAGTATCTCTTTGTTTGGGAATAAAGAGGAGATTAAAGGTATTAAACGGGAAAGGATTCGAATAGTTTTAAATTGTAGAAAATTATGTTTAAAACTAATTCGAATAGAGATAACTTTTAATTTGTTGAGATAGGATTTATGACTTCTTTGGGAGTGAGTGACTCATTGGAAGTCGGTAAGGACGTTTATGGACTTAAAGTCTTAGGAAACCTCTCATTGGCATGATTCTTTCTTTAACACTTTTCTATTCACTGGGCGTAGCCTCATGATGCTACAACTTTTTTTTTTCAGGTAAAGGAAGAAGAAACTTGGGTGGCTGATGATGTTTGAGGCGGGTGATCGGTTGGCATGGATTTGCACGCCGGCGAGATTTACCTTTCTTTCTATTTATTTTGGGATTTGATATGGATCATGTTTTGATTTGTTGAACTAAGTGAAGTAGCTAAATTTTAGTTTGAGCATTTTTCTTTGATAACGTTTTAAAGATTGTCTTTGGTATAAATGACTTTATGTTTTAAATTAAACCGATCGGTTGTGAATGTTTTAATGATTTGTTTTAAGTGAGAAAAAAACTCTGATTTGATAATTAATTGCTTCTACTGTCTTTATATTATGAATTCCACGTGTTTTGGGATTTGAGAAATTTCGGGTTGTTACAGAAAAATTATGTATTTTTGTTCTAATTATTTAAGAATTAAAAACATGTTTATTTAGTTAAAATTCAAAAGTTAAATCTAGTTTAAAAGTTGAATAGAAATTAAATGAATTATTTGTAATTTAGAATAATTCTTCAAACAATTGGGCCAAAATCCATATATGGTAAACAAATAGAAACTTTTAATTAAGGGTTATTTAAAAATTAATAATTGAGATCGGTTAAATTGAACGGATCTCTGACGAGAAAGCTGTGCTCAAGTGATGAGGTTTCATAAAGTTCTCTTAACACGGAGTGCCTCTAACTAGGAGAGATGTGTGAGAAAAGTTTAAATTAATAAATCGAAATTATTAAACGGCTCATAATGTGATTAGTTTTAATTAAGAAAACTTGAACAATAACATTTTAAAATTAATCTAACCAATTTAAGAGTTAAAGTTTCTTAGGTTAATTAAAACTAGGATTAATGAGTTAGCCTGAATTAGTCTAAGTCATAAAACCTTAGCTTAAAATATTAAGTGGGAGAAGGAAACATGTCAATGTATCCTATGGTCTCCACGAATGGGCTCAAAACGTGAGATTTATACAAGGCCTCTGTAACACTGCTGCTGGTCTTCATTCTTATAGGAAGGTTCTTTTGTATAAATCAATAATAGGGTGAGTCTCCCGAAAGGCATCAAGAATTTTAAATAGAATTGAAGACTGAATCTACACTTCTTCGACACTCTTCAATTTTATTTAAAAGACTAAATTAGTGGGTCGCACTTAAAAGAAATTTGATAAACACTACCAAAAAATTGCCTAATTGCGATCAGGAATTTGCGATCAGGGGGGTCGCATTTAAAAAAATACGACCCAGTATGTGACCAAAACTCACGTAGCAAAAAGGTGGGTCGCCCTGAAAAAACTGCGACCATGGTGTCATAAAAATTCGACCAGAATGCTACTAGAGTTTTTTTTTTTGTTGGAAAAAAGTCAACCATAAATATTGCGACCCAAGGGTAGAAAATTTTACTACTCTGAGGACGTTTTATTGGGCCTAGAATTGCAAACCCAGTGTAGCAAAATTTACTACTATGGGGTCATTTTGTTGGGCCTTAAAATGCGACCCAGGGTAGTAAAATTGGCTACCCTGTTTCAATTTTTTTTATTATTAATAAATTTTTTTAATTGAATATTTTTTTAATAAATTAATATAATAGTTGATAGTTTATTATTTTAATTTACTAATTATTATTAATATAAAAAAATGGAATAAAATAATAAAATATATAAAATACCAAATTAATTCGTACAGAACCCAAAATGTATAAATAAAAAAACTACTGCGGGGGTGGGGGTGCTGAAGATGAAGAATGGGGGTCATTCGGTTCACGAGCATCGAAGAATGCAGCCAAAGCAGCTGCAACCTGCGCCTGGACCTGCGCCCGACTGAGATTAGAAACGTATCCGTCTGGGAATTTGATTCATCTTATCCACTCAAATAATGTCTTTTTTTCCTCCGTGGTCAACATGTACTTTGCTTTAGCGTAATGATCATTAGCATCAGGCTCCAACTCAGGGCGATGACATATCTCTCGGATATAATAATACACCTTCAGATTGTCCTTTATTTTTCCCGAAACGTTCAGAATAGTGTTGAAAACATTGTCAAAGAAATTCTGCTCAATATGCATTACATCCAAGTTATGTCTTATTAGCAGATCTTCCCAATACGGTAAATCCTAAAAAATACTCTGTTTCTTCCAACCTGTGCTTTTCCCAGCCAACTTGTTTGCATTCTTTGCACCTTCACATGTAATCTTCTGCATGCCTAGGGCATCTATACCGTGGAGAATTTTTGCCCACTAAACATTGTCGGAGGTATCTCTTTTCGTACACGTTGACCTTTCTTCCAGTCACTATTGTTAGAACGAAATGAATGATTCAAAGGTAAAAATCTTCTATGACAATTGAACCAACAAGTTTTTCGACCGTGTCTTTAAGAAAATGCATCTGTGTCAAGCATACAATGTGGACATGCGTATTTTCCCGCCTTACTCCATCCTTTAAGAGGATGAGAGAAGTTATAAATTAATTAACTACATATGATGACTAAGTAAGCAATTATCAAAACTAAACGGATAAAAGTATAAATAATATTTTGAACATACCTAATAACATTAAATACGCTGGGAAATCACTGATCGTCCAAATTAATGCAGCGCTCATCAAGAAATTCTGTTTCCTTGATATATCGTACGTCATAACTCCATCAGTCAACAACTTTTTCAACTCCGCACTAAGTGGTTGGAAATACACATCCAGTTTCTGTTTTGGACCAGGAATGATCAATGTTAAAAAAATCACTGGTCCTTTCATGCACATCGAGGGTGGCAAGTTATATGGGGTCACAATCACCGGCCATACTGAATATTGTGATCCTGATGCCCCAAACGGGTTAAAGTCGTCCGTGCATAATCTCAATCTGACATTTCTAGGATCTTGGGCAAACTCTGGATGACAATTATTCAAATGGTTCCACGCCGCAGCATCTGAGGGATGTCTCATAACTCCATCATCTTGAGAATGCTCGTGATTCCATCTTATGAGAGAAGCTGTCACATCTGATGCATACAATCGTTGTAGACGTGGGAGCGGTAAATAGAACACCTGGGTGTGTGTGGAATTAGGCTGCGTTTCCCTTGTTTATATCTTGGCTGAAAGCAAAATTTGCAGTGATGCAGACTCTCATCCACATCCTAGTATATCATGCATCCGTTTCGACAAGAATCTATTTTCTCCATGGGTAAACCGAGACCCTCCACTAGCTTCTTTGTGTCGTACAAACTCTCTGGCAGTGTGTTTTCTGGCGGAGCACATCGATGAAACTCTGATGCAATAGAATTAAATCCTCTAACCGGGATGTGGTACTGTGATTTTATATTTAGAAGTTTCGTAGCTGCAGGAAGTTGACTAACCTCACATCCTCTATACAACGACCGACTAGTTGTCGTGATCATCTCGTGCATCTTACGTGCTTCTAGATTTATTTCCTACTCAACGATAGTTTGTTCATCATCTTCTCTTTCACGATTAATTTCATCACCATACACTGCACCATTAATTATCATCTGCTGCATTTGACTTAACTGGTGTTCCTCATTATGGACTGCAACATCAACATTCAAGCTGCTTCCTTCGCATTGACGAGATTCATGTACTACAGTGTCTAATATTTCCTTCATTTCACCTTGGTACACCCAGTGATAATAATTTGGCACAAAACCTCAACTATAAAGATGCTTCTTCATATCAGGAACCTGTATGATTTTTCTGTTGTCGTATTTTTGCATGGACATCGTAGTTTATGACCATATTTTTCGTAATACCCTGTTGCCATGCAAAACTCAACAGATTTCTGAACCCAGGCAACGAATTCATCGTTCAAACAATGTTTGGAGGTGCATTTTATAGGGGGGGGTGAATATGTCATTTTACGACCGAGTCATCACAAAAACTAGAAGGAAGGTAAGTAATTTTCCCTCCATTTTTTGCAACCCATGGTTGCCATTTTACGACCAGGTGGTCGCAATTTAGCTCATAAAATTTCTCGCCAAAAATTTGTGACTGGGAATGTGGAGAGTCGTTGTAATGCGACCTCCTGGTCACAAATATTGCGTCCCCAGCATTCCAAATTACCTGCCAAAATTTACATTCAATTTTTGTGACTGGGAACGTAGAGAGTCGCTTTAATGCGACCCCCTGGTCGCAAATATTTACGACACCAGAGTCACAATCTTCGTGCCATTTTTTATGACGCTTTGTTTGATTAGGTCGCAAAGTGGTCTCAAATTTTGCCACCCCACCGTAGCCCTTGGTCAACGCTTGGTATTGCGATTCCGCTTGTCGCAAAATGGCTACCTCACTTTCTGGTCGCAATTTTATGGTCGTAAATTGACAGTTTCTTGTAGTGAAAATATGTTATCAAATATTTGGACCACAGATAGTAAAAAATGAGATAGAAATATGAGTTATTCTGGAGTTGTCAATTGTTCGAGTGACATCTCGTTTTAATTATGATAACTAACCTATCAATCGACATCACTTAACTGGTATCATTAAAATTTCATGACATAACAACCTGTTTTTGGGCTTTGTTGTTCATTAATAAATTCACATTCATACATCATATTTAATTATATGTCAAAATTTAAGTATTTGAATGTTTAATGCATTTTAGATTATTAAGATAAGGTTTACCTAAATTTTCAGTAATATGCCATCTGCTTTAGTCACAATCTTTGAAAAGAACAAATTAAATGGAGAGAATTACACCTCTGGGAAAAATGAAATGAACACTATTCTTGTGGTGGAAGACTTGAAATTCGTTCTTATTGAACCAAAACGTGATAAACTTGTTGAACAATGCTCCTAAAGCTGTAAAGGATGAATATGAGTGCTAGGGCCGGGACAATGATAAGGTTTGTCTGTGTCTATTTGATGGGTGGAATGAGTGACGTTTTAACCAAGAAATATGAACAAATAGAAACGGCTTTGGAAATAGTTTATTCTGTGCAGGGCATAGTTGGAAAACCATCAAAGCAAGCACGTCTTGAGGCTATAAAGTCAATTTATAATACTCAAATGAAACAAGACACTTTTGTTCGTGATCATGTTTTAACCGTGATGAACTACTTTAACGTAGTGGCCATGATTGATGACGAGTCCCAGATAAGCTTTATATTGGAATCTCTCCCACTGAGTTTTTTCAATTTTAAAAGCAACTTGGTCATGAACAAGTTGAGCTATTCCCTTACTCAATTTCTAAACGAACTTCAAACCTTCGAAGCAATAAAAAAGGAAAACAAGAAGTCAGGAGAAGCAAATATTGTCTTCAATGCTTGTAAACAGAAAAAGAGCTCAACTGCTAAAAAGACCAAGCTCAATGCTAAGAAGAAAGCATTCAAGGCCGAGACCAAGTTGTCAAAAGGGAAATACTTTCATTGCAACACAGATAGACATTGGAAGAGAAATTACCCCAAATATCTCAAAGATAAGAAAAAGGGGAAAGAAGGTAAATTAGATTTACTTAGTGAAAATTTTGAGAAATTTACTTTCGATGGTTGATTCAATAGTCATTAACGCAAATTTTTTATCTAAATTTACATGTGCAACTTGATTCTTTAAAAGATTCTTCAACAATGCTAGTTAGAAGATGATTTAAGATAAATAGTATATTAGATTTACTATTTTCAGTCTTTAATTTTTCATTTAATTTTCTAGTTTAGTATAGTTTTAAATTTGTTTTTAATTTTGAATTATGTAATAAATATTATTTCTCTCTTAATAAGAACCAATTAGGAATTGTAAAGGGTAAAAATGGCCCTCGTATGGGCTACGTACATTTGACCGGTCCACATGGGATCAAGCCCATCCGGATCACCACATACAAGAGCTATTCCCCAATGGGCCGTAAGAAGATCCTCTAAGCCTAGTCCTGCACTAGCCCAGCCAATAGGCCCACGATCAAGAGACTATAAAAGGTCATTTGACGTATCAAATCAGGTATGAGGGAACAAAGACACACATTCCAAAACCTGCGATATCTCGAATCAACTTATTGTTCTCCACTGGATCTGTTCCTGGGGGTACCTTAAAAAAAGGAACCTTTCCTCTCTCCATCCATTTGCCATTTGTGATTCTATTTTTGGTATTGTTAGATAAAAAATTATACTGAAATATTGTGGTGCAAGCTATTTCTCACCTACCACCACCTAACGTGATCGTCAGAGAGTCCTTGGCCGGTACCACACCGATGCCTTTCTGACTATCAGCTCATTTGTTTCAGGTAGATACGCGGTCAAGAACCAAGCACGCGACACAACATGCTCAACCGTGTGACGAAGAACCCATCCGAGAAATATCCCACACAATTTGACTCCCACCATGGGGCCCGTTCATCAAACGATTTCTGGCTAAATCTTGATACTTGTGAGGAACCCATAAGTACAAAAAATAACCACTCGGTCAGCAAAACAACAACCTCTCAACGAGACCCCTAACCGGAATGAAGAAGTCGACAACAACGCTCTAGGCTGTAATATAGTACCAGAGTTGATCACTAGCACCGAGAAATGATAACGGTTCACAAGATGTTGTTGGAGGGAGTAAGGGAGATGAAAAACGTGTTTGAGGAAAATTAGCAACGGTCCGTTTAAAAGGCCAGAGCGACCTGAATGTTGATGGGGGAGGCATTTCGAAGCTTAGAGTCGGCAGATCACAAGCTAGACGACGTTGTCAAAGGGCCACCGCATCTGAAAAGGGAAAACGCTTGGCAGATAATGATTTATGAACCATGTTGTCAGCCCGAAGACGAGGAGATGACGTCCAACTAGAAATTTCCTCCTCATAAAAAGAGTACCCAAGCAAATGAGACTTCGTAAGAAATGAAGCACCGTGGAGAACTCAGGGGAATGTGCCGTCCCAGAAGAATAGCGAGGAGTAAGAGGACTCAAGCTACACCGGGAGTGACGAGGGAAGTTCTGCTTTCGCCGGAAAAGACATATACCGGATGAAGCAACAGAAAAGAGTGAAACCTAGGTACGATGCTCGAGAACCGAGAGATTCTCCTTTCATGAGAGGAATCTTGCCAGTCCCAGAGCCGAGACACTTCATCCTACTAAAATTCAAAATGTACGACGGAACCGGGGATTCAATGGAACATGTTGCTCACTTCGTCAATATGATGGAGTCATCATGCGTAATCGGTCTAGATCTAGATGCCTTGACCTGTAGATTTTTCCCCACGAGTCTGAAAGGTTCACCACTGCTATGGTTCAATAGTCTCCCTAAAAGGTCTATTAAAGCACTTTTGAACTTGTCATCGGTGTTCCTCAGCGAGTATAGCATGATTCGAAAGTTCGTTAAGATGAACCATGGCCTCTATGACGTCTTGATGGGGGAAAAGGAGGCTCTTAGAGATTTCATAGTTGGATTCCGGAAGGTCAAATTAGAAGTAAAGGATTTCAACGATCTCAAAGCAGCAACCACATTCTCACGAGCGGTACATCAGAACCATCCCTTGTAGAGGTCTTTCAATAAAAGGAGGCTAACGATCATGAAAGAAACGTTGGACAGAACGATGGCCAAAATATCACAGGATGAGTCCAAAAGGGTAGCGTGAGAGATGCAGAGAATGGGATCAAAGCCGGAGGGAGTATGGAAGAAAAAATAAAAGGAATCTAAAGAACGAAGAAGGAGAGAGTGGGGACGTTTGGAGAAAATTGATAAGAAATAATTGGCGAACTAGAAAGAAAGTTCGTCTGAGGAAGAATCAAGGATCCGAAGAAGCGAAGTCCGGAACGAATCTAACAAGTGAAGATGGCGAGGAATTCCTTTCAAAAGGAAGAGAATACAAAAGAGAAAAGGCCACGCTATACACGAAAGAGTTTGGATAGAAATGAACCCTACTGAAGGTTCTAAAAAACTAATGGGCATAGCACGGAGAGCTGTAAAATCCTCGCCCGTATGATAGACCGCATGTGCAAATAGGATTCGATTCGAAGAAATGAAATGCAAGACACAAGGGGCGAAGACTAAAGACTGGCCGAGCCGGTGGAAATTCCTGAAGATGTCCAGGTCAGCTCAATCCACTGCATTGGAGAGTCCATGAATGCCCACAAAAGATCTCATCGTGAAGTAGAGCTCCCCATCTACCGGGTCGAGCACACTTCTGAAGACCTAATCAAATACTCTCGAAAGGACTTGAAGGACGTCCATCTACCCCATAATGACGCGTTGGTGATAGCTATATCTATCAGATCCCACACAGTCAGTAGGGTCCTGATAGATCTGGGCTCCTTTATAAATATACTGTATATGTCAGCATTCCGAAGCAAGAAGCTAAGGGACTAGTGGGATTCAACGAAACGGTGATGAGATCTTCTGAAATAATCAAATTGTCGGTCTGAATCAAGGGGGCAAATTCAATGTCCCTCTTTCATGTTATAGATGCCCGCTCGAGGTACAACGCCCTACTCGGAAGGTCGTAGATTCATGACATGGGGGCACACCCTTTTCCCTATATCAAAAGCTGAAGTACCCAATAGAAAAGGGAGTCATGGTTATAAAAGGAGACCAACAGGTATCAAGATCATGCCTAGTCGAAATTGTTAAGTTGAAGTCCCAATGCCAGTCATAGCAACTACAAGAGCAGGACCTCAAGAGAGGCCCGCCCTTTGCTCAACCAAGAATAGAATCACTTGAGGACGAATCGTTAAAAATACAGATTCATCCAGAAGATCAGAGGAAAACAACGAGTATTGAGAAAGAATTAGAAGAAAACATGAAAAACGGACTGGCAGACTTTCTGAAAAAGAATTAGATGACGTTTGCATGAGATCACGCAGACATGCCCGTGGTAGACATGGGAATCATAACCCATAACCTCGAAGTTGATCCGAACCAACCTCCCATTAAATAGAAGAGGCACAAATTCACGTCCGAGTGGAATGAAATCACCAACGAGGAGGTTTGAAAACTTCTAGAGGCAATTTTCATCCGAGATGCCAAATATCAAGAATGGCTGGCTAACTTCGTCGTAGTGAAAAAGAAGAACGGGAAATGGAGAGTATGCATAAACTTTATAGACTTCAACAAACCTTGTCCTTAAGATGCATTCTTGCCGAAAATAGATCAGCTGGTAGATGCCACAACCGGTTATGAGCTTCTCAGCTTCATGGATGCCTTATGCGGATACAACCAGATCAACATAGGCGCATATTTCTACACAGTGATGCCATTTGGGATGAAGAATGAGGGGTGGGGGGCAACCTATCAGCAATTAATGAACAGAATGTTCAAGGATTAGTTGGGAAAAATGGTAGAGGTATATATCAACGATATGCTGGTAAAATCGAAGAGAGTCGAGGACCACCTGCTTTACATCGAGCAAGCATTCGAGGTGCTTAACAAGTATGGGACAAAATTGAATCCCAAAAAATGTACTTTTGGACTCCCGACGGTCAAATTTTTGGACACCTGGTGACGAGCCGTGGAATCGAGGTGAACCCTAATCAGATTAGGGCGATATTAGACAAGTAAGCTTCCATAAATTTGAAAGGGGTACAGAATTTAACTAGGTGTCTAGAAGCTCTGAACAGGTTCATATCGTGATCGTCGGATAAATGTCTGTCATTCTTAAAGGCACCTAAAAGAAGCAAAGAGTTTGGTTGGGGAGACGAGTGCGAGAAAAAATTCGAGGAGCTCAAAATTTATCTGCCTTTGCCCCCACTACTGGCCAAGCCCATGGATAACAAAAGACTGTTCTTATATTTAGCGGTATCCAATGCGGCGGTTAGCTCGGCGTTAGTGCGTTAAGATGGACAAACATAACAGCCCATTTGCTATATGAGAAAGACTATGTTATATGGTAAAACGCGATATTCGACAATGGAAAAGCAGGCACTAGCCTTGATAGTCGTTTTGCGCAAACTGAAGTATTATTTTCACGGCCATCCAATCGTTATGAGAACGACGTTCCCATTAAAAGCCATGCTTCACAAACCTGACATTTCAGGACGGCTAATGAAATGGGTAGTGGAGCTAGGTGGATACAATATCTTTTACGAACCAAGAACAACCATTAAAGGCCAGGTCCTAGTAGATTTTGTGGCCAAATTGACCCCAGCCAACGCAAAAGAAGCTGAAGCACGTTCATACCACCCATGGGCCCCGGTAAAGAAATATGGACAGTCGATCCTCAACATGGCTGGTTCTATCAACCCCTGAGGTATACCTCTTAGAACAGTCGATCCGTTTCAATTTGGAGCTTCGAATAATGAATCCGAATACAGGCGTTGATAGCTGGGCTACAGAGAGCCTTAGAACTGGGAGTCAAAAACCTAGATATAAAAAGCGACTCTCACCTGGTAGTGAATCAAGTGAAGAGGTCATTCGAGGCAAACGATCCTAAAAAGGCGAAGTACTTAGATAAGGTATTATCCATCCTTTCACAATTTGCTGAATACAACATCAATCAAGTACTTAGATCTAAGAACAGACATGGTGATGCCCTAGCCAGCATCAGATCAGCAGTAAGTTCTAAAACAAGAAGAACGATCCCAGTCGATTACTTGCCTAACCGAGCATAACCCTTAATTCGAACGAGAGGAGTGTGGACAGTGGGATCAGACAGGTAATGTCGGTAGTGCACAATCAGGAGTCTGAGTCTGATTGGAGGAGCCAAATCCTTGAATATTTGCGGATCGGATACCTACCGGAAATAAAACTGGAGGCCCGAAAAATATGATCCAGGGCAGCAAGATACTCAATCCTCCAGGTAGAGCTATACAGAAGATCCTTCAAATGGGGCCTTATCTGAAATGCCTCAGAAAGTCAGAAAGCTCTTACGTGCTGAAAGAGTTGCATCTTGGACACTGCGGAAATCACGCAGGACCAAGATCCTTGAGTCACAGAGCACTGATGCAGGGATATTACTAGCTCACCATGCTCAAAGATGCCAAAGACTTTGTCGCCTTATGCGATAGGTGCCAAAGGTTTTCCAAGATGATTCATGTGCCGCCCACAGCCTTGACAACGATCTTGGCACCTTGGCCCTTCATGCAATGGGGTTTGGACTTTGTGGGAAAACTGCCGCTTGCCCCAAGTAAAAAATGCTATCTTTTCGCCGCAATTGATTACTTTTTCAAGTGGATTGAAGCCGAACGACTAGGAACAATCACAAAACAAAAGATTGAAACTTTCCTTTGGAGGAACATTTTCACCCTCTTCGGAATTCCAAAAGTTATCATCATTGATAACGGGACATAGTTAACAAAACGGTCCATCCGGAAGAACTGCGTAGACAGGAAAGTAGAGCTTCAATATTCGACACCTCGATATCCGCAAGCTAACGGACAAGTAGAGGCGTCAAACAAAACCATCATGGACACTCTGAAAAAGAGACTGGAAAGAACGAAGGGAAGATGGGTAGATGAACTACCAGGAGTCCGAGAATCCCAATAGGCGAAACCCCTTCGCCATGACTTTCGGGATAGAGGTCATTATTCCCACTAAAATGGTCATCCCCACAACACAAAGCTCAATCCCAGAAGTAGAAAACGACACCATGATGGCATAAGCGCTAGATATGGCCGCAAAGAAGATAGAACAAGCACAGATCCTCCTTGCCTGTTACCAAAAGAAATTGGCTAAGTACTTTGAGAAGAAAGTAAAGCAGCGCAGCTTCAAAGTGAACGATTTTGTCCTAAGAAAAGTGTTTCAGAACACGCAAGAATCCAGAGCAGGAAAGTTAGGACCGAACTGGGAAGGTTCGTATAACTTAACTGAATAAGTCAAGCCAGGGACTTATCGCCTTGACGACAAAGAAGGCAAACCAATTTCTAGGGCTTCGAAAACCACACATCTAAGGATATACCATATGTGAGAATAAGAGAACCATGTAAATACTTGGCCGAGGAGGCCCATTTTCAAGATTAATATATGAGTACTACATAGTTTCTCCTACGCAATCATTCAAATATCTTTGCAATTAAAAACCCTAATCCATTAGGCAGATTACTAAGTCGCCCACAGACTAACGACCCTAATCCTTTAGGCAAATGCGCAAAAATATGGCAGGAGCAAATTTGGGTGAAAATAGAGTAATGAGGCAACAAGTAGGTAAACAAAAAGTTTTATTTCACAACAAATAAGTAAGGCTCGGACCCACATGTCGGGAACTCAGCCGAGAAAATTTACAAGATTTGTATAAAGCAAAAGAAGATACGCTGCGACTCCAAAATATACCAACTTGATCATTGGCATCGGGAACAGTAGAGATGATCTCGAAGGAGAGAATGAGGGTTTCGTCTCAGGAGAACAGACCGCTCCACCAACTCATCGCATCCGGAGTCGTGATGGATTTTAGAAAGTGGCCCCTCCACATCGTTTGGTCAGAGAGAGATGGGAATGCTAAGACTCTAAGGCCAACCAAAAGGTCTGGAGGGACACCATTCCCACCACTCTCTGACCCAGCAGGAGACTACTTCTCCGATTAAATCACAGCCGAGGCAGGAGCAACGGGGTGGAGAGACCCCATTCTCATCAAAACATTGCTCCGCGCATATATAAAAGAAGGAAAACTTGCACGCTTCCTTAAACCAACTGAGATGCTCTCCCTTGCATGAAACCCTAGATCATTTGCTTCACACGATCTAGGAAGACATCGAGGAGCCTGCTGACCCAGAAATTCAGGAGGGCCATCAAGGGCCAAAACTGCGGCAGCGCCAACGGCAGCGGAGAATCACCCCACTGTAACTTGCCCCAATTCCTGGGATTGCTGGAACAAACTCAGGCATAGTGGTGGGAGAAGGCGGCGAACAACTTGAAATCTAAGGTCTATCCCCACAGGTGTGGAGGATTACGACTAAGAAGTTCAAGTCAGTCGAGACCAACCAAACCGACGTTGAGGATTACGACCAAACGTCTTCCACTAAGACCACAGATAAAGAAGGCCAAACATGGAAGAGGAACATAAAGAAATGGAATGAAAATGAAGGTTTGAATGTGTATCAGAAGATCTCATAAGGAAAGGGGATCAATTTCTGAAAAAGGGTTCAAAATACGAATGGGAAACACAGAAAGGCTCATTTAAAGAGATAAGCAACCATCGAGATGACGACACGTGTTGAAGATCCCACAAGGCATCACAACTGGTGCTGCATGCGAAGCGACGGGTACATTAACCCGTAATTAATACGGTTAACCCCTATTAAATGGGAGAATTTGAGAGGATTTGACGTAAATGATTGACGGTTGACATGACCAATTACAGCGTTATGTAAACACCACGAAAGACGGAATGCCTCGATACATCGAATAACACCGAATTAAATACAGATCTCTTCGACTTCCGCCTGGGTAAATGCAATCCTCCACTATATACGGGTGGTCTCTAAGAAGTATCCATGACTTCACCTTTTCTCACAACTGACAAGACGATGGACTACACAACTGTGACTTCAAAAGTGACCAAGAGAGTCCTCAAGTTCGAAAACAAGGAACTAAGGCAGGACAAGGCCACGCTTACAATCGCCCTCATGAAAAAGGACACAAGGGAAGGTGACATGGAGACACTGAGGCACAAGCTCAGCAACACTCGAAAAGCTTTGGAAGCATCAACCAACCAAATAGAGCGGCTTGAAAAGGAGAATCGCTCCTTCCGAGAGGATAAGGAGATCTACGAAATGGTAGAGGGTTACAGCCCATCTCAACGCTAATATACACTCAAAGATTGCCTGCAAGAGGCAAAGAACCTCCTGGATTATTACGAGGAGGAAAACAAGTCCCTTAAGGAGGAGCTAGCCTCCTCAAAGAGACGTAGAAGATTGACCCCAACAATCATCATCAACAGCGACGAAGACTAGAAGGCCACCCGAGATATTGAGAACTTGTAGTTAGATTATTTTGTTTACTCAATGTACAACAAAGGAAATTATATATTTTTGCTTTAATTTCTAGTTATCTGCTTTCTTCGTCGAGCAAAAGCCTCGGTCCGTCCGAGCAACTAAAGCCTTCTTCGAAAGCAAAAGCCTCGGTCCATCCGAGAAGCTAGAGCCTTCTCCGGATGCAAAAACCTCGGTCCGTCCGAGCATCTAAAGCCTTCTCTGGAAGCAAAAGCCCCGGTCCGTCAGAGCACCTAAAGCCTTCTCCGATAGCAAAAGTCTTGGTCTGTCTGAGCATCCAAAGCCTTCTCTGGAAGCAAAAAGCCTTGGTTCGCCCAAGCACTTCTCATCCCTTAGGAATGGAAAACGTTGGAGTATTAAGACATTAAAAGCCTTGTCTATCCAAGGATATAAATCTTTCTCCGGAAGCAAAAGTCTCGGTCCGTCTGAGCATCTAAAGCCTTCTTTAGAAGCCTCAGACCGTCCGAGCATGTAAATCTTTCTCAGGAAATAAAAGCCTCGATCCGTCGGAGCATCTAAAGCCTTCTCCAGAAGCACAAGCCTCGGTCCGTCCGAGGATCTAAAGCCTTCTCCTGAAGCAACAACCTCGGTCCGTCCGAGCATCTTAAGCCTTCTCTCGAAGCGAAAGCCTTGGTCTATCTGAGCATCTAAAGCTTTCTCCGGAAGCGAAAACCTTGGCCAGTCTAAACTTTGAACCTTCTCTGAAAATAAAGAATGTTCGACAAGCGAGTAAACCTCTATTTCGAGGTCCAGAACGATCTAAAGAAAGAATATTTCACAAAATATGAAGAGGAAAAATGAGCAGAAAAGCGAATAAGTCGGAGTACATAAGCAAATATATTATGTGTTCTCGAAGGTAAAAAAAATATACAGCAAAGTCAGTGCGAAAAGTAAAATGGTTCAAGATAGGGGATCCACAATCTAAAGTTTATCAAAACGAGATCAATAAGAAACGTAAACGGTCTCGTTGGGAGGGGGATTCAGATGAGTATTACTAGCCGCAGCACCGTCACCTCTTTTTGCCTGGATTTCTACATCGCCATCAGCCCCACCTTGGGCCGAAGTTTCGCCTTAGGAAGTGAGCAGATTTTTGGCCTCCTCCATCAGTTTCCACCGAAGTCCAATGGCATCTTCATGAGCAATTGGACTTAGTGGATCTCATAGTTTTTCAGCGATCTCCAAAAGTGCTTTGACTGAATCCCTACCGACTTCCAGCCCAATGAGAGTAGTTTGCGCTGAAATCTCAGTCACCTAAGCCAATTTCTCCTGGAGATCGCCAACACTTTCCTTAAAAGGGAGAAGCTCGGCCACTTGACACTTTAGAGGTGAAAGTTCAGCCATGCACTTTGGATTTCAGAGAGTCGTTCTCCAAAGCAGCGGCAACCAACTCCTCTCTGATCCTCTTCAGTAATTCTGCACCCCGGTTAAGGCCCTCTATGACTTCGGACTTCTTCTTAAGCTCGATGTTCAAAAACTTTAGGGCCTCAACCCGCCCGGCTTCAGCCTCATCATAGACTCGCTTTAGATCCTCATTGCTCTTTCGGAGGGATTCATTCTCTCTCTTGACCCGTCCAAGCTCGGCCAAATGACCAGAAGTCTCAACCTCCAAAGTGGAAATCCTCCCGTTGGCTTCCGTAATTTTAGACTTTAGCTGAAGGGTCTCAGTGACCGTAGAGTCAAAGTGGCTAGATCGATACTTGTCTAGTTCCTTCTTCAACTCAGCCACTTCACGCTCCAAACCACAGTACTTTGGCATCAGGTTTTCTAAATTAAGGGTCATCTGAGTCGAAGCCTGAGTTCCCTGAGAAGAACAAGCATTCAAGAGAGCCGAATTTGGAAAAGGGAAGCAAAAATAACTATAAAACAATGGGATGGAAACACACTTACCAACCATATATGATAGCACATATGGGAGAAAGTCTTTTTCTTCCTCGCATGGTCTAAAAGAGGATCCAGCTGAACAGCCTCCGTAACAGGAGAATATCCTACCGCATCGATGGCCCGCCGAAAGATGTAATCCTTAAAAAGGGAACGATGATCGTAGTCAGATCCGGGGGAGAAAAACTTCTTGAGCAGCGAAGACCCTCCACCCGTAGAGCAAGACCTGCTCATCAACGTAGGAAACCTCGATCTGTAAGGAGACCTCAACCCCTAACATCGGCTCAGGAGGATCCAGAATTGTGGGATCAAGCAGCTCATCAATCATCAAGTCCTGATGTGCTGAAAAGGTATCATGTTCAAACTCCGCATAATCAGAAGACAGAATACTAGTCTATTTAGCCGAAGGTGAATCTGCCTAAGAAGGAAAAGACTGATAAACCATCTCATGATGCCTCTGAATGTATTTGTCAGCACCCCTTATCGCGCGTTCGTATGCCCTGAATATTCCGCCTCTCCTCAGCTTTGTGGCTGGAGGGTTCGCATTAGGATCCGTAACAGGGTCCACCACAGTTTCTGTGGTAGTCTCCGGAACATCGAGCACGGCGACATGTCCGCTCCCCAAAGGACAGGAGCGTTTGGATCCGGCCACCTCCTTTCTTTGTCGACTAGGTTGAGGCGCCACCACAACTCTCTTCCTTCCCACATCTTTAAAGAGAGCAAAAAAGGCGCTTGTGTCGCGAGAGTTTGGAGCTGGAATAGGCTGCCTACCAGACATTCTTTTGCTGAGGCTTGAAAAGCAATCATTCTGAATTAGCCAAGAGGCAAACTCAAGATAAGAAAAAGGAACGAGTTTAGAGTAAAGTACTCACGAGGGGCAATAAGAACAAAACCGTCCGGAGGAGTCCAAAGATTTGCGAAGACAATCCAAGGGTGCTAGGGAAACTCCTCCCAATCAAAAGGGCCAAACTTTTCAAGGACCTTACAGTGAGCGAGATCTTCCTTGGAAATGCTCTACGGAAGAAGATTTTTCACTGAAAAAGAACATAAAAGTTGTTAGCAAGAATCGCAATTGAAATAAAGCATAAAATAAAGCGGAACTCATTCCCTCACCCTCATCTTCCTAAGAGGCGGGAAAAGTCTACTTTCCAGATAAGAAAGGACCGCGAATGAAGAACCATTCCTCCTTCCAGTCCTTATCACACGAAGTCTCATCAACCAAGGCAGGTCTTTGATGGCTTTGAAGAAGAAAACACATCCTGTCTTAGAAATTCGAAGGCCCAAAAATAGGAAATCATTCCTAGAGTTGGCCGAAAGCCTAAACCCGAACACAAAACCATGATAATAATCAAAGATCTCAGTGTGTTTGGCATGAGTTGGCCTAATGCGAGATCGCTTCTCCAAATTTGATCCACGACCAGAGGAGGGAGGGGAAAACGAATCCCATATTTGAAAAACTCTGGATAAAGGGCGGTCCAACCCTCTCCCGAAGATAGATAGACTCGCCCCAATTTAGTTGGGAGTCTCATCTCGAAATCCAAAGAGATGGCGTACTCAGCCCTAAACCTATCAAGTCTCTCATGTGTTATCTTAGTCAAATAATGAATAAGGCCCCTCTCCTCGAGTATCCCCTTCGACTGAGTTCTCTTCTTTTTTCCTCCCACCTCTTGCCCTAGCTGATCAGCGACAGCGGACCTAGAAGAACTCAGAGCATTAGTGACACGAACCGGGGCAGGGTTCTCTCCTCCCAGTGGCACAAAAATAGAAGAAGCAGCCTTATATCTGGGCTTCTTACCCTTTGAATGACTCTTCTTCTTCTTCTTCTTTCTAGTCGCCTCTACAACTGGAGCGGGGAGAGGAAAATTGGGAGGACCAGAAACAGTTATGGGGCTCGTCAAGGTAGAACCCCCTCCCACCAATGGGAGGGAAGTCAGAGAGAAGGTGGGATCAGCGTCCAAAGCCGTTTTAATTTTAGAAAGGGATTCTAGTCCACTAACAAAGGAAAGAGAATCCCCCTCAGGCGGAGAAAGACGCTCTACAACAGGATCATTTCCCTCAGGCTCACCCTTTGACGATGGGCAGACTCTAGAGTAGGCAAGGGAGAAGGTAAAAAACAGACTCATCTCTCTCAAAAATCCTGTCATTTCGGTCATCGTTTCTTACCACCCTCGGAGTCCTATGACTACTAACTATGTAACGACCCGATACCGTAAAATCCTTTAAATTCAAATGCACAGCAGAAGACTTAGTTTTAAAAAAAAGGGGCATGGGTTCGTTTAAAACTCGGATAAATCAAAACCTGTTTTTCATTTTTCACAACAGAGAAAGCGATAAAAATGGAATGCGCATTCCAGATTATGATTTAAACTTCTAAAAGAACTTTAAAACATAAGACATTTACAACTTTAAACAAATGCTCTTCCGAGCTCAAAACACAAAGTAAGAAAAGTAGGAAGTATAAACAAAGCATTTCAAGGATGCTTTACAAAAACTGTTCCTATAACCATTTATCGCTTCAAGATATCAAACGGCACCACCTCCTCTACCAAGTCTCCTATGTCGAGAAGTACCTGAAAAAAAAATGTAAAGAAAGCAACATTAGCATAAAAATGCTAGTGAGAATAAAATGAAAGACAGTAATCCTATGGACCAAATTCCATACCGGAAATTGTGTCCAAAGTCCTAAATTTCTCTTTACTACCCATTCTACACTTCCAATTCATCATAATCATACACCAATCAACTTCTCAATTTCTGAACCATATCGAACCACAACTATTACCAATTTACACCACATCAAGAAATCTCGTATCATGTTACCGTATGTTACCACCTCAACATACTAACACGTACGACGCTACCAAGTCATAGTACCATATCTCATATTTCCTCGTAACGTGATACCGTATGGATCAACATCAACATACTACCACGTACGGTGTTACCAAATCATATGTCACATACTACCAAATCTCAAATTACCATAAGTTGCCACATATTACCATATAAGGTATTACCATCGAAAACCAAACACTTGTACAAAGGATAAGCATGTATCTACGTAACAACTAACAAACAAGCTGGGATGCTCATTATATGAACTCAACCTATCTGCAAATCTTGCCATATAACACCCGCTCATAGCGTGTTTTATCTATGAACCTGTTATATCACAAGATCATATCACATAGTATCACGATATGTGACGCCCATAGCCTCTTTCATCTATGAACTACACATATCTATAAGTATCCTGATAAATGACGCCCATAGCCTCTTTCATCCATGGACTACAGCTATCCACAAGTATCCTGATATAGTGATACCCATAGCCTCTTTCATCCATAGACTACACATATATCCATAAGTATCCTGATATAGTGACTCTGATAGCCTCTTTCATCCATGGACTACACATATATCCATAAGTATCCTGATATAGTGATGCCCATAGCCTCTTTCATCCATGGACTACACATATATCCATAAGTATCCTGATATAGTGATGCCCATAGCCTCTTTCATCCATGGACTACACATATATCCATAAGTATCCTGATATAGTGACGCCCATAGCCTTTTTCATCCATGGACTACACATATATCCATAAGTATCCTGATATAGTGACGCCCATAGCCTCTTTCATCCATAGACTACACATATATCTATAAATCGTATCATTAAATGAGCACCTCAACACAAACAACTAACAAACAATACAATTACACTCAAAGACATGCTTATCTTTTGTACTTTTCAAAGTGTTGCCTCTTACCAAAAGTCTCGAGTAGATCAATCGTACTACCATTAGAATTCCATACTCCACAGTTCTACCACAATTAACATCAATAATTATTATCATTAGGACTTCCATATTCCACATTATTACCACATCAAATCACAATCCTTATTCCTTACACAAGGTAATAAGATTATATAAACACTAACCATTAACATCACCGATGCCAAATTCCATGAAGTCTCTGAACTCCCCAAGTAAGCAAAATCGAGGTTTAACATCACCATGTCACGAATGACAATAAATCACCTTAATTCACAAGTATAATTTCCAAGCCGTTACCATAATCCACGAATTAACTTTCAAGCATTTCCTCTCCTTACTTTAGTCAAAACTTCCTAAAGTAATTTCAATTCCCAACTTTATCTCAAAATCTCTATAATCTTTAATACTTCTAAGGATAACCTCTAAGCTAATTTGATCTAAAACTACTCAAAGTATCTTAAACTTCTACTGTCATCTAAACTCTCCAATTTCATCTAAACTTCCCAATTTCGTCTCACAAGACTTCCAACTATACTCAAGCTTGTTCTTCCACCCAAATTCACTAAAAACTCCAAAGTCACTCCGCTAACTTTTGAGTCTAAAGTCACCAACCAATAAGTATTTACTCATAGGAGATTATTTTGTCACTTAACCTCTATCAACAAAATCGTAATGAAACTTAATTCATAAAATTGCTAACTCCCATTTTAAACTCACCTTAGCCAATAAGTCAAACTTCCTAAGTGCCGAACGAATTACCACACGTGCAATTATAAAAACCTACAATAACACCGATCAAATACAAATTATAAACCATAACTAAATAAGGAAAATGATTTTCAGATGAATAGTGATTTTTAGATGAATAGTGTTTTCGGGTGAATAGTGTTTTTAGAAAATCCGAGCTCAAAATCGTCAAATTTCTTGATGGAAATACATGATTTCAACTTCAAAACTCATTTAGAAACAAAAATAAAGAAATCCATGGAAAAAGTTTTGAAAACTCACTTTTTAGGACTTCCCATAGAGAACGAGAAACAGTACAAGGTTATGATGGAATGAAAGCCCACGTCCCAAGCAATACGACGCAACTGAAATCACGAAGATCTGCCGAGAAACAACAAAAACCCAAGCTATTTTCTCTTCTCCAATGGAGACCCACGACTTGATGATGAAGAAGAGAAGAAATGGTTTGATTTTTTGGCTTTGGGTTTATTTAAAGAAGACAATTGAATAGTGAATTGATATTTTTTTAAGAAATCGGAAATTACGAATACGTCCCTCATTTGCTTTTAGCTTTTAAAACGAAACTCAAAGCTCTTAAACTAGCCAAATGGTGATTAATAATTATTAATTGGCCCGTTAATAATTATTAATACGACCAAAACTAATTTAAGCTAATAAAACGATTAAAAAAGTTTTCGAACGAAATTAACTACTAAATTCTAAATTACTAATTTCTAAAATTAAACTAAATATTTTAATTAAAATAAATAAATAAATAAATGAAATATAAAATAAAATAAATTTCACTTAAAAAATAACGGGACGTTACAAACTATGGGGGTTTCTTAAAAGTTATCCATGACAAGAGAAAGAGCAAAGACCAGAAGCAAAAGACTAACCTTTGAAGGAGGATTGAAAAGCTGCAAAGAACAGAGTGCTAATGGCAGAAAATCTCTCGTAGAAGAAAAATCCTCAGACAACCATTGGAATTCAGATGGCAAACAAGTCGTTAATTTAGAAGGAGAATGCTATTTAAAGGAAACGCCTTGCGCCCAAACATCGCGACACGTGGGAAGGGTCATGACGATCCGCCTTCGCAAAGACCAATTGGAGATTAGACTTATTCTAGGGACTTAACGGGTCAATTTTCTAAAAGATCATGTGCTTGGAACATACAGGTTTTCGTAAGGGCATGACGATTCATGTTCATAACAGAAGGTTGTTAGAGGTTCGAATCATCACAAGGCCGAAACGGTCTATTTAATGAAGAGTCATGGCTCTCCGTTATTTTAAGCTGACAATGGATCAAAACGAGCCCCACGCTTCAGATCCTAACACATACTATTCCTTGCATCAGACTTTCAGATCCAGGAAATAGGGAAAAACTGTAAAGGGTAAAACTAACCTACGTACCGGCCGCGTACATTAGACTGGTCCACATGGGATCAAGCCTATCCAAATCACCACATACAAGAGTTGTTCCTCAATGGGCCATAAGAAGATCCTCTCAGCCTATTCCCGCACTAGCCTAGCCAAGAGGCCCACGATCAAGAGAGTTTAAAAGGTCATTTTACCTATCAAATCAGGTATGAGGGAACACAGACACCGATTCCAAATTCCTAATACTATCTTGCAGCGCAAGCCATTTCTCACTTACCACCACCTAACTTGATCGTTGGAGGGTCCTTGGCCGGTACCACACCGGTGCCCTCCTGACTATCAGCTCATTTATTTATGGTAGCTACACCGTAAAGAACTAAGTACGCGACACAACATGCTCAACCGTGTCAGGAAGAATCCATCCGAGAAATATTCCAAATATCCCACACAGGAATATTTTAATAAAGGTCGTTTAGGTTATATATTCCTTGAAATTTTATCACAATGTTCCATAATGTGATTGGATAAATATTCAAAATACATGATAAAATAAATAGTTCCAAAACCAAATTCTAAACTCTGAAATATCTAAATAAGTTTTAAAGTTTTGGAATGATTAAAGATTTAAATCTAGAATCACTTAAATAAGTTAGAAGGATTAATCTCTTAAAGATGGTTCTCAAAGAATTTGAGATGATAACCATGAATCCACAAACTTATAGAAATAAGTAAAATCAAGTATTTTTTATTTATCAAAGATAACTAGATTTAAAAATCACTAAAGTTTAACACTTTGATATTAGAACTTAAGTGATAAATAAACATAGAATCAATTTCCTATAGTACAAATATTCAGTTATTTAAAAGGGTGTTTTAAAGGAGTACTAACTGATATGGAACAAACAAAACCGAAATTGAAAAGCAATAATTAGTGAATAATTGAATTCACAAATTATTAAACATAAGTTTAGTAAATCAGTGATACTAAAAATTTTAAACCTTACTTAAGATAGAAAGGAATTATAATTATTTTATTTCACGACAAAACGAGTAGCTATTTAAAAGTTTAAAGGGTTAAACTACTTGTATAACTTTATTTGAGTGGGAGTATCATAGTACGAACCAAAAGAACTTTTGGAAGTCCAAGTAAAACTCATTGACTTCAAAATTAATGAATAAAGTTCAAAATAAGTGAAATAAAACTGACATGAATTTTCAATAGTGGAGGTGAAAAGCGTCACCTAAATAATAACAAGTATAGAATTGTAATCATCAAACGAATGAAAGTAATGGAGAATTAATTTGTCGTGGGAGCTTAAGAATTTCAAGAATCCTAGAACCAATGTGACTAAAATAAAATTTACAAATAGTATGTTAGTGCACATAGATAAAATTGAAGATTTTATGAGTTGCACGGGATCAAATTCAAACATGGATTTACTTCCATATAAGAATTTAACAAAAGACCTTTTCGAATTAACCATTGAATGAGATAAGAATAAGTAAAATGAGTTTTTACTAACTAAACTATGGAAATATATTAAAATTGAACATTCAGATAGTAAAACCCTTATTTGCTCTTATGAAATGATGGCTAAAGGATTAAAGTCGAGATGAGTAACTTTGGAAACTTTATCCTGGTAACACTGTTGATAGCTTCACATTTTGTTTATAGACAAATGATTTAATCCTGATCATTCATGTGGGTGACATGAAATGGAAGTATCATATGCAATGTTGATTGAATAATTTATTTTTTCATTAATGCTCGTCTTTTAGATTTGCTCCAGCAATCTCTATGTATTTGAAGCTAGCAATTTTTAGATTGAGATAAAAACATTTGAATTAAAAATTGGTTGTTAATACTTCCTTATTTATTTAAGAAAACGGTTGATCGCATTGATTTTAATGTATATATTTCTATTTCATCATATTTGTATTGAAATGAAAGGGAAAAAAAGAAAAATTAGTGTGACGACCCGACTCCTTTTAAATCGTTTAAAAACCAAAACACAGCGGAAGTCTTATTATTTAAAAAAAAAACGGCGTGGATATGTTTAAAACTTGGACTAACCAAAACATGTGTACATTTTTCACATCAGAGAAATTAAAGACGAGGAATTGCAATTCCTATTCTAGAGTTTAAAAGAGTTTATAACCATAAAAGTTAAAACGAAAAAGCTCTTATGAGCTTATATACAAATTTACATCTCAAAAGACACAAAATGAAACAAAATGAGTCCATGGACTTTAAAAGTACATTTAGTCCATCTCAGTATTATCATCAACTCTATCAGGCCGCACCAGCTCCTCTCCCACGACCCCTAGCACAAGCATTACCTGAAAATGTTTGTAATATCATGAGCTAAAAGTGAGCCCAGTGAAAATAAACGGAAAGTAAAGTAACATTAGACACCAAACCCGCATCCAGATTTGTGTCCAAGTAAAATTTACATTCCCTTTATCAGTCAATCAGTTCCAAAAGGTTTCACATCAAGAATTCAATTTCCAATTACCAAATCTCCCAAATACTCGAGAAACTCACTCCCAAACATTTAGAATAACGGTTTCATAATACACGTATCTTTCTTATTCATTCTCTTTAATATCTCATACTATATATATGGTTCATATTCATTTGTCTTAATAACTTATGCTAAGCTCACTCGGTCTTAACATATTTAAACAATCATAATTTATGATTAATGACGATAATGTTGGCACATGTAGTCAAAACATTATTCATTAACTCGTCCAACTAGTGTAAATGGCACACGATCTTTACATCAATATAACCATCACATGCTCATAATGACATTTTTGAAGCTCCCGCAAGCTAAGAATACATCATTATCTCGCTCATCAAGTGTAAAGGGCACACAACATTTACATCAATATAACCATCTCATTCTCATAATGACAGTATGAAAGCGCCCGCAAGCTAACAATACTTCATTATCTCGCTTTCCAAAATAGAATATACGAAGTCTTTTCAATAATATCTTCCCACCTCCAGTGAATAATGACAGGTAATGAAGCTCCCGTAGGCTAAGTCATTCACCTCATTAACTCACCCACCGAATACAATGTTCAATGCACCCCTGTATGCTCATATATGTATTATAGTAATTATGGATAATACTAGATAATGTGAACTCGCATAGTTCCGTCATTATCTCATTATCCATCTCCTCCAATCATGCAAAGTCCCGCAGTCCTTTAGCATTCCTCATGATACATATACATAAACATAAAACGAATAATACTAGACAATGCAAAGTCCCGCAGTCCTTTAGCATGTCTCATTATTCCTCCCAATTTTGATTATGCAATATGAATATGAATATGCTCTCAAGTGCAAGGAAAGTAAATGTAAACATACAAAGTAATAGAAAGGGCATAAAGATAAATGGATCATGAACTACTCTTTATTCATAAAATAAGAAATTTGAAACTTCTGATAAGAAAACAATAAATAAATCAAGCCAAACGACCTTCAGTTAAACTTGAATTATTAACTTTATTATAAAGTTTCCAATTCAAAATGATTCTATTGCCTTCAGTACATATCCGAAGTTCCATAATCAAGTTCCTTATTTACTACATTATACTTGATACCTTCAACTTTCGATAATCATTCTTAACTCCGGAACGAATGTAAACTTAGAACTTCCAAGAGTTAAACGTTTCCCTCGAGAAATCTATGAGTTCTCTCACTCAATTAGAACTAACTCCCAAGCCTAAACATGTTAGCTCACTTACTTTAATCCTTTCGATTTAAACCTTAATCTCAACTTACGATCCTACAAATCGTTCAGCTTATTCGGTTTATAATTTTATTTTATGTTCTATTTTTTCTCACCTTGGCAAAAGTAGATTTCGCTCCCGAGTTCTGAAAGAGCAATCAAGCAACGGCCCAAAAACACCTATAATTAAATTACATCTAACAATCATTAATTAACCAAACATCGAACAAACGACATCCAAAAGCATAAAACGACGAAAAACCCCGGAAATACTCTAAGGGTGCTCTTGTCCCCTCCTAGGAAAATGGGTCTCGGGTTTGGTTTTCTGGTTTTTAGGCAAGTTAGATGTGTTTCGGGTTGTTTTCAAGTACTTTGGAAGTTCACAATCTCAATGGGTAATCATAATTAGGGTTTTTGGAAAATAGATTAATCCCGAAAAATTAAGTAAAACAATAAACAATAGCATTTAAAATACCCTAGGCATCACGGAGTAAGGGAAAATCAAACTGAACGGGTTTTCGACTCAAACTCGATTCTAGGGTTAAGGTAAGTTTCTAAAATCACTTAAAACGACTTCCTCGATTGAAATCTTCGAGTTTTTCGGCAAGAAATCGTAGATTTCAACCATGGATTCCATTAAAACACTATTTGAAGGAAATTTTAGAATTTTTGTCATACCTGGAAGCCTTTAGAAAATGGATGGAAAGTTTGATTGCTAGGTTGAAAAGGATGCTTGGACCGAGGGCTAACCAATGCAACCGTAATCAAGTCGATTCGTCGAGATAGAACGAAAACCAAAAATCCCTCCCAAACCCTTCATATCCACGACAATGAGGAGAAAGAAGAGAAAGGATTTTGGTCAACTTTGGTTAAATTTGACAATTTAAAGAGGAGATTAATAGTGTATGATATTTTAAAGAATTTTGAAAATTACAGTTACGTCCCTTTAATGACTTTTAACTTATAAAAAGAACCCGAAGTTCTTAAACTAGCCAAATGGTGATTAATAATTATTAATTGGCCCATTAATAATTATTAATACGACCAAAACTAATTTAAGCTAATAAAGAGATTAAAAAGGTTTAAAACGAAATAAACTCTTAAATTCTAAATTACAAGTTCTAAAATTAACTTTAAATATTTTAATTAAATTAAAATAAATATTTTTTTTACCTCAAAAGTAACGGGACGTTATAGTCAATCCTCCTAAAAAGACTTTTCATCCCCGAAAAGTAAGCTGCCTAAGTGAAAAGGTGAGGATACTTTTCTCGCATATCATCCTCACGCTCCCATGTAGCTTCTTCCGACACTTGGTTTCTCCAAAGAACCTTTACCAAGTGAATTGTTTTGTTTCTCAACACCTTTGGTTCGAATGCTAAGATCTCAACTGGTGTCTCCTCATAAGACATATTAGCATCCAAAACTACCGGTTCGTAATCAATCACGTGGTAAGGATCCGCCATGTATATTCAAAGCATCGATATATGGAATACATTATGAACTACCGATAAAGAAGGTGGTAAAGCCAAACGGTAAGCTATCGCTCCTACCCGATCGAGTATCTCAAAAGGACCAATAAACCTAGGGCTCAACTTACCCTTCTTCCCAAATCTCATAACACCTTTCATAGGTGCTCCTTTCAGAAATACGTGGTCCCCCACTGCAAACTCCAGTGGACTACGTCGTTTATCTGCGTAACTCTTCTGTCAACTCTTGGCAACCGTCATCCTCTCTCTAATCAAATCGATCGACTCGCTAGTCATCTGCAACAACTCGGGTCCCAAAAGTCTTCTCTCTCCAACCTCATCCTAATGAGCGGGAGAACGACACTTTCTACCATAAAGTGCCTCAAATGGTGCCATCTCAATAGTAGCCTGGTAAGTGTTATTATAAGAAAACTCTACCAAGTACAATTGAGAATCCCAACTACCTCCAAAATCAAGAACACAAGCCCTCAACATATCCTCCAGGATCTGGTTAACCCTCTCAGTCTGACCATCTGTCTGAGGGTGAAATGCTGTGCTAAAATCCAGGCCAGTACCCATGGCTGAATGTAAACTCTGCCAAAACTTAGAGATAAAACGAGTGTCCCGATCTGATACGATTCTTACTGGCACACCATGTAATCTGTTAATCTCTCGTAAATACAATTGTGCCAGAGTCTCAATTGGGTAGGTGATCTTCCAAGGTATAAAGTGTGCGGTCTTCGTCAAACGGTCAACAATCACACAAATGGTATCGTAACCCTTCGATGTTCTAGGCAAATCGCTGATAAAATCCATTGAAATCTCCTCCCATTTCCATTCCGGCACACTCAAAGGATTAAGATAACCCGGTGGACTCTTCCTCAAGGCCTTGACTTGCTGACAAATCAAGCAGCTACTAACAAAGTCTGCAATCTCAAGCTTCATTCCAAGCCACCAATAGTGCTATTTCAGGTCCCTGTACATCTTCGTAGTACCTGGATGAATAGAAAAGATAGAACTGTGAGCCTCCTCCAAAAGTTCCCTTCTAAAAGTCGATCCTAAAGGCATAAAAAGCCTCTTACGATACATCAAAGCACTATCTGTAGAGAAGGTAAAGTGGCTAGGAATGTCTGACTGAGCCTTTCTAAAACCGGCCTGTAAGTGAGCCTCACCTCTCTGTGCATCAATCATCCTCTGTCTCAAAGTAGGCTCCATTGTTAAGTTAGCTAGGCTCACAGTAGCCTCGGTAGTAAGGAGCGCTATCTCAGCTCGTTCCATATCCCATCTCAATCTCAACGGTATGGCTGACAAAGCTGACGAGTGAGATGACTTCCTACTAAGCGCATCAACCACTACATTGGCCTTCTAGGATGGTACTGAATATCACAGTCATAAACCTTAACGATCTCTAATCACCGTCACTGTCTCATGTTCAATTCCTTCTAAGTGAAGAAATACTTGAGACTCTTATGGTCAGTAATTATGAGGATTTTCTGACCATAAAAGTAATGTCTCCAAATTTTCAATGGATGCACAGCAGCTGCCAACTCCAAATCATGAGTCGGATACTTCTTCTCATGCTCTTTCAACTAACGAGAAGCATAGGTTATAAATTTCCCCTGTTGCATCAACACACATCCCAAACCTCTCTTGGAAGCATCTGTGCACACGGTCAAACAACCGGTTCTATCGGGCGACACTAGAACGGGTGCTGTTACAAGCCTCCTCTTGAGCTCCTCAAAGCTCCTTTCACACTCCTCAGACCATACAAAATCAACTCCTTTCCTGGTCAAATGTGTCAAGGCTGAAGCAATTTTGGAGAAATCTTGCACAAACCGTCTATAATAGCTTGCAAGTCCCAGAAAACTGCGAATCTCAGCCACACTAGTCGGTCTAGGCCAGTTTCTAACTTCCTGAATCTTAGAGGGATCAACAGATACTCCTCTACTCGATACTACATGGCCTAAAAATGCCACTTCTTTCAGCCAGAACTCACACTTTGAGAACTTGGCATATTACTTCTGGTCTCGTAACACTATCAAAACTTCTCGTAGATGCATAGCATGCAACTCCTCAGTCTTGGAATAAACCAAGATATCATCAATAAACACAATCACAAATGAATCATGAACCTTCTGAATACAATATGCATAAGGTCCATAAAAGCTGCAGGTGCGTTGGTCAAGCCAAAAGACATAACTACAAACTCATAATGTCCATAACGCGTCCTGAAAGCAGTCTTGGGAATATCCTCATCCGGATTTGTGTCCAAGTAAAATTTACATTCTCTTTATCATTCAATCACTTCCAAAAGGTTTCACATCAAGAATTCAATTTCCAATTACCAAATCTCCCAAATACTCGAGAAACTCGCTCCCAAATATTTAGAAGAACGGTTTCATAATACACGTATCTTTCTTATTCATTCTCTTTAATTTCTCATATTATATATATGGTTCATATTCATTTGTCTTAATAACTTATGCTAAGCTCACTCGGTCTTAACATATTTAAGCAATCGTAATTTATGATTAATGACGATAATGTTAGCACACGCAGTCAAAACATTATACATTAACTCGCCCAACTAGTGTAAAGGGCACATAATCTTTACATCAATATAACCATCACATGCTCATAATGACAGTATTGAAGCTCCCGCAGGCTAACAATACTTCATTATCTCGCTCATCAAGTGTAAAAGGCACACAACCTTTATATGAATATAACCATCTCATGCTCATAATGACAGTATGAAAGCTCCCGCGGGCTAGCAATACTTCATTATCTCGCTTTCCAAAATAGAATATACGAAGTCCTTTCAATAATATCTTCCCACCTCCAGTGAATAATGACAAGTAATGAAGCTCCCGCAGTCTAAGTCATTCACCTCATTAACTCACCCACCGAAAACAAGGTTCAATGCACCCCTGTATCCTCGTATATGTATCGTAGTAATTATGGATAATAATAGATAATGTGAACTCATATAGTTCCATCATTATCTCATTATTCATCTCCTCCAATCATGCAAAGTTATGTAGTCCTTTAGCATTCCTCATGATACATATACATAAACATAAAACGAATAATACCAGACAATGCAAAGTGCCGCAGTCCTTTAGCATGTCTCATTATCCCTCCCAATTTCGATTATGCAATATGAATATGAATATGCTCTCAAGTGAAAGTAAAGTAAATGTTAACATACAAAGTAATTGAAAGGGCATAAAGATAAATGGATCATGAATTACTCTTCATACTTCAAATAATAAATTAGGAACTTCTGATAAGAAAACAATAAATAAATAACGTCAAACTGCCTTATGTTAAACTTTAACTACTAACTTTATCATAAACTTTCCAATTCAAAATGATTCTATTGCTTTCTGTACATATCCGAAGTTCCATAATCAAGTTCCTTATTCGCCCCATTATACTTGAAACCTTCAACTTCCGATAATCATTCTTAAACTCCGGAACGAATCTAAACTTACAAATTCTAAGAGTTAAACGTTTCCCTCGAGAAATCCATGAGTTCTCTCACTCAATTAGAACTCACTCCCAAGCCTAAGCATGTTAGCTCACTTACTTTAATCCTTTTGATTTAAACCTTAATCTCAACTTCCGATCCTACAAATCGTTCAACTTATTCGGTTTCTAATTTTACTTTAAGTTCTATTTATTCTCACCTTGACAAAAGTAGATTTCGCTCCTGAGTTCTAAAAGAGCGATCAAGCAACGACTCAAAAACACCTACAATTAAATTACATCTAACAAACATTAATTAACCAAACATCAAATAAAAGCATAAAATGACGAAAAACCTCGGAAATACTCTAAGGGTGCTCTCGGCCCCTACTAGAAAATGGATCTCAGGTTTGGTTTTTCGGCTTTTTGGAAATTTAGAGGCGTTTCGGGTTGGTTTCAAGTACTTTGGAAGTTCACAATCTCAATGGGTATCATAATTAGGGTTTTAAGACAATAGATCAATCCCAAAAAATTAAGTAAAAAAATAAACAATAGCATTTAAAATACCCTACCCATCACGGAGTAAGGGAAAATCAAACTGAACGGGTTTCCGGCTCAAACTCGATTCTAAGGTTAAGGTAAGTTTCTAAAATCACTTAAAACGACTTCCTCGATTGAAATCTTCGAGTTTCTCAGCAAGAAATCGAACATTTCAACCATGGATTCTATTAAAACACTATTTGAAGGAAATTTTAGAATCGTTGTCATACCTGGAGGCCTTTAGAAAACGGATGGAAAGTTTGATTGCTATGTTGAAAAGGATGCTTGGACCGAGGGCTATCCAACGCAAACGAAATCAAGTTGATTCGTCGAGAAACGAACGAAAACAAAAAATCCCTCCCAAACCCTTGATATCCACGACAATGAGGAGAAAGAAGAGAAAGGATTTTGGTCAACTTTGGTCAAATTTGACAATTTAAAGAGGAGATGAATAGTGTAGGATATTTTTATGAATTTCGAAAATTACGGTTACGTCCCTTTAATGACTTTTAACTTATAAAATGAAACCCGAAGTTCTTAAACTAGCAAAATGGTGATTAATAATTATTAATTGGCCCGTTAATAATTATTAATACGACCAAAACTAATTTAAGCTAATAAATCGATTAAAAAGGTTTAAAACGAAATAAACTCTTAAATTCAAAATTACAAGTTCTAAAATTAACTTTAAATACTTTAATTAAAATAAAATAAAATTTTTTTTTTTACCTCAAAAGTTACAGGACGTTACAATTAGGATACGCTATCCCTTTTAATGAATGAGTTCAAATGAAGAGCATAAGTTTCATAAACCATAAATCAAGAAAATAACTCCAAATAAAAGTAATAGTATGCTCTCATGAGCTCAACACACCAGGACTATATAAAACAAAGACACGAATAAGTCCATGGACTACAAAACCGATTCTAAAATAGATAATAAAGTAAGGAAATAACTCCAAATAAAAGTAATAGTATGCTTTGATATTATGCCGCACCAACTCCATGGCCTCAGCCGCGACCACGACCTACACCTAAAAAGCCTATGAAGATAAAATAGATAATAAAGTAAGTTCAGGTCCCAAATCCGAATATGAATTTATGGCCAAAGAACCTATAAGCTCTTGGCTATCCCAACCATAGCTTAAGACAAAACAACATAGAAACTCCACAGTTTAAGGACAAGTATAAGTTAAGTTCACTTGTTCCTAACGTTACTTAGTTAATGAAAACATGTAAATAATGACAAGTAAAGTACACACAGCCATTACAATCATCTTATATCTCATTCAATGACAAGCAAAATACACACAGTTTTTTCAACCCTTTTAAATCATATTCAATGACAACCAAAGTACACATAACCTTTATAATTGTTTATATCTCATTTAATGATAACTAAAGTACACATAGCCTTTACAGTCTTTTATATCTCATTTAATGACAAACAAACTACGTATTTACAATCTTTATATACATGTATATTATAGCAAAGCTGATTCTCAAGTCATATTAGACTCTCAGATAACAAACAAGCAAATGAAATCAGAGTCCCTAAGTTTTAAAACATAAACAAATTATCAAGTTTTATAGACTCTCAGATAACTGACATGCAAAACCAATAATCACAGTCCTCAAGTTCTAAAACATAAACAGATTCTCAATTATAAACTAGAAAAGATATCTCATACACAATAAGATTCACACTCCTATAAAGCCCATAAACCTGCAAGATTCACGATATTACTTCTAGTATCAATCCAAGCGTCCTCTATAAATACGATAATCTTGAAAAGCTTAGAAGTAACCCAAGTGTAACTGCAAGAATCAATTCTAAAGTAAACTAAACCTATCCAATTTAAGTTCGAAGTTTACTCAAATGACAAGAAGTAATCTATACTTCCAAGTCCTAACTGAAACATTAAGTATGCTCATAATCTCTTATTTCTAAGTTTTACTTAACTCCTGATCATAAAAATCCTTTAATTTATCCTTACCTTTAGCAATTGAGCAATTAAGCCTGCTCATAATTCTATTTATCCTCACCTTTAGCAATTGTGAAAAATTAACGTACCAAAGTGAGCGTTAAGTGAACAAACCAACATCACTTACAATTTAGTTCTATCTAAATACATTAATGAACTAAACAAACAATTACAAGCAACAAATAATGATCGAACGTTAAAACATCCTGGGAATTAGCCCATATAGCTCTCGGTCAAATTTTTCGGGTTTAGAGCAATTTTTTGACGTTCTAGGCTCATTTGAGAAGGTTTCTAGGATAATCTATTCGTGGGTAAACTAAATTAGGGTATTTGGACAAACATCCTTACACCCAAATTAAAAAAAATCAAAATAAACAAGGGAAAAAAACCCCAAGGCCTGCTACAATTTTGGAAGACTTCAAGGGTCTTGATGTATTACAATTATTCAGTTTAGAGTTTTGGGGAGAAAAAAACAACTTAACAACTACTTTGATTTGAAATCTTCAAGTTCCATGGAATGGAATTGAAGATTTCAACTCAGCTTCACAACAAGAAATCAAAGGGGAAGAAAAAACCATGAAGATTTTGATGATTCTTACCTTTTAGGGTTTCGCTTCAAATTAGGGGGAAATTTCAAGGAGTAGATGGAAAGAAAGCCCACGTCAATAGCGTTCTAACACAAAAATAATCATGTGAAACATAAGAAGGATGAACTCGTCCCTTGGAATGGGGTAGGGACGGCGCATTGAGAGTGATTGGGCGGCCAAGGAGAGAAAAATAATAATGAAAAATTGGATAGGTGTAAGAATTATTTAATACTCTGCTCAATTATATGAATTTTTATTCATAAACTCAATTTAAATTTTCACATCCCAAATAAGCAACCAAATTTATTTTTAAATGTTTTTAGGTAAAAACTATTTCTTAATTGAAGAACATTAATGCAGCAACAAAATTATCAATAAAATTATATTGTAAAAATTCAACATAAAAAGAGTGTGACTATATTTATATGAATTTGAACAACAATAAAATAAATATAATGTTCTTCAATGGAGAAATTATTTTTATTAACAAAGTTAAAATAAATATGATGAAATTTAATCTATTTAAAATTGATTACACAAAATTCATCCTACCTAAATAAACTTAGCATAATTTGGTAAGTATTTTAAAAAAACTCTAAAAAAAATGTATGAATATGATAACAAAAACTAGAGAGAAAATTGAAATGAAAGGCTAAAATTGCAAACAGAAAAGATGAAAAAATGGTGGTTTTTTTAGTGTTAAACCTTTATTTATGCAACTTGAGGGGCCAAAAAATACCTAAAAAAACTGTAAACTTAAAGATAAAAAATGAGGCAGTGAGAGTGTAGAGTCATGGGAAATTGAAAACTAATATAGAAATAGTGGGGCCAACAAATCAAGTAAAAAAGAAAAAAATGATGTAGAAATGACACTTCGCAACCAATCTGGCAGGGACTTCTCACATATGCACGAGGCGCTAATGCATTGTGACGACCCGACTCCTTTTTAAAATCATTTAATTATAAACACAGCGAAAGTCTTTATATTTAAAAAAATGGTGTGGTTATGTTTGAAAGTTGTCTAGCCAAAACCTGTTTACATTTTAAATTCAGAAATCTAAAACACAAGGAACTTCAAGTTCCTATTCAAGAGTTCAAAAGATTTATAATCATAAAAGAAAGACGAAAAGCTCTTAAGAGCCATATACAAATGTACACATCTAAAATATATAAAATACACAAAACGAAGTCCATGGACTTTAAATACACCTAGCCCATCTCGAGGTCATCGTCCTCCAATCATGCAGTACCAGCTCCTCTCCCACTACCTCTAGCATGAGCATTACCTGAAATTGTTCGTAATATCATGAGCTAACAACAAAGCCTAGAGAGAATAACAAGAATAAAAAGTAACAATAGACCTCAAACCCGTATTCTGATTCGTGTCCAATTAATCTTACATAGTCTTTCCTAAAGTTCTCTAAACTCTAGGTACTTCCATAATCTATAATCTTCAATTGATGATATTACTAGCACACGTGGTCTAGTTCTCATCCAATAGCTCATTAAGACAAATATAAGCAAGAGTAAATAAACTTTGCATGAGCATAGCATCTTAATTCACTTTATTATCTTACTTTCCATAAAAGAATATCTAATTCCTTATCAATGATACTGATAATATGCATGAAGGTAATGAAAACACCGGTAGGTTTTGCATTCACCTTTCATTTCACAGATAATATATATGAAGGTAATGAAAACACCCATAGGTTTCACATTCACCTTTTGTCTCACTTTCCTCTAAATTCAATGGTGCAAGATGTTATGCTTATGCTTTCAAAAGTAAATAAACATAAATATAAATGTTAAAGTAACGGAAGGGCATAAAGTAAATGAATATGAACTTCGGAAAAACAATAAGTAAACCGATCAAACGGTACTTTAATAGAAGTATGATCTTAACTTCCAAAGATTCTAAACTTCCGAATAAAAATCCAAAGTTCTATATTCATTATTCCTTAACCATTCTATCTAAAAGTGTGGATCTTCTAACTTCCAATGATCCATCCTAATCTCCCAATGATCTAACTTAGAACTTCTAAAAGTTCCACTTTCCTCTCGAGAACTCAAAAAAGTTCTCACTCAAAGAACTAGCTCCTAATCCTAAGAAAACTAGCTCTATTTCCTTAAATGTTTTGATTTGAATCAAAGTATAAACTTTTAATCTTACAAATCATTATACTTATTCGCTTTCTAAAGCTACGTTAAATCCTAATTATTCTCACCTTGGTAATTGTGGTTTCGCTACAAACCTCCGATAACGTGATCAAACAAAGGTCAAAAAACACCTACAATTAGAATTACATCTAACAATCAATAATTTACCAAACAACGATCAAACGATATCTAAAAGCGTAAAAAGACAAAAAAACAATATAAATCCCACAAAGAAGCTCTCGGCCCCCCCCCCATAAAAATGGGTCTTGGGTTTGGTGTTCCGGCATTTTGGCAATTTAGAGACGTTTCTAGTTGGTTTCAAGTAGTTTGGTAGTTCCCGATTTCAATGGGTAATGATAATTAGGGTTTTTGGACAATATGTAATTTCTCGAATTTAATTACAACAACAAATATTCAATAATAAATAATCTAAATTCAACCCCCGAATGGTAAATTTTAAACGGACCGAGTTTTGGCTTAAACTCGGGTTTAGGGTTAAGAGAAAGTTTCCAAAAACACTTAAAACAACTCCCGTGATTAAAATCATCGAGTTCCTCGGCAAGAAATCGAAGAATCAAAATGAAAACTCCATTAAAACACTATTTGGAGCTTAGGATTTGAACTTTGACATACCTCTAGGTCCTTAGAACTCGGTTGGAAAGCACAATTGCTAGGTGGAGAATAATCCTAGGACTGATACCTTTCCAACGGAACGAGAATCAAAGCGATCCGACGAGAAACGAACAAAACCCGAAAATCTCCTTTATCCAAGAGAGGCTCTCGGCTTTGAGGGAGGAAAAAGATGAAGTTTTTTGTCAAATTTTGGTCAAATGGTATATTTAAGAAGATGTGAATAGTGAATGTATATTTTTAAGAACTTGGAAATGACGGTTGCGTCCTTTTAATGATTTTTGGCTTACAATTCGAGACCCGAAGTTCTTAAACTAGCCCAATGGTGATTAATAATTATTAATTGGCCCGTTAATAATTATTAATACGACCAAAACGAATTTACACTAATAAAGCAATTAAAAAGGTTTAAACCGAAATAAACTCTAAATTCTAAATTACCGATTCTAAAATAAACTTTAAATACTTAAATTAAATTAAAATAAATAATTTTTTTTATCTCAAAAGTAACGGGACGTTACATGCATGGTGACATGGCAGATGCAGATTGGCTGACACTAGGCGAAGGAATTGAAAGGAAACTCAATTTATGTTTTCTATTTTTTTTATTATAATTCCTATTTCACCATGTATCGAGCTCCGAATGGTAAATTCTCTCAAGACTTTTTAAGATATGAAAGAGAATTGTGTGTGCATCAAACTATATTGTTCTTACGAAAAAACCATAACATAAGTAGCATTAGAAAAATAGAAGAAATTCATAAAGTTAAAAGCCTCTTGGAGTTGGAAAAATTAGTGCAAAGATATCACTCTTGGAGTTGGAAAATGAGAAAACACTAAAAAGAGGATTTAAAAATGTCAGGCAAACCAAATAAACAAATAGTGAATACTCAAATCACATTCTTGCTCTTTTTCATCATTTTTTCCAACATAGAAAAATAAAAAGGCACAATCAAAGATCATTCTAAATAGTCAAAAAATCATCCTTCAAGCATAAATAAAGAATTAAATAGTAGAGTTTAAAATAATGTAAACCTGTTCAAATGATATCAATGAAAATTTGAAAGAAAATTGCTCACAACAAACATATGAAAAGTATAAAACTTTGAAAATTCTTTTCTTTCTCATCAACTAATTGCATTAACAAATATCTAACCATAAAATTTGATTCGTTCACATATAACTCATGAAATCACATCATAACAATCAAGAAAGAAAAAAGTTGATTAAAACTAAAAAAATTATAAAAATTGTCTAAATATCCTAAAAACATATTTTGACCTAAAATTAAGGACATAATTAACTATTTTTCATGAAATGCTCACCACCTCTAACAAAAAACAGACAGTGTCCTCAATGTCAACAAATTGGAAATGACAATGAAAAAGAAAAGAAAAGAAAAAGAACACATGAATTATGCACATGGTCAAGCTCCACAGCAAACCCTACATTTAAACTTAAAAGTTTACAAAAATAATAAACAAATAAAAACATACAAAGCAAAATAAAGTAAAAGTAAATCAAAAAGAAAAAGAAATCAAGGTAAATAAATATGAGATTCATGACCAACTCTCTCAACATGGCACTTCAGTCTCTGGCCAGGATCAAATATTTATCTCAAAATCAAACTGTCATTATCCACATTCTTTTAAGGTTTTTTTATAAATATTAGCAGCATTAAGATCAATGTTAAGAGCTTTACTAGCCCAAAATGCTTTATGATCTAGCTTAACATGTAAATGACAGGATTTTCCAAAAATAGTGTAACTAGAAGAAAGAGTGGTTAGAACAGTGATTCTACAAAGGAAGGTTCAGGCTTTGTCTCCCTCAAGGGGTAGTTTTCAAAATCCCTTTAGGATCACTAACTGACTCAATAACACTAGTACTCTAAAGATAAAAAAGAAGACTATCGAAAGAAATCTCCTTCGAAACAAATGTGTCAATCAAGAAGGTTTTATGACATTCATCATCGTCACATGGTTGTTCACCAATGTGAAAGATGTTGATTTTTAGAGACATGTTTTCAAAATATATCTTCATTAGACCATTCCTACAATTTGTTTATTAAAAGGTAGCAATAAACAAGTAGTCTCCCAAAAACTGAATTGGAACCTTTGATTGAAAAAATAGAGCTCTAGCAACATTTAATAAGTGTTGATGTTTCCTTTCAACAAATGAATTAAGCTGCGGAGTTTCAACACAAGAAAATTGATAAAAAAAAAATCCCTTTAGAATGAATGATATCAATGAACCTCAACTCAAGAGCATTTTCAGATCGAAATACATTTATAGTTTTACCAAATTGATTTGGCCAAATGATTGTATGCTAGAATTGGTTAGTGATTGGTACCAAACTCATTATACATTCTTTTTAAAAATTGCACTATCGAATATAATTAATAACGTATATGGAATATTGTTTTTAATTGTTGGAATTCTATGATTATCAATATTTTTAATTTTTTTCATAATACATTTATGGAAATTTGATAATATAACATGTTATATTTTTCCCCAAGTAATTTAGTTTTACATCATTATCTTGATTTTTCCATGTTTGTATTTGATTGATTATTCATGTTTTTTTTTTATCTTTCCATATTTAAAATCTATACCATAGTTTTAAATAAAATCTGTCAAAATTTCTTTTAAAAAAAGCTCAAAAAAAAGTTGGGAAATTTAATTGTTTATTGAAGGCTAGTGAAATTTAATTTGAAATACAATTTTTAGGATACTAATTTTCAATAAAAATTCCTTTAAAAGTAATCAATAAAATTTTAAACATTACAAATTTCCAAGTTAGATTTAATATTCTTACCTTAATAAAAATAAAATTTTAAGAAGAATTTTGACATTAATCAAATTCCATATACAATATTGCTAAGACTTTAATTCAAGATAATCTTAAATAGATGAGTTCCCATAAAACAACTAATTCTAAAATTAAAAATTTCTTAAGATGATTAAAAAAAACGATGGAATTTATAAGTGTTCACACTACAAGAAAAGCAGTGATTAGCGACGAAATGCGCCTCTAATTGAAAATAGCGACTCATTTAGAGACAAAAAAATTGATCGCCAGAAGAGGCATCAGTTGAGGATATTAACGATACATTTCGTCGCAAATAGCGACAGAAAAATAATGAGGCGCTAATAAAATGTTGACTATTTAGCGACGCAATCCATCAATAAAGTTAGAGACACAATGACTCACTACGTCTCTCTTTTAGAGACTCAATGAATCGCTTAAATTAGCGACACAGTTGGTCGCTAGCTTATCGACGAATTGCATCGCAATACTAGAGACATATTGGTTCTCTAATGAAGTCAACTGATTGAAATTAGTGACGTAATGCATCTCTAAATTAAGTATGAAAAAATAATTAAGATAAGATTTTGAGACGAAGTTCGTTGCTAATTTAACAATTTAAAAAAAACTAATAATTAAGTGAGGGAGGGAAACAGAGAGGCGGGGAGGGAGGGACACTGAGCAGAGAAAAGAAACTGAGGGGGGAGGGGGTCGTCTGACCCTTTTATAATTTATTTTAGCGACGCATTAAATCGCTGATTAAAATAAAAAGACGCCAGTTGGGACACGAATTTTTAAAGCACGCGACATTAATGAACCCTTAGCGACCAAATGTGTCTCTAAAAAAATTGAATATTTTTATCAACCGCCATAATTTCAGTCTTAGAGATACAATGTGTGACGACCCGTCACTTTTTAAATAAATTATAATCAGAGAAAACAGCGGAAGTCTTTTATTTTAAGAAAATTTGGCGTGGTTTTGTTTGAAAGTTGGCATGCCGAAAACCTGTTTACATCCTAATTTTCAAATGTAATAAAATCACATGGAACATTAAGTTCCAATCAGGAGTTCAAGATGTAATATCATAAAAACAACGATAAAAAGCTCTTATGAGCTAAATACAAAGTATAATTCACAAATCCTTCAAAGTTCTCAAAAGTAAAATTCATAAACTTTACAACAGAAGAGTCCATCTCGAGGTCAGCATCCCTCGATCACGCAACACCATTGTGATGACCCGTCACTTTAAAATAAATTAAATCAGAGAAAACACAGCGGAAGTCTTTTATTTAAGGAAAATTGGCGTGATTATGTTTGAAAATAGGTTAGCCAAAACCTGTTTACATCTTAATTTCAAACATCTAAAAAAAACACAAGGAACATTAAGTTCCTACCCAGGAGTTCAAAATGATTATAATCATAAATCAACGACAATAAGCTCTTATGAGCTAATTACAAAGTACAAATCATCAAAATGATATAAAGTTCACAAAACCATGTACATGGATTTTTACATAACACATAGTCCATCTCGAAATCATCATCCTCTCGATCAAGCGCGCACCAGCTCCTCTTCCACGATCCCAAACATTACCTGAAATGTTTGTAATATCATGAGCTAACAAACTAAGCCCAGTGAGAATAATAAGAATAAAAAGTAAGGATAGACCTCAAACTCGTATTCCGATTTGTGTCCAATTAAACTGACACAAACTTTCTTAGAATTCACCAGAATCTAGGTAATTCTATTCCATATTTTCCAAAGTACGATAATACTAACTCTTAAGGTCAAAACCTCATCCCGTACTTGTTATGGCAAAATAAGAAAAGTAAATAACTTTGCATAAAATATATCATCTCGATTCTCTTTCTTATCGATCATATGCATGAAGGTAATGAGAACATCTCGTAGGATACGCATTCGCCCTTTATGCATGAATGAATGAAAAAGGTGATGCAGACATCCCCGAAGGGTCCAACATTCTTCCCTCCTTTTCTTTTCTCTCTTTATTTTCTTTTTCTCTGAAGGCGATGCGGACATTCCCCGAAGGGTCCAACATTCTTTCCTTCTTTTATTTCCCATTTTTCCTTTCTTTTTCTCGGAAAGCGATGCGAACATTCCCCGAAGGGTCCAACATTCTTTCCTTCTTTTCTTTCTCTCTCTGAAGGCGATGCGGACATTCCCCGAAGGGTCCAACATTCTTTCCTTCTTTTCATAATGCGAGATGTTATGATAAGCTCGCAAAAGTAAATAAACGTAAAGTACAATATTAAAGTAGCTGAAACAAGTATGAAGTAAAAGGGCATAAAATAAATAAATAGTAAATTTCGGACGAACGATATGTCGATCGAACTCCGGTACAATAATAAAAGTAAAATCATAACTTAAACGATTAACCTATACCTTCAAGGATTCTAACTTCCAATATAATCCGAGGTTCTATTAATCGTTCTAAATACAAGTTGGATCTTTTAACTTCCATTAGTCCAATCTTAGTTTCGAATCAAATCTAACTTAGAATCTTCTAAGATTCAATACTTTCCTTGAGAACTCCTAAGTTCTCACTTAAAGGATTAACTCTTAATCTTAAGGGCACTAACTCACAACCCTCTAATCTAAGATTCGGATTCTAGTCTTAGTTTCAAACTCTACAAACCTTCACACTTATTTGCTTTCTATAGATACTTTAAATTCTAACTATTCTGACCTTAGCCAAATAATATTTGCTCCAAATCTCCAATTCCCACGAAACAACAACCGAGCAATCGCACCTACAATTCACCAATTGCACAACATATTATAACTCATAACTAAGATGAGAACAAGTGTGCATTTTCGGGTGAATAGTGATTTCGGATGAATAGTAATTCGGATGAATAGTGTTTTCAGGTGAATAGTGTTTTTTGAAAATCCGGGCTCAAAATCGTCAAATTCCATGATAGAAATTCATGATTTCAACTTCAAAACTCATTTATAATCAAAAACGAACAAAACCATCAAAAAAGTTTTGAAAACTTACTTTTTAGGGCTTCCCTTAGGGAATGAGAAACGCTATAAGGTTAGGTTGGATAGGTAGCCCTTGTCCCGAGAAATCCAACGCAACTGACCTCATCGAAAACGGTCGAGAAACGAAGAAAAGCCAAGAGAAAATCAAAACTCTTCCATGGCTTTGATGGCTACGGCTCCAAGGAAGAAGAGAGGAAGAAATGGTCAATCCTTGGTCAACTTGAGATTTTAAAGAGATAAATAGTGATTTTTGGATATTTTAAGAAATTAGAAATGACGGTTGCGTCCTTTTATCACTTTTGACTTATGAATCGAAACCTGAAGCTCTTAAATAAATCTAAAGGTGATTAATAATTATTAATTGGCCCGTTAATAATTATTAATGTCACCGAAATGAATTTAAAGTATTAAAACGATTAAAAAGAATTTTGGGCGAAATTAACTACTAAAATCGAAATTACAAAAAATAATAATTAAACTAAATACTTAAAATGAAATAAATAAATAAATAAATAACATTAAATAAAATAAATTAAAATAATAAAAAAAAAATTCACTTCAAAATAACGGGACGTTACAGTCTACCCTCCTTAAAAGACTTTTCGTCCTCGAAAAGTGCGTTCACTAAGTGAATAAAGCGAGGGTACTTAGACTGTAACTCATCCTCACGGTCCCACGTTTTTTTTCCCTTTGACACTTGGTTCTTTTAAAGAACCCTAACCAAGTGAATTCCTTTTTATTTCTCATCATTTTTGTTCGAATGCTCTTATCTTAATGGGTGTCTTCTCATAAGACATATTAGCATTCAAAACTACCAGTTCATAATCAATCACGTGGAACGGATTCTCCATGTATTTTCGAAGCATCAATACATGGAAAACATTACAAACGGCCGATAACGAAAGTGGTATTGCTAAACAATAAGTTAGAATCCTTGAAGGTATAGGTTAATCGTTTAAGTTATGATTTTACTTTTATTATTGTACCGGAGTTTGATCGACATATCGAAGTTTACTATTTATTTATTTTATGCCCTTTTACTTCATACTTGTTTCAGCTACTTTAATATTGTACTTTACGTTTATTTACTTTTGCGAGCTTATCATAACATCTCGCATTATGAAAAGAAGGAAAGAATTTTGGACCCTTCGGGGAATGTCCGCATCGCCTTCCGAGAAAAAGAAAGGAAAAATGAGAAAGGAAAGAAGGAAAGAATGTTGGACCCTTCGGGGAATGTCTGCATCGCCTTCAGAAAAAAAGAAAATAAAGAGAGAAAAGAAAAGGAGGGAAGAATGTTGGACCCTTCGGGGGATGTTCGCATCACCTTCTTCATTCATTCATGCATAAAGGGCGAATGCGTATCCTACGAGATGTTCTCATTACCTTCATGCATATGATCGATAAGAAAGAGAATCGAGATGATATATTTTATGCAAAGTTATTTACTTTTCTTATTTTGCCATAACAAGTACTGGATGAGGTTTTGACCTTAAGAGTTAGTATTATCGTACTTTGGAAAATATGGAACAGAATTACCTAGATTCTGGTGAATTCTAAGAAAGTTTGTGTCAGTTTAATTGGACACAAATCGGAATACGAGTTTGAGGTCTATCCTTACTTTTTATTCTTATTATTCTCACTGGGCTTAGTTTGTTTGCTCATGATATTACAAACATTTCAGGTAATGTTTGGGATTGTGGAAAAGGAGCTGGTGCGCGCTTGATCGAGAGGATGATGATTTCGAGATGGACTATGTGTTATGTAAAAATCCATGTACATGGTTTTGTGAACTTTATATCATTTTGATGATTTATACTTTGTAATTAGCTCATAAGAGCTTATTGTCGTTGATTTATGATTATAATCATTTTGAACTCCTGGGTAGGAACTTAATGTTCCTTGTGTTTTTTTTAGATGTTTGAAATTAAGATGTAAACAGGTTTTGGCTAGCCTATTTTCAAACATAATCACGCCAATTTTCCTTAAATAAAAGACTTCCGCTGTGTTTTCTCTGATTTAATTTATTTTAAAGTGACAGGTCGTCACAACCATCTCCCCTTCCAAGGCCTCTAGCCAAGGCATTACCTGAAATTTTTGTAATATCATGAGCTAACAACTTAAGCCCAGTGATTTCGATTTGTATTTCGATTTGTGTCCAATTAAACTGACACATTCTTTCCTAGAATTCTCCAAAATCTAGGTAATTCTATTCCATTTTCTCAAACTCGCATTTCGATTTGTGTCCAATTAAACTGACACATTCTTTCCTAGAATTCTCCAAAATCTAGGTAATTCTATTCCATTTTCTCCAAAGTATGACATTACTACACTCGTAGTCAATCCTCATCCATTTACTCGTTATGACAAAGAATAAGTAAAGTAAATAAACTTTGTATAAAATATAACATCTCGATTCTCTATATCATCAATCAAAATCATGAATGCATGAGGACATCCCGTAGGATTCCGCAATTGCCTTTATGTATAAGGAAGTAATGCGTACATCCCGTAACTTACCATTCAACTCCACATGATGAAGTAATGCGTACGTCCCGTAACTTACCATTCAACTTCCTATGCATGAGAAGTAATGTGTACGTCCGTAACTTACCATTCAACTCCACATGAGGAAGTAATGTGTACGTCCGCAACTTACCATTCAACTTCTTTTCTTTTCAATGATGCGAGATGTTATGCATATGCTTGCATATGCTTGCAAAAGTAAAAAAAGTAAATGTAAATGTTAAAGTAACCGAGACATGCATAAAGTAAAGGAGCAAAAGTAAAGACATAAGGTAATGGACATAAGTAAAATAGATAGTAATCTCGGACGAACGATATGTCGATCGAACTCCGGTATCAATAATAAAAGTAAAATCATATCTTAAACGATTAACCTATACCTTCAAGGATTCTAAACTTCCAATATAATCCGAGGTTCTATTAATAATTATTAATGTCACCGAAACAAATTTAGAGCATTAAAACGAATTTCGGTCGAAATTAACTACTAAAATCGAAATTACAAAATAATAATTAAACTAAATACTTAAATTGAAATAAATAAATAAATAAATAACATAAAATAAAAAAAAATAAAAATAAAAATTCACTTCAAAATAACGGGACGTTACACAATGCGTCGCTAATATGGTTGAAAAATTTAAAATTCGTGCCGTTATATTTTCCTTAGTGACATAGTGTGTCTCTATAGTTGAAAATATTCGTTGGAATATTTGATTTCCCAATAGAGACACATTTCGTCGCTATAAGGGAAAGTATCTGTTGAGGTAATTATTACCCCATTAGCGACAAATTGTGTCTCTATAAATTGAATATTCTAGAATTTTAAAACCCCATTAACGACGAATTGTGTCTCTATAAGTTGAATATTCTGGAATTTTAAAACCCCATTTTCGACGAAATGTGTCTCTATATATGAGATTTAGAGACGAAATGCATCACTATTTACATGGTTTTCTTTTCAATTTTTTTTGTTCCCTTACAAGTTTAACAATTCATTGATAATTTAAACATCGTCTTCAAACTCATCGATGTTGGATTAAGAGCTGTTGTCCTCAGTAACTTCTTCTTCGTCCTCAGAAGGTTTAGGGGATGAATCATCAATAAAAGAAAGATCAATATATAAGCCGTCGGGATCAAACATTGTTTCTGTTACATCATTTAACGGTCGAGCAGATTCAAAGTTTATTCCTTCGTCTATTTCTTGACTCTGCACCTCTTCTTCTTGGAAAGCTAAAAAATCCTCGCTATCTTTATCTGGAAGACTTTCGTCAATGTGACTGATAAGTGTATGAAAATGCACTTAATTTGTGCTTAATTGTAAAATAAATTAATTTATAATTTAATATTTTCATTGATTTAATTGAATATTTTGAAATATCAGAATATTAGGTTTTAATTTGGTTTATTAATTTTTTGTAGGTAAAATATTGCTTTTAGTGGAAGTTGAAATTAAATTGGTGTAGGAAATACATAGGAAAAGCAAGAAAAAGGCTTTAAATCATAATTTCCATTTGAATGACACGTGGCACGCACGGATTCGTCCTTAGAAATGAGCTCACCGTACAGCTGCGCCGCACCGGATTCTATTCGCTCCAGCCAGTCGTTCATCGCCACGTGTCAACGCTGAAAAGAAATAAAAAAAAAAGAAAAAAGGAAAATCGTGCAGCCTATAATCGTCTACTGCGTGCCCCTGCGTTAGCGCCCCTGCGTGCGTCAACCGTCCAGCAGTCATTTGCTGCCACGTGTCACGTCTGTGCAGTTTCAAGCTTTCAATTCCGTGGGTCCCAGCTGTCATTTCCCATCAGATTTCAAATTCCTATAATTCCTCCCCTTCTCTCTCCCCAATTTTAGTCCAATTTGCAGTAAACTCCAATTTATTTTTTTATTTTTCAGATTTTATATTTAATTTCTAGGCTACAATTTTGGCACCTCAATTTGTATAAATAGGCCCCTTTGCCACTCTGAAAAACACACCTCTCTTACTCCTTTTTTTTTTTTTTTTGTAATTTTAGCTTTTCATTTCAATTTTCTCTTTAGTTTTTGCTAGAATTTTAATACTTTCTTTTTTAGAATTTGTGAAAATGTTTTGCAACTTAGGCTAGTTTTATTTTGGTTAAGTTTAAGATGAATTTTATGTAATGTAATTTTATTTAGAATTTTGATTCAAATGTTCAAGTAATTCTTATTTTTCAGTAATTTTAATTTCTCCATCTTTTTCTTAATTTTATTATTAATATTATTGTAGTGTTTAATTTCATATAAATCTAGTCATGCTCTTTTTATGTGGGGTTTTAGCAATATAATTTTATTGATGATTTCTTTATTTTATAAAAATTCTTTTACTACATTATGACTTGTTATATTGTCGATCTTTGATTTTTTATAAAATAAATAACATGTTCTTAATTTGAGAAATTGTTTTACTTAAATACATTTGAAAATAATGTTTGTTCTTTATTTCTAAATTTTCCGATTGATTATTTGGGATGTGAAATTTTCAATTGAGTTTAATGAATTGAAATTCTATTTAAATTTGTAAAGCATAAAAGGATTCTTACACTTAACCAAATCAATTATCAATTTATTTTTAAATCAACTGTTATCATTTATTTACACAATTTTCAAAAACAAAATTCTCAACCCATCTCTCTTTTTTTCTAAATTTCTTTCACCTCATTTCTTTCTTGAAATCATCATCTCTTTGTAGAATCGACCGCCCATCTACACTATAAACAACCGCTTAGCGTTTGCACATTTTGGGCTTAATCAAAATTTGGCTCCATTGCCGGGGAGGTGCTTTGTTCCAAGGAAGAGTTGATTTGTGGAATTTTAGCGATCGAGGTTGGTATCTCTAATTTTTCTAACTTTTATTTGTTATTTGTTAATTTTTAGGATAGTTAATTTTTAAAATTAATTTGTTAGAAAGCATCTTTAGGTAAAAATTAAAATTAAAAAAAAAAGTTAGTTCAATTTAGATTGTTACCTTATTAATTCATTCTTAAATTTTAATTTTGTTAGAAATTTTTATATTTTAATTTTGCTTTTAATTTAATTTGCATCTTTCAAATTTTTAGATTTTAAGATAATTTTTAAGTTGTTAGTTTTACTTTCCATCTTTAAAATTTCCTAGATTGTTTTCTTTTTAAGTTAATTAGAATTGCATCTTTAAAATTCAAATTAACCAAGCATCTTTCTAAATAGTTAATTAATCATTAATTTTCATCTTTCAAATCTAATTTTGTAACTCCTTTTTAAAATTGTAGTTGTAGTTTTAAATTTGCTAGATTTAATCTCTAAGATTAATTGCATCTTTATATTTTTCTTCTTTAATTGTTTAGGTTTTTCTTTTAAGACTAGTTAGTAGGATTTTTCTTTTAGTTAGTAGGTTTTTCCTTTAAGATTAGATTAAAATAATTTTAATTAAAAAAATCATAAAATTTCAAAAATAAGTAAATCATAAATCATAAATTTAAAAAAATAATAAAAATAAAAATTCTCTCGATGAATGAATCGTTCGTTTAGAGACGAATTAGGAAGATTTGCAAGACGACCTAAATCACCAAGTGATAATTCTTCTGATTCCTTTAGTTCTTCCTCAATTTTATCATCTCATTCCTCTTTTGGAGAAAACCCTTTTAGGATGGAAAATAATGAAGAAGTTCAACTAAAGTGTCTTCATGACTATCTTCATCCCACCCGAACTACCACTCCATCATGAATAATTCTAAATCCCAATGCACCAAATGTAGCTTTCAAGACGAGTATGGTCCAACTCTTACCTAATTTTCATGGTTTAGAGAATGAAGATCCATATGTGCATATTAGGGACTTTGAGGAAGTGGTAGCCACTTTCAACAACCAATCTAATGCCTTAGATCATGTCACTACAAGAAAACTGTGAAATAGCGACGGAAGATTAGCGACGAAACAGGCCTATATTTTTTTGTTAGATATAATTAACAACGGAATTAACAACGGAAAGGCTTGACGTTATGTTTGCCATCGTTAGACAAAATGTAACGTCCCGTTATTTTGAAGTAAATTTTTTTTTATTATTTTATTATTTTATTTTTTTTTATTTTTTTTATTTTATTTAATGTTATTTATTTATTTATTTATTCAATTTAAGTATTTAGTTTAATTATTATTTTGTAATTTTGATTTTAGTAGTTAATTTCGACCGAAATTCATTTTAATCGTTTTAATGCTCTAAATTCGTTTCGGTGACATTAATAATTATTAATAGGCCAATTAATAATTATTAATCACCTTTAGATTTATTTAAGAGCATCGGGTTTCGATTTAGAAGTCAAAAGTCATAAAAGGACGTAACCGTCATTTCCAAATTTCTTAAAAATATCCAAATACTATTCATTTGTCTTTAAAAATGCATTTTTGACCAAAATTGACTAAACTTCTCATCCATTTCCTTCTCCATTGCCGTGGAGCTCTCCTCCTCCATGGAAAAGGAGAAATTTGCTTGGCCTTTCTTCATTTCTCGACCGCTTTCGATGAGGCCAGTTGCGTTGGATTGCTTGGGACGTAGACTTTCTTTCCAACCTAACCTTTTGCCGTTTCTCGTTCCCTTAGGGAAGTCCTAAAAAGTAAGTTTTCAAAACTTTTTAGATGGTTTTGTTCGTTTTTGATTATAAATGAGATTTGAAGTTGAAATCATGAATTTCTATCATGAAAAATGACGATTTTGAGCCCGGATTTTTGAAAAACACTATTCACCCGAAATTGCACATTTGTTCGCATATTAGTTATGAATTGTAATATGTTGTACAATCGGTGAATTGTAGGTGCAATTGCTCGGTGGTTGTTTCGTGGAAATTGGAGATTTGGAATTATTTGGCTAAGGTGAGAATAGTTAGTATTTAAAGTATTTATAGAAAGCAAATGAGTGTGAAGGTTTGTAGAGTTTGAAACTAAGACTAGAATCCGAATCTAAGATTAGAGTAAAGTGAGTTAGTGCCCTTAGGATTAGGAGTTAATCCTTTAAGTGAGAACTTAGGAGTTCTCGAGGAATGCTTTGAATCTTAAAAGATTCTAAGTTAGTTTTGATACGAAACTAAGGTTGGATCATTGGAAGTTAAGAATCCAACTTGTAATTAGAACGATTAATAGAACCTCGGATTATTGAAAGTTTAGAATCCTGGAAGGTATAGTTAATCGTTTAAGTAATGATTGTACTTTTATTATTGATACCGGAGTTCGATCGACATATCGTTCGTCCGAGGTTACAATCTATTTCTTTTTTTACTTAATGTCATTTACTTTATGTCTTTTACTTTATGTTCATTTACTTTATGTTTGTTTCAGTTACTTTATTATTCGCACTTTACTTTATTTACTTTTGCAAGTATGTGCGAGCATATCATTGCATCTCGCACCATGGCATATTGCACCATGACATCTCGCATAAAAGAAGTACAGAATGTTGGAACCTACGGGTATTGTCCGCATTTCCTTCTGAGAAAAAGAATGAAAATGAGAAAGAAAAGAAGTACAGAATGTTGGAGCCTACGGGTATTGTCCGCATTTCCTTCTGAGAAAAAGAATGAAAATGAGAAAGAAAAGAAGTACAGAATGTTGGACCCTTCGGGGATTGTCCGCATTTCCTTCTTCATGCATTTTATGCATATGATTGATGAAATTATATATATATCCTGGATAGAGGATCGAGATGTTATATTGTTATGAAAAGTTATTTACTTTTCCTGTTTATGTCATAACAAGAATTTGGATGAGATTAAGACTACGAGAGTTAGTAGTATCATCCTTCAGAGAATGTAAAAATGAATTCACCTAGAGTTTGGATGACTTTAGGAGTGTATGGTGTCAGATTATTTGGACACAAATCGAAATGCGAATTTGAGGTCTATTCTTACTTTTTATTCTTATTATTCTCACTGGGCTTAAGTTGTTAGCTCATGATATTACAAACATTTCAGGTAATGTTTGGGATCGTGGAAGAGGTGCTGGTGCGCGCATGATCGAGAAGATGATGATTTCGAGACGGACATTGTGTTATGTAAAAAAAATCCATGTACATGGTTTTGTGAACTTTATATCATTTTGATGATTTGTACTTTGTAATTAGCTCATAAGAGCTTATTGTCGTTGATTTATGGTTATAATCATTTTGAACTCCTGGATAGGAACTTAATGTTCCTTGTGTAGATTTTGAAATTAAGATGTAAACAGATTTTTGGCCAGCAATTTTTCAAACATAACCACGCCAAATTTTCTTAAAATAAAAGACTTCCGCTGTTTTCTCTGATTTAAATGATTTAAAAGTGACGGGTCGTCACAGTTGGTATTAGAGCCTTAGGGTTCTGTAGACTACATGCGATGCATGTTTGTTTTCATGTTTTGTTTTAAGTCCACTCTCAAGTCATCATCTGAGATCAGCGGCACCAGGTATGCCTATAACTCTTATTCTCATACTTTATTTCTTTGATATTGGAAGAGTTATGAGAATATTGTTAAAAGTTAATGTTGTTTGTGATATTTCACATCCTTGTACAACCACTATGTGGTTATGTTTATTTGACCCATTTTGAGATTGGGTAAAGGTGTCGAGAAAGTGAATGATCCCGTGTAGATTTGGAGGTTATACACCTCGTTAAGAGTATTGACATAATTTCAAAGTAAAGGAGATAAGATATTCCGAGAGATCAATTGTTTGATCCTGAAAGTTGATTAAAGTATTATTGTCACACAATTGCTAAGTAGTGGTCTTAGTAGATGTGTGTTGACTTTTTGGGTGTACAAGGGAGCATGTTTGTCTGAAGCCCAGTATTAAGAGATGAAACACCTGTTTGATGTGAGAATTTGTAAGGAATCGGTTTCGCTCGTGTCCAGTAACCTAGATTTAACTCAACGGACAAGTTCCTTGTTTGAGTTGAGAAAGTTGGATTATGGTAAATGGTAAATCCTGGTAGTACAGTTGTACAAAAAGGAAAGTGTGCTGCCACTTAAAAGAGGAAGTAAGGACTTTACGTGATAAGTCTCAACGAGGACCATTAAAGATTGTGATAATTGGTTAATGGCCTAGTTTGGTCACTATCATGGTATGATGTGCTAATTTGAATTGGATTATACTCGAGGTCGAGTTATCGAGATCCATATTTGGAAAATTTTCAAGATTGACTAACACTAAGGTGGAGTGTTGGTATTCGATTGAAGTATAAAAGGAAGTTGATGGACCGTGATATCGGTAACTTCTATAAGATAATGAGATGGCTTGGTGAATTTCAATTCACATGATGTTTGACCATCTAATTGAACGGTGAACTTTGAGAAACTTGTAGGGCATAGTTTGGACCTACTGAGTCTTTTATGATAGACTCTAAAGTAAAACCTATGTTGGAAGGTTAGAATGATATTGAACTAAGGTGTTTGACAGGCACCAGTTTTTCTTTACAAGAAAGCAAATGATCTCTAAGGTCGAGTTCATTCAAGATTTGAATAAGGAGGCTTAGGAGTCATCCTTATCTTGGATTTTACATCTTATGAAAGGAAAAGAAAATTAACTACTACGGGAAAAATTACCCCTCCGAAGAAGAAAGAAAAGGATGACGATGCCAGTCAAGGGATACCGCAGCAGCAACAACAACAACAGCGGCAACAACAACAACTGGTTCGAGGTGGAGCTCAACAAGTATTGGATCATCCTTACTACAATAGTTGTGTTAGTTTCCATCAGGGAGATGCACACTTCTACCAAGATGCTATGTTGTGATCAAACTTGGATTCACGCCACTTTTATAGGGCGTATAGGACTTAACCATCACAACATAGTAATAAGGTTAGAATTATCAAGAAAAGCTACCAGTATGGTAGTGGTTTATACTTTATTATTTTCAGGCCGTTTGGCATTTATTCTGTTTAATTCTTGAGCTAGCCACTCTTTTATTTTATCTTGTTATGTTAAGTTGGCAGCTCTTGAGTCGAGACTGTTGAGTTTCAAGATATGTGCTTTCCCAGAGAGGAAGCTTATTATGATGATAGTGCATATGACACTTATGACATTTGCATTATGAGTAGATGCTCACATTTTATTATGATTGTTATGCATATGTCTGATGTTGATGTGATATTGGGTATGGATTGACTATTATCCAATCATACCATTGATTGTATTGAGAGAGTTATTGATTTTATGAGTCCATGTGGGACTAGTCTATGTTTTCGTGGGTCTAATGATAGAGTAGCACCCACTTTGATATCTATGGTAGAAGCTAGAGTGCTTCTAAGTGATGGAGCCTTGAGCTATTTAGCTAGTATTATCGATACTTCTGTACCGGAAACTAGCTGAGTTAAAAGAGCTTAAGAGTCAGTTATAGGAACTCTTAAACTCAGGGTTTATTCACCCAAGTGTGTCCTCGTAAGGAGCACTTTGTTTGTTTGTGAATAGAAAGACAGTTCAGTGAGACTGTATATTGATTATCGAGAGTTGAATCAAACTACAGTGAAAAACAAGTATCAATTGTGTTGATTGATGATCTATATGATCAGTTGCTCATCCTATAAAGATTATGATTATGAAAGTTAGTTTTCTAGAGATTAGAGAACTATAGAAAGGATGATTTAAGACGTACTTTTCTAGAGAGAAAAGAAAAGAAATTGATGTATAGCCAAGTGCTATAGGAAAAAGGAATGCGATTGAATTGGATAATAAGAGAATACAAGGGTGTATTGAACCTTGTATAACTATCATGTGATAAACATGTAAGAGAACTAATTTCTCAATAAATTGGAGGATTTCGTAATTGGAGAATAAGATTGATGTAAACCTTATGTATAGTATAAGGTAGTAAAGAGAACGAGATTCAAATGTTATATATATATGTTATGAAACATATCCCCCTAATGGTTGGAAGATTGTTCCTCAAATATTGGGAAGAAACCGCTATCTTTTCAAAGATAGATTTGAGATCCAGGTTAAATCCAGTTGAAGATTCGGGATTAAGATAATCCTAAAACTGTTTCGGAGGCGTGATGGATATTATGAGTTTGTAGTCATGCATTTTGACTTAACCAACGCGCCTGTAATTTTATGGATCTTATCCATACTGTGTTCAAGAGGTACACCAATTCTATCGATGTTACGGTTAATGATGACAATCTGATGTATTCTAAGACTGAGGAGATGCATGATATGCATGTGAAGGAATTTTGACATTATTAAGAAATCAAAAGTGTATGCCAAGTTCTCAAAGTGTGAGTTTTGGCTAAAAGAAATGGCATAATAGGCCATGTGTTATCAAGAAGAGGATTATATTGATTCCTCTAAGATTGAGGCAGTTAGTAACTGGCCTAGACCGACTAGAGTGGCTGATATTCGCAATTTTATGGGACTTGCAGGCTATTATCGACGGTTTGTGCAAGATTTCTCCAAAATTGCTTCAGCCTTGATACGATTGACTCGGAAGGGAGTTGATTCTGTATGGTCTGAGGATTGTGAAAGGAGCTTTGAAGAGCTCAAGAGAAGGCTTGTGACAACACCTGTTCTAGTGTCGCTGACGAACCAGGTGGTCCGACGTGTACACAAATGTTTTCCCACAGAGGTTTGGGATGTGTGCTAATGAAACACGGAAAAGTTACTGACTTATGCTTCCTGGTCAGTTGAAAGAGCATGAGATGGTTAGAGCTCGTTAAAGATTATGACAGTGACATTCAGTATCATCTTGGAAAAGTCAGTGTAGTGGCTGACGCGCTCAGTAGAAAGTCTTCTCGGTTGTCAGTTTTGTCGCCCGTACCTTTGAGTTTGAGGTGGAATATGGAACGAGTTGAGATAGCATTTCTTACTACCAAGGTCACTGTGAGTGTGGCTAGTTTAACAGCGGGACCTACTTTGAAGAAGAGGTGATTGATGCACAGAGAGGAGAGACTCTTTTACAGGCCGGTTTTAGAGAGGTTGAGTCAGATATTTCTGACCATTTTACCTTCTCTACAGATAGTACTCTGACGTATCGTAAGAAGCTATGTGTGCCTTCAAGATCGACTTTTGAAAAGAACTGTTGGAGGAAGGTCATAGTTTTATCTTTTATGTTCATCCAGGCAATACAAAGAGGTACGAGAACCGAGACAATTTTATTGGTAACCTGGAATGAAACATGAGATTGTAAAGTATGTGAGTAGGTGCTTGATTTGTTAGTAAGTCAAGGCCCTAAAGATCCACCGAGTTATCTTAACCTTTGAGAGTACTTAAATGGAAATGGGAAAAGGTTTCCATGGATTTTATCAAGGTTTGCCAAGGACGGCAAAGAATTATGATATCATTTGGGTGATTGTAGACCATTTGATGAAAAACCGCACACTTTACTCTTGGAAGGATTATCTATCCAGTTAAGACTAGGGTACAGTTGTACCAAAGAAAGATTGATAGGATGTAGTGTGCCGATGAAGATTTTATCAGAACGAGACACTCGCTTTGTCTCGAAGTTTTGGTACTATTTAGACACTTTATGGTTGAAAGTGTCGTTCTCCCGCTCATTTGGATGAGATTGGAGAAAAGAGATTTTTGGTACTCAAGTTGTAACAAATGACTAGCGAGTCTATCATTTGTGTAGAGAAAGGTTAAGGATTAACCAAAGTTGACAGTAGGATTCGGTGTAGTCCGTTCAAGCGATAGTAGTGGATCTCGTATTCTTCAAGTGGCACCAAGGAAGGGTGTTATGGAAGTTGGGAATAAGGGTCAGTTGAACCCTAAGTTTATTTGGCCTATGGAGATACTCAATCGAGTAGAAGTGGTAGCTTGTTGTTTAGCCTTACCACTTTCGTTATCGACCGTTTGTAATGTTTTCCATGTATTGATGCTTCGGGAATACATGGTGAATCCGTTCCACGTGATTGATTATGAACTGGTTGTTTTGAATGCTAATAAGTCTTATGAGAAGGCACCCGATTAGAGCATTCGAACAAAAGTGATGAGAAAAAAAAAATTTACTTGGTTAAGGTTCTTTGAAAGAACCAAGTGTCAAAGGGAATAACGTGGGAACGTGAAGATGAGATACAGTCAACTACCCTCGCTTTATTCACTAAGTGAACGCACTTTTCGAGGAAGAAAAGTCTTTTAAGGAGGGTAGACTGTAACGTCCCGTTATTTTGAAGTGAAATTTTTTTTTATTATTTTATTTTTTTTTATTTATTTTATTTTATTTAATGTTATTTATTTATTTATTTATTCAATTTAAGTATTTAGTTTAATTATTATTTTGTAATTTCGATTTTAGTAGTTAATTTCGACCGAAATTCGTTTTAATCGTTTTAATGCTCTAAATTCGTTTCAGTGACATTAATAATTATTAATAGGCCAATTAATAATTATTAATCACCTTTAGAGTTATTTAAGAGCATCGGGTCGATTTAGAAGTCAAAAGTCATAAAAGGACGTAACCGTCATTTCCAAATTTCTTAAAAATATCCAAATACTATTCATTTGTCTTTAAAAATGCATTTTTGACCAAAATTGACTAAACTTCTCATCCATTTCCTTCTCCATTGCCGTGGAGCTCTCCTCCTCCATGGAAAAGGAGAAATTTGCTTGGCCTTTCTTCATTTCTCGACCGCTTTCGATGAGGTCAGTTGCGTTGGATTGCTTGGGACGTAGACTTTCTTTCCAACCTAACCTTTTGCCGTTTCTCGTTCCCTTAGGGAAGTCCTAAAAAGTAAGTTTTCAAAACTTTTTAGATGGTTTTGTTCGTTTTTGATTATAAATGAGATTTGAAGTTGAAATCATGAATTTCTATCATGAAAAATGACGATTTTGAGCCCGGATTTTCGAAAAACACTATTCACCCGAAATTGCACATTTGTTCGCATATTAGTTATGAATTGTAATATGTTGTACAATCGGTGAATTGTAGGTGCAATTGCTCGGTGGTTGTTTCGTGGAAATTGGAGATTTGGAATTATTTGGCTAAGGTGAGAATAGTTAGTATTTAAAGTATTTATAGAAAGCAAATGAGTGTGAAGGTTTGTAGAGTTTGAAACTAAGACTAGAATCCGAATCTAAGATTAGAGTAAAGTGAGTTAGTGCCCTTAGGATTAGGAGTTAATCCTTTAAGTGAGAACTTAGGAGTTCTCGAGGAAAGCTTTGAATCTTAAAAGATTCTAAGTTAGTTTTGATACGAAACTAAGGTTGGATCATTGGAAGTTAAGAATCCAACTTGTAATTAGAACGATTAATAGAACCTCGGATTATTGAAAGTTTAGAATCCTGGAAGGTATAGTTAATAGTTTAAGTAATGATTGTACTTTTATTATTGATACCGGACTTCGATCGACATATCGTTCGTCCGAAGTTACAATCTATTTCTTTTTTTACTTAATGTCATTTACTTTATGTCTTTTACTTTATGTTCATTTACTTTATGTTTGTTTCAATTACTTTATTATTCGCACTTTACTTTATTTACTTTTGCAAGTATGTGCGAGCATATCATTGCATCTCGCACCATGGCATATTGCACCATGACATCTCGCATAAAAGAAGTACAGAATGTTGGAGCCTACGGGTATTGTCCGCATTTCCTTCTGAGAAAAAGAATGAAAATGAGAAAGAAAAGAAGTACAGAATGTTGGAGCCTACGGGTATTGTCCGCATTTCCCTTTCGAGAAAAAGAATGAAAATGAGAAAGAAAAGAAGTACAGAATGTTGGACCCTTCGGGGATTGTCCGCATTTCCTTCTTCATGCATTTTATGCATATGATTGATGAAATTATATATATTCTGGATAGAGGATCGAGATGTTATATTGTTATGAAAAGTTATTTACTTTTCCTGTTTATGTCATAACAAGAATTTGGATGAGATTAAGACTACGAGAGTTAGTAGTATCATCCTTTAGAGAATGTAAAAATGAATTCACCTAGAGTTTGGATGACTTTAGGAGTGTATGGTGTCAGATTATTTGGACACAAATCGAAATGCGAATTTGAGGTCTATCCTTACTTTTTATTCTTATTATTCTCACTGGGCTTAAGTTGTTAGCTCATGATATTACAAACATTTCAAGTAATGTTTGGGATCGTGGAAGAGGTGCTGGTGCGCACTTGAACGAGAAGATGATGATTTCGAGACGGACTTTGTGTTATGTAAAAAAAATCCATGTACATGGTTTTGTGAACTTTATATCATTTTGATGATTTGTACTTTGTAATTAGCTCATAAGAGCTTATTGTCGTTGATTTATGGTTATAATCATTTTGAACTCCTGGATAAGAACTTAATGTCCCTTGTGTATTTTAGATTTTGAAATTAAGATGTAAACAGGTTTTTGGCCAGCAAATTTTCAAACATAACCACGCCAAATTTGCGTCGTACATTTTTTTTTTATATTTAATATATATATTTTTTGAAATTTAATTATATATTATTGTGAATTGGAAATTAAAATTAATAAAATTTAAAATAAATAAATAAAATTAATTTAATTTAAGAAAAAGAATATTATATAAATAATATTAAAAATCCCAAAATAATACAAAAAAAATGTATAAATCCTAAAGCCTAATCAACAGGAGGATCAGATGGAGGATCGAGAGTAGGTCCAGCAAAACTGAAAGTCGAAGAACCCTCGCCGTGTATCTACGCTATGAAGATATGCATCGTTGCCTTCATCGACCTCTCGAACTTCAGCCTAGACTGCTCGGACTCATCGAGACGAGCCGTAATCCCCTTCAACTCAGCCTTGAGCTTGTCCTTACTCTCCCAAAGCTCTGCAGTCTCAGCCCTCAGCGTCTTGTTGCTCTCGTGAAGCTCAGCAGCCTATCTCGAACGAGTTGCCTGTGAAAACCGTGGCTGATCAGCGTAAATGACAGGCCCAAGGTTTCCGAGTCCAGGAACACTACCGTCTGGACGTCTGCTTCCGGCTGCCTCGAGAAAAGCCGACTCGATATCCTTCTATGTTGGTAGAGTGTCGGAACTCGGTAACTGATCAACGAGAATCACTTCGTAACCAGCCTGAAAAAAAAGACCAAATAATTTCATAAGCGAAAATACTAAAAATCAATAGCTTTGAAAAAAATGAATAAATAATAATTAACACTTACCGCTTTCTCTCTTGCCTTATCGTCGACAAAAGTCTGCTTATCTCCACCGTTGGTGTGGAGATGGAGAAATAGCTCAGCAGCATGAACCGAACGACCCATTTTTGTTCCTGCGAAAGTTAAAAAATTAATAAATAATGAATAATTAAAAAAAAGTAAAAGTTAATTATTACAGAAAACCCTAAATAGAAAAATAACTTACAAGTCGTTCTTTGTGCTCGTATGTCGAGAGTGACCCTCCCGTGTGCTTCGACGGGTTGGCGTTCCGATTGCCATTATTAATTGCCGAAATACGCTGGCCTCCGGTGTCTGAGTACGCGCCAAGATTTCCGCCAAGTCATCTGCAGAAATGTGGGCCTGTCTTTTATCGGCAGGGGCGTGGCGAATTTTGTCGCCATCGTCCCTGTACCGAACGTCGGCCTGCTGATTCCAGGGAGCGTATATGACCTCGTCGGTTAGCTTGGCTGGAATATCAAAATATTGCTGAAAAAAATTAACTGTCAGTTTTCAAAATATTATATAAAAGAAAGAATGAATAATAAATATAAAATTTTGAATATGTTTACCTTCCAAGATTTGAATATACCCATCTTGTGCGGAGCAGGGACTTTGTGCTAGCGAGGGTGTCCCCGTACAGGAAGCATCTTCAATACCTCCGTAAATTTCGTCGAGACACCCCATGATGGATGTAACCTATTCAAATAAAAAAAGTTAGATTTTGTAAATAATACATAATTAATGAAATAAAAATAAAAATAAAACAAAACTTACTGGCCGCCCTCTAACGATAGGCGAATCCTCCCGGAAATAGAAATCTCCATGAACTCCTGTGCCGGGTCTCTATCCTACTGTTGAACGATCAAGTCAGGGGTATCCCTGAGACAGACATAATCCTCTTGTAGAGGGGGCTGACTCCCTGAGCTGCTGGCACCAGGTGTGTCAGAAGGTACTGGAGCGCGTCTACGGGGAGCCATGACTTACAATACAATAATTAACTAATTAAAATTCTAAACTACAAACCCTATACTTTAAAAACATTATAATTAAGTAATTATATAATTAAATACTAATTTCATATTATATAATTAAAAAAAAATTAGCTAATTACATACATTATAACTAATTGCATATAATAACTTAATTAAAACTAACTATTTACATACTAATTACATACATTATATACGAATTACACATAATTAAGATAAAATTAATTAATTACATAATAATTACATATAATTAATTAAAACTAACTAATTACATATAATTAAATTAAAACATACTAATTACATACATTATAATATAATTACATATAATAAAAAAATTTAACTAATTACATACATCCTACAAAAAATTACATACATATTACATACATTATCCAAATTACACAAAATTAAATTAAAATCAACTAATTTCAAACTAAATTAACATACTAATAACATGCTAATTACAAATTTAAACTAATTCCTTAAAAAAATATTGAATTTGACGAAACTTACTCGAATTTATCTAAGGATGGATGTTTTGAGAGATGGGAAGGATTTGTAGAGAAATTGGAAGAAATTGATAGAGGGAATCAAAGGAAGAAGAAGTGGAGTTGAGAGAAAAGAAGAAAAAGGGAAGGAGAAATGGTGAAAATGGCAGCCACAGTGCAGTTTTAAACGTGAATTAACGACGCAATTCGTCATTAATCACTTAAAAAAACGTTGTGCGTGTTTTTGTAACGACGAAATCCATCAATCAAGCTATGAAGAACGTCGTCTATGTTCTTATCTAGATGAACAACACGACGCAATTCATCGCTGATTGCATTTCGACGACGGAATGCGTCGCTATGAGTCAAGTTCAAATAAAGTCAAGGTGACTTTTGATATTCCTAAGCGACGGATTGCATCCCCGTTCACACCACAATTTTCGTGAAATTTTTGAGCTTCGCGCCTTATTAATTAAGCGATGCCTTTCGTCGTCCATGATGTAACGACGAAGTGCATCGTTAACAGACAAGCCAGCACTTAGAAAAATTCCCACCACCCTTCTGCTCTATGATGCTAACGATGAATTGCATCGTTAATGGACAAGCCAACACTTAGTAAAATTTACACCACCCTTCTGCTCTGTGATGCTAACGACGAATTGCATCGTTAATGGACAAGGCAACACTTATAAAAATGTCCACCACTCTTCTGCTCTGTGATGGTAACAACACAGTGCATCGTTAATGGACAAGCCAACACTTAGAAAAATTTCCACCATCCTTCTCCTCTGTGATTCTAACGACGAATTGCATCGTTAATGGACAAGCTAACATTTAGAAAAATTTCAACCACCCTTCTGCTCTGTGATTCTAACGACGAATTGCATTGTTAATGACTGACTCTGTTCTGTAATGTTAACGATGCCATGCGCATTATAAGGAAATTAACACGCTAGAGGTCGTTATTATAAAAGTAAAAATAGCATTATTTCATTAAATAGGTAAAGATTTTAACTTCTTAATCTTCTTGTTGATTAGTGAAGACAAAATGGTCTTATTAATGTACTTAAGCAGTGATTAATTACTGGTCACAGGTCAGTCACTTCAAATTAGCAGAGATTATTCAAAGACGGGTTCTCCTTTCCAAGAAATATTTGTGTTTTCTTTTTTATATTTGATTAAATCATAAATATATTTTATAAAGTTTGTAAAAATATCTAGAAATATTGAATTATTACGCCCCCCCACCCCGTTACAAATAAACACTTCAATCATCATCGTCATCAGAATCATTCGTCTTTTTTAAATCAATGTTGTCTTCTTCAGTTTCTTCTTCGTTTGTTTCATCTGGAGAAGAATCTTTGTCATTTTCAGGTGGAACATACACATTCCTTTCATCAAAAAGTGTCTCTGATGCATCATTCAACGGACGCGCAGTGTCAGAATTAATACCTTCATCGATTTCTGATGATTCTGTAAATACTCCAAAGGTTAATAATTTTATAAAATCTAGACCAAGTACTTACGTATCAAGGTCGGAAGAATCAGTGAGAATTACAAGATGTAATTCTATGAATATCAAGTGTGTAGACTTTGATCAGACTATCCCAAATGTCAATTATGAAAAGGGTCAAGGGTCATCCTCTCCAACTCAATGTGACATGGTAGATTTGTTGGAGTTTAATTCAATTAACGTTCTTACAACAATGTTTTCTCCTGATTTAGAGAAGTTAAGAGCAAATTTTCTTTCAGACGATCGCTCTTTCGCATTTATAATGATGAAAAAGAGAACAATTCAAAGCTAGCTGGAAGCAGACAATGCAAGAGCTAGAAACAAAAATTCCCTTCTTTCATTGGTTTGCAAGACGTAGAGATCATGAGCAAAAACTGTGTCACATCAAAGAAACCATATGGAAAAATGGAAAGAAGGAAGTGTTTTCACATCACCCTCCACTATAAGACATTATTCTTCAAACAACGTATGGCTATACTATAACAGGTAGCCAGTTCAAATAAATGGATGAGAAAGATGCATAAAACATTATGTCAAAAGGTATCCGTTCCATCCAAACTCAAAACAATTATTCTTACAAATTTCTTTTTACTATGGCTATGCAATTAGACAGGATAGATAAAGCAGTTCAGGATAACAAACCAAAAATCCCTATGGATTCCAAAGATGGATCATACCCCACAGTAGATCGAACAATACCATTGTTTCGACCACTCAAGATTGAAACACAAATCAAAATCATCTCTAAACATCAAGAGATGTTAAATAAGATAAACGAGCAGTTAAAAAAGCTATTTATCTCTAAACTTTCAGAGGCATCATCTTCTGATGAGGTCAATGTTCTTAATGACCAAGATGATTTAATTGAACAAATGGTTAGAGGAGTGAAGAATCTTTCACTTCTCGCTGATGAAGCAAATAACTTTGAATTAAGTTCTGAGAGACCAAAAGAGATTCAAAGAATTTTTCAACGAAGAAACCAATCTCAAAGTAATACAAGAAACTGGTATCATAGGCCGACTTTTCTAGACGTTCAACTCAAAGAAAAGCACCTTACTACAAAGACGTCTTATGATGGAAAGTTATTCATGAATGGAACATTGACGGATTATCTAAATACATGATACTTGATGTTCTGCATAATATAATGAACGCAGCCTCAGCCTACAAAGCTCAAGGTTAGGTTGATCTTGCAAACGCCAGTGTCCTAGCAACAAGATTCTCTAGAAAACTCAAAGGATGGTGAGATAATTTTCATTCAAATGAAGAAAGAAAACAGGTTCTAACCTATACCACTACAACAAGTAAAAGTAGAGGGACAGTCTTCTTCATGGGAGCCTTATGAAGAAACAATCCATGATGCTGTCAATACTCTTCTATACTTAATATCAAAAAACTTTGTAAGAGATCCTACAAGTCATCAGCAGAGGGAAGCTAGCCACCTCCAAAACCTCCGATGTCCAACACTTCAGGACTTTAGATGGTACAAAGATACTTTCTTAGCCGAAGTATTTATGAAAACTGACTGTAATTCTCCTTTTTGGAAAGAAAGATTTATTGCAGGTCTTCCAAACCTCTTTTCTAAGAGACTCATAATAGGTCTCAACAAAAAGTATAAAAGAAATATCCCATTGGACTCTCTTACCTATGGTGAATTAATCAACTTTGTTGTCACGGAAGGCGTGAAGTTGTTCAATGAAGTAAAAATCCAAAACAAGATCGCTCATTCTAAAGGATATGAGAAAAGAGAACTTAGAGCTTTTTGCAAACAATATGGATGCGAAAAGATTGAAGCACCTTCTCGCATAAAAAAGAGACAGGAAAATTTCTCAAAGAAAGGATATTCCAAAGGAATCTCGAGACTATATAATAACCAGCAAGGTTATTTTCAAAAGGTTCAATCTGATAACAAGAGAAGAACCAGTGGCAGTCGCAATAGGAAGTTTAATCCATCTAATAACCCTCCTTCTCACGATCAAGAGAAAATACAATGCTACAAATGTAGAGCCTATGGACATTATGCAAGTGCCTGTAGATTAAAGGTAAAAGTCATTCAGCTTGAGATAGATGAAAAGATGAAGCAAGAATTATTGAATGTTTTCAAGATAGATTCTGAAATCTATGAAGGAGAAAATGATCAAGTGTTGGCCATACATGATCAACTAGTGTATTGCTCTAGTTTGAATACAAGTGGTAGTTCAGAAGAGGACGGTAAGCTTTTCTGTAACTAATAAAAACAATTGTATTAATGTTTTAACTAGCAGATCAAGAACTCTTATTCGAAGCTGTATCAAAGATTGAGGATGAACAGCTAAAGCTGACAGTCCTAAATAGAATTAAAGAGTTGATCAATTCAAACACATCAAAGAATGAAGAGGAATTAACTCCCTACTCAATAAAGGATGTGTATTATAAGTTCGAAACACCCAAAGAAGTATCCGTTGTAGATCTTCAAAGGGAAATCAGAAACCTCAAGAAAGAAGTCTCCAACCTCAAACACTCAAATCTCTTTTTCAAGAAGAAAACTGAGGTGACATTTCTCAAATCTATTATGAGATTTCATTTATTAGATCATGTGAAACTAACAATACAGGAATCTCTGAAACTCAAATAGAAGTTGCCCCATAATCTTCTAACAATCAAACATGTGAATCATCTTTAAAAGAAAATGAAGAAGTGTTCATCAACTCCATAACTCAAATACAGCTCCAGAAGTGGTACTCAATGGTAACCTTAAGAATCAAAGACCATAGTATGACAATGATAGCTCTCATTAATTCATGAGTAGACCAAAAACTCTCAGAGGAGAAAATGGAAATTTTTTTTACTATTAAACATAAACTATCTAAAGCACATGTTTGAAATCAAGGAGTTTGTTTTACAAACACATTCATTTTGGAAGAAAACCTTAGTCAGACTATCAAACTAGGCACACCTTTCATTACTCAGTTGTTCCCCATCAGAGTTAATAAAGAAGGTTTATTCTCATCCGTGGAGGGAAGAGAAGTTTCTTTCAAATTTGTTCAACCTCCAAGAACTCACGAGGTTAACACTATTCAAAGAAAAGAAAGACAAATAGCTTTTCTCAAAGAATAAATAAGCTTTAAACGAGTTGAGGAAAGTCTCAAAGACCTGTTCTTTAAAACAAAAGAAAAGAAGTCCAGTCCAAAATTGAGAAGGAAGTTTGTTCCAAAGATCCAAACGCCTTTTAGGCTCGTAAACAGCACATTGTTGGACTTCCCTAAATCAAAAAATTCAATGAGGCCCAAATTCCAACCAAGGCCAGGCCCATTCAAATGAACAGTGATCTCCTCACCCATTGTATGTAGGAAATCAAAGATCTTTTCAAAAGAAAGCTGATCGGGCCCAACAAAAGCTCGTGGTCATGTGCAGCCTTCTATGTCAATAACGTAGCCAAACTGGAGCATGGAGTGCCAAGGTTAGTATTTACTTACAAACTAAACTCTGTTTTATAATGATATCTTATTCCTAATAAATAGGATCTAATCAAAAGAATTTTAAATGCAAAAATGTTTTTAAAATTTCATATGAAATCAGGGTTTTGGTAGATTCAAATAGCCTAAAAAGTTAAATATAAAACGGATTTCAATGTTCTTTTCGGACAATACGAATGGAACGTAACGTCATTGGGCTAAAAAACGCTCCATCTGAATTCCAAAAAATCATGAATGATATCTTAAATCTGATTCAAGATTATTCAATTGTCTGTATTGATGATGTTCTTATTTTCTCATAAAACGTACACATACATTTCAAACACCTTCAAATTTTGATCTAAGTCATTAAACGTAATGGTATAGTCGTTTCCAATTTGAAGGTCAAATTATTTAAAAAAGCATTCACTTCTTAGGTTTTGAAATCCATGTAGGGTTAATCAAACCTATCCAACGATTCATAGAATTCACCTCTAAGTTCCCAGATAAGATCCTAGATAAAACCCAATTGCAAAGGTTCCTAGGATGTCTTAATTATGTGTCTAATTTCGTCAAAGACCTCAAACCCATTTACAAACCCCTTTTTCAAAGGCTGAAAAAGCAGCCAGCACCATAGAAAGACGATCATACGTAAGCCGTCTAATCAATTAAAACATGTATCTAAAAGATTCTCTGTCTTATCTTATTAATGAAACAACTGACCTAATCGTATATACTGATGTCTCATATTTAGGATATGGTGGAATCTTAAAAGAGTGTAAATATAAGAAAGAATCAATTTTCAGATTTTATTCTGGAGTCTAGAATAGTGCCTAATCAAATTACTCCACTGTAAAAAAGAAAATTCTTGTAATTTTTCTGTATGTCCAAAAATTCCAAGGGGAGTTAATCAAAAAATCTTTTATTATCAAAATAGATTCAAGAGCCTCAACTTTTGTCTTAGTAAAAGATGTCAAAAATCTTGTGTCAAAACAGATCTTTGCTAGATGGCAGACGATGTTATCTTGTTTCGACTACAAAATTTTTCCTATAAAATGAAACAATAAGCCTTTTAATCTTATTTAAAGAAAATCCTTCTAAGCCTTTTAATCTTCTTTACACTTCTTTCAAAATGGGTGGATGTACGAAAAACAAACACCAATCAGCCTCTTCTTCTTCCAAAGGAAAGGCAACAATCATTGAAATACCCTCTTTTATGAGAGCCGGCCTGTACGCCTTGTGCGACGATGTGGGTTTCACACCGGTGGCCCAAAATCTCCATCACGATAAAGGAATACAAATCAATGAGCCATTGTCTTAGGGGTCAATGACTCCTCGGAGGTCTTCAGCCTCATCACTTTTTTCAAAAAAGGGTTCTCGAATCCTTCAACCTTTTGTGAGAGGGTATTTTTAAAACAACTTTGATTTTATCATTGAGCCCGAATTCGAGGCACCTTCCCTTTAGGCTATTTCATCCAACTCAGTCCCTAAAGGTTTCAATTTCCTTCTTGATTCCAACTTAAAGCATCGATTCAAATTCTACTTAGATCACTCATATCCAGATCTTCCTCAAAAAATCGCGTTTTCAAAAATCAAGAACTTCACAGTTATCACTCCCACTACGTGGAACCAGGAGTTATATACCGAGAAGAAAATTTCAATTAAATTCAACGTACAATCATATAGTTATCATGACTATATTCGAGCCTGGACAAAAATCATCTAGTTCAAACCCAAATATCATTCTTGGTTCATTCAATTATGTGCTAACTCTCACAGAAGTGAATTGCAACTATGGTTTTGCACCTAGTGGAGAAACTAAGGTTTCCAAAAAGAGATTCTTCCAGTCAAATCCCAAGAATCTTTACACTATTTTTCAACCTATATTTCAAAAACCTTTATCCCTTCAGAGCTAAGATTCGCTTCAAATTTCCAAATTACGTGGATCCTTTCCTGGAACAATGAAGTAAGAGAACTTTATGGGTACATATGCCTCTTAAAGTTTATCAAAATCAAATGGTTGGAAAAATATTCCTACAAGCATGCGAAGTTGGCAGCAATCAAGTAACGGTTTGTCGATAATGCACACCATCAAGATCTCTCATTGATCGAACAACAAGAGCTCACCCAAGAAAAATAAGCTCTGATGGCAAGAATGGCCCAAGTTACCCCCAAAGTAGAATTAGAAAAGATTATTGCAGAAGCAGCTTATTGAGGATCTGCAAATTCTCCTTCAATAATGTCCTTAGTCTCTCATAGAGAATATGAAGACGAATACAAATACGATCTTAATGATATGTTCTACGATTAACAACCTTAATAATCAACAACAAAGTTGATAACAATTTAGTATTTTATAACCCTGTACATTCTGAACCCCACAACTTGTTTTTTCATCTTTCTCTTGTAAATTATTTTTCTTATTATCAACCAAATATGAAGTTGATAATTGGGACTAAAGAAAAAATTGTAAACTATTAGTCTTTTGTAAATTATATAAATTAAAAGTTTTATAAATTATCAATCTGGCAAAAGTTTATATGCTACTTCTAAAAAAAATGTTCGTGAAAAGCAGCTCAGAAAGGAATTTATGACCGACGAGCTTAAAGACTCTGCGTTTTTAGAAGACTGTAGAATTATGAAGGTTTCTTTCAGCTAGTCGACAGTCAGGTGTTAAACGCAGCGAGAGGCATAAGGCGGTTGGTAAGCTTGGCAACTAGTGGATACCGAAAGAATTATACAAGACGACAAAAACACATGATACATCAGAAAAAGAAAGTTTAATAAAGTTTATTTATTAAAGCCACTTTCAGGGGGAAGAAGAATGTGCACCATTGCCAACTCAACTATTTGCTCAACTATTGGGTGTTATTGAATCCAACCTGTGAGTACCTATCTCATAAAGAGGTGGATTTACAGGACTTAACTTCAGAAGAAAGAAGAGAAGAGAAGAGAAGAGAGAGAGGGATGGGAGCCTATAGGTTTTGCTCGATGATTCCAATTGATACAAACTTCAGCCTTTTATAGACAGATAATTGACTACGGATTTGAAAATAAAATTAAAACTAGCTAACTGAGGGGTAAAGATGAGTCAGCGGGAAAGGACCCCTGTCTGAATCAACTTTCTAAAAAGCAAAAATAATTGAAAGTAAGAGACAAAAGACATAAGAAGGTGAGGGGATTGGACAGGACCCTTATCTAACACATTTAGAAAAAGTAAACAGTAAAAACTAATAATTCAAAAGAAGACAAATGAAAAGGAATATACTTTACAAAAGAACTAGAACTGATCGAAATAGTTGAGAAAATAGTTGAGCTTGTGATGGTGCACGTTCTTCTTCCCCATGAAAGTGGCTTTAATAAATAAACTCTTTTAAAGTTTCTTTTACTGATGTATCATGTGTTTTTGTCGTCTTGTTTAATTCTATGGGTATCCACTAGTTGCCAAGCTTACCAACCATTTACGCCTCTCACTGCATGGAACACCTGATTGTCGACTAGTTGACAGAAACCTTCATAATTCTACAGCCTTCTAAAAACACAGAGTCTTTAAGCTCGTCGGTCACAAAGTCCTTTCTGAGCTGATTTCCACAAATTTTTTTCTCGGGAAGTAGAATTTTAACTTTTGCCAAATTGACAATTTACAAAACTTGTTGTTTACATAATTTTACAAAGACTAATAATTTACTTTTTTTTAGTACCAATTATCAATTTGATAATTGGTTGATTATAAGAAAAAATAATTTACAAGAGAAAGAGGAAAAAACAAGTTGTGGGGTTCATAATTTATAGGGTTATAAAATACTAAATTATTATGAACTTTTCTGTTGATTATTGAGGTTGTGAATCGTAGAACGGATCATTCAGATCGTATTTGTATTCATCTTCATATTCATCTTCTTCAAGAAAGACTGCAGACGTTATTGAAGGAGAATTTGCAGATGCTAAATCGGCTGCTTCTACAATAATCTTTTCTAAATCTGCTTTGGTGGTGGCTTGGGCCATTCTTGCCATCAGAGCTGATTTTTCTTGATTGAGCTCTGGTTTTTGGATCAACGAGAGATCTTGATGGAGTTCATTGTTGAAAAACCATTGCTTGATTGCTGCCAACTCCGCATGCTTGTAGGAATATTTTTTCACCATTTGCTTTTGATCAACTTTACTAGGCATATGTACCCATAAAGTTCTCTGACTTCATTGTTCCAAGAAAGGTTCAACGGAATTTGGAAAATTGAAGAGATCTTAGCTTTGGAGGGATAGAGGTTTTTGAAATATAGGTTGAAAAGTAGTGTAGAGATTCTTGGCTTTAGACTGGAAAAATCTCTTTTTGGAAACCATAGTTTCTCCACCAGGTGTAAGACCATAATGGTAATTGAATTATGTGAGAGTTAGCACAAAATTAAATGAATCTAGCATGATCTTAGGGTTTAAACCAGAGGATTTTTGTCCAGGCTCGAATAAAGTCATGATAACTATACGATTGTGGGTTGAATTTAATTGAAAATTTCTTCTCGGTATATAACTCTTTGTTCCACTTAGTGGGATTTATAACTCTGAAGATCTTGATTTATGAAAACAATATGTTTTGAGGAAACTGCGGATCTGGAATATGAGTGATCTCAGCAGAATTTGAATCGATAAGAATCAACTTGTAAAACTTCGTGGTTTTTAAGTTTGAATCTGTAAGGAAATTGAAACCTTTAGGGAATGTGTTGGATACAATACCCTCAAGGGAAGGTGCATCAAATTCGGGCTCAATGATACAGTCAAAGATTGTTAGTTTTTTTTTTAAAATACCCTTTCGCAACGGGTTTTGGAATGAACCTTAGTAATGGAATTGCCGTGTAAGAAAAGGTTGAAGGATTCAAAGAACCATTTTTTGAATAAAATAATGAGGATGAAGGCCTCGGAGGAGTCGATGAGCCCTGAACAAAAGGCTCATTGATTTGTATTCCTTTGTCGTGAATGAGCAGTTTCCGAAGGGCATTGAAGGAGCAGTTTCCGAAGAGCATTTCCAAGGAGGTTCTTAGATATTGTAAGGTTCTCGACAAGTTTTCAACTGGGAAGAGTTTACCCAGCACCCTTGTCTAGTCTTTGCCAAGCTTTGGACTCCTCCTCCAAATTTCTTACCCGTTGCTCCCCGTATATCTTCGTTTTGACCTTCTTTATTTTATATATATATATATACATGTTTATTTTTGACGAGCGGTTGACTTGGATCGGTTGCATTGTAGGTCTCAGCACGAGAATGTCTGGTGTTCCGCTTACCCCGACACCGAGTTCTAGCGATTCTGACGCTTTTTTCTCTCTCCTTCAAGACATGGAATTGGTGATGGTGGTTAATCCCCCTCCAGCAGCTGGGGTTCCAGCTTCAGCTAACGGATCTGCTGCCACGGTTGGTGGATCTTCTCTGCTTCGGAAAATCATTGTCCTTAGGCCCAATTACGAGGATCATTCCCTTTCTGAGGATTTCTTTTTTCGTCGGGCTGCCGATGCGGTCAGGTTTGCTCCTGATATGGAGGTCATACAGCTGGATCCTCTTTTTGATTACGAGAGCGAAAAGAACAACTTCGAGCGCATGAGCTACCGCACCTGGCTGTTTAGTTTGCTGGTATCCTTATGCCCTTTAGTTATTATTATTGTCATTTCTGAATCTTGTTGCTCTTATTCTTTCAGGGGACTCAGGGTATAGCCCAAATGACTCTCAATATGGAGAGTCTGCTAAAGAAACACCATAACTTGGAGGGCGAGGTGGCAAAAATGAAGAAGGAAAGAAATCCGTCTCTTCATCTGGATTCTGCGCTCACCGCCGGTCTTCAGCTGAAGTCCGAACTTACTGAGGCAAACAAGAGAATTTATGCTTTGGAGACTGAGGTAAGTGGCTGTCGGCCTAAACTTGAGCGTGTTCAGAAGGAGAATGAGGATCTCTATAAGCTCAACAAGGACCAGAAGCATAAATATGACTAGGCCGAAGCCGACCAGGTCGACGCTTTGAAGTGTATGAGCTCTGCCTGCAAGGAGAGGTCTGAGGCTGTGGAAAGTTTCAACTGGGAGGCCGAATCTCTGAATGACTCGCTGAAATCCCAGGTGTCCGAACTCCTCCCTCTTCAGGATATCGTGAGTAACCTCCAAGGGAAATTGGCCAAGGCAACTAAGGTTTCGGCTTGGACAACTCTCATCGGGTTGTTAGTCGGGTGGGATTAAGTCAAAGCACAACTGGAGATCGCTAAGGAACTTTGAGGTCTGATCAGTCTGATTGCCTATGAAGACGCCATTAAACTGCGGTGGGATCTGATCGAGAAGGCTAATAAGTTGACCGCTGCCTTGGGTGAAACTTCAGGCCAAGGTGGGGTTGACAAAGGTTTGGATGTCCAAGTTGAAGGAGGCGGATTGTGACTACCCGACTCCTTTTAATATATTTAAAATCAGATTGCAGTGGAAGACTTATTATTTAATAAAAATTTTGCTTGGATATGTTTAAAACTTGGACTATCCGCAACCTATTTACACTTTTCACAATTAGAGAATTTAAAAGACAGGAAATGCAATTCCTGTTGTAAAGATTAAAGGAGTTCAAGGTTATAACAGTTAAAACAAAAAGCTCTTATGACCTTATATACAAATATACAACTCATAAGACAAAACATGTAATAAAATGTGCCCATGGATTTTAAAAATATATCTAGTCCCTCTCGGCATCATCATCATCCAGATCAGACTACACCAGCTCCTCTCCCACGACCCCGAGCATTACCTGAAAAATTTTGTAATATCATGAGCTAACAACAAGCCCAGTGAAAATAAACAGAAAATAAAGTAACAATAGATTCCAAACCCGCATCCAAATTTGTGTCCAAGAACTTACTTACTCTTTGTTATCCATCCATTATAAGAGATTTACATCAAGTATTCCAATTTTACTTACCAAGTCTTCTAAATGATTGATGATCTAACTTCCAAGCATTTAAGAGGATGTGTTTCATAACACACATAATATTGTATTTCATTCTCTTTTATACCTTATACTATACATAAGGTTTACATTCAAGTGTTAATCTCCAATTTCAAGATCTTCCAATTAAAATGAGAATCTAGTTCTCTTATATATACATATATCAAATATAATTATACAAGGTTCAATACGCCCTTGTATTCTCTCATTAAAAAAAAATCAATCTCATTCCTCTTCTTATAGCACTCGGCTATTATCATATTTCATTCTTTTTCTCTATGGAAATGTATAATATACATAATGTTTCATTTCTTTTCTTTAATAAATAATGCTAAGCTCACTCGGTCTTAACGTATTTAAACATTCATTAACTCACTAAACAAGTGTAAAGGGCACACAACCTTACATTAATATAACCATCACATGCGAATAATGTCAGGTAATGAAACCTCCCGTAGGACTAAGCATTCACCTCATTATCTCGCTTTCCAAAATAAAATATATAAATTCCTTTCATTAATCTCTTTCCATCTCTAGTGAATAATGACAGGTAATGAAGCTCTCGTAGGCTAAGTTCATTCACCTCATTAAACTCACTTTCCAATATAAAATATACGAATTTCTTTCAATAATATCTTCCCACCTCTAGTGAATAATGACAGATAATGAATGCTCCCGTAGGCTAAGCTCATTCACCTCATTATCTCACCCACTGAATACAAGGTTCAATACACCCCTGTATCCTCGTATATGTATCATAGTAATTATGGATAATGCTAGATAATGTGAACTCGCATAGTTACATCATTATCTCATTATCCATCTCCTCTGATCATGCAAAGTTCACGCAGCCTTTAGCATTCCTCATGTATATCTACGTAAACATAAAACGAATAATACCAGACAATGCAAGCTCACTCAGTCTATGCATTGCCTCATTATTCCTCCCCATTTCGATTATGCAATATGATATGATATGATATGTATATGCTTTCAACTGCAAGTAAAATAAATATAAACATTCAAATTAATCGAAAGGCATAAAGATAAATTGATCACGTAACACTCTTATACATAAAATAAGAAATTAGGAACTTCTGGTAAGAAAACAATAAATAAATCAAGCCAAACGGCCTTCAGTTAAACTTGAATTACTAACTTTATCATAAAGTCCCCAGTTCAAATGATTCTATTTCTTTCAATAAATATCCGAAGTTCCTTATCCAAATTTCTTATTCACCCTATTATACTTGGAACTTTCAACTTCCGATAAACATTAGTAAACGCCGAAGCGAATCTAAACTTAGAACTTCCAAGAGTTATTCGTTTCCTTCGAAACACCTATGAGTTCTCTCAACTCAAATTAGAACTAACTCCAAGCCTAAGCATGTTATCTCACTTTCTTTTATCCTTTCGATTTAAACCTTAATTTCAACTTCCGATCCTACAAATCGTTCAACTTATTCGGTTTCTAAAGCTACTTTAAATTCTATTTATTCTCACCTCGAATGCTCGTGTGACAACCAAGTTTCCACTAACCAACAAATGAGCAATCGCACCTACAATTCATCAATCGATCAACGAATTACAATTTAAATCTAATAAGAGAAAAAGTATGATTTTAAGGTGAATAGTGTTTTTCAAAAATCAGGGCTCAAAATCGTCAAATTCCTTGATAGAAATACGTGATTTCAACTTCAAAACTCATTTATAATAAAAAACGAACAAAACCATAAGTTTTGAAAACTCACTTTTTAGGGCTTCCCTTAAAGAACGAGAAACGGCACAAGGTTAGGTGGGATAGATAGCCCTCGTCCCGAGCAATCCAACGCAACTGAAAACACGATGATTCGTCGAGAAATGAAGAAAAGCCAAGAGAAAACCCCTCCCACCATTGATGCTCACGTTGGAGAAGAAGAGAAAGGAGAAATGATTTTCTTGGTCAACTTTGGTGATTTTAAAGGAGAATGGATAGTGAAATGATATTTTTAAGAAATCAGAAATTACGGTTACGTCCCTTTAATGATTTTTAGCTTATAAAACAAAACCTGATGTTCTTAAACTAGCCAAATGGTGATTAATAATTATTAATTGGCCCGTTAATAATTATTAATAAAGTGATTAAAAGGATTTACGAATGAAATAAACTCGTAAATTCTAATTTATAAATTATAAATTAAATCTAAAATTTTAATTAATCAACTCTAAAATTAAATTAAGTACTTTACATCAAATAATAATAATTAAAATAAATTAAAATAAAAAAAAATTCTTGTAAAATAATGGGACGTTACACGGGTGTAGTGACCAAAGATGCCCTTGGGGATCCTTCTCCTACCGAGACCGTTTACGTTTCTGATTGATTTTCTCAGGGCAAACTCTAGACTGTGGAGCCCCTTTCTTGAACCATATATTTTTTGTTGACTTTTCGTACGCGCATTCCTTTTCGCTTTGATGACACATGATATATATATTTCTTCTTATACATCCCACCTTATTGCTTTGTTGTTTGCCTTATTTTCTGTTTGAATTGTTTTAAGCTTTGAGGTAGTGCTCAGACGGACCGAGATTTTTGCTTCATGAGAAGGCTTAAAATGCTTGGGTCCGGAGAAGGCTCAAAGTGCTTGGATACACCAAGGCTTTTTCTTCTGGAGAAGGCTTCAAGTGCTTGGACAAATCAAGGCTTTTCCTTTCTGTAGAAGGCTTCTAGTGCTTGGGTAGACCAAGGCTTTTGCTTCCGGGGAAGGCTTAGAGTGCTTAGGTAAACCAAGGCTTTTAACGTCTCAATACTCCAACATCTTCTATCCTTAAGGATAGGAAGTGCTTGGGTGGACCAAGGCTTTATACGTCTCAATACTCCAACGTCTTATATACTTATGGATAGGAAGTGCTTGGGTGGACCAAGGCTCTTTAAATGCTCGGACGGACCAAGGCTTTTGCTTCTGAAGAAAGCTTTAAATGCTCGAACGGACCTAGGCTTTTGCTTTCGGATAAGGCTTTAAATGCTCGGACAGACAGAGGCTTTTGCTTTCAGAGAAGGCTTTGAATGCTCGGACGGACCGAGGCTTTTGCTTCCAGAGAAGGCTTTGAATGCTCAGACGGACCGAGGCTTTTGCTTCCGGAGAAGGCTTTGAATGCTCGAAGAGACCGAGGCTTTTGTTTCCAGAGAAGGCTTTGAATGCCCGGACGAACCGAGGCTTTTGCTTCCAGAGAAGGCTTTTGGATGCTCAAACGGACCGAGGCTTTTGACTTTTACCAAAAATATATAAAGTTATCTATGTAAAAAATATATAATTTCTTTTTTCTATGTTTGTACATAGGACAAAAAAAATAATCTAACTACAAGTCCTCAGATCCTTGAGTAGTCTCCTAGTCCTCGTCGCTGTCAATGATAACCGTTGGGGTCAGTCTTCTGCGGCATTTTGAGGAGGCTAGTTCTTCCTTGAGGGACTTTTTCTCCTCCTCGTAGTAGTCTATGAGGTTCTTTGCCACTTGTAGGCCGTCTTGGAGCCCGTAGTAGCGATCAGATAGGGTATAACCCTCCACCATTTCCGAGATTTTCTTTTCCTCTCGGAGGGAGCGATTCTCCTTCTCGAGCTGTTCCGCTCGGTCATTTAATCCATCCAGCTCCCCTCGAACACTGTTGAGTTCATGCCTAAACGACTCCACATCACCTTCTCTCTCCTCCTTCTTTAGGAGGGCAAGGTTGGGCCTGGCATTTTCCCTTCTCAGTTCTCGGTTTTCCCATTTTAAAACCTTTCTAGTCACCCTCGAGGTTGTAGTCGAATTGTCCATAGCTTCATTCAAATATGAGTTCATCACGTGGACTGAGGGATATTCTCATGTAAACTTTCCTTTTATAGGGGTGGGGGAGGTCTTTTGTTTTTAAGCTGAAGAGACTCAACTTTAATGCGGACTTATTCGATGCATCGAGCCGTTCCATTCTTCGAGGTGGTGACATCATAATATGATTGGTCGCGACAAACGTCTATTATTCCCATCAAATCGCTTTAAATGCGGTTAATTAGGGGGGGTTAACCGCTTTAAGTGCAGGTTAATGCACACGTCGTTTTGCATGCCTGGCTATCCACATAGCAACGATCGATGTTTGACATGGGTCATGATCCCGATGGTTGCTTGATTCTTTAAATAGGTCTCTTGGAATTTCTAATTTGCACCTTTGAACCATTTTTCCAGAGATCGCTTCTTCTTCATTCTCAGATCCCCCAAATAGATTCAAATCCTTTTTTCATGGAGTTTTCCCATTTCTTCTTGTTCCTCTTCTATGTCTGGCCTTTCTTAATCGTGGTCTGCATGGAAGATGTTAATCGTAATCTTCTACGCCTGTTTTGTTGGCCTTGGGCGACTTGGACCGTGTAGTCGTAGTCCTCCACGCCTGTTAGGATGGACTATGGGGTCCAAGTTGTTCATGCCAACTAGTCGCTCCTCCCTCTATGGCCACCACTCAGAAGTATCAGAACTAGCGGTGAAGGGGTGGCTCGTCGTGTCGACCCTTGATGATTCTCCCGTATCATGGGGTCGTCATGTGTTCTGCGTGGAGGGCAGCGTCTCAGTTGGTTTAAGAAAGTATGTGAGCTTCTCTTCATTGAGTCATATGTGGAGGGATGTCCCATGAAAATGGTAGTTCTCCGGCTCTCTACACCTGGGCCTGCCTTGATTTAATTGGACAAGCAGTCTCCCGCGGGTCATAGAGTGGTGGAAATGGTGTCTCTCTGGGCCTGCTGGGTAGCCTCAGAGTCCCATCATTCCCATCTCTTCTATTTCAAGCGAAAGCATGGCTACTTTCCAAAATTCATCAGGGCATCGGGCGTTATGAGTAGGTGGAGCACCCAGTTTTCTTCGGACCAAAACCCTCATCTTCTCTTTGGAGGCCGTCTCGGCTACTTCCGACGTTGTTGCTTTAGATGCCTCAACTCGGAGTCGCAGCGGATTTCTCAGATCTTGTTTACTTTTGTACGGATCTTGTAACTTTCTTCGGCTAAGTTCCCGATATGTGGGTCCGAGCCTTATTTGTTTCTTGTGAAATAAAAGTTTGGCATTTTATTTACTTGTTGCCTCAACATTTTATTTCCACGTATACTTTTCTTTCCTTGTTTTTGAGCGTTTGTCTAACGGATTGGGGCCTTTAGTCTGTTGTGGACTTTATCAAATTGCCTAACGGATTAGGACGTTTAGTCTGCGGGGGACTTAGTGATTTGCCTAACGAATCTTGTCTTTTAGTCCACGGGAGTCTTAGCAATTTTCCTAATGAATTAGGGCTTTTAGTTGTAGAGGCATTGAAAGATTGCACAGGAGAAACAATGTCATACTTATATTAATTTTGAAAATGGGCCTCTTCGGCCAAGTACCTACATATGATAGATCCTCAAATGAATGGCGTTCCAATCCCTTAGAATTGGTTCACCTTTCTGGTCTTCAAGACGATAAGTTCCTAGCTTGACTTATTCAATCACTTTATGGACCTTCCCAGTTCGGACCCAACTTTCCAGCTCCGGGTTCTTGTGTGTTCTGGAATAATTTCCTTAGGACAAAATTGTTCACTTTGAAACTGCGCTGCTTTACTCTCTTCTCGCAGTACTTAGCCAAGTTTTGTTGGTAGCAGGCAAAACGAATCAGAGCCTGTTCTCTTTTTTCCTCAGCCATGTCTAGTGCTTCCGCCATCATGCTGTTGTTTTCTTCTTCTGTGATTGAACTCCGGGTCGTGGGGATGATCATTTTTGTGGGGATAACAGTTTCTTCCATGAAAGCAATGGCGAAAGAGGTTTTGCCTGTTGGGATTCTCATAGTGGTCCAGTATGCCCAAAGGACTCCTAGTAGTTCATCTACCTATCTTCCCTTTGTTCGTTCCAATCTCTTTTTCAGTGAGTCCATGATGGTTTTATTCGAGGCCTCTGCTTGTCCATTAGCTTGTGGATACTGAGGTGTTGAATATCGAAGCTCCACTTTCTTGTCTGCGCAGTATTTCCTGATGGATCTTCCTGTGAACTAGGTTCCGTTATCAGTGATGATAACTTTTCGAATTCTGAAGCGGGTGAAAATGTTCTTCCAAATGAAAGTTTTAATTTTCCGCTCCGTGATCGTTGCCAGCGGATCAGCCTCAATCCATTTGGAGAAGTAATCTGTTGCGATGATTAGGTAACATTTTTTACCTAGGCCAAGCAGCAGCTTTCCACTAGGTCTAAACCTCATTGCATGAAAGACGAGGAGCTGAGATTGTTGTCAAGGCTGTGGGTGGCACATGAATCGTCTTTGCAAACCTCTTGCATTCGTCACATCGGGAGACGAAGTCTTTGGCGTCCTTAATCATGGTGGGCCAGTAATATCCTTGTGTCATTGCTTTGTGACTCAGAGGCCTCGGTCCTGCGTGGTTTCCACAGTGTCCAAGGTGCAACTCTTTTAGCACGTACGAGCTTTCTAACTTTCCCAGGCATTTCAGGTAGGGTCTGCTGAAGGACCTTCTTTATAGTTCTTTCTGAATGATTGAGTACCTGGCGACTCTGGATCAGACTTTTTGGGCCTCTAATTTTCCTTTAGGTAGAAATTCGGATCGCAAGTACTCGAGGATTTGGCTCCTCCAATCTGAGTCGGGCTCTTGGTTTTGTTCTACCGGCATTACTTGTCTGATCCTGTTGTCCCCACTCGCCATATCCAAAGTGAGGGTTATGTTTGGTTCAGACAGATAATCGACCGAGATCATTCTCCTTATTTCTGAGCTGACTGCTGATCCGAGGTTAGCTAGAGCGTCAGCATGTCCGTTCTCAGTCCTGGGCAACTGACTGATGTCGTACTCGGCAAATTGAGAGAGGATGGACAAGACCTTCTCCAAATACTTTGCCATTTTGGGATCCTTTCCTTCGAACGACCCTTTCACTTGAATCACCACGAGCAGAGAATCACTTTTATACTTAGCTTCTCAACTCCCAGCTCCAAGGCTCTCCGTAGTCCAGCCATCAACACTTCATATTCGACTTCGGTGTTTGAAGCTACAAATCCGGAACAGATTGATTGTTACAGGAGGTATCCTTCGGAGGTCGACAGGACTAGCCCTACTGCGGATCCTTTTGAATTTGAGGATCCATCAACGCTTAGGGTCCAGACTTCCTTCACGAGGCGTGTTGGTAGTAGTGAGCTTAATTTAGGTTCCTCCGAGCTTGCTGGAGTCATTTCGGCCTCAAAGTCTGTGAGGTCTCGGCCTTTGATGGCGGTTCTTGGCTCGTAAGCAATATCGTATCTGCCCAGTTCTATCGCCTATTTTTTCAGTCGTCCTGAAACATCTTGTTTGTGAAGCAAGACTTTCAATGGGAACGTTGATTTGATGGCCTTGAAAATAGTGCTTCAATTTACGCGAAGCGACTATCAAGGCTAATGCTAGCTTCACCATCATTGAGTATCGCGTTTCGGCATCCACCATGGTCTTTCTCACGTAGTAGATTGGGTGCTAGATTTGCCCATCTTCGCGCACCAGCGCCTAACTGACCGTCGCATCAGATACCGCTAAGTATAGAAATAGTTTTTCGTTACCTAAAGGATTGGCAAACGGCAAGGGCGAAGACAAGTAAACCTAGAGTTCCTCGAAAGCTTTTGGCACCCATCTCCCCAACCAAATTCTCTGCTTCTTTTTAGCGCCTTGAAGAAAGGCAGGCATTTACCTGATGACTACGATATTCAGGGCTGCCAAACAACTGGTTAGCTTTTGTACCCCTTCAGGTTCGTGGGTGCTTGCATCTCTATTGTTGCTTTAATCTGGTCGGGGTTTGTGTAACGACCCGAAACCGTTAAATCCTTTAAATTCAAATGCCCAGTGGAAGATTTAATTTTAAAGAAAAACGGCGTGGGTTCGTTTAAAAATCGAATTATCCAAAAACCTGTTTATACATGGGCCCAATTCAGAGAAAGCGATAAACATGGAATGCACATTCCAGATTAAGATTTAAACTAATAAAGAAAGCTTTAAAACCCGAAGACTTTTACAAATTTTAAACAAATGCCCTTTCGAGCTCAAAATGTAAAGTATGAAGACGTTAACAAATTACAAGCATTTCAAGAATGCTAAACCAAAATGAGACATGTTCCTGTCCATCCATCATCTCGATATGTCACGCGGCGCCACCTACTCTACCACGTAATTTGCGACGAGTTTTACCTGAAAAATTGTAAGTGTAGCAACATTAACATAAAGATGCTAGTGAGAGTAAAATGAAAGCAAGTAATCCTATGAACCAACTTCCATACCTGAAATTGTGTCCAAAGGCCTAAATAACATTTTACTACCCATTCCACACTTCCAATTTCCATACAATCATATAATATGTAATATGCTTTTCATAAAGTAAAGATATTAAGACTTAAAGTAAAAGTACCGACTATTATTAAGTCTTTCTAACCATTCTAATGAATATAAGTAATTATAGCACTAACTTTCTTTGTTACCAAATCAGTTTCATTGTAACCGGTTTACCGTATGGATCAACATCAACATACTAGCCCGTACAGTCTTACCATATCACATATCATCGTAACGAGTTTACTGTATGGATCAACATCAATATACTAGCCCATACGGTGTTACCATATCACAAATCATCGTAACGAGTTTATCGTATGGATCAACATCAACATACTAGCCCGTGCGGTCTTACCATATCACAAATCATCGTAACGGGTTTACCGTATGGATCAACATCAACATACTAGCCCGTACGGTCTTACCATATCACAAATCATCAAGTTCCCTAGTAAGTTAGATTCTCTAGAAGAGATTCTACTCAAGTACTAAAGAACATAATCTGCTTGAATTACTAAAACCATTCAACAACATTCCTATTTCTTTCAAATAGTCTTATCTCGTAACTTTCACCACTTCAGTTATCAGGAGTTTCACCATATCGGATATCAGGAATTTCACCATACCGGATATCAGGAGTTTCACCATATCGGATATCAGGAATTTCACCATACCGGATATCAGGAATTTAACCATATCGGATATCAGGAATTTCACCACATCGGATATCAGGAATTTCACCATATGAGATATCAGGAATTTCACCATATAAGATATCAGGAATTTCATCACATCAGATATCAGGAATTTCACCATATAAGATATCAGGAATTTCACCACATCAGATATCAGAAATTTCACCATATAAGATATCAGGAATTTCACCATATAAGATATTAGGAATTTCACCATACATAACATCAAATAATACAAGAGAGTGCCATAAAACTGACAAAGTATCTGTAACAACAGTACCGGATGCCTCAACATGCTCTCGAGTGGTGGCAAAAACAAGGGCCTGCTGTCGTGTCCGAGGCTATGCCTAAACTATCGGTGGTGCTCTCTGCTGTTGATTAGGACTAACCTGGCTCTGCCCGACCTGAACTCTGACCCTAACCTCCACTCTGTTGTGGTGTCTATAAACTAGGGCAGAAAGGTCTAATATGTCCGGTCTCTCCACACTAGAAGCACCTCATCACCTTACACTGACCTAGGTGATACTCAGTACAATTATGAAAGTAGGGTAAAGGAGGAGACCTAGCACTAGACATACTTGTATGAAACTGAGGTCCTGTCTGTCCCCTGCCCATACCAGGAGTTTGTCTGTATGGCTGTGTCCCTCGACCTGAAAGGTCATCCCCAGCCTTCCTCTTCTAAGAAGAGGCCTGTGCAGTAATCTCAAAAGCCTTTTTCTCAGAATCCCCAATATCTAATGCCAAAGCGGGATTCAGGGCATCAACATAAGTAGAAGGCCGCAAAGCTCGTACTTGCCCTCGTAAGTCTGCTCTCAAACCCACAATAAATCTTTTTCTCATACTCTCAGGATCTGTAACATGTCCGTTAGCAAATTTTGACAACCGGTCAAACTCCCTCTCATACTCCACAACAGATCTATCACCCTGTCTGAGTGTGAGAAACTGTATCTTTAATTGATCCCGTGTATCCTCTGGATAATACCTTTCGAAGAACTTTTCCCTGAACATCTCCCAGCTAACCTGTAACTCAGGACTGAGAGTACGGGCTAAACCATTCCACCAGTATAATGCATCATCTACTAAAGAATAGGTCCCACAGTGGACCTTCAAATGATCTGGACACTTAATGAAACCAAGTACTCTCTCAATCCGGGTAATCCATCTCTCCGCATCTACCGGATCGGTAGATGTACCATCAAACTCAGGCGTGTTATACCTGATATACTCTTTCAAAGTTTTTGCAGCATCAGTAATACCAAACTGATCTACCACTGGAGCAGGTGCTCTAACAGGTGGTATAACCTGATCAGCATGTCCTCCACCACCTCGTAATAGGTCTAAAAAGTACTCCTAAAAAATGGTGATACTACAACCATGACTAGGTGGCTGATCAACTGGAGGCTCATCTTCCTGATAAACAGGTGGAGGGGTGGCGGTGTAACTGTCCTCGGAGGCATACTGAAATCACAATCAGAAAAGCCTCTCATGAGATACTAGGAAAGGTAAAGCAAAACTACAACTGAACTTGTCAAAAGATAAAGTTCTAAGGATACCTGGAGCCATTGACCTCGAGGGATGATTGGACAAGAACAAAATCAAAACATGAAAAACATGCGATGCATGTGGTCTACAGAACCAAAGAGGCTCTGATACCAACTGTAACGACCCGAAACCGTTAAATCCTTTAAATTCAAATGCACAGTGGAAGATTTAATTTTAAAGAAAAACGACGTGGGTTCGTTTAAAAATCAGATTATCCAAAACCTGTTTATACATGGGCCCAATTCAGAGAAAGCGATAAACATGGAATGCAGATTCCAGATTAAGATTTAAACTAATAAAGAAAGCTTTAAAACCCGAAGTCTTTTACAAATTTTAAACAAATGCCCTTTCAAGCTCAAAATGTAAAGTATGAAGATGTTAACAAATTACAAGCATTTCAAGAATGCTAAACCAAAATGAGACATGTTCCTGTCCATCCATCATCTCGATATGTCACGCGACGCCACCTACTCTACCACGTACTTTGCGACGAGTTTTACCTGAAAAATTGTAAGTGTAGCAACATTAGCATAAAAATGCTAGTGAGAGTAAAATGAAAGCAAGTAATCCTATGAACCAAATTCCATGCCGTAAATTGTGTCCAAATGCCTAAATAACATCAACATACTAGCCCGTACGGTCTTACCATATCACAAATCATCGTAACGAGTTTACCGTATGAATCAACATCAACATACTAGCCCGTGCGGTCTTACCATATCACAAATCATCGTAACGGGTTTACCGTATGGATCAACATCAACATACTAGCCCGTACGGTCTTACCATATCACAAATCATCAAGTTCCCTAGTAAGTTAGATTCTCTAGAAGAGATTCTACTCAAGTACTAAAGAACATAATCTGCTTGAATTACACGAGTCAACACTCAACTGTAACTTCTAAGCCATTTTGACTCCCGAATCACTCAAAGTTCCTTAAACATCCACTTTCATCTAAAATCTCCAATTTCATCTAAAACTCTTCAATCCATCTTACAAGACTTCCAAACCACTCAAATCCTATCTATTACTTCCAAATTCATAAGAACTCCAAAGTCACTCCACCCACTTCCAAGTTTAAAGTCACCAACCAAGCATTAACTTCTGGAAGTTAGTTCCCCTCTTAACCTCGATAAACAATATCGTAATGAAATATAATTCAAAAAATTACTAACTTCCATTTTAAACTCACCTTAGATTGTGAAGTCCAAGCTTACAAAGTGCCGAGGTCGAAAACCACATGAGCAGTCACAATTCTACAAATCAATTACACCTAACAATCATTAATTAACTGAAAAAAACGAGCAAACAACATCTAAAAGCAAAAAACAACAAAAAACCTAGAATTAAGCCCTATGGAGCCCACGGTCAAACAAGGGGAAGAGGGCTTGGGTTCGGTTTTCCGGCTTTTATGCACTTTAGAGGTGTTTGGGTTGATTTCGGATACTTTGGAAGCCATGATATCAATGGGTCACCGAATTTTAGTGTTTTACATAATAATCGATTTCCGAAAAATTAAGTAAAACGCAAAATCATAGCAAACTAAACACCCTAGCCATCACCAAGTGAGAGAAAAACAAACGGAACGGGTTTTCCATTCGACTCGGGTTTAAGTCCAAGACAACAACCTTATCTTAAGTGACTTTTCCTAACTAGAATTCATAAACAACACCCGGGAAAAAGAAATCAAGGCTTGCATACAAGATTAGAAATAAAGAAAACCCAAAAACCCATTTCTTCCTCACCTTGTATCTCCTGGATCTTTGATGGATTGACTCGATTGATGGGATGGGTAGAAAGTACGTCTCGAGAGCTTTCCAACGAGCTAAGGCACGATGAAAACGGTCGAGAAATGAAGCCGGGGCAACAATTTCTTTCTCTCCTCTTTTTTTCTCTCTAAGCTACGGGTTAGGGGACTAATTTTCACCTTTCCTTTCTTTTTTTTTCTTATCTTTATCCTTAAAAATATGAAGTGGATATATATAAAGAAATTTTGGTAAAAGATGATATTGCCCCTCCTCTTATTTTCTTTAAGAAAGCTTGTTCTGGGTGCTCGTTATTTCACGTTTCTAATTCCAATTCAACTTAATTGCTTCTAATCTATTTTAAAAGTATTTAACAATAAATAATGGTCTCGCTAATAATTTTTAATACAACCAAAACTAATTAAAGCTAATAAAACGATTAAAACCGTTTTCAGACGAAATTAGCTACTAAATTCTAAATTTCTAAATTTCTAAAATTAAACTAAATTCTTTAATTAAAATAAATAAATAACTAAATTAAATAATAAAAAAAAATTCCGTTAAAAAAAATAACGGGATGTTACAGTTTGCCTCGATCCCACGACTCATTATCAGATGACCCAGAACTTGCCTGTTGGGACCTCGAATGTACATTTTTCGTAGCTTCATACCGTAACTATTCAGCACCTCGAACGCTTTCTTGATGTGGAGTAGGTGGTCTCTGGCATTTTTCAACTTTATCAACATATCGTTGATGTACACCTCCACGGTTTTTCCCAACTGGTCCCTGAACATGCGGTTCATCAACCGCTGGCAGGTCGCTCCTGCGTTCTTCAATTCAAACGGCATCACGGTGTAGCAGTACGTGCCTATGTTGGTTATGAATGAATTTTTTCTTGATCCTTCAGGTTCATTTTGATCTTGTTGTACCCCAGAGAAGGCATCCATGAAAGTAAGCAGCTCATAATCGGCCGTGGCATCTACAAGCTGATCTATTTTAGGCAGTGGGAATGAATCCTTTGGGCAAGCCTTGTTGAGATCCTTGAAGTCTATGCATGCTCTTCATTTTCCATTTTTCTTCTTTACCACGACAACGTTAGCCAGCCATTCCGGGTATTTGACCTCTCGAATGAAACCCGCCTCTAGAAATTTCTGAACCTCTTCGTTAATGATCTCGTTTTGCTCGGGCGTGAATTTATGCCTCTTCTGTTTAATAGGCGGTTGGTTCGGATCGACTTTGAGGTTATGGTTTAGGGTTTTATCGGCATGTCTGTGTGGTCCCACGCGAATGTCTTCCAACTCTTTTTTAGGAAATCTACCAATCCGCCTTTCAAGCTCTTTTCTAGATCTTTCCCAATGCTCGTCGTTTTCCCCTGATCTTCTGAATGAACCTAGAATTTCACAAATTCATCCTCAGGTGCTTCTATTCTCTACTAAGCAAAGGGTGGGCCTCCCTCGTGGCTCTGATCCTGTAGCTGCTATGATTGGCATTAGTATTTCAACTTGACAATTTCAACTAGGCACGACCTTGACACTTGGTGTTGTCCTTTTATAATTTTGACCCCCTTTTCAGTGGTTTAGCTTCTGGTGTAGAGTCGAAGGATGCACCACCATGTCATGAATTCATGGCCTTCCGAGCATAGCATTGTATCATGAGCGGGCGTCTATGACATGAAAATCGACCCGGACTAGTAGTTTGATAGTTCCGGAGGATCTTGTCACTATTCCGTTGAATCCCACCAGATCTTTGGAATTCGAGGCAAGGTCCGACACCCTTCGTTTCATACTCCAGAATGCGGACATGTACAGTATGTTGATGGAGGAACCCGAATCTACTAGGACTCTGCTTATTGTATGAGATTCGATGGATATTTCTATCACCAGTGCGTCATTGTGGGGCAAGTGGACGTCCTCCAAGTCTTTTGGAGAATACTTAATCAGATCTTCTGAAGCGTTCTCAACCCGACAGACGGGGAGTCGGGCCTCACGATGAGATCTCTTGTGGGCGTTTATGGATTCTCCCGTGTAGTGGATTGAGTTGACGTGATCGTCTCCAAGAGCTTCCACTAGCGCGGTGAGCCGCTCATCCTATCCCTTTCTGCCTCTCGTTCCTTCTGATCGGACCTTGTTCGCACACGTGATCTATCTCTCAGGCGAGGATTTTACAGTTTTTCGTGTTGTGCCCGTTGGTTTTATGGAACCTGCAGTAGGACTCCTGTCTTTCTAGACTCTTCGGAGCATAGCGCGACCTTTTTCTCTTTCAGGTTCTCTTCCTTTCGGAAGGAAATCCTAGCCGCTTCCGCGTGCAGAACTCGTTCCGGGCTTCTCTTCTTTGGGTCTCGCATCTGTCCCCGGAAAGACTTTCTCTCCGCTTCATCTCTTCTTTCTTCTCTTCTTTTTTCCGAGCGTCTCCACTCTCTTCCCCTTCCTTCCTCAGCTGAAGTTTCCTTCTTCTTCCATGCTCCTTCAGACTTCGATCCCATCCTCTGCATTTCTCTGGCCACCTTTTCAGACTCATCCTGCGATATTTTTGCAATCGCCCTATCCATCGTTTCCTTCATGGTTGTGGGCCTTCTTTTGTTGAAAGACCTCCATAAGGGATGGTTCGAATGCACCGCTTGCGAGAATGCAGTTACTCCTTCCCATTCATTGTAGTCTTTGACCTCTAGTTTGACTTTCTGGAATCGGACAATAAAATACCTAAGGGCCTCCTTTTCCCCCATCAGCACGTCATAGAGGTCGTGATTCGTCTTGGCGAACTTCCAACTCACGCTATATTCGCTAAGGAATGCCGACGATAAGTCTGAAAAGGCTTTAATTGATCTTTTAGGGAGGCTGTTGAAACATAGCAGAGGCGAACCTTTCAGACTTGTGGGAAAGATCCTATAGGTCAAAGTGGGCCACGTCCTCCATCGGATCCCCGGTTCGATCGTACATCTCTAACTTAGGGAGGAAGAAATGTTTCGGCTATGGGACCGACATGATTCTTCTTGTGAAAGGAGAATCTCCTTGTTCTTGGGCGTCCGAGCTAGGTTTGGCTCTTCTCTCAGGCGCCTTTTTTGCCAACTTCTCTTGGAGGAGCTGTCTCGCATCGGCATATTGGTGTTGCTTCTTCTGGTACTTGCTTTTTCCAACAAAGGCCAAACTTCCTTAGTCACTCTCATTATAACTCGAGTCCTCATGCCCTTCAACATTCTTTTGGGACGGCACTTTTCCCCGAGTTTGTCGGTGAGCGTCATTACGCATGGGTTCTGGTTTGCTTGGAGCATCTTTTTCTTTCGACGAGGAGATCTCTAGACTGGCATTTTCCCCTCGTTGGCGAGATGATGGCATGGGGTTTTCCAGTACGGGCCTTAGAAGGGCCTCCCTCATCTACGTTCAGAATATTCTGGCCGCTACCACGGACCACTGCCAGTCCTTCTCCCAATAAGGTTTTCATTTCTCGCATTTCTTCTCTCAACGCCCTATGTACTTCCATCATCTCTCGGTGTTCCGCCAGTGTGATGGTGATTGTTCCCAACACTGCGTTAAGGCCCTGAACACCATCATTTACTCCTTCTATAACTACGTTCTTATTAAGAGCTCGTTGGTTAGTTGACCGAGTGGTCATCATTTTGACTTGTGGGTACCGCGTGAGTATCTCGATTTAGCCTGAAATTGTAGATGTATGGCTCCACGGTGGGGGCCAAACTGTGTGGGGTATTTCTCGGATGAACTTCCTCCACACGGTTGAGCACGCTTCATCATGTTCTTGTCTCTTACCTCATAGCTATCTAAAAAAGATTGAAAAATGATTGTCAGAAAGAGCACTGGTGTGGTACCAGCGAAGACCCTCCGACAATCAAGTTACATGGTGATAGATGAGAAATGCCTTTTGCCGCAAGGAAGAATCAAGTCAAGTGTAACCCAATTCGTCTCGAGTTATGAGTGTTACCTGATTTGATAGGTCAAATCATCTTTTATAGTGCCTTGATCGTGGGCTCCTCGGTTAGGCTAGTGCAGGACTAGGCTTAGTGGGCTTTCATTTGGCCCATGAAAGATCAGCTCCTTCGGACGGTGGTTCGGATGGGCCTGACCCCATGTGAACCGGCGTGGTATATGTGTGGCCCGTATAAGGGCTATTTTCACCCTTTACAATAATATATATATATATATATATATATATATATATATTATATAATTGTTTTTTGATAATTTAACTTTCTTTAAGATCATTAGTATTGAGTAAATCATGATTCATGATTATGATACTTGCAATGGTGGATGAATATTCACTTCATTTGCAGTATGATAATATGACTATATATTTTTATTTGATATGAGTAAATGTGACTTTTTTCCAATTAAAACTTACCTCTATGTATTTGGACAAAAACTTTGGAAATGAATATAATTGGATATTTATGAATAACTTGCTCTAATTCAAATCGTTTATTTGTTTCTAAGTCACCCCACATTTGTGAGTTTCACTTCCTTGCCACTGAAATGATAAAGAAAATAATTAAATTATTATAATAGAAAACAAAATTAAACTCTTTCAAACAGTAATACCTATTTAATATATAAACTTTATGATATTAATAGTTTTATGTAGAGGTTTATAAATAGATTTAAATTTATAATTTTATACTTACTTTTATTCTAAGAGGAGAAGTTCTCTCTTCAAAAAAATTAAAGAATTCTTGCTATATATTGGTATCACTGATTTGATCGAATAAAAAATTTCTATGAAATCTATTACTTAAAATATTATGGTTAAAAATTGTAAGAAGACCAATCAAATATGAAATATGTTAATTAAAAAGTTAGGGTTGAAAACTAAATAACAAAATGTATATTACCGATAATCTTCTTTGTAGCCACATAAGATTTCATATCTACAAAATCACAAAAAATATATTTGACTATACGAATAAGAAATGACTCTTGAATCTCCTCAATTCAGTTGATAAAGATACACTGATGTCAATAATTTGGCCTTGAAAATTACGTTTTCACTAAATTTACAGTTCCATTAGTAATGTAATATGTGTGATTCTTTTTAATGATATCTCAAATTTTTTGAACAATATCATTGAACATTATTCCTTGAAGATGAGTACCTAGAAAAAATGAAAGTAACAAATAATTAAAATACAATTATTTTTAATACGTATAAATTATATAGAGAAAGCTAACAAATATTAAAAATAGAGAATTGAGGAAATTGTCACTTTCTGGACTTCAATATCAAATTTTAGCCACCTCTCACCCTATCTTACTTTTTAGCGTATTTTTACATTTTTATATTTTTCATTCCATTTTTACCCTTAAAATGCATATTTTAAGGGCATGATTTTCAATAAATCTTTTAAAATTTTCCTCACATTTTATCTCTCTCAGATATGTTGTATACATACTATACATATTGTACAGTTAATATAGTTATAGATATCCCATGATTTATTGATATTTTTATTTTAATTTGTATGTTTTTCCTTTTTAGTTATTTTTCAGGTACATTTCTCTTATACATAATATGTCCATAGTTTCGGTAGTGCATTAAAGAAGAAAAATTGTACATTTCTTTTGTACATAATATACATGATATATTTGTAATCTGTTTTGTACATACTATATATGATATATTATATCTTTTGTACCTAATATACATAGTATTTTGTTCTTTCTACATTTTGAAAAGGTAAAAAAAGTTTAACAAAGTTTAAAACCATTATATAATCTGTACAATACTTATAGTAAAACTTGATAGCAAACTGTGTAAATTAACATAAGTTTTAATTTGTACATTTATTTTATATAGGTTAGAATATTTGTAAGGGTCGTGCTACTTATGATGAAAAAAATAATAACAAAAAATGAAATCTTTTTGGGAAATGGAAAAAAAAAGAGTTAGAGATGAGAATGGGAAAAATGAGAGGAGAGATTTTTTTACTAAAAGAAAAAAAAAACTTATGTAATGGCATTAGAAATTGTGAGGGGGCTTTTTGGTAAATTCAATGTCTCTTTCTCTCTCAAGGTGGCTATTTAATGTTATTTATGACATGTGGCCATGTAGGCTTATTCCACTAAAAAAGTAGCTATTCTCATACATAACCTTATTAAAAAAAACCTTGTTCATCTATGAAAATGAGTTTCATGATTGACTGCTTTTCATTTCTGCATGATTGAAGATTTGTTTTTTGCGCAGCAAAAACTTTGATCTTCCATTCTCTATCATGTGGCTTCAACTTATTGATGAAACAAAATAATAAATTTGATGACATTTTGAATTGTAAGTATAATAAAATTTAAATGGTTGCACTACAAAAAAACTGTCGAATTGCGACGATCATTTTGCGACGGGAATGGGAGAAGTAATTTTGTGACAACGCGAGTCGTAACTGTGACGACCCGACACTTTTAAATAATTTAAAACCATATTAATAGCGGAAGACTTTAAATTTAATAAAAATTTGGCATGGATATGTTCAAAACTCAGACTATCCATAACCTGTTTACATTTTTCACAATCAGAGAAATTAAAAGTAAGGAAATACAATTCCTTTTCCAACATTAAAAGAAGATTAAACCATAAAACTTAAGACGAAAAGCTCTTAAGAGCTTATAAACACATTTACATCTCAAAGACCGAAATCAAAACAAAATAAGGTAAGGCAAGTTCCGGAACTTTTAAATGACATCTAGTCAATCTCAGCATCATCATCCTCTCGATCAAGCCACACCAGCTCCTTTCTCATGACCCGAACACCTGAAATGTTGTAATATCATGAGCTAACAACTTAAGCCCAGTGAGAATAAACAAAATAAAAAGTAAAGTTAGACCCAAAACCCGTATCCGGATTCTTGTCCAAGAACATACTTACTCTTTGCTATCAATCCATTCAAAGAGTTTTATATCAAGTGTTCCACTTTTACTTACCAATTCTCCAATGTAATTGTGGAACTACATTCCAAGCATTTCTGTGTATGGTTTATTAAATGCATATAGTATTTATATCTCATTTTCTTTATATACCTTATATTATATACAAGGTTTACATCAAATCTTATTCTCCCAAATACGAGATCTTCCAATTTTATTGAGAAACTAGTTCTCTTACATATTTTTCACATAATGATTATACAAGGTTCAATACACACTTGTATTCTCTCATTATCCAATTCAATCTCATTTCTTTTTCCTATAGCACTCGGCTATACATCAATTTCATTTCTTTTCTCTCTAGAAATGTACATTTTACATAATCTTTTCTATAGTTCTCTAAACTCTAGAAAACTAACTTTCATAAGCATAATCTCTTTAGGATGATAATACTAGCACACGTAGTCTAAAACTCATCCATTAACTTGTTATAACATAAAAAAGAAAAGTAAATAAACTTTGCATAAATATAACATCTCGATTCTCTATCCATGATATATATTTCCATCGATCATATGCATGAAGGTAATGAGGACATCTCGTAGAATTCGCATTCGCCCTTTATGCATGAATGAAGGTAACATGGACTTCCCGTAGGATCCATATTCGTCCTTATGAATGAAGAAGGTAACGTGGACTTCCCGTAGGATCCAATGTTCTCCTTCCTTTTTCTTTCTCACTTTCTCTTCTTTTTCTATGAAGGTAATGTGGTCTATCCCGTAGGATCCATGTAACGTCCCGTGACTTTTGGGGGTAAATTTTTTTATTATTATTATTATTTATTTATTTATTTTAAAAATAAAGCTTTTAAGATTAGTTTAAATTCAGAAATTTCGATTTTAGTAGTTATTTATATCCGAAATTGTTTTTAATAGTTTTAATACTTTAAAAATGTTTCGGTGACATTAATAATTATTAACGGGCCAATTAATAATTATTAATCACCTTTAGATTAGTTTAAGAGCTTCGGGTTTCGTTTTTAAAGCAAAAGTAAAAGAGGGACGAGGCGTCATTTCCCAAATTGTTAAATATCTAAACACTATTCCTCCTTCTCTTTAAATAAGCCAAAATTAGACAAAATATGAAATTTTCTTCTCATTTTTCATCCCAAACCCGTAGCTTAGAGAGAGAAAAAAAGAGGAGAGAAAGAAATCGCCGCCACGGCTTCGTTTCTCGTCCGTTTTACGTGATTTCGGATGCGTTGGAAAGCTCTCGCCGAGACCTTTCTACCCATCCTAACAATCGAGGTTTTCGCTCGTTTTCTCGAGGCTTAAAGGTATGTTAAAATTTCTTAATTTTGATGTGAATAGTGTTTTAATGGTGGATTTGAGTTGTAATCTTGAATTCGTTCACCGAAGCTTGAGGGTTTCATTCGGGGAAGTCTTTATAGTCAATTTTAGAAACTTTCCCTAAACCCTAAAACCGAGTTTGAGCCGGAAACCCGTCCCTTGTGATTTTCCCTCTTTGGGCTATGTTTAGGATGTTAGGTTCTTTGTGTTTTTGCTTTTTAGTTAATTTTTCGAAAATGGATTAATATGCAAAACCCTATTTTTCGGTTACCCATTGATTTTGCAAACCTCCAAAGTATTGAAACCAACCCAAAACACCTCTAAAATGCATAAAAGCCGGAAAACCAAACCCGAACCCCTTTTTCCCTAGCTTGGCCCCAGAGCTCCATAAGGGTAGAATCCGGGATTTTCGTGGTTTTATGTGTTTAGATGTTGTTTGATTGCTTTTCGGTTAATTAATGTAATTTAGGAATAATTCGTTTGTAGGATTGTGAATTGATCGTGAATTTACAACCTCGGATTATTGGAGCTTGTCTTCAAGCTAAGGTGAGTTTAAAATGAAAGTTAGTTGTTTTATGAATTAAGTTTCGTTATGTTATTGTTTATCGAAGTTAAGCGGGATTTAGCTTCTTAGAATTTAAGTTTGGTTAGAAACTTTAATTCGGAAGTTAGTGGAGGAATTTTGGAACTATAATTACTTCGATGAAAAGGAAACATCGGAGTGGTTTGAAAGTGTTACAAAGTGAATTGGAGATGATAGAGGAAAGTGGAATGAGAGTTACTTGAGTGTTTGAAAGTTAAAGTAGCTCAAGAGATACACTTAAGTGTTAACTCGTGTAATCTAGATAGTTAGGCTTCGTAAAAGCTTAGTAGGATTCTTTGAGATTAGCTAACTTTTAGGAAGCTTAACAAGTTGCGAAATGGTGAAAGTCCTGATATCCGAAATGGTGAAAGTCCTGATATCCATATGGTAATACCGTACGGGCTTAGTATGTGATTTTGATCCATATGGTATACCCGATACGATGATTGTGATATGGTAATACCGTACGGGCTTAGTATGTGATTTTGATCCATATGGTATACCCGATACGATGATAGTGATATGGTAATACCGTACGGGCTTAGTATGTGATTTTGATCCATATGGTATACCCGATACGATGATTGTGATATGGTAATACCGTACGGGCTTAGTATGTGATTTTGATCCATATGGTATACCCGATACGATGATTGTGATATGGTAATACCAGTGCGGGCTAGTATGTTGATGTTGATCCATACGGTAAATCCGTTACGATGAAACTTGTTTGGTAATAAAAGTAGTTAATGTTACATTTACATATTCCTTAGAATTGTGTAGTAAGACTTAGTGATGATTGTGCTTTACCTTAAGTCTTTGTTTCTATCTTATGGTATCGAATGACGAGTACGGGTAGTATGTTATTTTTGTTTGTTTGTATGGAAATTGGAAGTGTGGATATGGGTAGTAATGAGCATTTAGGCCTTTGGACACGATTTCTGGTATGAAATTTAGTTCATAGGATTACTTGCTTTCGTTTTACTCTCACTAGCATGTTATGCTAATGGTGCTACACTTACAATTTTCAGGTAAACCTCGAGCTAAGAAGCGTGGTAGAGGAGGTGGAGCAGCGTGGATCGATCGAGATGGTGTATGGACAATACTAAGAACTCATTTTTGTTTAGCATTCATTGAAATGCTTGTAAATTATTCCATCGTTACATACTTGTGTCTTTTTGAGCCCGAAAGGGTATTTGTGTAAAATATGTCTATGTTTTATGGTCTAAATGTCTTTTGGTATGCGAAATTCCCGATGTATCGCTTTTTCTGGAAATTTGGGTTGTAAACAGGTTTTGGTTATTCGATTTTTAAACGAACCCACGCCGTTTTTCTTTAAAAGTCGAGTCTTCCGCTGTGCATTTGAATTTAAAGAATTTAACGGGTTCGGGTCGTTACAATCCATCATTCTCCCTTTCATTTCTTTCTCACTTTTTCTTCTTTTTCTATGAAGGTAATGTGGTCTATCCCGTAGGATCCATTATTCTCCCTTTCATTTCTTTCTCATTTTCTCTTCTTTTTCTATGAAGGTAATGTGGTCTATCCCGTAGGATCCATCATTCTCCCTTTCATTTCTTTCTCAATGATGTGAGATGTTATGGATATGCTTGCAAAAGTAAATAAACGTAAAGTGCGAATATTAAAGTAGCCGAAAAAAGCATAAAGTAAAGGGGCATAAAGTAAAAGACATAAGTAAAAGGATCATAAATGTCCTTATGCATAAAGTAAATAGATAGGAATTTCGGAAGAACATTAAGTAGATAGAACTTCCGATACTTTAATAAAAGTAGATCTTATCTTAAATAAGTAATCTACACTTCCAAGGATTCCAATCTTCCAACTAAAAACCAAAGTTCTATTATCGAATTCCTTTAACCATTCTATCTAAAAGTTCGGATCTTTTAACTTCCAATGATCCATTTAATCTCTGGAACGATTCTAATTTAGAACTTCTAAAAGTTCAACGTTCCCTTGAAAAACTCCAAAGTTTTCACCCAAAAAACTAGCTCCTAAACCTAAGGGCACTAGCTCACTTTCTTTTACTCTTAGAATCGAATCCTAATCTCAAGTTCCGATTCTACAAACCGTTCAACTTATTCGATTTCTAAAATTACTTTAAAATCCTATTTATTCTCACCTTAGCCAAAGTAGATTCACTCCGAATCTCTGATTTTCCATGAATCAACAACTGAACAAACGAACCTACAATTCATTAATTGCACAACATATTACAACTCATAACTAAGATGAGAACAAGTTTGAATTTTCGGATAAATAGTGATTTCGGATGAATAGTGTTTTTGGGTGAATAGTGTTTTTCAAAAATCCGGGCTCAAAATCGTCAAATTCCATGATAGAAATTCATGATTTCAACTTCAAAACTCATTTATAAAAAAAAACGAACAAATCCATATAAAAAGTTTTGAAAACTTACTTTTTGGGACTTCTCTTAGAGGACGGGAAACTTCGAAAAGCTAGGTTGGATAGGTAGCCCTCGTCCCTACCAATCCAACACAACCGAAAACACGACAATCCACCGAGAAACGAAGAAAAGCCAAGAAAAATCAAAACCCTTTCATGGAAGAAGAAGAAGAAAAATGAGTTGTCTTGGTCAACTTTGTGACTTTTAAAGATGATGGAACAGTGAATTTAGATATTTTAAGAAATTAGAAATGACGGTTGTGTCCTTTAATGACTTTTGACTTATGAATCGAAACCCGAAGCTCCTAAATAAATCTAAAGGTGATTAATAATTATTAATTGGCTTATTAATAATTATTAATGTCACCGAAACGAATTTAAAGTATTAAAACGATTAAAAAGAATTTCGGGCGAAATTAACTACTGAATTATAAATTACAAAAATAATAATTAAACTAAATACTTAAATTAAAATAAATAAATAAATAATAACATTAAATAAAAAAAAAATCACTTCAAAATAACGGGACATTACAGTAACCCAAGGCGTTGACCACGTGGTACACTCGTGTCGCTAAATTTTTGACAGAGTATCGACGTTATACATCATGCGTCATAAAAAAAAGGCATGAACTGATGGCAGGAAGAAAGTTACGTGAGCGTCGCAATAATTTGCGACGTCATGGTCGTAATAAAGCCACTGGTATGTACAATTGTCAATAAAAAAAAGGCGTGAAAGTCTGGAGGGAAGAAGGAGACGGAGGCATCGCAAAAATATGGCGATGCAAGCATCGTAGGACATTGACCTAATTTAGAAGGCGACTACAGAGTCGCAATAAATAAGGGCGCCCAAATTTGGCCGAAATAGAATTGACTAGAAGGAAACTAGAGACGTAAATATGCGACGCCAGCGTTGCCGGTGAATTTAGAGGGAAAGCTTGCTACTCTTCCCGCCATATTTTATGATGACCTTGTCACAAAAAGTCAGATTTGTCCCCCTCTAAATTATGCCTCCAAACTTCGTATGCAACATAAAGAAAAAAAATGAGTGAATGGATGTATATTCGTTTAGTAGAAGGTTTTTGAACGATGAATTCGTTGTCGGGGTTCAGCAATTTGTTGAATTTTTTAAAACAACTGTGTATTAAGAAACGTACGATCAACAACTACGATGTCCATGCAAAAAGTGCGACAATAGAAACATCATATCGGTTACTGATATGAAGAAGCATCTTTACAATTGGGATTTTGTTCCAAATTATTATCATTGGGTGTATCAGGGTGCAACAAAGGAAATGTTTGACGCTGCATTACAGGAATCTCAAGAGTACGAAGAAGCAGCTCAAACGTTGATGTTGTAGTCCTTAATGAAGAACAACATTTTAGTCAAATGCATCAGGTTATACTTGATGGTGCAGAATACGGTAATGAAATTAATCGAGAAAGGGAAGATGATGAACAAACATTCATTGAAAAAGTAATGAATCCAGAAACCCGTAAGATGCAAGAGATGCTAGTAACTGCTAGTCGACAACTGTATCGATATTGTGAAGTGAATCAACTTGCTGCATATACATAACATCAGAATATCAAAGTGGAGTACCACATCCCGGTTAGAGGATTTGACTCAATCACATTATGGTTTCATCGATCCGCTCTACCAGAAAACACGTTGCCAGAGAGTTTGTACGACACGTAAAAGCTAGTGGAGGGTCTCGGATTACCTATGGAGAAAATAGATTGTTGTCGAAACAGATGCATGATATACTGGGATGTTGATGCGAGCCTACATCACTGCAAATTTTGCTTTCATCTAAGATATAAACAAGGAAAACATCATTTGATTCCACACACCCGAATATTCTATTTGCCGCTTACACCACATCTGCAATGATTGTATGCATCAGATGTGATAGCTTCTCACATGAGATGGTGTCACAACGTAATTGCGACGCGGAGCGCCAACGTCCAATTTATAGGCCTCTTTATTTAAAATGCATGATATGCTCACTTAAAGTTACTTGACCTAAACCTTACGTATTTGACTATCTAAATGACTTGACATGAATGATGCGTGAAAAATACTAGGGGATGCAAAAACGATTTTACATGATGATATTTTAAAAGTTTAAATGACTTAAAGTCATAAAACTTGTTTCATGCAAACTTGAACTAAAGCTCTTATGAATGATAATGAATGAAGTAATACTAGCATGCATGAAAAATGATATGCCTAAGTGAATGACTCTAACCACCCTCTTTTTTTATTCTAAATGATGATATGTAGGATGTAATACAAGATTTATGCTATGATTCATGAGATTAATCTAAAAATGGTTATTCCCTATATTTCCTATATGTAATGCATATGAGATTAATAAACTAGCATGTATGTGAAATGCATTATTGAAGCAATGATGACTCTGTTTTTTTACTTCTCACAATGAATAAAAATATGAGGATCACTCTTTTCTAATCATGATATGCAGCTATAATACAAAATTTATATCAAGCAAATCCATTAATGAAACATTGATGACCCTAGTTTTTATTCTTTTGATTTCTTTTAACTTGATACATTGAATAAAAAAATATGAGAATCAACTTTCCTTAAATGATGATATGCAATTATAATTCAAAAACTATGTCATGCTATATGAAATTAATCTAAACAAAGGTTTATGCGTTAGTTTTTCTATATGAATGAAGATGAATATTCGATGTAATGAAATTGTTATTGTGACGACCCGACTCCTTTTAAATAATTTAAAATCAGATTGCAACGGAAGACTTATTATTTAATAAAAATTTGGCGTGGATATATTTAAAACTTGGACTATCCACAACCTGTTACACTTTTCACAATCAGAGAAATTAAAAGACAGGAAATGCAATTCTTGTTGTAAAGCTTAAAGGAGTTTAAGGTCATAAAAGTTAAACAAAAAGTTCTTATGAGCTTATAAACAAATTTACAACTCATAAGATAAAATAAAATGCAATAAAATGTGTCCATGGACTTTAAAATATATCTAGTCCCTCTCGACATCGTCATCATCCAGATCAGACCTCACCAGCTCCTCTCCCACGACTCCGAACATTACCTAAAAATGTTTGTAATATCATGAGCAAACAACAAGCCCAGTGAAAATAAACAGAATAAAAAGTAACATTAGACTCCAAACCCGCATCCAGATTTGTGTCCAAGTAAAACTCACATATCCTTACCTTTCAACCACCAAAAAGGATTTTGAATCAAGTATTTCACTTTTACTTACCAATTCTCCCATATAATTGAGGAACTAACTTCCAAGCATTAGGAGGATGTGTTTCACAACACACAAAACACTTGTATCTCATTCTCTTTAATACCTTATACTATACATAAGGTTATATTCAAGTATAAATCTCTAATTTCAATATCTTCCAATTTATTGAGAATCTAATTCTCTTACATATACGTATATCAATAATAATTATACAAGGTTCAATACACCCTTGTATTCTCTCATTATAAAATTCAATCTCATTCCACTTCCTTATAGCACTCGGCTATCATCATATTTCATTCTTTTTCTCTATGGAAAAGTCTAATATAAAAAATGTTTCATTTCTTTCCGTTAATAAATAATGCTAAGCTCACTCGGTCTTAACATAATTAAACATTCATTAACTCACTAAACAAATGTAAAGGGCACACAACCTTTACATCAATATAACCATCACATGCGAATAATGTCAGGTAATGAAAGCTCCCGCAGGACTAGGCATTTAACTCATTATCTCGCTTTCCAAAATAAAATATACAAAGTCCTTTAAATAATATCTTTCCATCTCTAGTGAATAATGACAGGTAATAAAACTCCCGTAGGCTAAGTTCATTCACCTCATTAAACTCATTTTCTAGAATAAAATATACGAATTCTTTTCAATAATATCTTCCCACCTCTAGTGAATAATATCAGGTAATGAATGCTCCCGTAGGCTAAGCTCAGTCACCTCATTATCTCACCCACCGAATACAAGCTTCAATGCACACCTATATCCTCGTATATGTATCATAGTAATCATGGATAATACTAGATAATGTGAACTCGCATAGTTCCATCATTATCTCATTATCCATCTCCTCCGATCATGCAAAGTTCACGTAGCCTTTAGCATTCCGCATGATACATATACGTAAACATAAAACGAATAATACCAGAAAATGCAAGCTCACTCAGTCTATGCATTGCCTCTTTATTCCTCCCAATTTTGATTATGCAATATGATATGATATGATATGAATATGCTTTCAAGTGCAAATAAATAGATATAAACATTCCAAGTAATCGAAAGAACATAAAGATAAATGGATCACGTAATGCTCTTATACATAAAATAAGAAATTAGGAACTTCTAATAAGAAAACAATAATAGATCAAGCCAAACGGCCTTTAGTTAAACTTAAATTACTAAATTTATCATAAAGTCCCCAATTCAAATGATGCTATTGCTTTCAATAAACGTTCGAAGTTCCTTATCCAAAGTCCTTATTCACCCTATTATACTTGGAACTTTCAACTTCGGATAAACATTAGTAAACACCGAAGCGAATCTAAACTTAGAACTTTCAAGAGTTATTCGTTTCCTTCAAAACACTGATGAGTTTTCTCAACTCAAATTAGAACTAACTCCAAGCCTAAGCATGTTAGCTCACTTTCTTTTATCTTTTTGATTTAAACCTTAATCTCAACTTCCGATCCTACAAATCGTTCAACTTATTCGGTTTCTAAAGCTACTTTAAATTCTATTTATTCTCACCTCGAATGCCCCCGTGACAACAAAGTTCCCACGAACCAACAAACGAGCAATCACACCTACAATTCATCAATCGATCAACGAATTACAATTAAAATCTAATAAGAGAAAAGGCGTCATTTTCAGGTGAATAGTGATTTTCGGGTGAATAGTGTTTTTTGAAAATCCGGGCTCAAAATCATTAAATTCCTCGATGGAAATTCATGATTTCTACTTCAAAACGTATTTATAACCAAAAACGATCAAAACCATGTAAATTTTTTTGAAAACTTACTTTCTAGGGCTTCCCTTAGAGAACGGGAAACTTCGAAAAGGTAGGTTGGATAGGTAGCCCTCATCCCTACCAATCCAACGCAACCGAGAACACGACGATCCGCCGAGAAATGAAGAAAACCCATTGTTCATCCCTCCAATGGTGCTCACGATAAGGAGGAAGAAAGGAAATGAAAATTTGTCCATTTTTGTCAACTTTGAGATTTTAAAGAGATGAATAGTGAATTTAGATATTTTTTAAGAAATCAGAAATTACGATTACGTCCCTTTAATGAATTTTACTTATAAAACGAAACCCGAAGTTCTTAAACTAATCAAATGGTGATTAATAATTATTAATTGGCCCGTTAATAATTATTAATACGACCAAAACTAATTTAAGCTAATAAAACGATTAAAAGGCTTTTGAACAAAATTAACTACTAAATTCTAAATTACTAAAATCTAAAATTAAACTAGCTACTTTAATTTAAATAAATAAATAAAATATTAAATAATAATAAAAAAAATCACTTTTAAAAAATAACGGGACGTTACAGTCTACCTTCCTTAAAAGACTTTTCGTCCTTGAAAAGTGCATTCACTAAGTGAAAAATTGAGGGTACTTAGACTGTATCTCATCATCACGTTCCCACGTTGCTTTCTCTTACATTTTGTTTCTCCATAAAACCTTAACCAAGTGGATCGTTTTATTTCTCAATATCTTTTGTTCGAATGCTAGAATCTCAACTGATGTCTTTTCATTAGACATATTAGCATCTAAAACTACCGGCTCATAATCAATCACGTGGAACGGGCCCGCAATGTATTTCTGAAGCATCAATACATGGAAAACATTATAAACGGTCGATAACGAAGGTGGTAAAGCTAAACGGTAAGCTACCACTCCAAATCGATCGAGTATCTCGAAAGGACCAATAAACTTAGGGTTCAACTTACCCTTCTTCCCAAATTTCATAACAACCTTCATAGGTGCCACTTTAAAAAAAACGTGGTCCCCCACTACAAACTTAATTGAACTACGTCGTTTATCGACATAACTCTTCTTTCGACTTTGGGCAACCCTTAACCTCTTTCTAATCAAAGCGATAGACTCGCTAGTCATTTGTAACAACTTGGGTACCAAAGTCTCTTTTCTCCAACCTCATCCCAATGAGCCGAAGAACGACACTTTTTACCATCAAGTGCCTAAACAGTGCCATCTCGATAGTAGCCTGGTAACTTTTATTATAAGCCAACTCTTCCAATTACAACTGAGAGTCCTGACTACCACCCAAATCAAGAACACCAGCTCTCAACATTATCCTCCAAAATCTGGTTAAACCTCTTTATTTGACCATCTGTCTAAGGATGAAAAGTTGTGCTAAAAGAAAATCTGATACCCATGGCGGTATGTAAACTCTGCCAAAACCTTGAGACAAGGCGTATATCTCGATTTGATACAATCTTCACCGGCACACCATACAATCTAACAATCTTTCTTAGGTACAATTGTACCATAGTCTTAACTTGATAGGTGATCCTTCCAAGAGTAAAGTGTGCGGTTTTCATCAAACGGTCTACAATTACCCAAATGGTATCATAACTCTTTGCCATCTTCGGCAAACTCCTGATAAAATCCATGGAAATCTCCTCCCATTTCCATTCAATCACTCTCAAAGGTTAAGATAACCCGGTCGACACTTCCTTAAGGCCTTGACTTGCTAACGAATCAAGCACCGACTCACATACTTTGCAATCTCATGTTTCATCGTAGGCCACAAATAATACTGTCTCGGTTCTCGTACCTCTTTGTACTACCTGGATGAACATAAAAGATAGAACTGTGAGCCTCCTCCAATAGTTCTTTTCAAAAGTCGATCCTGAAGGCACACAAAACCTCTTACAATTTATCAATGCACTAACTGTAAAAAAGATAGAGTGACTAGGCATGTCTTATTCTTCCTCTCGAAAACGAGCCTGTAAGTCTCAGAAAACTACAAATCTCAGGCCCATTAGTCGGTCTAGGCCAACTACTACCTGTCTCAATCTTAGAGTAATCAATATATATAATGCTCTTCTTGATACCACATGGCCTAAAATGCCATTTCTTTTAGCCAAAACTCACACTTTGAGAACTTGGCATAACACTTCTGATTTCTTAACACTATCAAAACTTACTTCAAATGCATATCATGTATCTCCTCGGTCTTAGAATAAATCAGAATGTCATCAATAAACACAACCATAAATGAATCAATGAACTTTCTGAACATAGTAGGCATAAGGTCCATAAAAGTTGCAGGCGCGTTGATCAAACCAAAAGACATAACTACAAACTCATAATGTCCATAACGCGTCTTAAAACAGTCTTGGGAATATCCTCATCCCGAATTCTCAACTGATGATAGCCGAATCTCAAATCTATCTTCGAAAAGATAGAGGCTACCTTCAACTGATCGAATGGATCCTATATCCTAGGCAAATGATACTTCCTTTTCACTGTAACACGGTTCAATTCTCTATAGTCAATGCATAATCTCATAGAGCCATCTTTCTTTTTCACAAATAACACCGGAGCTCCCCATAAGGACGCAATAGGGTGAATAAACCCTAAGTTTAAGAGTTCCTGTAACTGATTCTTAAGCTCTTTTAACTCAGCTGATGCCATACGATAAGGTGCTTTGGACCATGGAGCTGTCTCAAGAGCAACCTCAATATGAAAATCTAACTCTCTCCTCGGTGGCAAACCGGGTAACATAACAGGGAAAACACCAACGAAATACCTCACCACTGGCGCATAACTCAAGCTAGTCTCCGGTACAAAAGTATCAACAACACTAGCTAGATAACCCACGCTCCATCACTCAGAAGCATTCTAGCCTTCATCATAAATATCAAAGTGGGTGTTACTCGACCATTAGACCCATGAAAATGTAAATTGATCCCATAAGGACTCATAAAATCAAAAACTTTCTTAGTATAAATAATAATGGTATGATTGGCTCATAACAAATCCGTAACTAATATCACATCAAAATCCAGCATAAGCATAACAATTAGAGTAAAAAGTGAACATCTAGTCATAATACACATGTCATCAATACTAATCACACCATCAATTATAATAAACTTCCCCACTGGGGTAAAAGCATACATCTCGAAACCCAACAGTCTCGACTCAAGAGCTGCCAACTCAACATAACAAGATAAAATAAAAGAGTGGCTAGCTCCATAATTAAATAGAACAAAAGCCAAATGGCCCAAAACTGATAAAGTACCCATCACTACCATACCTGCAGCTTCAACATCCTTTCTAGTAGAAAATACTAAAATATGATGTTGAGTAGATGGATGAGGTAAGAAGCAGAAATCCGTACTGCTGACCTTGTCTACCTCAATTTCTACCTCTGTCCTGACATCTGCCCCTACCCTAGGGAACATACTAAGCTGGCGGTGCCTGCTGCAACTTTTCTGATAATCGTGACCCTTGTGCTCTCAATTGTCCATGTTGAGCTCCACCCCGAACCTGCTGCTGCTGCTGCTGTTGTTGCTGTCTCCACTATGGTGGTATCCCTCAATTAGCATCATCATCCTCTGTCTTCTTCTCCTGAGAGGAAGTCTATCTCATAGCAGCTAGTTGTTCTCCTTTGTATAAGATTCTAAATCCAAGATAAGGGCAATTCTAAAACCTCCTCATTCAAATCTTGAATGAACTCAACTTCATAGATCGTTTCTTTTCTTGCAAAGCAAAACTGGCGTCTCTCAAGCACCTTAGTCGAATAACGTTCTAACCTTCCAACATAGGATTCACTTTAGAGTTTATCTTGAAAAGACTCATTAGGTCCAAACTATGACCTACAAGTTTTTCAAATTCTCTGTCCAATTAGATGGCCAAACACAATGTGATTTGAAATTCACCAAAGAATCACATTGTCTTATAAATTCACCGATACCACGGCCTGACAACATTCCTTCTATATCTCAATCAAATACCAACACTCCACCTTAGTGTTAGTCAACCTTGACAATTTACCAAATATGGATCTCGATAACTCGATCTCGAGTATATTCAAATTCAGATTGATACATCATAGTGTAATAGCAACCAAACTAGGTCATTCACCAATTAACACAGCCGTTAATGGTCCTTGTTGAGACTTATCACGAAATATTCTTACTTCCTCTTTTGAGTGGCAATACATTTTCCTTTTTAACACCATACTATCACAATGATTTACCACTTACCATGTAATGTCTCGTTACTTTTAAGGTAAAAAAAAATTATTTATTTTAATTTAATTTAAGTAATTAAAGATTATTTTAGATTCAGTAATTTAGAATTTAGTACTTTATTTCGGTTTAAAGCTTTTTAATCGCATCTATAGCTTAATTTAGTTTTGGTCATATTAAAAATTATTAATGGGCCAATTAATAATTATTAATCACCATTGGGATAGTTTAAGAACTTCGGATTTCGATTTATAAGTCAAAATTCATTAAAGGACGCAACCGTCATTTCCAATTTCTTAAAAAAATATCAATTCACTATTCCCTTTTCTTCTTAAATACTCATCTTTGACCAAAAATAAGAAAAGTCTTCATTTTTCTTTCTCTCTTCCTCCTAAAGCTGAGAGGCTCCCTCTAAAATTCCCAATTTTCGGGTTTCGTTCAATTCTCGACGGATTGACTCGATTTTGGTTGCATCGGAAAGCCATCGAGCCTAGGATTCCTTTCCACCTAACAATCGTGCCTCCCACCCGTGTTCTACAGAATTCTCGGTAAGTTAAACTTCAAACCCTAAAGCTCCAAATAGTGTTTTAATGGAGCTTTCTCTTTGATTCTTCGATTTCTTGCCGAGGAACTCAGTGATTTTAAGTACGGGAGTTGTTTTAAGTGTTTTTGAAAACTTTTCCTTAACCCTAAAACCGAGTTTCAATCGAAACCCGTCCCGTTTGAAATTTACATCTTGTGGGCTGTTTTGGGGTTTACTTTTATTAATATATTGTTTATTGTAATTAAATTCGGGAAATCAAAATTCGTCAAAAAACCCAAATCATCGATACCCATTGAAATCGAGAACTTCAAAACTACTTGAAAACAAACCGAAACACCTCTAAATTGTCTAAATGCAGGAAAACCAAACCCGAAACCCAAAATCCTTCAAGGGCCGAGAGCTTCATTATGGGATTTTCGGGGGTTTTCGTCAATTTATGCTTTTCAGTGTTAACTGATCGATGTTTGGTTAATTAATGATTGTTAGATGCAATTGTAATTGTAGGTGTTTGTGGAACGATTGCTTGAACGCTCTATAGGATTCGGGAGCAAAATCTTCTTTGCCAAGGTGAGAATAAATAGGATTTAAAGTAACTTTAGAAACCGAATAAGTAGAATGATTTATAGGATCGAAAGTCGATCTTAAGGTTTGAATAAAAAAGGATATAAGAAAATGAGCTAACTTATTAGATTTGGGAGTTAGTTTTGATCTCGAGTTGAGAGAATTCATAAGTGTTTCAAAGGAAACATTTAACTCTCGGAAATTCTAAGTTTAGGTTAGTTTCGATGCCTAAGGATGACTATTCAGAAGTTGGTACCTTCTTATTTTATATTTAAGAGTGTAATACTTCATTCATTTACCTTTTATCTTTTTTTTAGTTTACCTTGAAAGTTTACATTTATTTACTCGTACTTGAAAGCCTATCCATATCATATCATATCATATTGCATAATCGAATTGGGAGGAATAATGAGACATGTAAAGGTTGCAGTACTTTGCATTGTCTGGTATTATTCGTTTATGTTTATGTATATGTATCATGAGGAATGTAAAGGTTGCAGTACTTTGCATGATCGGAGGAAATGAATAATGAGATAATGATGGAACTATGCGAGTTCACATTATCTAGTATTATCCATAAATACTATGATACACATACAAGAATACAGAGTATGACTTAGCCTACGGGAGTTCATTACCTGTATTTGGTGAGTGAGATAATGAGGTGAATGAACTTAGCCTACGGGAGCTTCATTACCTGTCATTATTCACTAGAGGTGGGAAGATATTATTGAAAAGATTTTGTATATTTAATTTGGAAAGCGATATAATGAGGTGAATGAACTTAGCCTATGGGAGCTTCATTACCTGACATTATTTTCATGTGATGGATATTTTGATATAAAGATGATGTATTCTTTAAACTCGCTTTGCGAGTGAATGATAAGTGATTAGACTACATGTGAACATTATCACATTTATCTTAGAATGTGATTGTTGGGCATGTTAAGTCCGAACGAGAATAACCTTATTGATTAAACATAAAAGAAGGGTAAATTTTATATGTAGTACGAACCATCAAAAGTATGAACCAGAAGGAAATGTATGATTTGGAAACATTCTTCCAAACTTTAAGAGTTTTAGTAAATTATAAGAAAGTTTTACTTGAACACAAATCAGAATGCGGGTTTGGGGTCTAACTTTACTTTTTATTCTGTGTATTCTCACTGGGCTTTGTTGTTAGCTCATGATATTACAAACATTTTCAGGTAATGCTCTTGTTAGAGGTCGTGGGAGAGGAGCTGGTGCTGTATGATCGATGGATGATGACCTCGGGATGGACTAGGTGTTTGTAAAAGTCCATGGACTTAGTTTTGTGAATTTTATATATATTTTGGGATTTGTACATTTGTATATAGCTCTTAAGAGCTTTTCGTCTTTACTTTTATGATTATAACCCTTTTGAACTCCTGGATAGGAAGTTCCTTGTGTATTTAAATTTCTGAATTGAAAATGTAAACAAGTTTTTGGCTAGCCAACTTTCAAACATAACCACGCCATTTTTTTTAATATAAGACTTCTGTTGTGTTTTATTTTAAATGATTTTAAAAGGAGTCGGGTCGTCACATACCATAATTTCAACTTTCTCAACTCAAATCAGGAACTTGTCCATTGAGTTAAATCTAGGTTACTGGACCCGAGCCAGACCGATTACTTATCAACAATTACTCACCTCCAATAGGTGCTTCATCTCTTAATACTGGGCTCCAGACAATCGTGTCCTCTTTTACACATACAACGTCAACACACAATCACTAACATCACTACTTAACAATTGTGTGACAATCAAACTTTAATCAATGTTGAGGATCAAATGATCAATCTCTCGGAGTATCTCATCTCCTTTACTTTGACATTATGTCAATACGCTTAACGAGGTGTATAACCTCCAAAACTGCACAGGGTCATTAACATTCTCAACATCTATACCAAGATCTCAGCCTTGGGTCAAATAAACATCACCACATGGTGGTTTTTTTTTTTTTTTTAAAAGAGGTGAAATATCACAAATACAAATAATGTGTAACAACCTTCTCATAAAATTTTCCACTATTAAAGAAATAAAACTTAAGAATAAAAGTTCTAGGCATACCTGGTGCCGCTGATCTCCGACGATGATTCGAGAGTGGATTTAAAACAAAACATAAAAAAAAACATGCATCGCATTTAGTCTACAGAACCCTTAGGCTCTGATACCAACTATGACGATCTGACTCCTTTTAAATAATTTAAAATCAGAGCAGCGGAAGACTTATTAGTTAATAAAAATTTGGCGTGGATATATTTAAAACTTGGACTATCCACTACCTGTTACACTTTTCAAAATTAGAGAAATTAAAAGACAGGAAATGCAATTCCTGTTGTAAAGCTTAAAGGAGTTTAAGGTCATAAAAGTTAAACAAAAAGCTCTTATGAGCTTATAAACAAATTAACAACCCATAAGATAAAATAAAATGCAATAAAATGTGTCCATAGACTTTAAAATATATCTAATCCCTCTCGGCATCATCATCATCAAGATCAGACCGCACAAGCTCCTCTCCCACGACCCCGAACATTACCTGAAAATGTTTGTAATTTCATTAGCCACTACAAAAAAAAAGTCAATTTGCGACCAGAAGGTCGTTTTTCTGTTAGAATACGACCAAAAAGCGACCAACATGGTGGTGGCAAAAAAGCTGGTCGTTCCTGACTTATTTGCGACCGTTTAGTCACAAAATTACAACCAGAACAGTTTTGGTCGCAATAAAGTCAATATTTTAAAATGCGACCAAGTGGTCACTTAAAAAGCGACCATATGGTCGTAATTTAAGTTGAAGATAAGTGACCAGGTGGTCCCACAATTAAGTGACCAAATGGTCACTTTTCAGTCAAGTTATTTGTGACCAAGAGGTCGTTTTATTTATACCAAATTGCGACCACGTGGTCGTAATATATATAATAAAATACGACCATATGGTCGTAATTTAAGTTGAAGATAAGTGACCAGGTTGTCCCACAATAAAGTGACCAAATGGTCACTTTTCAGTCAAGTTATTTGCAACCAAGAGGTCGTTTTATTTATACCAAATTGTGACCACTTGGTCGTTTTATATTATATTTTTTTAATTATTTGAATTAAATTATTTTCATTTGTAAATAGTATTTTAATTTTATTTCATTTAAATTTATTTATTTATTTTATTTATTTTATTAATTAAAAAATAAAGAAATGAAATTAAAATAAAACTATATATAAATAAATTTCCAAAATAATGTATTGTACAGAATAAAAGAAATGTAAACTACTGCGGAGGAGCAGGGGGGTGTGGAGGAGGCGCCGATGATGAAGACCCGGGATCTCGGGGCCCGAAGAACGCTGCCAATGCAGCTGCGACCTGGGCCGCAACCTGGCCTGAACATCCGCCTGAATCGAAGCGCGCATATCCGCCATAGCGGTCTGAAGCTGCGTGAACCTCCTCCCGCAACCGCTGCTCCGTCGGAGTAGGGCCGGAACTCGTGCTCGCTCCGCCGCGCTGAGGTCGAGGCACACATCAGACGTCTGATCGTCTACCGTGATGAGCGGAGGCCTGGCACTGATCCATCAGGCCTAACCCCTCCTGCAGCCTCCAAGAATGCCTCCCTACAGTCTTCTGGGAGTCGGTTGCGAGTCGGTGTGGGCAAACCGCCGACTCAATGACTCGTGAAACGCTCCTAAATTTTTAAAATTCAAAATATAAAATATTTAATATAGAAGTTAGAAAGAATAGTAAAAAAAATTAAATAATTGAAAAACTAATTAAATACCTGAACTTCTCTCGCCCTATCGTCGACGATCGTCACGTCCTTTTTTGTGTGCAGAATGAGATGCAGCTCATCAGGTGGGATAGGGCGACCGTGCTTCTCTTCCTAAAAATAGTAGAGAGATTGAGAAGGAAAAAAGTATATTAATAATTAATAATTAAGTAATCAAGAAAAGCTAATAACAAAAAAAGTACGTAGAAGAAGAAACAAAAAACATTCCAATCGACGATGGTGCTCGATGTGGTTCCGGGCCCCGGCTGTGTGTTTACTGGGATTCTTCGCACGGTTGGCCTTATTCCTGATTGACACTGCCTGGCCCTGGGGAGTGTTCAAACTGGCGAGCAGCCGTGCGTGCTCCTCCTCGCTGATCCACACGGGTCGTTTGTCTGCTTGTTTTTTGTGCGCCCGGTACATGAGGTCCTTGAATCGATCCTGGACGTGATTGTCCCACAGGGGGAACAATCTACCGTCCGTGATATCGGAATCGATAGAAGGAAACTTGCCCTGAAAAAATTCAAATAAAAATTAGTTAAAGTAATCAATTTATTTTGAAAAATTTTAAAATTAAGTAATTATAAAAACAATTGATGTTAATTACCTTCCAATTGTCGTACATCCGACGTTTCTCCATCGTCGGAATCTTCTGCCATCGAAGCTCGCTGGGTAGAGGCATGCTCTCGAGGACCTCGCGAAACCGTTTTAATACGGTTGTATGCGACTCCAATCTGCAAAAAAAAACATTAAACATATTGTGGTATTAGATTAAACAAAACTATTTATATTTATCTATTTATTTACAATTAGTAAAATGATTTAAAAAATAATTAATTAGAACTATAAACAAAACTTACGTATCCCCCTCAATCGAAGGGTAGAGGATGCGCCCAGGAGGAGGTCGTGAGGAAGAAGTGGATGGGCCAGCTGGTGCATCTGACTGGGTGGCTGTCCCTGAAGTCGTGGCCAGGGAGTCCTGCGCCAACCGTGGTGTCGCAAGCGTCGAATCCTGGACCGGTGAGGGGTCTGAATGATCGGGGAGTGAGATCATCTCCTGGTCTCGTCTTGTGCGAAGAGTATGGCCAACTCATCAGTCGTCAAGTCATCAGTAGTAGGGGGCCGAGTAGTCTCGTCCTCAAGCTCGTCTGACTGGGGAGGATGTCGTCCGACTGTCATAATCCTAAATTAAAATAAAACAAAAAAAAAAGCAAATTAAATCAAGTAACTAAATTATACTAATTAATTAAGTTTAATTAGTTTAATTAATTAAAGTAAAATTGGACTAATTAAAATGAATTAATTAAATAATCTTAATTAAATTAATTAAATAATTTTCAGTAAAGTTTAATACTTAAACAAAATTATTCTAATTAATTAATCTAATTGTACTTTACTTTAATCAAATTTAACTAAAATTAAGTAATTAAACAATTTTATTTAATAATTAAACTAAAACTAATTAATTAAATTAGTGTAATTAATTAATTTAAACTACTTAAGTATAATTGAAGTTAAACTATTTGAATTAATTACCCTACTTAAATTAATTGATTTAATTAAAGTAAACTAAATTACATTAATTAAACTAAAATTAAAATTTAAACTAGTGTAATTATAAATTAATTTAGTTTAAGTTTTTAATTTTAGTTTAATTTTATTAAATTAAAGTAAACTATCTTAAATAAACTAAATAAGTAATTAAACTAAATTAGATTAATTAAACTATTAGATTAATTAAACTAAGTTAGATTAATTAAACTATTACATTAATTAAACTAAAATTACTTAAAGTAACAAAATTAAACTAAACTAATTAATTAGTTAATGTAAACTAAAATGTTATGAATTAAACAAAAGTAAACTAAGTAATTGATTACACAAATTTAGATTCATTAAACTAAAACTAATTAAATTAACAAAACTAAACTAAACTACTTAATTGAAAACTAAAAACTAAAACTAAGTAAACTAAATTCTTAAACTAAACTTCATTTTTATACGAAAACTAACCTCGTAATAGAAACCGGGATTGGGGGTTGAGGGTTTTAGGTTTAGAGTAAGAACAGGAACTGGAAAGGGAAAAAGTAATGGGGAACGGGAGAGGGGAAAGAGAGAAAAGAAAGAAAAGAGAGAAAGAAAAAGAGAAAGGGAGAAAAGAAGAAACGGGGAAAGGAAAGCGGATGGGAATTTAAATCAGAATTTGCTACCAACTGGTCGCAAATATGTAATCATGACTAGAAACGAAAGTTCGCGCGTGCTGGGGACATTACGACCATCTGGTCGCCATTTTTCACATATTTGCGACCAGAAGGTCGTATTTATTCCAAAAGTGACCACATGGTCGCCAATTTGCTATTATCCACAACAGCTGTCATTTCACGCGTTCCATCAAAAATTGCGACCATCTGCTCGTAAATCTTAAATTTACCGCCATAAATTTAATGAAAATTTAAAATCACCGCCAAAGATTTGCGACCAGATGGTCGCATGTATGACATAAACCGCCAAAAAATTAATGAACATTTTATAATATCCCTTCATTTTTGCGACCAAATGGTCGTAATTTAACTTATATTTTTTGAAAAAACTTAATTCTATTTACACAAATGCGACCAAATAGTCGTAATTTAACTTATATTTTTTGAAAAAACTTAATTCTATTTACACAAATGCGACCATTTGGTCGCATTTCACTTCTAAATTACTACCATCTGGTCGCAAATCTTAATATATTGTTGTGTGAAATCGTGATACGCAAGTGCACGCAGTCAAACAAGTAATAAAGTGATAAGAAAGATATCGTTCCCACGAGGATTAGTGATTTAAAATGGTGTTTAACAAATAATTTAAAGAAAATAAAAACAATGATAAATTGGGGTGATTTGATTTATGAAACTAAATAACTAAAATTGTG